>BTHU01000001.1:146641354-147841354 GCA_036184795.1 Tokudaia tokunoshimensis
AGATATCTGAGTTCAAGGCCAGCCTGATAGAGAGCAAGTTTCAGGTAAAGAGAAGCTTAGGTCCTGGTGTGATGGTACATGTCTTTAATCCAGAACTCAGGATAGAGACACGTAAATCTCTGCGTTCTAATCAGTCAGTTCAGTTGAGTCACTGAGTTGAGAGGCAGTGCAGTGGAGTGGAGTTCACGACAGTTCAGTTCATGGAATTCTGAGGTCGATAGAAGGAGAATCTTACAGAGACAGGTTACAGAGAGAATAAGCTAGATACAGGTGAAGACATAAAAAGCCAGAGAATGAAAAGGAGCCAGAATACTAGAATAGATTGCTAGAGTTAGTTTGAGGCCAAGCAGAACAATTCAGCCAGAAGCTGAAAGAAGCCAGTTTGAATCAGTCATCTTGGAGAGGAGTTTGAGCCAGAAAAGCTAAGTTGAACTAGCCAGCCAGAGTTCAGAAAAATCTAGAAAAGATGAGCTTATTCATCATTAACCCTCTGAGATGACAATTGCATTACGCAAATAAAACTTACTTCTACAGATATACAATTGTTTATAATATATATATATTATATTATATATATATAATAATATATATATATTATAATATATATATAATATATATAATATATATATTATAATATATATATTATAATATATATATTATATATATATATTTTATATATATATATATATATATATATATATATATATATATTAGTTTCCAACCCAGCGTCATTGACAAGGCTATATCCCATTCTGTAGGCTGTCTGCTCACTCTGGTGATTGAATGTCTTGCTGTGCTGAAGCTTTTTAACTTCATGTAATCATATTTGCTGTTTTGGGGGTTGTTTCTGGTTGTATTATAGTCCTTCCTTGCCTATGCTTCCATCATGAAACATTTTCACTATGTTTTCCTCTAGCAGGTTCAGTGGTCTTACATTATGATCTTCAATCCATTCCAAATTGTATGTTTTGTAGAGTGTAAGACATGGATCTGATTTCATTCATCTGCATGGGGAGATCCAGTTTTCCAGTGACTTTTATTATAAGCTGTCTTCTTCTCTAATGTACTTTTACACCTTTGTCAGAAGTTAGGTGTCTGTATCTGGGTGGGTTTACTGCTGGATACACTATCCTATTCCATTTGTTTTCATATTTGCTTTACCCCTATGGCTCTGTGATGTAATTTGAGGTCAGAAAATTTCCTCTGTGATATTTCCAGTATTGCTGTATCTGCTAAGGGTTGCTTTGACTATCAAAGGTATTTTGTCCTTGCAAACAAATATTAGTATTTTTTTCTAGTTTTGTACAAAATGTTGTTAGGATTTTGATTGAGATTGTGCTGCAACTCTAGATCACTTTTGGCAACATAGCCAGTTTCACTATTTCAAATCTACGAAGCTGTGAGCTTGGGATGTCTAACCATCTTCTAGTGTCTTCAATTTCTTTCTTCAGTGATGCAGAGTTTTAAAGTAGAGATTCTCCTTAATTGACTTTATTCCTAGGGATTTTGTTTGTGTTTGTTTGTTGTTTTTTTAAACAACTATCATAACCATTGTGGGATTTTTCTGACTCACTAAGTCAGCAAATTTCTTATTTATATTATTTCTATGTTAAAAGTTGGTGTGTTTTGTTGGTTTTATACCTTGGTAGTTTACTAAAAATATTTATTGGGTCCAAGATATGACTGTCAGAGTCATACCTGCTCTAGAACAAGATTATGTTGTCTACAACAAGGAATAATTTGGCTTATTTTGCTGTTGTATCTTCTTGGTTCTTCTCTTGTTTTACTGCCCTCGTTTTAAATACTGTATTGAGGGGACAGACTGGTGCCTTGCCTTATTCCAGCTATAACAGGAAGTGCTCTTACTTGGTGTAATGTTGACTTTTGTTTATACAAGCTCCAGTGTGTGTGTGTGTGTGTGTGTGTGTGTGTGTGTGTGTGTGTGTTCTTTCTGTTCCTAGTTTTTTATCAGACAGGATTATAGGTCTTTGACAAAACTCTGTTATACATGGATTGAAATGATCATGTATTTTCTATTCTTAGGTCTACTTATACATTGTATTACACATATTGAATTGCATACCTTGAACCATCATTGTGTGCTTGGAATAAAACCAACTTGATCAATGATGTATCAACTTCTTAACATCTTCTATAACTCACTTTGCCTGAATTTCCCCCAGAAACTTTGCACCTATAATCTTTTTTGCATGAGGGTTATGCAGAATTCATAGAATGGCTGATACTGTTCCTTCCCTTCCTGTCTAGGGGGAAACTCTGAAGACTGTTGGTGTCTGGACTTTAAAGACCCAGTAGAATCCAGCTATGAATCTTTCCAGTTCTGGGCTTTATAATTTGTGGAAGACTTCTAATTATTGCTTCCATCTCAATGATTGTTAATTTTTGTTATTAAACTGCTCACCTTCTCTTGATTTGATTTTTGTAGGTCATGTTTATCTAGAAATTTAATAATTTCTTCTGGGTTTTCTAGTTTTTCTGGGATGTTTTCAGGATTTCACTAAAATCTGTAGGTAACTTTGCCTTTTCCTTCTCTAGTTTTATTAGAGTGTGTCTTCTCATGGTTAGTCTGGTGTTTTTCCCATCTTACTTGTTCTTAAAAAAATTACTTGGTGTGGTCTATGCATTTTCTTTTTTTTATTGGATATTTTATTTATTTACATTTCAAGTGTTATCACCTTTCCCAATTCCCCCCACCCTAGAAACCCCCTTTCCCATCCCCCCTCCTCCTGTTTCTATGAGGATATACCCCTACCCATCCACCCACCCACTCCCGCCTCCCCACCCTCACATTCCCCTACACTGGGGCATCCAGCCTTCACAGGACCAAGAGCCTCTTCTCCCATTGAAGCCTAGCAATTTAGACCCTGGGAGCTCTGGTTGGTTGATATTGTTGTTCTTCCTATGGGATTGCAAACCCCTTCAGCTCCTTCAGTCCTTTCTCTAACTCTTCCACTGGGGACCCCGTGATCAGTTCAATGGTTGACTGCGAGTATTCACCTCTGTATATGTCAGGCTTCGGCAGAGCCTTTCAGGAAACAGCTATATCAGGCTCCTGTCAGCATGCACTTCTTGGCATCCACACTAGTGTCTACATTCGGTGACTGTATATGGGATGGATCCCCAGGTGGGGCAGTCTTTGGATGGCCTTTCCTTCAGTCTCTGATCCATACTCTGTCTCAATATTTACTCCCATGAGTATTTTGTTACCACTTCTTAAGAAGGACCAAAGGACCCACACTTTGGTCTTCCTTCTTCCTGAGCTTCATGTGGTCTGTGAATTGTATTTTGGGTATTCCAAGCTTTTGGGCTAATATCCACTTATTAGTGAATGCAAACCATGTGTGTTCTTTTATGATTGGGCTACCTCACTCAGGATGATATTTTCTAGTTCCATCCATTTGCCTAAGAATTTCATGTATTCATTGTTTTTAATAGCTGAATAATATGCCATTGTGTAAATGTACCACATTTTCTGAACCCATTCCTCCGTTGAAGGACATCTGAGTTCTTTCCAGCTTCTGGCTATTATAAATAAGGCTGCTATAAACATGGTAGAGCATGTGTCCTTTCTATATGTTGAAGTGTCTTTTAGATATATGCCCAGGAGTGGTATAGCTGGGTCCTCAGGTAATACTATGTCCAATTTTCTGAGGAACTGCCAAACTGATTTCCAGAGTGGTTGTACCAGCTTGCGATCCTACCAACAATGGAGGAGTGTTCCTCTTTTTCCACATCTGCATCTGCTGTCACCTGAGTTTTTGATCTTAACCATTCTGACTGGTCTGAGGTGGGTTGTTTTGATTTGCATTTCCCTGATGACTAAGGATGTTGAACATTTCTTTAGGTGCTTCTCAACCATTCAGGTTTCCTCAGTTGAGAATTCTTTGTTTAGTTCTGTACCCTAGCTTTTAATAGGGTTATTTGATTGTCTGGAGTCTAATTTCTTGAGTTCTTTCTATATATTGGATATTAGTCCTCTATCAGATGTAGAATTGGTAAAGATATTTTCCCAATCTGTTGGTGGTGTTTTGTCCTATTGACAGTGTTCTTTGCCTTGTAGAAGCTTTGCAATTTTATGAGGTCCCATTTGTCACTTCTTGATCTTAGAGCATAAGCCATTGGTGTTCTGTTCAGGTTGGAGCATAGATGTTCAGAATTGAGAGTTCATCTTGGTAGATTTTTCCTTTGACAAGTATGAAGCATCCTTCCTTATCTTTTTTGATAACTTTTGGTTGAAAGTTGATTTTATTCAATATTAGAATGGCTACTCCAACTTGCTTCTTGGGACGATTTGCTTGGAAAAGTATTTTCCAGCCTTTTACTCTGAGATAGTATCTGTCTTTGTCACTTCAGTGTGTTTCCTGAATGCAACAAAATGCTGGATCCTGTTTATGTATTCAGTCCATTAGTTTGTCTTTCATTGGGGAATTGAGTCAATTGATGTTAAGAGATATTAAGGAAAAGTGATTGTTGCTTCCTGTTATTTTTGTTACTAGAGGTGGAATTATGTTTGTGTGGCTATCTTCTTTTGGGTTTGTTGGAAGATTACTTTCTTGCTTTTTCTAGGGTGTAGTTTCCCTCCTTGTGTTAGCATTTTCCACCTATTATCTAGTAGGACTGGATTTGTGGAAAGATATTGTATAAATTTGCTTTTATCATTAAATATCTTGGTTTGTCCATCTATAGTAATTGAGAGTTTTGCTGTGTATAGTAACCTGGGCTGGTATTTGTGTTCTCTTAGAGTCTGTATGACATCTGCTCAAAATCTTCTAGCTTTCGTAGTCTCTGGTGAGAAGTCTTGTGGAATTCTGATAGGTCTGCCTTTCTATGGTACTTGACCATTTCCCCTTACTGCTTTTAATATTCTTTCTTTGTTTAGTGCATTTTGTGTTTTGATTATTATGTGACAGGAGGAATTTCTTTTCTGGTCTCATATATTTGGAGTTCTGTAGGCTTCTTGTATGTTCATGGGCATCTCTTTAGCTTAGGGAAGTTTTCTTCTATAATTTTGTTGAAGATATTTACTGGCCCTTTAAGTAGGGAATCTTCACTCTCTTCTATACCTATTATCCTTAGGTTTGGTATTCTCATTGTGTCCTGGATTTCCTGGATGTTTTGGGTTAGGAGCTTTTTGCATTTTGCATTTTCTTTGACTGTTGTGTCAATGTTTTCTATGGTATCTTCTGCACCTGAGATTCTTTCTTCTATCTCTTGTATTCTGTTAGTGATGCTTGCATCTACGACTCCTTATCTCTTTCCTAGGTTTTGTATCTCCAGGGTAGTCTCCCTTTGTGATTTCTTTATTGTTTCTACTTCCATTTTCAGATCCTGGATGGTTTTGTTCAATTCCTTCATCTGTTTGGTTGTGTTTTCTTGTAATTCTTTAAGGAGCTTTTAGTGTTTCCTCTTTAAGGGCTTCTACCTGTTTACCTGTGTTCTCCTGTATTTCTTTAAGAGAGTTATTTATGTCCTTCTTAAAGTCCTCTATCATCATCATGAGAAGTGATTTTAAATCTGAATCTTGCTTTTCTGGTGTGATGGGATATCTAGGTCTTGCTATAGTGGGAGAACTGGGTTCTGATGATTCCAAGTAACCTTGGTTTGTGTTTCTTTTGTTCTTTGCTTGCCTTTCACCATCATCTCCAGTGGTACCTGCACTCACTGTCTCTGACTGAAGCCTGTCCCTCCTGTTATCTTGGTTGTGTCAGAACTCCTCAGATTCCAGCTGTCTCTGTGATTTTATGATTCTGAGATCCTGGGTGTAATAGCTCCTGGGAGTCAAGCTGCTCTGAGATCCTGAAATCCTGATGTGACCAAGCTCCTGAGATCCTGTGATCCTATGATCCTATGACCCTATGATCCTGGATGTGTTAGAACACCAGGGAGTTAAGCTTCCTCTAGGTGTTGTGGGACTTGGTGCGGAGCTAATGCCCAAGGTTTGCTCAGGGCACTGGCTTAGACTAGAAGGAACCCATGCCATTGGTAGGGCAGGGGGATTCCTGAGTCCCTGGATTCCCAGGGGTCTCAGTTACTACTGGTTTGGGGCGGGTGTTGTGGCCTCCTCACTTATGATCCTGGGCACATTAGAGTACCAGGGAGTCCAGCTTCCTCTGGGTGTTGTGGGATTGGGTGCAGAGCTAGCACTCAAGGTCTTCTCAGGACTGGAAGTCATTTTATTTATTTTATTTTATTAGCCTCTGTCTTGATTTTATTTATTAACACTGCTTTTTAGATTTGGATTGTTCTTCATCTTGAGATCCATCATTGTGTGATTTGAAGTCTTCCTAATTTTTGATGTATGAGCTCATAGATACAATTTTCCATAAAGAACTACATTGATTAAATTAATTGATTGATTTAAAGGTTCTGGAAAATTTACATTTTAGTTTTGTATGAGACTAGAACATATATTTTTGTATGAATCTAGAACATACATTTTTGTGTGAGTCTAGACCATTTTAAACTTCTTCCCTGGTTTCTTCAATGATTTAATGACTCACTGATCATCCAAGTACATCATCCATTTTCCATGAACTTATCAAGTTTCCACACATTTCTTCACCCTTATTTTTAGTCTTACTGCACTATAATCTGATAAAGATATAAAGAAGTATTCTGATTATTTTGTGTTTACTAAGACTTCATTTGTGGACTAGATAGTGGTATTTTTAGGGAAAGTTCCATGAATTGCTGAGAGAAGTGTGTATTCTTTATCTGTTGGTAAGAATGTTCTGTATGTATTCTCTTCATTTGAGGTATAGCTTAACTCCGAGGTTTCTTTGCTGATTTTCAGTTTGGACAACATATCTAAAGATGAAAATGAGACATTTTTGCATCAGGTGTTTTCCCTTGTTTGGGAATAGATTTTTTTCTACTCTTCTTCAGTAGCTCACAGGGATCAGTTTCTATTCTCCTTCTTTCCTCCAAATCCTCTCTATACTTTTGTTTCATTTTTTTTAAATTTCAGGTTTAAATAATTAATTTGCTTGCATCTGTGTGTGCACACACATATGTCACAGGACCACTTGAAGGAGTCCATTCTCTCCTTCTATTATGTGGGCTCTGAGGATCAAACTCAGGCCCTTAGGCTTGATAGAAAGTCCCTCTATTGAGCCAGCCCAGGATCCCATTGCCTCTTGACTGTTGACCAGTTTTAGCCATTTTCCTCTTCCCAAGGAAGTACTAGGCAAGTACAAATGAAGGTCACTTCTTCTTGCTAGCTATGAGAACGTTTGAGAATTGCAAAATAAGGAAGAAAATGTAAGTGCCAGCTAAGTGAATTTAACCTACTACTTAGGCTAACTGTTTCCTGAGCACCTACATGTGCCATGCCTTGTTAGATGTGTGCCTTGCTCTAGACATCTCAGCTGCTGCCCTCTGCGCTCTGGTTATGGGGACTTTTTACAGCCCATCACAAGCCTGTGTATTTCTAAGAAATGCATATACAGTGGACACAGAAGGAAATGGCAGTAGGGATCAGGCAGAGGCATGAAGAGTGAGCTGAGACCCAGGAAACAGACACAATAAAGAGAACCACAGACAGAGAGGGGAAGCAGGCCACCTCCTCAGCATGCAGCACACAAGCCTGAAGGAGATGCTAAAATTCCGGAGAGAATCATGAAGCTGGACTTTGGTGTGAATTTCTCAACTACTCTATATGAGTTTGACTCATTAAAGCATTCAGTGGGTCAAGCAAGACTCACCTCCAAGAGGCAGGTAACCAGATGTAGTCGAAATCTATGCATGACTTTTAAATTGGTTTTATATGAACACTCTCATACACAATCTTTCTTGTTTGATATTTTTAAATTTTGAGATAAATAGATTTTTGTAAAATATGAGAAATAATACAAATAGAACCCATGTGCCTGATACCTAGGATCCTGGAATGATTATGACTAGAAAAACAACTGTATAATATTACAACTAGAAATTATTCTTTAAAAATTTATTTTTATATTACTTTCAAAATATAGGTAATGACCACACAGAGAGAACAATAGTTGATAGATTTTCTGACTTGCATAGTTGAATGATAGCATATTTAACAATACAAACTGTCTCCTTCCCAGTTTATTTATTTTTTGTAGCTACGTATCAACTGGGTATCAGACTACAAAAGTGTGTGTGTGTTATAGGTATATGTGCATGCATATATGTATGTATGTATGTATGTATGTGTACGTGTATATGTCTGTGTGTGTGTATTTTTTCATATTCACCATGTTTCTTTTTATCTTTTTTTTATTATTTTCTAAATTTTTTTTATTTACATTCCAAATGATTTCCCCTTTCCCGTTTCCTCCCTCCCTGAAAGTCCCATAAGTCCCCTTCCCTCCCTCTGTTCCCCATTCAACCCCCTCTTGCTTCTCTGTCATGGTATTCCCCTACATCCATTCTTTCCAGGACCAGGGGTCTCTCCTTCCATCTTCTTGGAAATTTATCGATATGTGAATTGTGTCTTGGGTATTCCGAGATTCTGGGTTAATATCCCCTTATCAGTGACTGCATACCATGTGTGTTCTTTTGTGATTGGGTTACCTCACTAAGGATGATATTTTCCAGTTTTGACCATTTGTCTAAGAATTTCATGAATTCATTGTTTTTAATTGCAGAGTAGTATTCTATTGTGTAAATATACCAAAACTTCTGAATCCATTCCTCCATTGAGGGACATCTGGGTTCTTTCCAGCTTCTGGCTATTATAAATAAGGCTGCTATGAACATAGTGGAGCATGTGTCCTTATTGCATTCAGGAGAAGCCTCTGGGTATATGCCCAGGAGTGGTATAGCAGGATTCTCGGGGAGTGTCATGCCGAGTTTTCTGAGGAGCTTCCAGACTGCTTTCCAGAGTGGTTGTACCAGCTTGCAATCCCACCAGCAGTGGAGGAGTGTTCCTCTTTCTCCACATCCTTGCCAACACCTGCTGTCTCCTGTGTTTTTGATCTTAGCCATTCTGACTGGTGTGAGGTGGAATCTCAGGGTTGTTTTGATTTGCATTTCCCTAATGACTAAGGATGTTGAACATTTCTTTAGGTGCTTCTCAGCCCTTAGATATTCTTCAGGTGAGAACTCTTTGTTTAGCTCTGTACCCCATTTTTAATAGGGTTATTTGGCTCTCTGGAGTCTAACTTCTTGAGTTCTTTGTATATATTTCACCATGTTTCTTTATAGCTACTTGGTATTCCTTCTTATTAATGTAGGTTTTTTCCCACTAGTGTGCCTGTCTCAATGGCATTAACTTTTTTTAGTAACTTACTTTTAAAAATAATTCTGTGAGAAGCATGTTAGGAATGTGTCTTTTTAACACTTGCCACTGTGCCTTACAGATAGGTCCTTACAAGTAGGTTCCTGCCTTCAAGACACCATGTTATACCAACACAACATAGTGGGCTGTTCTCCCTCTTGCCAAGAGTATGCTGCTAACATTTGGATGTTTTTCAAATTTGAGCGGTGAGAAATAGTAACTCAGTTTGGTGTAAATTCAAATTTCTCTATTTGCTTAGATTCGAGCCTCTTTTCAAACAGACAGGCACCATTTCCATCCGACTTTCTGCGAATCACTTCTAGCCCAGTGTTTTAGTCACTGGTCTCTTCTCTGCTTCTCCTTACACACTAGGAAAGCTAAATCTCTCTGTATATTATGGGGTGTGAGAATTTTACTCCCCCAAGTTGTCACCTTCCCTCTTACATACTTTACAGTATCTACTTTATCATACGATTTTTAAAAATGATCAAATGAATTCATATTATTCCTGGTTGTGTCTGAAATTTGAGTCTTTAGGAAAGCTTTCCCTAGTTTTGTGGTACTGATACTGGTCTGTTTTTCTTCTAGCATTTATATGGGTTCATTACTTGTTATGGTCTGGATGTGAAGTGTGTTTGAACACTTGGTCTCTGGCTGGTGATGTTGTTCAGGAGTCAGAACCTTTTCAAAATGGGGTCATGCTGGAGGAGATGGGTCTCCTGCTTCTGGCAGTCTCTCTCTCGGCAACCTCAGGCTACTATTGCCATCCCTACCCTACCATGGACTATACTCTCAGATCCAGGGCCAAAATACATTTTCCCTGCCTTAAGTTGCTTCTTGTCAGGTATTTTTGGTCACAGTTATGACAAAATAAGTTCACTTTTAATTTCTATATTTAACCAGAAGTGTGTTAATAAACCAATCCAATTAGTACCATTTTCTGTGTGTTTATCTATGTATCTCAGTACCATTTACCTGTTCTCAGTTATCTGAGGAACTATCTTTGCTGTCACTAAATTCACACAGAGCTCAAGTCTATTGTGTATTTTTCTGGTCTCTCCCATTGGCCTGTTTTCCAAGTGTTTGACTAAAATCACTTTGTAGAACATGGGGCTGTCAGGTAAGTCTGGTCTGTGCTTGTTTGCCTCTCATCTTCTGCAGTGTTTCCCCAAATCACACGGACTCCAAATCACATGATCAGCATACATAAGTTTTCTTTCTCGGGCAGAGGCTGTAAAAGCAGAATTTTATTTCTGAGGTTCTGTATTCCAAGAGACATATAACCACGTTCCGAGACTGTTATCCTAGAAGCCCACAGCATGCTGCAACTGCTTTCCTTCTTCAAGGATATTTATATCATATACTGGAAGAGTATTCTACTGCCCCAGACATAGGTTGTGGGCATCACTGTGCGTTGGTGTGTTGATATTTTCTTTTATGCTGTTAATATCATACATAGAGTCTGTATTAGTTACTTCTTTGCTGTTGTGATAAAACATGAGTATCAAGGCAACTTACAAAAGTAAGACTTGATTTTAGTGTATGTTTCTGGGGGGTGGGAGTCCATAATGGCAGGGCAGAGGCAGCAGGCAGGTATGGGCTGGAGTGGGATGCTGGAAGATCACATCTTGAACTTACAGCACAGACTGAAAAAGTAAAATGCAAATAGGAAGCCTTATGCTCTCAAAAGAATCATCCAAGAACCCAAGACTATGGAGGACAGTTCTCAGTCAAGCCACAGTCCAGTCTTCTCCTTTATTCATTGTCTGGGTTGTTTTTGTTTGCACACGTGTTGGTAATCAGTTTTCAGACACTGTCTGACTTGCCAGCTAACAAAATTCCATGGATTGTAGCTGCTTCCATTCGTTCTGTCATGGGTTTCCCTCATTTCAGACGACTGTATTTTATCAGCATTCTCAGTTGATCTCATTGGCAAACACACTAAGCATGGCACCGGAGAGTGATGGGAATGACAACCATTTTGGTCTTGTTCCTGACTGTTATGGGTCAGCCTACTGCTTGTCCATGTTGCCTGGCTTTTGAGCTGTATCAATAAAGGCAATACAACACAGTTTCTATTTTATTGCTTCTAGACGAGCTGGCGTTGAACATTGTCTAATCTCTTTACTATTTCTGTGTGAATCAATAATTTCCCCTCGTTAGCTCTATCAAATTAACAAATTAAGTTACTTGATTTTCTGATACCCCTAAAATGAAACCTTTTGAACAATTAAAAATGTTTCATTGGAAACAGGCTGGCATGGTGCTAAATATCTTTAATCCCAGCACTGTGGGAGCAGGGACACAGATTTCTGTGAGTTGAAGGCTAGCCTGGTCTACAACGTGAATTCTAGGGCAGGCCAGCCAGGACATAAGAGCCTGTCTCAAAACCAACCAACCAAACAAACAAACAAGAAATGTTCCACTGGAGTCTGTTTATTAAATTTCTGTAAAGCTTTTTTTATATCAGTAGTTATAACTCAGACTGGTCTTCACTTTGTAAGAACTCTATATCCTATGGGGAACAGAGAGTAATTTTTACAAAGATATTCTTGTGTTAGTTACTTTTTTGTTTCTGTGATAAAATGTCATGACCAAGAGCAACTTAAGAAGCAAATTATATTGGCTCACTGTCCACCACCTGGGGACCAAGTTTTTCAAATGCATGCACCTAAGGGCCGCCCATTTTTCACTCAAAACATGGTTATCTTCTCTACTTTTGGAACGGTTTTAATATTCCTAATATTATGTAGTCATTAGAAGCCTTGATAGAAAGTGAGTGTTGGGCACATGGAATTCAGTACTCAAGAGGTCCAAGCAGGAGGTTTTTAAGCTTGAGGCCAGAAAGGGTACACAGCAAGACCTTGTCTCGGGAAATGAAACAAGAGTATTGTTGTGTTGCTCAGCCAAGGTACAGGGCCCGCTCTTCTGAGTGTTGCAGACTTCGTGGGGCTGGGACAGCTCTCCTCTCATATCCCCAGGGTCCACTCTCCAGACTGCAGCAGGTGGTGAGGACCAAGGGTGGGGAGGGCACCAACCCCACATCGGTGCCACCTCACAGCAGATGAGTGGGGCCAGCTCTCCCAATCTCACGCCTCGAGGTGGCTCACCTGCGTACGACCCCACCAACAGGGTCTGCTCTGCCTCACTCTTCAGACAAGGTGCCCCCCTTCTCCTGTGCGGCAGCTAATAAGGGGCAAAGCTGGCTCTCCTAGTCCCCTGTGGGAAGCTTTCCCAACTGCCCTGAGTTGCCAAGGGATTAGGGTGGGAGGTATCACCTCTATGCCCGTGCCACCCGTTGGCCAGGCGAGTGACACACTCTCAGGGCAGGCTTACCTATACTCCCACCACGAGGGTCAGCTCTACTGTGCTTCCTGGGCGAAGAGCAGGGCCCTGTTATGCTGCTGCCAGCTGGGAGGTGGGGCCAGCTCACCTGAATACGGCAGCATGTGGGAGGTAAGGTCAGTTCTGAACAGCCCCTGGACATCTACATAGTCCCCGATGACTTCCCCAACCAGAGGCACTCCCATGTTCTCTGGTGAGCCACGGACATCAGACAGTGACACAGACCTCTGCATAGCCATGGATACAGACATGACCCTCAGCAGCAGCTCAGGCTGGGACTTCACGTGGTCCCAGGTAGCAGAGCCACTCATTACAAGCTCCTCCTCTTTGCCCTCGTGTCTTCAATTCCTTCGCTTCATAATGTTCAAGCGGCTCCACTTCTCCCCCCCCCCCCCGTGACTACTACATACTTGCACATTGTGGTGGCTCCCGCTGCAGGCTAAGCACGCGGTTGGTGGGTTCCTGCGGTGCCGTGTTGTGGTAATATGTATGTCTATGTCTCCTGGGATGAAGGCCAGGGCTGTGGACATCTCTCCCTACCAGCATCACATGGCATGAAGGTCCTCTGCAGCCTCCTGAGCTGTCCTGTGTACATTTGGTTTGATTTGATTTTTATGTGTCCTAGGCAGAAAACAGCTTTGGCTATCAAGCTAGGCACCAAAGCTAGGATTACCATCTACTCTGTCCCTGACTGATATAAGAACGCCACCACCAACAAGGTGTCTCTTTGCCCATTGCCAGGGGGTGCAAAGTAGTTCCATCAATTCTTTACATTTTCATTTTAATATTTTTTTCTCCTTGTCAGTATGGTTTGCTAGATTTATGTTTTCTCCCCACCCCACTTAGATAACAGCTTCTTTTTGTTTTCTCTGAAAATAAGAATTTAGAAATGTATTCAGTTTTTTTTTCAGAACTATAATAAATACAATATAAAGCTGTTTGGGAAACTGCCGGACTTTGGGAGGCAGGGCCTTGCTAGAGGGTGAGTCTTAGGGATCATAGCCTGCTTCTGGCCATTCCTCTCTGTGCTTCTTGGCCTGGATAGATGTGAGCAACCCGAGGCTCCTGTCACCACAGTGGCAACACAATATCTTTCCTGCCATCTTGGAATGTGCTCCCAAAAATGGAGTCAAAATAAACCCTTCCTGCTATAAGTTACCAATGATGTCTCCAAGGATGGCATTGAAGTTCTCATGCTCCTGCGTCTGCCTCCCAAGTGCTAGGGTTGCAGTGCTAGGGCCAGATGCTAGGGTATTTCACTATTCTGAAGATCAAAGCCAGGGCTTTGCCTGTGCTAGAAAAGCACTCTACCAAGGAAACTATACTCTAGACCAGTGGCCTTATTTTTATGCTAGATTTTGGATCCACCTGGAGTTCTTATATATGTGTTATAATTTTATCTTTTCCAAATGCACAGCCAGTTGTCCCAGAATCATTTATGTAAAAGTTCATTTTTTCCTCTGCTAACTTTAGTTCCATATGTATAAATGCACTTGGGTTATCTGAATTCTGTTTCTCGACATTTCAGCCCATTACATTCATCCTCACCTTTCAGTTCATTTCAGAGGTCTTATGAAGTGTCTCAAAGTACTGTGGGGCTACTTTGGGGGCACAACTATTCTTTTTATTGTTTTTCTGGACATTTATTTTTCCATATAAACCTTAATATCAGCATATCTAATTTTAATTCTTCTCACAAAAGCTTGTGGAAAAAGAAAAAAGTCATAGCTAGGTCATAGGCTCTAGGGGAGAACTAAATACTATTATTTTACTAAATTGATATGGTAATACATTTACCTCCTTAATTCTTATAGATCAGTGGAGCTCTCAAAGTGTATCAGAAAAGCTTCCTTTTCCAATTAACACAGAGACTCACAACTGGTCAACATTAAGGGGAAAAAAGGTTATAGAGTGCCCAGCTCTGAATGAGACCTCTGTATCACACCCTCACCCCCACCCTCACCTCAAATGCTCATAGGTCATCTCAGAAGATGGGGTAGAGTGAGCCAGACATCTATAGTAGAACAGTATTGGCTGGATATGACAGAGCCCTTGAATGCATGAACTAACTTACCGTGGCTATGACTACATACATAAGACCTACGCAGGATCAAGCCAGTTAAAATCCCAGCCTGGATCAGGGAGGTGCTAATGAAGCTTCACAATTACCTATGCATCTGTTGGCAATTGGTAGCTGCTGGAAGAAGATTCAGTTTTCTTCAGAAATGCAGCCTTTGAGACTATACCCATGTTCTGATAGATGGTCTGACAACCATATACATATGTATGTATCAACACACACACACACACACACACACACACATGTTTGCACTAAGTGGACCAGGTGGTCCCCTGGGGGCTTAATAAAAGACACATGAAGTTTGGAAGGAAAGGTGTTTGGGGAGATAGAGAAGAGATTGAAGGAGAAGAATTGGAGAATTATACTTGATCAGAACACATCAAATCACTAAGAATCCTGTGCTACCCAATGAAACGTTTTTACAACTGTCAGTTCTAACAGTCCTCATTATCTATCTTTCATAACATACACTTACTAATGTGATAGTAAATGGTTTCTATATAGCATTAGACCTAAGATGACAGAATACTAACTTGTAGTTAAAGGTTTTCCAAAAAACTGTGGGCCTCCAATAGTCGGTAACCAGATAAAAGTAAAAGCGTGAAAGGGGTTGGTATGGTCTAGTGGTGTCCAGGAAGTGATGTTGTTGATTCCTGTGACCTCCCTTGGGCTCTTTTCCTTATGTTGATTTGTTTTGTCCAATGCAGATGTGTTAGTTTTTGTTTTATCTTATTTTATTTTATTCTTATCCCTTAGAAGACTGTTTTCTAATGAGGGACAGAAAGGGAGTGGATCCAGATATGAGGGGTGATGGGAATGGACTGAGAGGAGAGGCAGAGAAAACTGCAATCAGGATATGTTATGTGAGGGGAAAAAATCTATTTTCAAAAAAAAAAAACAAAACCCCAAAACCAAAAGGAAAATAGAAGTGTCTGCCCAACTGGAGCCACGTTAAGTTCCCATTCTTTGGTCTTCGTGGGAAGAAGTGTCCCCTCTATGCTCCAAAGGAACTCCACCTTTTAGAAGTCATAGCGCATTTTTTTTTCTGTTCATTTTAAGACAGAGTCTTGCCATGGGTCCCACATCAGCCTGCACCTCACACACCTCCTGCCTCAGCTGCTAGGTGCTGGGGATTGTCTGCATGGGCTACCAAGGCTGGCCCTGGAATCCCAGGAAGCTTTGTAGGAATGGTGCTATGTGCAAGTGACAAAAACGTGTTGTCCCATGAGGACAGAGATGATTGAAAGTGCAGTAACACACCTAAGAAAGAGTCAGGGGTGCAGAGGGAACCTGCAGGTTCTTTTCACAACACCAAGTGGGGCTTAGTCTTGGAGTCACTGCGAATTAGCATAACTGCATCTCTTCATTGTCAAGTTATCCTTTGAAAGCTCAGACACATGTTCTAATTAGGAAGAATTTATCCCCAGAGGAGCAAAATTAACTAATAAAAGCAAGAGGAGCTTGATTAATTTATGAGAAAGACTATAGACCAATTAGTTCATTACAATAGTGCTAAATAAAACTCCCAGGACCATATTTTTTTTCCAAAGAACAAAACCTCCTTTCTGCTCTAAAAGCTGCAGTTACTCACTGTTGGGGCCCTCTCATGCACCTTCCAATAATGACAGAAATGATGGAGGTAACAAGCTCAGACCTAAAGAACTGACTCAAAAGACTGTATCAGAATTTGGGGAAATGTGAAGAAAGCAGACATGTAAAATAGGAAATGCTCATCACCAGACAAGATACAATCCATCCAACTGCAAAAAAAGTCTTTGGTTGGGGAGGAGGAAGGGATGGGCAGGAAGTTCTTTTCAAGTAAAAAATAAAATTGACTGTTCCTGAGACTAAAGAGACAAAATTCATAGAATTTGGCTGAAAGAATGCATTATGGACTGGAGAGAGAACCAGGGGTTAAGAGTGCTTAGGACTTTTGTAAAGAACCCAAGTTCAATCCCCAGTACCCCATGGTAACTACAGCTCCAGGGATCTACAGATTCAGGGACCCTCCTCCAGGTTCTAATGGCTCCATCACTCTTGTGCATAAACCCATACATAATTAAAAATGAAACAGATTAAAATATTTAGAAATGAATATCCTAAATATATTTATTGAGAAGACATTTGTAAAGTGAGGTAAACTGAATATTTAATGGCTTGAGCCCCAGTTTGCATTACTTATGAACTCTCTGAGTTTAGGACTTCCTTCCATCTCCCTGAGCCAAGTCTCCTAAAACTATTACCCCATGAATTAAAAGCTTAATATTCGAATCCGTAGTTGTCTTACTGTCTGCTCTTCTGATGTACTACTCCTAAGCCTAAGCAAATAGATTTCAGATCCAGTGGAAAGAAGACAATTATTTTTTCCCACACAAAGACAACAGTCTGTATAGGGAAGAGCCAGTTTTATCAACAGAGAGTTCATAAAGGAATCGCAGGCTACAGCAGCACTCTCACAGGACAGAGCCTCATCGCAGCAGCTGGATATAGTCCATCTTTGCCTTTTCCTCCCGGTGTCTTAGGCTATTCACTCACTGCACCTCAGTCCTTTTCCAGATGTGGCAGGATTTCACTTTAATTTACACTATTTGCAAATATCCCGGCATCTAGGGTGGAACATCGGATAGGGTTAGGTTGTGAGCACACAGTGTCCACAGTTCACATTCACAGACCTACTTGTGGACTTAACATTTGATTTTCTGCCACCAAAGATTGGAAGCATGCACACTCTTCAAACCTGAGCACGGCCCATCTTTATTTCTTTGAAAATAAAAAATCTAAGTCTATGCTGTCATGATCTGTTGAAACATCTCTGGGTTTGTCTGATTGGGCGGCTCATTTCTGTCTCCTAAGAGGAAAAGTTCCCCTGGGAGTCCAGCGTCTTAGCTCCCTGTCCTCCTCTCTCAGGATTTCTGTCTTCGTCTTACACTAATTCCTATTGCAGCCACTAAGGCTTCACTTCATGTCTGGGTTTTGAAGCCACAGCTTTAGTCTGTGTTCCCCCTCGAGTCAAATAAAAGTATTTGGAACAGTGTTTGGACACAAACACAAAACAAAAACTTCTCTACAAAGAAGGGACAGTGGCTAAGCTGCCCTGTGAAGACATGAGGCTGGGCGGCATAGCCTTGACAACAAATGAAACTTAAGTTCCCTCAGCACAGTAACTTTCTGGATAAGCAGGGGCCTCCCACACACTTCTCCCACTAGAGTCCAGGCAGAGAAACCAGAGGCATGTTTGGGTTCCTCTTCTGTTCCATGGATGCCCACAGCTCTGCTGAGAGACTCTCTGAGACTTTAATATGAATTTTTTTACTTCTTCAGTTCAACTGCAGACACCTGAGGGTCTCGGGGCAGATTGAATCTGACTACTGACTTCAAAAGGCATGATTCTTCCTGCGGCACTTGGCAACAGATCTGCTAGAAGCACAATATACATTTTTCTCAAACAAGCCTGTAGGAAGCTGCTCTGGATAAATGATTCTGATGTTTTCTGCACAGCTCTAGGACATAAGCCCTATAAAGTTGCAGCTTTGTTCTGTTCAATACTCACGGCGGGTGGACTTTGAGGTAGCTCTCTACCTCAAGGACCTCTCTCTCCAATACATCCCCTTCCTGATGTGTAAAGAATAGAAAAATGTCATAGGATGACACTTCCATGATTGAGCTAAGTAAGACCTCTCAGTATCTCTCCATCTTAATACACCCCTCCCCTTCTTTTCCTGGTTTTCATGAAAGAAGCCATCACATTAAGCAAACCCATGTGTCTTATTTAGGGTGTCTGTTACTGTGATAATATCATGACCAAACGCATCATGAGTAGGAAAGGATTTGTATTAGCTTACAACATTTTTTAGAAAGTACAGCTCACGGGTTACACTCCATCACAGAGGGAAAGTTAGGGCAAGGACTCAAGGCAGGAACCTGCGAGCGTGACCTGAAGCAGAGGCCATGAAGTAACACTAGTTCAGAGCTTGCTCTCGTGGCCTCCTCAGCCTGCTTTCTAATACAGCTTAGGGCTACATGACCAGGAGTGATACCACCCACAGTGGGCTAGGTCCTTCCACATCAACCACTAGTCAAAAATTAAAAAAACAAAAACAAACAAACAAAACACAAAAAACCTGTCCCCACAAGCTTGCCCATGGCTAATCTGATGGAACATTTTCTCAAATGAGGTTCCCATCTTCTCAAATGACTTATGTCAAGTTGACAAAAAGCTAACCGGGACACTATATGTTAAGAACTGTATGTGTACTCTCAGAAAAGTAGTGAGTCCGTCCAGGAAAGAGTCCTTGAAATACTAATTTAAGTCACTAGCCAACTCTTTCCCTAAAGTTTAGAAAGATCTCATCACTACCTTAAATAAAGAGACTCTGCACCAGAGGACCCTATTAAGACAAGTCCAGAGTCCCTACCATAGAAACTGAAGTAAATATGTACTATTTAAAGAGACTATGTTTGTGGTCATTTGTTACACAGTGATGGATAATAACACTGCGCTCTTTTCAAACTGAGGTCCTACCTCTTAGTAGATGTGTGGTAAGTACAATGAACCTACAAGTTCTGTCACCGGTATGGGGAGACACACTGAAGAACATTAGTAAGCTGTTCATCACAGCACTGCAACTCACAACACAACAAGGTGATTAAATCCAATTTTCCACCACAAACACTAGAACACGGGCAATTTCCTAAGATAAACATATAGTCGGTAAATAGAGTTTCCCATAACATGGTGAGCAAGCTTTTTAGTTGTCAGAATAGCCTCAAGGTCAACTCATGCTTCCTCAGAGACAACAATAAACTTTCTATAGTTACATTCAAAATACAGTTGAAGACCTTTTTAGCTCTCTGTACCAAAGAGACTGGCCAGGAACTCAATTTCATCAAAACTACATTCCAAATCTGCATTACCCGCACCACCCAGGCCGTCATGATCCTTCCCACTCACCTGCCTTTGCCCTTACTCTTTCTGCCTTTCTGGTTCCTAATTGGAAATGTGCTCCATCCTCGTTGGAAGCCTCTGGGTCAACCTCTTCTCTTCGTCTCAAGGTTTCTTGTTATGTGCACTTGTGATTTGTGGCCTGTGATACTACAAGTTTTTAACCAAGCATGCATTTTTAAAAAATACTTTGATGTATCATTGCAAGCTGAGAAATTTGTTAAGGAAGAAAAATGTCTGTGCTACACAGTAACGGGCACAGCAGGAACCATGCTTTTCCTCAGGAGGAGACCCTTTTGGAGTGTGCCCTTCAGATTTTGGGTTACAGTATAAGAAAGACTCAAATATGCAAATATCCAGGGTTAGCATGCACCTTCAACAGCACTGCAGACAGATGGAACAGCACAGCAAAAGGACCAGAAGAAAATATCTTCTGCAAGAGCTAATATGACAGCATTAGTCACATGGTGAGTGTGGAAGACCTGCACACAGTATGTCCACGGGCGCTTTTTGAGTGGCCCTTGAATGTAAGGTTCACGGAAAAGGTCAAGTTTGCATCATCACTGCACATAAAATTATTATTTTTATTAGATAATTTTACTCCACGGACTTTCAAAATTGACAGAAGTTATTTGCATATTCACTTTCCATTATTCTAATTTTTACATAATCTTATGAGGGGGAAAAATTTTACACTAGCTTCTGAGAGAGAATGAGGTTTTGGTAGGCTTGCTATACCTCTCAAGTTCACAGAGCTGGTAAATGGGCAAACCTGACCTGCCTGAGCTGCCCACCAGTCCTGTCCCTCACGAAGCAGGAATGAAATTGGAGATAAGTCATTAACACCAGAAGAAGGTTGGGTCGGTTGATTTTCCCTTTGCTATGATGAAATATTTGGCAACAGCAACTCAAGGAAGGAAGGAAGGGATTATTTAGACTTAGTCTATGAGGACAATCTATGATGGCAGGGAAAGCATGGTGGCAGGGCTGTGAGGAAGCTGGTGACATTGTATGTGCAACTTGGGAAATAGAGACAAAGACTCGGCTCAGCTCCTCATTTTCTCCTTTTTGGTCAGTCTGGGAACCCATCCATGGAATTGCCCACTGGCATTGAGAATGGGGATTCCTACCTCAATAAATGCCAACTAGAAAACTGCTCACTGAGATCCCAAAAAGTTTGTCACCTAGTTGATTCTGGATCCTGTTGAGTTGATGTATTAATCATTACATAGACTGTGCTAATGTTTTTATTGGCAACAGACTGAAAATTAGAAAACATTAATTCTTCCCCGATATGTGGAATGATACTGCCAGTCAGTCTACCTTTTCATTATGTTTCTAAGGTCATTAGTGGTTTCAGACACTCAAAGCATAGCCAACCAAGGTTCCCTCATCTATGGGCAAAGTGACTTTCTTGAGTTCCTGCCCTGACTTCCTTCATGACAGAAGCTAAAATGAGTCCTTTCCTCCCCAAGTTGCTTTTGGTCATGGTGTTTCATCACAGTAACAGAAACCAAAAATAGGGCAGGGAGTTTGGTTAATAATATTAGACATGGAAAATTTACAGAGAGAATATATTTTAGGTATACGCCTAAAACAATAGGGAACTGTGGTAGATATGTTGTTCATTTGCTTGAGAAAAATAACCATTTCACTGTATGTGCATATGTATCAAACACCATGATTTATACATGTATATGTATATATACATACTTTAAGTACACATAATAAAACTAATTAAAACAATATCCCATGGTCTATTGTAACACAAAGTATAAAATGCATCGCACAATGGCGTTTGATCATTTTGCTCAAATGTCTTCATTTCAAGCAGTAACTGTTAAATTTAAGAGAAACATGATGATGCTAGCTAACACTTCCTCACAAAGTCCCTAGGCTGCCTTTCTCTTCCAAAGAGCATTTATTTACTGTGTGGATTACTCATCAGGGCTGGAGAGAGACCGCAGCTCTGTGCATCTTTGGAAAACAGGGAAAGAAAAGAATCTCTGAGGGTCTTTATTTGGCCAGAAAAACAAGCTTTTTAAAACTCTATTTTCATGTCAATGTCATTAGAATCAGCCACACTGAGTTTTCAACAGTCTTTTCTTTGTTATCCATTCAAGGTACCACTGCTGCAGAATGGAGGATGGAGGGCTTTCTCTTCACTGAAACACAGCCCATAATGCCAGCATGCAAGCCCACGTCTACTGAAAGTCTGAATGTTGTCACAGTAAGCATCTTTCTTGGGAAGGTGTGAGAAGACCCTGAAAGCTTTGCTTCTTTTGTAAGAAAGCAACAAAAGAAGGAAGTTGCCTGGCAGGATCCTGGCTACATCTCACATAGAACTCAGCTATGTCACAGAACCATCTGAGTAGCCTCTGGGATTAAACGGTAGCAAGGGACTAGAAACACAAGGAGCCACGCTGCTTGGGCTGGGAAACCTAGGCTGATATCAAGAGTATTTTTCAGGTGGGACTGAGTTTATGGCTGTAAATGGAGAAGTTTCTCCTATTCCGGTGAGGAGAGCTCGACTAGTAACAAATAGGGGCAGCAGAGTCACTTACTGCCAAGAGGCAGGGAGGAGCTGGCAGTTCTGCAGAGTCCTTTGCAGTGTGAAATTTGTTCAGCATAGTTACCATATGTGTCCCATTGAGAAACTGCTTGGGGAACCATTCTAGCTTTTACCTACACCGCTGGTCATTCAAAATAGAGTTCTTCATTAATGACTGAGAGAAGGTAGAAGCCACTGACCTGAACCCTATAATAAGGAAGACCACGGTGGTGCACGGTAAGACCCATGTTCTCCTATTAGCTACTTCTGTTATCATCATCTGATATATTATGGTCGCGCGTGTGTGTGTGTGTGTGTGTGTGTGTGTGTGTGTGTGTGTGTGTCAGTTACATCATATATGAACGGTTGGTCTGTAGCACTTATAAAACACGGTCCCTACATTCTTTGACTTTACTACTTTGGCCTAATGGAATATGATGGGGATGACAGTAGTTGATTTCTAGTTAGCTCACAAATTAGCAAAGCCAGTTCTGCCTTGTGTCTGGAAAATGCCACCTAGGAAGTGTGTGTCCCCATGGGAGGCAGCTGTGGAGGGAAGAAGTCATGGCAGGAGGAAAGGAAAGCCTGTGAAGGGCCATATGCGAGCTTCCTATGAGGAGCTGAGGCTCCCAGTCACCTCAACTCTGTTAAAGGTCTTCAGGGCAACTGTATCAACAGGATATATGTATTGGTATATAGAGATTTACCTAAGATGAGTTCATGCAGTCTTGAAGGTTGGTCAGTGTAAGTCTGTCTTAGGGTTGCTGTGAAAAGACAGCATGACCACAGCAACTCTTATAAAGGCAAACATTTAATTGGGGCTGGCTTACAGTTTCAGAGGTTCAGTCCATTATCATCATGGTGGGAACACGGCAAGCCTTCAGGCAGACATAGTGCAGGGTTGCTGAGAGCTCTACACCTTGATCCAAAGGTAACCAGGAAGAGACCGGAATTCAACACTGGGTGGAGTTTGAGCATAGGATACCTCAAAACCTGCCTCTGCAGTGACATACTACCTCCAACAAGGCCACACCTACTCCAACAAGGCCGCACCTCCTAATAGTGTCATTCCCATGGGCCAAGCATTTAAACACATAAGACTATGGGGGCCATACCTATTCAAACCACCATAAAGCCCAAGAAAGAACAGTACTGCAGTTCCATTCCTAAGGCTGACAGATTCATCTTTTTCTAGGGAAAAACAATAAAGGTCAAGATGCTTTGGTCTGACTCCACCAAATTCAGTGTTTCTTTCATCCAAAACAGACACAGAAACACCAAGAAGAATGTTTGACCAAACGCTGGGATCTGTGATCCAGCTAAGTCGACATACTCTATCACACCAACTCAGAAACAAACCCGAGTGAATAAGGCACGGCCCAGCTCCCACTAGGACCCGCCACTAACTGAGTCCAATGAATCACCTAGCTGATACCAGAAGGAATTGCCACCCAATTCCTGCCTGGTTCCTGACTCAGAGTTTAGAAACAGGTCAAGATGGTAATTTAGATGACCAAACAGTCAGAGAACTTGTTGCGTGGCAGAGACTGAGAACACTAGGCCCCATCCCAGTTCCTCTGGACAGATGTCAGCTACCTTGACGATCTCAGGCTCACCAGCTCCTTCCTTGGCTTGTGGACTGTCTCCCGACCATTAGTATTTTACTTTTCTGCCTGTAATACTTTACCGCCAGCTTTTAGCTTAGCTGGATCCTTTCATCCTGGCTGCCTGCCTCAGGCCCAATCCTAACGCGCCTTAGAAACCCATTCCAAGCTCCCGGAAGTGGGTTTCACTCACTCACTCTTCTCCCTCTCCCAACTTGCTCTCTCCTGCCCATTGTCTTCAAAAATATTTATCCTGTTCTAAAATGAACTTGCCGCATCTTTAGATCTTGTCCTGCTTATGGGAAAGACCCTCATCTAGCTCATTTGCCGCTCACATAGTAAACTGAACAAAATGTGTTCAGTGGATCTTTGCTGTAGGTCCCGCATCTTACCTGGGTGACTGACTTCAGCCTCCAGGTACAGGCCTGGTGCTCCATCCCCACCCCCACCCCCAGGGAAAGCCATGGAAGAAGATTACAGCGGTCCTGCCACACAGAGGATGTTCTCACTCTGACTTTTCTTCTGCTGTTTTTCCAGTCTAATGAGAGGAGTACTGACTTAGGGATGAAGACCTCAGCATCCCCGTTCAATGCCACAGAGATAAAACACGAGCTGTATTATTTTTTTTATATACTTTACTGTGTGTGAGGCTTATGCATACATGCCTCTAACTCTTCTGCATTAATTAAAAGACAGTTCCAAACAGACAAAGGGAAGAAGACATATTCTCCCATCTCTCTTAGAAACACAGGCCTGTCCTTAGCCATTATGCTAAGAGAGCTTCAGCGCCTAGTTTCTTTCTTCTGGAGCTCTGCGGCTGGAGCTTACAGAGAGCTTTCGAGGCAAGTGGAGAGGCAAGTCTGTGCTCCCTTCCCGTCAGTTTTGTCTCCCCTCTTTTCCCAGGATCGGTGTGTTTACACTTAAAGAGGAAACAGTATTGTTCTTAAGTGACAAACATGGCTATCTAAAGTCTTTATCCACAAGCCGTGCCCTGTTGCCAGCACACACTCGCCCTGCCCTGTATGACACTGCCTCTTTCTCTCATCGCTGTGCTGCCTAACATTCTGTAATGCTATCCTTTGACCTCACTGACCCTGGAGATACTATCCCTCCTAGAATCCCCTAACTCCCGGAGATAAGGAACCACAGCCCTTGGAGGATGCTTCTAAAACCAGACCAACCACCAGCAATAGGTTAACCTCCTCCTTTGGGGTTTCCTCTTGCTCTAGGCCACTCTTTGTTGGTTCTAATCACTCCAGGACCAGATCTCTAAAAAGCAGAGACAGACCTTACACTCCAGAGTCTATTGACAGCACCAAGCTAGCCCTGCTAATCGAGTTGGTCCTGCTACACCACATAACTCACCTGCCACTACGATTCCCGACTGACCTGAACTTCTTCATTGCCCCGTCCCAGAGTACACCTCCCTCTTGGAACTGGGGGCAGGATAAACAATGCATTCAGTAGCAAATATCTAATCAATTGGCCTTTGATATATATATATATATATATATATGATATTTCAAATTTCTATTAATACACTACATTTTAAAAGCTCCCTCTAGACTGTAAGTAAAGTCAATGTCTCAAACCTCTTTTGAGAAATTCTGTTCAGTGTCTCCTCAGAGCTTCCCTAATTGAAAGCACCAGCTCACTGAAGAAGCAGTTGCTTGTGATTTCTATGTATTCCTTATTCTGGAGAGTACCAGGAATGGAAGGATGAATTAAATACTCTCTCAAGCAGGCTCCAGGCAGGATGGGGATCAAAAAATATTTAAGAAGTGAAGAAATGACACAGTGACTGCCTTCCCAGAATTCATAAGCTGGGGTGTCACTTGCTGAATATCTTACAATGTGTTCTCATCATGAAATTGTTACCAATTTTATAGGGCTTCAAATTAGAAGAAAATAAAATCACCCTCTTTTATTCTATTTTCTTAAGACAAGCTATTGAATTTGAAAGCCTAAAATATTCAAATTTTCCAAGTTATTATTTACCCGATTTAATTATCTCTTTTAGAGTATCTTTACAAAACACAGCCTTGCTAGCCCTTCAAAACAGCCTCAGGAAATTGTTATTTCAGGGGCAGAAAGAAGATACAATGTGAATAACAGTAGTAGCATTGATTCAACTCTTAATATATGCCAGACATGGTCTCACACAATGTTTGTAATGCTTATTTAATCATCATAATATAGATCATCATCCTTGTTTTTGCAAATGAGAGGACTGGAGATTCAATTAAATTAGCCGAGCAGCTCTTTGGATGGAGTATAAGAGGCAGAGCCTGAATCCGTGTCCAGGCAGCAGTCAGCATATTCTGATATAACAACTCATTCTAGATCTCAAACATTCCAGAGTTAATAAATTATTTCTTAAAAATGCACTGCTTAGACCCCTTCCTAAAGTCCCACTAAACAATTTGGAAGAGTCTTCAGCCTAAAAGAAATCTCAGCTATTCAAAGTTCTGTCCCTCCATCTGCAATGCTTGAGTGTACCTGGACTTGCAGTGAGTAGTTTGCTCTGCCTAGGTACCACCCCACCACCCCCAGCGGGAAACAGTTGTCAGTGTGGGGTACGACAAATTGCTTTAAAGGAAAATTCCGTAATATGTTCTAAAAATTTCCACATGGTGCTACTAAATTTGAATAACTGCATTTATTCCTCGAACATTCACTAAGAGTGGAGGGTATATCCTTTGCTTATTGGTGAATATTTCCCAAGAAATTTAGTCAAAATCCGTGGCAATGGCGACATGCCTTATCTTGAACTGTTTCTGAGTCCCACAGTCTGGTTTGAATTCCAGCTGTTGTACCATGTGTAAGGTCATTCATCTCTGTAGAGCAATGACTCAAAGACAAAGTACCAGATAGCATCTGGAAGAGTCTATAACCTCAGTCACCTTGTGCTTCTCTTAAAACACTTTTTCTCTTAATCCAATCCATGTTTGGAAGAAAGGCTCCAGGTGATGTCCAAATATTAACTACTCTTCTGTGTTTCGATGTAGAATATAGGGACAGAGACACTGGCTTACTGTAGCAGATGCAGCCAGATCATCTCTGGAGCCCTTTGTTTCAGAATTTCCTGCAGAAACACCCTTGAAAATGATCCCTTCTCTTTCTGTACTCAGGAGAAATCTTTAAGCCATTGAGTAAAGTTCTGAATGCCCTGCCAAACCTCAAGCTTCTTCAACAGTAATATAATGGCATACAATAGTTTTTTTTTTTTTTAAAGAGTCAAACCTTTCTATCCTGTCTATGACAGAGGGAGAAAATATATCCCAGAATGCTTTGCCAAGCCACAGGGATTTATGGAGTGCCTATTGTGTGATTTGGAGATTTAGCAGTTAACTCGTACCCTCTCTTCCCTGGGGACTAAGAACACAATCCTTGACATGGCTACTTGAAATCCTCTCCGGGACCATTTGACTGCACACAGTTCATACTCTAATCACCCTTGGAGGTTAGGGATGTAAGAAA
Organism: Tokudaia tokunoshimensis; assembly: GCA_036184795.1. Lineage (NCBI taxonomy): Eukaryota > Metazoa > Chordata > Mammalia > Rodentia > Muridae > Tokudaia > Tokudaia tokunoshimensis. The sequence continues at coordinate 146,668,625 of BTHU01000001.1, forward strand.
ACCCAGAGATTTTTGGCCCCTGTGACCACATAGGAAATTCTGCTCTCTACATTTACTAGAAGGATGTATTTTAATACTGAAAAAAAAGTGTCTCTTTTTTTAGACCAGTGATCTTAAGGGTTTTGTTTGTTTGTTTTGTTTTTGTTTATGTTTTTGTTTTCGCTATGCCTGAACCATACCACAGCTCGCAGACCTAGTGTGTCACGCGCATCTTTGGCAAAACCTATCTTTTTGAAGCAAACACTGGCTACACCAACCATACAGACTACTACTGTAGTGCTTACTCCTGTCTTCCTAAACTAGACGGCTTCACACACAGAACATTTTAGATGTGGATGCCAGGAAAGCCTTGCAAAGAGAGCCAGAGATAAACAGGTCAAAGTCCTGGTCCCAAGGCAAGTTCTATTGAAAAGTGAGTTCACCGAAAGGAAATCATTTGTCTATCTTCAGAATGGGATCTCAGTTGAGGAATCTCTAAGTTGAAGCCCGAACTCAAGCCATTGATCCACAGCTGTAAAGTTCTCTGTGAGCAACGAAGCCACACTAAAGTGACGTGAATTTTCTGTACAGGAAAAGGTGAGCTGTGCTTATTTTCCACAAGTGGTTTGGGAGCATGTACCTGTTCTAGGATACTAGGTGTGTGCCCTTCTATAGGAGCACACCCCCGCCCACACACTGGAGATATACACACACAGGGCATGCACACGCACACACCCAATTCAGCATCTCCACAAATGGCACCTGGAGAACACACTTTGTTTGGTGCGGAGCACACACACACACTCTGCACACAGGCACCTAGTATGTTCTGGACTGCACAAGAGCAGCAACTTCTGATCCTAACTGGGCAGGGAGGGGTTGAGCTGGATATTTCACCTTCAGTCTCCACTATGCCTGCTTCCCTTTCAGTGGGGTACACATCCAGCTGCCGAGGTTGGGGCTCAGACCTGGAGCATCCTGGTGAGGAACAGCTATTCTTTGGTCTCCAAGTGCCACTGTACCTTTTATTCTCTGGGTACTGAGCCCAGGCACTGTCAGAGCACCTCTGCCCAGGAGGCCACCGCACACCAGGGACCTGCCCCACCTCCAATGATAAGTCCTGGTCCCAAGGCAAGTTCTATTGAAAAGTGAGACCTCTGAGACCCTGCTGGCTTTTGCCCACACTTGTTACCCAACATCTCTCTCTCTCTCTCTCTCTCAGACACACACACACACACACAAACACACACACACACACACACACACACACACACACACACACGGTATGGGTTGCCCTAATTCTGTTTGTATTCTGATGTTAATTCTGCTTCCTCAAGAGGGGTCGCCCTTGATGAGCAGTTGATCATGTACTCAGTTGATCTCACGTGAACCTTCTGCCCATTTTCAATTGGTCAATAAAGGCTAAAACCTGTAATTGGGCAGTGGAGAGGAAAGGTGGGATGGGAGGTCTCTGAGAGGGGGGCAGTTAGAGAGAGGAGAATGAGAAGGAAAGAAGAGAGGATGGAGGAGGAGGAGGAGGAGGAGGAGGAAGCCATGATGGAGCAGAACTTCATGGCCAGGAGAAACCACAAGTAGCAAAGAGTCTTATAGCTGGGGAATAAGTTAGTATAGTGTTATATGCTTATAATTATAATAACTGGATTGTGTGTTTTTATATGGGTTTATTGGGGTTGGAAATTCTAGAAACACACACACACGTTGCAGACTGTGGTTCCTCGACTCCCTGGAGCTCTCAGGAGACCTGCAGATCTGAACACACAAGTTTGGAAGAACACAAGGAACCTGAAGGCAGTTTGGGTTTGGAAGCAGAAGGGTGACCCTTGCTGTTCTCTGAGACCACTTTGTTCCTATGGCTGTCTGCATGTCTTGGCTTGGCTCTATGCTTAGTGGAACACACTTGGTCATATGATTTGGGGGCTCCTGGCACTAAAGCATGAGCAATTATAACAGGCATTAAGTTCTTTCCCATATTTGGGTCACCAAAGCTGAATTGATATAGTGTATGTACTTGGCCCATGGACAACTGTCTGGACAGGAAAAACTATGTCTGTCTGTCTCTCATCCCTTAAGTTGGAGTGAAAATTTACCACAAGATTATGAACTGTTTACCTGGAAGTGTATCAAGAGAGCCAAGGATTCTGTCCCAACACGGATGACATCAACAATAAGCTGGTGAAGGTATCATGGCTCGGTTCCAAAAGTTCCTACAGTCTCCACAAATGGGTTAGCCAGTTCGTGCACCATTAGTCTCTGTAGAGAAACTTGTCCTCTACCACAGAGAATGTTTGGCTTGGGTCACTTCTCCAGCCCTGCCCTTTGTAGCACACACCTTGTCTTCTAGGCTCCAGATGCCTGTACTCCACTGCTGCTTCTGTTCTTGGTGGTCATCTATGGTATTGCCATCTCCAAAATACTGCTGTCTTTCGCTGTAACTAGGCTTTACCAATAGCCTCTCATAGGCTCTCTTCATGGTGCCAAGCCTCAACTCCTTTGCATGACCCCTTCAGTCCTGGGCCATCAATTGCAACCGAGGCTGCACCTTCACCAACGGCCTTCTGTGGCCTCTCACAGTGCCGAGCCTCAGCGGCTCTTCATGACCCCTATATGCCTTCAAAACCAGTACCACCTGGGTGACTCTTACACATTACCAAGTCCAGTCACAGCACAAGGTACAACCTTGGCTATCTCTGGAAAATATCCTCTGTGCTCTCAGAAAAGACTTCCCAGAAGATTTCACCTCCGTGATGCTGGTCTCTTCTTAATCACCGCTAGTTTCTTAGCTCCAGCTAACCAGCATCAGTAGTCTCAGTAACAACAAAGGTTTGCTTTAGTGGTTCTGGCATCTTGTTAATCACAGATGATTTTTCAGCCCCAGCTAACCAAAACCATAGAATTTTCACAATCAAAACAGCAACTGCCCTGATAAGAGTCTTTAATTTTCCCTCTGAAATTTCACAAGCCAGACCTGCTCTGTTCTCAACATTATCTTCCAAGCTCCTACAGAACATTCCACAGAGCTCTTAACATCCTAATGGCTCTTCTAACTCAAAGTTCCAAAGTCCTTCCACAGTCTTCCCCAAAACATGGTCAGAGTGTCATAGGAATACCCCGTTTTGCTGGTACCAATTTGTCTTAGTTAGGGGTTCTATTCCTGCACAAACATCATGACCAAGAAGCAAGTAGGGGAGAAAAGGGTTTATTCAGCTTACACTTCCACATTGCTGTTCATTACCAAAGGAAGTCAGGACTGGAACTCAAGCAGGTCAGGAAGCAGGAGCTGATGCGGAGGCCATGGAGGGATGTTCCTTACTGGCTTGCTTCCCCTGGCTTGCTCAGTCTACTCTCTTTTAGAACCCAAGACTACCAGTCCAGGGATGGTAGCACCCACAAGGGGCCCTCCCCCCTTGATCACTAATTGAGAAAATGCCTTACAGCTGGATCTCATGGAGGCAGTTCCCCAACTGAAGCTCCTTTCTCTGTGATAACTCCAGCCCGTGTCAAGTTGACACACAAAACCAGCCAGTACAAGTAGGCTTTAAAAAAAATCTAAGCCTACAGTTGGGTGCATATAAATGTGACACAACTGGATTTTATTTGTTCTTTTGTTTGAAGCAGGATCTTATCATGTGGACATGGTTGTTCTGGAACTCTGAGATCTGCCTGCCTCTGCCTCTAAGTGCTAGGATTAAAGGTGTGTATACCACACTCTGCCCCTGCTCTACCGAGAGGCGGACAGGAGAGGCGTGAAGCCTGACTTTCAGAGTAGGTTTTTTTGTTTTTTGGATTTTTTTGGTTTTTTTTTTTTTTTTTTTTTTTGTTTTTGGTTTTCCCTAATAAACTGTGTCCAGGGTTACTAATGAGGAGGAAGGTTACAGGGGAGATGTGACAGGGACTCCCACTAGGCTGAAGTACAAGGCATGATCAACCACTCCATTAGTATATTGAGGAATATACTAGAGACCTACAGAGGACAGATCCCTGCTTCAGTGCCTGAGTTATTAATGTATGGAAGTTTTCACAGGAAGCCCTCCCAAAATTCCGGAAGACTGTGGTGCAAATTAAACAGCGCTCACTGTATAATGGCTCAGTGTACAGCAGCTATCCTTGGATCATTATCCACAGAAGCAAATACAGAAAAGTAAAAAGGCAAGCTTGAAAGAAGCACTTCCCTCACCTGAAGGCAGTCACAGGGCTACTGCAGAATAATGACTTCTGTTTTGTATCAGCCCATTCATCTTTGGATAAAAATCCATTTTATCCAGTGGAAAAAAATGTTGAACACCATTATGTATAAGAAATGAATACAGTACGGGCAGCGGTCTGTGTCATTAATCCCAGCCCTCAGGAGGTAGAGGCAGGCAGATTTCTGAGTTTGAGACTAGCCTGCTGTACAGAGATAGCCAGGGCTACACAGAGAAAACCCCTTCTTCCAAAAAAGTAATGAGTACAAAACCTTATTCAATTTCTCCGAAGAACAGGAAGAAGCTTATTAAATATGAAGTTCATGAGTCTGAGTTTTTACTAATTTGTGCTTCTCTTCTGCTGTTCCATCACTTCTGCAGCTTGTGATTTGTACTGTGCTCATGCCCACAGGCACATTGAAATGTTCTGTGAATCTACCAAATAAATAAATAAATAATAGATCAATTTCCAGGTTTATTTGTATGGAGATGGAAACTTTTTTTTTTTAAAGGATGAGAAAAACAAACTAGAAAATTGAAAAAAAGAAAAGGAAAGAATGGAGTTTCAGAGGGGCATCTTAGAAAATAAATGTGATTTTTATTAACCTGTCAATCTACATTTGAACCCAGAGTGAGATTGCCTCCAGCAAGATCTATGTCCCTAAGTATCAGCCTTGAGTTCTTAAGAGAGGTGGTAAGTTTATAGGCACTCTATGTATAAGTTTTCACAGGAGACCTTTCTTCTCCTTTGAGCAGGAACTGTAAGAGAGTCATAGTAAGCTTGGTAACTTATTGGATTAGCAACTGATTGTAATCTAGAGGGCCTTTAATTACTTGATTTATTGGCGTTCACAGAGGAAAAAAAAATACAGGTTCTGGATTAGTTACTTTTCCCTTCACTGTAACAAAGTATCTGGCAATGGTACCGTAAGAGACCGAGGTTTCTTCTGAACCACAGTTGGGTGGAGCAGTTTGCCATGGCTGCCTGAGTCTGAGGCCTCTGGTCACTTTGCATCCACAGTTGGAAAGCAGAGACATGATCTCCAGTGCTCCGCTTGCTTCTCCATTTCATTCTGTCCAGCATCCTCACCCAACAGAATGATGCTGTCCACAGTGAGGGTGGGTTAATTCCACTGCACTTACCCTGATCTAGAAGAACCCTTGCACACACGGTTGATTTCCCAGTATCTGAAATCACATCAGCATATAGTACACTAATCTGTACCCTGTTGATGTATTCCTATAAAAGGGAATGCTGCTGTAATGGTCAATCTTAAATCTCCTGTACCAATACCCTACCTATGTAGAAAGTAGTTAATATTTATTCATGTTCTGCATCATCCCCTTCGTAAGGATCATATAATGTGATTTACCTTTGAGCCAGTATCAACACTAGTCCTTGGCACACTCATGAATCGTCATCTGGAGACATTGTTAAAATGAAAGTAGCTGGATCTGCTCCTAATCATTCTGATTTAGCATGTGTGTGTGTGTGTGTGTGTGTGTGTGTGTGTGTGTGTGTCTGTCTGTCTGTCTGTGTTTATACACTTAGGTGCTCACAGTGGCCACAATACAGCATCTGATTCCCTGGAGTTGGAGTTACAGGCAATTGTGAAGGGTCTGACTTGAGTGCCGGGAGACAAGCTCAGGTCCTCTGAAAGAGCAGAGCAGCAAGTGTTCTTAACCACTGCTTGAGCTCTCCAGCCCCAGAACCTTTCATTTCTAACTACTCTGTCATCACCTCGGATGCTGCTGCAGCTGCTCTGCCGGGAGTGGGCACACAAAGCAAATGCCTGGCAGCAGTCGATCCAGAACGCTGGGGAACTGCATGTGGATGGCTCCTAAGTGCTAGGGTCTGACGGTTTTCCCCTTTATGTGCTAGAATCCTCATCCCCCAAACCGAGCCAATTCCCCCAGAACAGACTCTGAACACACTCTCCTTTAAAAAAAAAAAATTCCCTATTTTTACCTTGCTTGATAAAGCCAGAGCCATTTGAGCACCACCCACTTCTAAGAGCTCTTCTTCCGTGAGTTCCCTGGAGATCTAACAGACTGCGAGTTGTGTGGCATCCTCCTTCCTCCCGCATCTGTAACAATCAAGCACCAGGCTACAGCACCAGAATTTGTTACAGTTGCCACACAGCCTTGAGGATGGGCTGGGGTGGGGGTGGAGGGAGGGGCTCTAGCTCCACACAGCTGCTAAGACTAGCTCCTGTCTTTCACTGCTGAATCCCACTAGACAAAGAGAAATGCTTTAGCACCGCTGAGCCCTTAGGTCAGTATATGGAGTTTAAGAGTCTAATTATCTCTGATATTTATTTTTTAATTTGTTGCCATAGATTTTTTTTTTAAGTTCTATGGCTCGATGAGAAATGGAAGTGAATGACGACATGAGAAGTTACAAATACAGATTTATAGTTGAATGACTCCTGTTGATAAGTTGGCTAAATTTGATGCTGATGGGGGGAGATAGGGAATTGCTTCCTTAGGTTCCCAAGAACAGTCGTGCACACAGAACATAAAGGTATACCTCTGAAGGAATAAAATAATTTTTTTTTGTGTGAGGGCATTAGTAGACTGTAAAGTTAAAAATAAGAATCACATAATAAGCACTGTACCCATGGGTCCAGGTGCAAGCAATATGTATTTTCTTGAAAGAAGTAACCATTTCAGTTTCTGGAACAGAATTTGCATAAGGAGAGAACAAATAGACACATGCTAATTGCGGAAAATAAAATTTAATCTGAAGGCAGTTTTTACATCCACCTCGGTGCAGAGTAGGCCAGTGTAGACAGCATTCATGGGTTTTGTGATCGGAGCTAAAGCTGACACACGCCGCATTCACATCAGATGCCTCCAACATACGTTCACATCTGCAGTCTCATGCGCTTCTACCATTAATTGCTAATTTTAAAAAATTCACATTGTTAACATCCATCCCCCATTTCTTCCCTCCAGCTGCCCGCACCCCAAACCCCAGCTCCCATCCCCTGCTTCAATTCCGGATAACGCTGTCCAGATGCAAGTGTGTTGGGTCATCCAGTAGGGCATTGGTAGCCTGCCAGCAACCACACACCCCTCCTCTAAGAAAAGTGACCTCTCAGCAGCCATCAACTGTCATTATTAGCTCCTTGGAGAGGGGGGAGGCATCTGGAGCCTTTTCCCCCTTTAACTGTTAACTCTCATGATCTTGTGGAGGTCTTGTGGAGGCGAGCACACAGCTGTGAGCGTAGGTGTGTGACAGCCGTGCCATGTCTAGAGGACAGTGGTTCTCAGCACTCCTCCTTACCCATCATCCTTCAGCTCTCACAGTCTTGCAGGCTCCTCTTCTGAAATGGTCCTTGAACCCTGGACAGCAGGGAGGGAATCCATACAGATGCTCCATCTGTGGCCGAGAGCGCTCAGCCCCTCATACTCAACCGCGTGTGTGTGTGTGTGTGTGTGTGTGTGTGTGTGTGTGTGTGTGTGCGCGCGCGCAGTGGGCACATCTGGCTTGGCAGCTCATCACTGGACCCCAAAGGATCCTGAGTATTGATGCTGTCAGACCATTGACGCTGTCTCCCAACAGCAGCCCGCATTGCCCTTTCTAGTACTACAGAAGGCACACAGTAGAAAAACAGTTTCCTGGTCAGTTCAAGCTGCTTCTCTATCCTGCAAGTTAAATGTGTTGTGTTCTCAGCAGTAGGGTCTCAGCCTCTTGTTACGATGGGCAAGCAAGAGCTATGGCAATACACTGTCTTGTTTTAGGGGCATCTCTGGGGCCTCATTGAGCAATAACAAAAGCTCCTAGGAAGGAGGACTGTGTTTGTCATTGAGGTTTTCATTCATAAGTCATGTGTTCTGGAAGTCACATTGTCGGCTCATGCTGCATAGTTCTGTTCAGTGCATTGCTGCTAAGAAGAAGATTCCTGGGATAGGCTAAAGCCATGGTTTGGGATAGTTAGACATAAATTTCAGTTATTATAATACAAAGAGTCTACTGCAGGGTAGACCCTTGTTTTCCTCCTGTTTCACAATTCCTTGCCACCTCTGTAGGTCTTAAGTATCCCTGCCTTATGGGGAGTGGTAAACAACAACAATGAAACATGTAGAGAAATAATAATAATAGAGAAACTGGCCAAGACTTTTGTCTTCATTTTATTTATTTGGGTTAATTTAGTATCGGTTTCTGTTCCCCAAACAGGCATAAGTAAGTATGCTTTGCCTTAAGTAAAAGATGGTAATGGTTAGCAAGTTTTAAAAGTACCTAGCTATATGAAGAACTACACAAATAATTTTATTGATGATATTTTCATTCCTTGTGTAATAAGGAAGAAACAAAGCTCAGAAGGAATGGTCTAAATGGTCACTTGTGTATAGGATCCCAGCAGGTGTGCTGAGTCTGGGCCTCCTGAGGTCTTTTAGAGTGGGTGATGTTCCATGCTTAGCATCAACCGTCAGGGGCACCTGCCAATTATCTTCCTGAGGTACCTGCTAAGAGGGCTCCTCTCTAAAACATTTGGAATGTAAATTAAAAAAATAAAATTAAATTAAATTAAAAAAAAAATAGAAAAGCACTTTGCTTTACATGGGCTTAACAGGAGTGGGGGTAGGGAGATTTCTCCACCCGTAATACCATCTAAGACCCCCTTCCTCTGCAGTAAGAACAATCTAGTTTTCTCAAGTAACATTGAACTTGTTTTCTGAACAATTAAAATGACAATTGGCAATTTATAAATGACAACTAATCAAGGCCAAATAGCACATCTGTGAGTAGGTCAATTGCAATGTAAAGGGCTACTTTTAGTCTTCGTTACCATAACTGAGAGATAAAAAAGCATCCTGGAAGGTGAAATTCCACAAGATATATGTCATCTATCCACACACTAAAAAGAAGTATAAGATCACATAAGATCAGGTGTGTGAGGCTGGAGAGGTAGTTCAGTGGTTAAGGGAGCACTATGCTCTAACAGCAACCAGTTTTCCAGCACTCTCATCATTTCCCCATCAACCCCTTAGAAGAAGGACTACAGACAAACCACAGGGAGGAGGCTAGAGTTTCAGGTCCAAATTAGGTGACAGCAAAGTATTCTCATCACTTTCCTCCAATCCACTTCAGAGGTCAACATACCCTAGGGTAGTGGTTCTCCATCTGGGTCTGACTATTGGGAAATACAGATTTCCAAAGATCTTAGGACCTGACACCATATGCAGGGCTAAAGAGACAGCAAGTACTGTAAGCGAGTTGGTTCTATTTGATATATCTGTACTATGGAGTATAATGTAACTGTGAAAAAGGAGGGAAATGGATGGGCTGAAGGTATGACCTCTGCACATTACTCAAAAGCATGCACACCTGTGTACATGTGTCTGTGCATGTGTACATGACACAGATACACCATACGGTAAGATTTTTCTTGATGGGATACAAGCAAATAAACCAGGTGTGGTGGCCTTTAATGCTAACTCAGGAGGTAGAGGCAGGCAGATGTCTGCGAGTTCAAAGCCAACATGGTCTACAAATCAAGTTTCAGGATACTCAGGTCTATCACATAGAGAAACAGTGTCTTGAGAAACAAAACAAAACAAAATACAATGTCTATTCACCCCAGAGAGTAAACTACCAACAAACCAAAGTAGTGATTCTACTGACATTCACCAGAGCAAACTATTGCTTCAGCAAGGTTCCTTAGAGTCAGTGATTACTTATCGGGAGCAAGGGTTACCCAAAGACAGCCCTGTCACCATGAAGTCCACCCTAATCTGCACTTTATCTTAGCCAAAAGGCCGAGAAGCGATGCCCACCCTAATCTGGATGACATTTCTTGAACAGTTTCATCCTGGAGCTCTGTAGGACTTATAGGCAGTTTGACATGGCCAAGGCAGCTCCGCTGACCCACAGGCATTCCTAGCAACTGTCAACTGCTTCTATAATCCCGGAGAGGGGCTATGTGAATCTTGCTTTAATTCTCCAGGACTTGTAAGGTTGTTCACTTTCTGAGTCTCACCAGCCGTCTTCTCTTTATGAGGGAATGTATCAGTTCCAAGGAAATTGCTACCCAACACACAGGCATGCGTGGATGCACGCATGCGTGCGTGTGCATGTGTGCCTGTGCACGCGCACACACACATCATACAGAAGAAGAAATGTGCTTTCACAGAACTAAAAAACAAATGAGAAGGAAAGACAGATGAGGGAAAGACTGGCTTGCCAAGAGTACAGGCCTTCTTCATCTGGGAAGGAAACCTGTAAGGGGTGGGGCTCTGTAAGAATCAGAGCCCACCACCTTCTTACCACCAGCTGGGGTAGTTATAGGGCAGAAAGGGAAAAGGAATCAAAGACTTTCCTACTTTGGCTAGCAGTTAGCCATTGCTGGGCTAAACAGTATCAGTTTGGGACTGTCAGGCAGTCCATAGATATCCTTCATGGATGGCCATCCCTGGGGTTCCACGGACCAGAGCCATCAAGAATCTAGAGAAGCAACTTTCTTTTATTCTGGAAACTGAATACTGTAGCTACAAGAACTTTCAAAGTTTCTCCAAAGAGAGGAGCTTTACAACATGGCGTGGCCCTGATTAACAAGAACAATATCCATGATATGGCGCTGAGTAAAAGACTGTAAAGAATTGTACTGGGGATAGAGTGCTTGCCTGGCATTCAAGAAGCTCTGGGTTTGAGCCCCAGCATGGCATAAACTGGGCATAGTAGTGTGCTGGTGCATGCCAAATTCCAATAATTATAAGGAGAAAGTAAGAGCATCAGAAGTTTATGGTAATGCCCAGGTCTATAGTGAATTCTAAGAGGCCATGTCAAAAGAAAACACACACACACACACACACACACACACACACACACACACACCACCACCACCACCACCAACAACAACAACAACAACAATAACAACTAAAAGCACACCCCTATGTCATTATCTCTTAAGAAGCAGTAGGAGGGGGAGCTGGAGATTCTGCCCCTTGTAGTGCACAGCAGCCTGGGGACTTCTCTCTGTAGCCTCCGCTCAGGTGAAACTGGGATTTCAACTTCACAGGAGGAAAGAATTGCAGAATGAATTCTTGTTTCTTGGGAAGCAAGTTGGAGTTTATTAAGAAACAGTCTCTTGGAGGGGCCCTGCCAGAGCCTTACAGATACAGAGGTGAATACTAGCAGCCAACCATTGGTCTGAGTGTGGGGTTCACTATAGAGGAGTTGGAGAGCAAGCTGGAGGAACTGGAGGCAGGGGGTGGGGGGGTTGCAGCCCCATGGGAAGAACAACAATGTCGGCCAACACCCCAGGGCTCCCAGGGACTAAGCCATCAACCAAGGGGTACATGTGGTTTCACCCAAAAGATTGGCAGAGGAATACCTTGTCGAGCATCAGTGGGAGGAGAGGTCTTTGGTCCTATGAAGGCTCAATAGAGGCCCCAGTGTGGGGAAATCGAGTGGGGGTCATGGGAGTGGGTTGGATGGAGGAGCATATTCTTGGAGGTAGGAGGTGGGAGAATGGGTTGGGGGTTTTTGGGGAGGGGGAAAATCGGGACGGGGTATAACATTTGAAATGTAAATGAAGAATATATTCAATAGAAAAGAAAAAATTCATTATAATGTAAAAAAAAAAGAAACAGTTTTAGCATAGATTTCAGTACAGGAATTAACAAGAGGAGATTAGGGAAAGGGGATAGCACACATTTAATCGAGGCTGAGGGCTTTTCAAGAGAAAGTCATACTTACGTGACTGAGCAACAGGCATGTGTACAATTTCAGTGGCTTCTCAAGTGACTTTGTTCAAACGAGTCTAAGGAACTTTTCCTTTCCTCTTCTCTTCTCTTCTCTTCTCTTCTCTTCTCTTCTCTTCTCTTCTCTTCTCTTCTCTTCTCTTCTCTTCTCTTCTTTCTCTCTTTCACTTCTCCTCCTTTTCTTCCTCTTCCTCTTCTTCTTCCTTCTTTTGGTAAATGAAAAAAAAAAGGTTTTTGAGAGGCACTGGGTAGATGGGGTAGGATTATACTTGACAACTTGAAATCACAGGCCACAAGAGTTGCATAAGAGAGACAAGACTCATTTTACTATAAAGGAAATTTATAGTCTTGTTTGTGAGGTTCTCAGAAAATTACAGGCTTATGTCTTGGAAAGGAGAGGGACTGTAAGACCTTAAGCCTGCCTTAAGATGCTCCATTGTCATTCTTATTTGATCTATGTCTTAGTCAGGGTTTCTATTCCTGCACAAACATCATGACCAAGAAGCAAGTTGGGGAGGAAAGAGTTTATTCAGCTTACATTTCCACATTGCAGTTCATCAACAAAGGAAGTCAGGACTGGAACTCAAGGATCTGATGCAGAGGACATGGAAAGATGCTATTTTCTGGTTTGCTTCCCCTGGCTTGCTCAGCTTGCCCTCTTATAGAACCCAAGACTACCATCCCTGGGATGGCACCATCCACAATGGGCTAGGCCCTCCCCTCTTGATCACTAATTGAGAAAATACCCCACAGCTGGATCTCATGGAGGCATTTCCTCAAGGGAGGCTCCTTTCTCTGTGATAACTCCAGCCTGTGTCAAGTTGACACACAAAAGCAGCCAGTACAATCTATATCTATATAAGAATATTTCTTTCTTTTATTTCATGTCTGTGCTGGGTTTTTTTATTTTAGTTTTCATTAGGACAGAGCAGACATCTTTAAAATAGTTCCATTTTTAGAGACATCTTGTTTGTTTGGGTTTATTTTTGGTTTGGTTTTACCTTATTTTATTTTATTATTTATTCTTTAGATACTTGTTTTTCTCTTTTATTGGATATTTTATTTATTTACATTTCAAGTGTTATCCCCTTTCCCAACTTTCTCCCCAGAAACCCATCCCATCTCCCGTCCTCCTGCTTCTATGTGGGTATGCCCCAACTCACCCACCCACTCCTGCCTCCCCTCTCTTGCATTCAGCTACACCGGGGCATCCAGCCTTCACAGGACCAAGGGCCTCTCCTCCCATTGATGCCCAACAAAGCCATCCTCTGCTACATATGCAGCTGAAGCCATACATACTCCTTGGTTGGTTGTTTAGACCCTGAGAGCTCTTGGGGTCTGGTTGGTTGATATTGTTGTTCTTCCTATGGATTGCAAACGCCTTCAGCTCCTTCAGTCCTTTCTCTAGCTCCTCCATTGGGGACCCGTGATCAGTTCAATGGTTGCCTGCAAGCATTCACCTCTGTATATGTTAGTCGCTCAGCAGACAGCTATATCAGGCTCCTGTCAGTATGCACTTCTTGGCATTCATACTAATGTCTATGTTTGGTGACTATATATGGGATGGATCCCCAGGTCGGGCAGTCTCTGGATGGCCTTTCCTTCAGTCTCTGCTCTGTACTTTGTCTCTGTATTTGCTCCCATAAGTATTTTGTTCCCCCTTCTAAGAAGGACTGGTCTTCCTTCTTCTTGAGCTTCATGTGGTCTGTGAATTGTATCTTGGGGATTCTGGGCTTTTGGGCTAATATCCACTAATCAGTGAGTGCATACCATGTGTGTTCTTTTGTGATTGGGTTACCTCACTCAGGATGATATTTTCTAGTTCCATCCATTTGTGTAAAAATTTCATGAATTCATTGTTTTTAATAGCTGAGCAGTAGTACTCCATTGTGTAAATGCACCACATTTTCTGAATCCATTCCTCTGTTGAGGGGCATCTGGGTTGTTTCCAGCTTCTGGCTATTATAAATAAGGATGCTATGAACATAGTGGAGCATGTGCCCTCCTTATATGTTGGAGCATCTTTTGGATATATGCCCAGGAGTGGTATAGTTGGGTCCTCAGGTGATACTATGTCCAATTTTCTGAAGAACAGCCAGTCTTATTTCCAGAATGGTGCTGGCTCAACTGGCGGTCAGGATGTAGAAGAATGCAAATCAATTCATTCTTATCTCCTTGTACAAAGCTCAAGTCCAAGTAGATCAAGAATCTCCACATAAAACCAGATACACTGAAACTAATAGAAAAGAAAGTGGGGAAGAGCCTCGAATACATGGGCTCAGGGAAAAAGTTTATTAACAGAACACCAATGCCTTATGCTCTAAGATTAAGAATCGACAAATGGACCTCATAAAATTGCAAAGCTTCTGTAAGGCAAAGGACACTGTCAATAGGACAAAACGGCAATCAGCAGATTGGGAAAAGATCTTTATCAATCCTACATCCGATAGAGGGCTAATATCCAATATATATAAAGAACTCAAGAAATTAGACTCCAGATAATTAAATAACCCTATTAAAAATGGGGCACAGATTTAAACAAAGAATTCTCAACTGAGGAAACTCGAATGGTCGAGAAGCACCTAAAGAAATGTTCAACATCCTTAGTCATCAGGGAAATGTAAATCAAAACAACCCTGAGATTCCACCTCACATCATTCAGAATGGCTAAGATCAAAACCTCAGGTGACAGCAGATGCTGTTGAGGATGTGGAGAAAGAGGAGCACTCCTCCATTGTTGGTGGGATTGCAAGAATATTTCTATGTAGCAAATTTTGTTAACTGTGCTGGAACTCTTAGCTGACAGAAGGTTACTGGCTCACATGTACCCCACTTCAAGATGACCTGGGAGGCTTTTAATGTGGAGTGAGGAGGATCCCCTCACTTTCTAAATAACAGACATGTAAAGCTTAAAAATTATATGTGTTTGTGGGTGATGTGATGTTTTGATATATGCATACCTTGTTTCTACTTTAAAGCATAACATATCTGTGTTCAGTTTCTCTGTCTCATCCAACATTTATCATCTTTATAGTTAAAGCACCCCAAATCCTTTCATGTTGAAATGTTCCATGTAGTCTCATAATCTGAGGTTGCTACCAGGGATGCTGTAGGTTTATAAGCCCACAGCCTCTTGAGTTAGACAAATTGATAAAAGAAAATGAATTCATTTGCCGATTGCCCAAAGCAAGAAGGGAAAGGTTCCTAGTTTCCTCTCCATTCTTTCAACAACAGTGTTAACAATTTCAAAGAAAAGATAAAGCAAAAGCCAAGAATTATGTATGTGTGTTCACTGTGGTTGTGTGAGCAGTGCGAAGCCTCTGCCGGAGTCAGGTTGCCCCTCTGGCTGCTGCTCCAGCCTTTCCGTTCTCCTGGCATGGAACTCCTGGGAGTTGTTTTGGTTCAATAGTCTGATAACTGTTTAGAATATCTCCTCTCCTTCCCATTCCGTCACAAATTCATCCTATGCTGCAATAGCAGAGAGAAACATCTGGCTCACATCTAACTTTAATGTTTCCCCGCTGCTGAACCCTACTGGAATCCTTTAAACCCAAAAGTCATTATCATGTGCATGGAGCACCTGGGAGAGAGTCCCAGGGGCAGCCTTCACCTGTCTGTCACTCTGGGTCACCCAGCTGTCTGTCACTCTGGGTCACCCAGCTGTCTGTCACTCTGGGTCAGTGATACATTAGAAGGTCGAGCCCCAGCCTCATTGGAAGCAGGTATGACAATCATCTGTGACAAAGATGGGATGGCACGTGCACTGAATCACACAAACCCTCGGGCATTTGAAATGGTACTCTTTAGGGTTATAGGTTACCTAATCTGATTTTTATACCTAGTCAGAGGCTGTTTTCTGTACTTCTAGAGAGGGATTCTAAAGCTCACTCATGGGCAGTAATAATCCAGAAGTCAACAGAAGGTCAGTATGTATAAAAAGAGAGATCCAGCAGGGAGTATGGCGCTGTTGGTAGTGCTATCATGAGAACATGAAGGCCTGAATTTGGATCCCTAATACCCATGTAAAAATACGTGGTATGGAAATCCATGCCTGTATATCAGCTTTGGGAAGGAACAGAGACAGGCAGATCCATGGGCTTTGCTGGCTGGGCAATGAGTCTTGCCAAACTGGTAAGCTTGTTCAATGAGAAATCCCATTTCAAATAACAGTCCAGTCGGTAGAAAGTTGTAGAAGACACCCACATGGACTTTCCACTCCCTACACCCATACACTCACATGGATGCATACACAAACATGTCCATGACCATAAACCACACACACACACACACACACACACACACACACACACACATCACCACCACCATGACCACCACCACCACCATATATCCCGGATTCCAAATCCTACCCCACTCCCACATCAGAAAAACTGTACCTTTTCTATAATTTTGCAGGTTGCTTTCCTTCTTCTGTTGATTAGTTTTCTGTCAAGAATGCAAGCTAGACACCTGGGCAGAAGAAACTTCCCTCAAGGAAATGCTTCCATCAGACAGGCCTGTAGACAAGTCTGTGGGGGACATTTTCTTGATTAATAATGGGTATGGGAGGGCCCAGTGCACTGTGGGCAGTACCCCCTCTGGGCAGGTGGTTCTGGTTTGCATCTAGGAGCAGGCTGAAGCAGCCGTGAGTGGTGTCAGTAAGCAGCATTCACCCATGAGCTCTGCTTCAGTTTCTGCCTTGAGTTTCTGGTCTGATGTCTCCCAGGAATGGATTATGACCCAGGTTGCCAAGGCCAAATTCACCCATATATCCCCAAGTTACATTAGCTCTTTCTCACAGCAATAGAAAGAAAACTAGAACCCACTGTGCAAGCACATTACAGCACACACCAATGAGGGGTCTTTATCACCTCATCCCATCAGGTCAAACCCCTCTCCTCCCATTTCCTTGGATTGTCCTTGCTAATCTCAGGCAGAGCAGTCTCACTCAGAAATCTCTGTACCCAGGTTTTGTCTGCACCTGTGCGGTCTCGCCCTTGTGAACGCTTTAGGTCTAAATGCTCTTCACTAACCTGGAGTCTGTTTTCCCCCCAAACAGCCTATTAGTCCAGTTGACATTGTCGCCAGTGTATCTGTCACCACCTCCTGAGTCAATGCCTCGAGGCTTCCAGCCACTTCTCTCAACTCTTCACAGTCTGGTGCATGCAAGGAAGGAGTTCTGAACTAAACAGCCAGCCAGGTAGGGTCTCCAGAGAGCTCTGGAGCAATTATTACCACATTGAGAAAACTCACTAATTCAAAGTAGCGTGGAGCAGGAACAAAGTTTTGTCAGAGTGACTGAAATGTCTGGGGCTGCTTGACTAGGGAGCTGGTAGAGGAGGCAATAGATGCAAACACTGGTGAAACCTGATATTGACAAGCTGCAAGCCCCCTGGTCAGATTGCCAAAGGTGCAGAGAGAATAAAGCCTTGCAGGAGTGACTGGGTGTTTCTGTTGGGTGTAGCCAGGGTGGATTAAGTAGGTAGATTTATTCAGTTTTGTTTAACTTTTAATGATTGTACTCCATAGGCACTGTGGAAAAAGGGATGCTATATGAAACGAAACACTTTTATTATGACTGAGAGAGATGACAGATAATAGGATTATTTTCTCCCGTGTACTCCAGAGAGTTTACCGTGACTTCGTGACATTGTGATCAAAGGATAAGAGGCATAGCTATGTATTGCCACTAATTTTGTTTCTAAATATACTTCTCTTTCTCTTCATGGCTTGCCCATGGTATTCCCTTGCTGTGACCCCATTTGGCAATTCCTCAGCTCTGTGCATAGAGAAAGTGTCATGTGCTTTCTTAGAAGGGTAATGTTCCATTTTCCAGAGTGGCTTCGAGCTCTTAGGCTCAAGAGCTCATTCCTCCTGCCTCAGCCTCCTGAGAGATCTATGCCACTGTGCATAGACTCATTCATCAATTTACAGCCGCCAGATGAGGCCCTACTGTGTGTTCTACATTATTCTCCATTCCCTAAAGCCGTTTTGAAAAAAAAAAATCTAGTTTCAGGTCCTATTGAAGCTTCCAGAGCAGAGGACAAAACAAGCAGAATAAACCGATAAATATTCGACAGATCAGGACATAAAAAGTTCTGGGGGATAAATGACGCAGGGAAATGAGGGGAGGGTATATGTTAAGAGCTGGGTGCTCACGGGCAGGGAAGAAACATACCATGTACTAATCCGAGGTACTGGGGACTAGCTTTCTAAGAAGTGTCTCAGTGCCTCTAAGTTTAGTCCTTAGATGTTGTTGCTATTGTTGTTGTTTTGAGACAAGGGCTCATTCTGAAGACCAGATTATTTTATAACTCACTACATAACCCAGTCTGGCTTCAAAAAAGGTTTGAACCCTCAGCCTTAGACAGTGAGATTATAGGTGTGCCACCAAGATAATTATTAGATTTTAAAAGGCATATCAGTGTATGTGTGACCATGGAAGGGGGGGAAACTTTTGTGGGTCACCTGCCCTAGACAAAAACCTCGAAAGAACTATAGGGAACCGATGACAAAGAACGCCCCGTTCTTTGCTGAAAGAAAGAAAATTAGTCTCTCCCAGGGACAAAATTCTTTATTGATTTCCCATTGTAGAATGGTTAACCCTGAAACCACATACAACAAAAATATACTCAGCAGGCTATATGTGTGTGTGATGTGCTTGTGCACACACACATATATACGTAACAATAATTATAAAAGAATGAACTTGAAAGTTGAAAAGATGACATTGGAGGGGTAGGTGGTTATATGGCTAGGAGGGGCTGGAGGGAGGGAAGGATTGTGGGAAAGCAACATTATTCTATTTCAATTAAAATATCTATTTTTAAAAATTCACATACAATATTCATGGCACCTGCATGGAGTTTAGCTACTGCTCACAGAACAAATATGTGCGTACGTATTACCTAGTAACTCAGACTTTCTCTGCCAGTGTTGAATTATCGAACAGTGATCTTTGTGGAAGAAGACTAAAGAGCAGGAGAAAATGGTCTAGTAGAACTATTAGCTGAAAAATGCAAGAAATGCTCTAAAATATATCCCATTAATATGAAGACAATAGAGACCTACAATCACAGGCAAAGGAACCGTTGGTAACTGGAGCTACTCGAGCCCAACCCTCAGGGTGTGTGTCTGTGGTCCCAAGGTAGAAGCACAGGGAAGTCTTGAACTGTTCTCTCAATAGAAGCATCCTCCACGACTGCTTCGCTCTTCCTCTAGGTTCCCTGTGTTTCTTGGACCTTCATAGTGAACACATGGTGTTTTGCATAAACTGCAATTTAAAAGTGATTTAAAGCATTACCTTTTTTCATTGCTAAAATTCAAAGGGATTTCCTTTAGGCTGGGCAATGAACCATGACACACAAGGGAGAAGGGATTCTGGACAATACCTAAACATGCATAGATGTATAAGAAAGTTCTGTGTGTGTGTGTGTGTGTGTGTGTGTGTGTGTGTGTGTGTGTGTGATGTTAACATCAGGACTAAATTCTGGCCAACAGCTGCATTTATCTTGGAGGGAGAGATCAAAGCAGCTACAGCTTTTACAGTACTATTCTCAAGGCAGAGGGAGAGCAGGGCGTAACAGTCTAAAAGTTTTGGGGTAAATGTCCCTCTCAAGCCACTGAGGTAAAGGAGTACTTGCCTGTTGCTGATTTAGTCACTAATCACATTGATTAGTGCTGACCTCAGCACTAAACACAAACCCCAGCATTTACAGTCTAAGAGGCCAACAAGACAGTCAACTTGAGAGTGGCGTTGGCATCTCTCCAGGACTGGGGGGTGGGTCAGGAAAACAAAGACTAGTAACTGACAAATGTGTTTAGCAATCAGCTCTTTTCCTCACCCATCCATTGTAACAAACCTAGCTAAGAAGTCTTCTATAGCTCACAAGATGCCATTGGTCTGCCAAACAAAAGCAAATTATCTTATAGGTTTAAATGGGCAGAGCATGAAAGTTGTGTGGAATTGTTTCATGGTATCCCTAGACCAAAATGCCACGGCATTGTGGTGGGAAAAATGCTTGTTTTTATTTCACGGCTCTTGTTTTTACCCTGGATATGAGTTAGAAAGGAATCTGTCCATCTTGTTTCTGTTCTCCATCATTCGCTGATAATTAAGTTGTGGTGAATTAAGCTAAGAATAATTGTCAGCCCTACTTAATTAGTCTGCATTTTTATAGATACATGGACATGAAAGAAGAGGAGTATGTCCTTGGATAGGCCAAGATCTGTGTTCTGTGGATCCCAAGGGCATTCATGACTATGTCTTTGTATTTAATGTTTATGAGAGAATAAAGGGATATGCAAATAATTATTCAGAATTATGCAATTTCCATTCTTTCTTTCTGATTTTTGTTCTGTTTTGTTTGGGTGGGGGTTGTGTTTGCTAGTCCCAAATTCCTGCAAAAGGACTCTGTGTAGGACTGGCTTTTCAAGTTGATCACCAAAATAAGGACTAGCCTATGTTCTCTGCCCAGCCTTTAGCCAACCTTTTCTTTTCTGAAAATATGGAGTGGCTATAGCCACCAGACTCATCATGGAGCTGCCCTGGGCACAGACCTTGGTGTCTATTCATTCGTGCACCTGTGCAGCTGGCCTGTGGCCTCACTGCCCATGCTCAGAAGTGACAATCCTTAATAGTTTCCACCTGACTTTATAAATCAGTCCTGCTTCTCTATCTGGAAACTGGTTATCAGTTTCTGTGGTATAAGGAAAGCCTGTGAAAAAGGTGAGGTACCAGACAGGAGAAATGGACTGAGGGGTTGCTGAGTGCAAGAAAGATTTTTAAAGGCTCTGAGAAGATGGGGTCATGCTTGAAAGTTTTAAACAAAGATGAATCCTGTTCCAAGTCTTGTTTGTGATGAGCCATTGCATTTAACTCAGAGGTCAGAGAAGTGTAGACTCCCAGAAACAGAAGATGTGGCAAAAGATAATCAGGTCCAAGCCCTTGCTTGGGAAGAGAGAAGACAGTAAGTCCAGGTCTTGCCTAAAATTGTGCAAGAACATGACTGCCAGAAAGGATAATCCTTTCCCTCTTCATTGTAAGAGTGGGAGCCAAGTTAGGTTAGTGAGGCAAAGCCGTGTGTGTGTGTGTGTGTGTGTGTGTGTGTGTGTGTGTGTGTTGAGAGAGAGAGAGAGATCTGTGTAGCCACAGCAAGCCAGCAAATCTTCTGGTGGTTGTGGTGGTTGTGGTTGTTGTTGTGGTGGTGGTGGTATAAAGCCAGATTTTTGACTACTTTGTGGGTTCTTTCATTCATCCACCCTTCACTGCCCCTCTTCTTCCTTCCTTTCAATCTCCTAACACTAGGTACGAGAGAAAAAAAGGATAGAAGGTGTGTTAGTTAGGGTTTCCATTGCTGTGAAGAGACACCATGACCAAGGCAACTCTTATAAAGGACAACATTTAATTGGGGCTGGCTTACAGGTTCAGAGGTTCAGTCTATTATTATCAAGGTGGGAGCATGGCAGCTTCCAGGCAGGCATGGTGTAGGAGGAGCTGAGAGTTCTGAATCTCGATCTTACTGCAACCAGGAGAAAACTAACTCTTCCACACTGAGCAGAGCTTCAAAGCCCACCCACAGAATGACATACTTCCTTCAACAAGGCCACACCTCCTAATAGTACCACTCTCTATGGACCAAGCATATTCAAACCACCACAGAAGGTAAAGCGGCCATCATTTTCATTAGACTACTTCCTGCTGGGTAGGGCTTTGAGTTCCTTGGGGCAAATTTGATCTTTGCCATCAGGATATCTAATTTCTTCTTCTTCTTCTTCTTCTTCTTCTTCTTCTTCTTCTTCTTCTTCTTCTTCTTCTTCTTCTTCCTTCCTTCTCCTCCTCCTCCTCCTCCTCCTCCTCCTTCTCCTCCTCCTCCTCCTCCTCTTCTCCATCATTGCACACAACTACTTAATGAACCAGAACCATAGCAACCACCAACCTGCTAACAACAAACAACCCTGCCTCTGGGACCCTAGCATTTATATACCCTCTGAAGAATCCCCAGATTTCCAAATGTCACACATTTACAGAAACTATCTGCAGCTGGCAAAATTACACTCCTGCAACAGCATGAGGCAAATCATAGTCAGCTGCTGTGGACAATCTGAAGCAGCCCCATATCCCATACATGGGATTAAAACAAAAACATATTCCCATAATAGTTCTGTTTTTTTAAAAAACAAAATTTTAATTACAGTGGTATGTGTGTGCCTATGTACAAGAATCATCTTATTTAATTTCCAAACTAACCTTACATTGTGGGTCCCATTATTATCATCCTTTTAGAAATGATGAGACTGAACTTAAAAAGTACTTTACCTATGTGGTGGTGCACACCTTTAATCCTGGCACTCAGGAGGCAAAAGCAGGCAGATCTCTGTGAGTTTGAGGCCAGCCTGGTTTACAGTGAGTCCAGGACAGCCAGGGCTTGTTACATAGTGAAACCCTGTTTCAAAGTCTCAATCTCTCTCTCTCTCTCTCTCTCTCTCTCTCTCTCTCTCTCTCCCTCCCTCCCTCCCTCTCTCTCTCTCTCTCTCTCTCTCTCTCTCTCTCTCTCTCACACACACACACACACACACACACACAGAGACAGTACTTTGAGATCATGCTCAGCAGGTAAAAGCACTTGCTGTACAAGCCAGGAAGCCCAAATTTGATCTCCAGAAACCATGGTAGAAGGAAAGAACCGACATCTAAAAGTTGTCCTCTGACCTCTACCTTGGCATGAATGCACCCGCACTAACATATATGTACCAGTCATCACATGCACACAACCAACACACACACACACACACACACACACACACACACAGGTACATATGTAAACAGTATTTTTAATTTTTTTAGTTAAATTAAATATTTAAATAAATTAAATTTTAAAAAAATTAAAAGATGAACCCATATTTTAAAACTCACAGAGCCCCAAGTGGGTTAAAAGAAATGGAAGACAGACAATTGAGCTGGAAAAAACAGACCTTCTTCCCGAAACTACATACACCATTGGTTGTACCAGTGAGTGTCCTCACAAGATCATTCAGGAACACTTGCTTCCCACAGCACGTTTTTTTGTCCTTGGCACAGATAAACTAGCAATGACAACCTCACAGAAGCATATGGCGCTGGAATGACCTTTGGATAACTATTTCCAGCATGCCAACATTCTGAAGTTTTTGCCGTCATTCCATCTCAGGCACGCAGCAGTGTCCATAACAGACAGTTAAAGCAGCACTCAGCAGATGTGCAGCTTCTCTCTAAACAGCAATTCACATAAACATAATTCCATCCAGCCATTAAATGGTTAAATACGTTACTATTGTGAGGCTTTTAATAACAACTACTAGCAAGCTAGCACTCAGAGATCACCCCCACCAAACACTTTCTTCACTGTTCAAGGCTGTCTAAACCCTTGCTACATGGATGTGTGTAACATCAGCCTAGTTCTAGCAGAAAGAATTGCCATGCTCTTTGATCCTCTCAGGGACAAACTCTCCTGATTCTGTTAGGTGGTGGGTGACCAAGTGCCATACACATCTCACTACATTTTCCTTGACCTCATCAAGACTTAATCTTCCTTTAAGGATAAATATCCCAAGGTTGGGGCGTGGTGACTCATGACTTTAATCCCAGCACTCTAGAGGCAGAGGCAGGCAGAATTTGAGGGCCAGCCTGTTCTACATGGTGAGTTTCTGACTGGCTGGGAACAAATAGTGAGACCCTGACTCAAACTAATAAACAAACAAACAAACAGACAGACAGACAGACAAATGAGCATCTCCAGACTTTATATTTCCCTGTAAGGCAGCAAATTAAAGGGGAATCTATGGGACCTGAGTAAGCTTGCAAGGGAGAGAGTCAAAATAAGAAAAAAAAAAGTACTTGTTCTAAAGAGAGATAGAAAAGAAGATGCTCAATTTTCTTTTTTGTTGCTATGATAAAACAGTTTGACTAAAAGCAACTTAAGAGGGAAGAATTTACTTGGCTTATCCTTCCAGGTCCTAGAGGGCATTAACTTAAGCAGGAACTTGAAGCAGAATCCATGACGGAATGGTGATCACAGCCCCAGGCTTGGCTAGCTTCCTTATACAGCCCAAGACCACTTGTCTAGGGATGGTGTTGCCCATAGTGGGCTGGGTCTTCCCACATCAATCAACAATCAAGACAATCTCCCATACACATGACCAGGTCAACTTAATCCAGGCAATTCCTCTCTCAGATGATCCCCTGCACTGTCTGGTTGACAGGCAAAGCTAACGAAAAGCGAAGAGCTTCAGCAATACACAAAAGGAAGAAAAGGAAGTCTATAAAAAGATCCCTCCCCCTTTTTTTTAAAGATGGACTGGTAAAGATCTTTTCCCAGTCTGTTGGTTACTGTTTTGTCCTATTGACAATGTCCTTTGCCTTAGAGAAGCTTTGCAATTTTATGAGGTCCCATTTGTTGATTCTTGATCTTAGAGCATAAGCCATTGGTGTTCTGTTCAGGAACTTTTCCCCTGTGCCCATGTGTTCTCGAGATTTTCCCCACTTTCTCTTCTATTAGATTCAGTGTATCAGGTTTTATGTGGAGGTCCTTGATCCACTTGGACTTGAGCTTTATACAGGGAGGTAAGAATGGCTCAATTTGCATTCCTCTACATGTTGACCGCCAGTTGAACCAGCACCATTTGTTGAAAATACTTTTTTCCACTGGATGGTTTTAGCTCCTTTGTCAAAGATCAAGTGGCCATAGGTGTGTGGTTTCATTTATGGGTCTTCAATTCTATTCTACTGATCTACCTGCCTGTCACTGTACCAATACCATGCTATTTTTTATCATGATTGCTCTGTAGTACAGCTTGAGGTCAGGGATGCTGATTCCCCCAGAAGTTCTTTTATTGTTGAGAATAGCTTTTGCTATCCTGGGTTTTTTGTTATTCCAAATGAATTTGAGAATTCCTCTTTCTAACTCTATGAAGAATTGAGCTGGAATTTTTATGGGAATTGCATTGAATATAGCTGTCTCCTGAGAGGCCCTGCCAGAGCTTTACAAATACAGAGTTGGATGCTCACAGCCAACCATTGTACTGAGTGCAGGGTCTCCAATGCAGGAGTTAGAGAAAGGACTGAAGGAGCTGAAGGGGTTTGCAGCCCCATAAGAAGAACAACAATATCAACCAACCAGATCTCCCCAGAGCTCCCAGAGAATAAACCACCAACCAAGGAGTATACATGGCTCCAGCTGCATATGTAGCAGAGGACTGCCTTGTCAGGCATCAGTGGGAGGAGAGGTCCTTGGTCCTGTGAAGGTTCGATAGATGCCCTAGTGCAGGGGAATTGAGGACAGGAAGGCAGGAGTGGGAGGGTGGGTAGAGGAACACCCTCATAGAAGCAGGGGAATGGAGGATGGGATAGGGGGTTTCAGGGAGTGGGGAGGAAATTGGGTAAGGGGATAACACTTGAAATGCACATAAATTTAAATAAAAAAAATAAATAAAATGGACAATGCAGTAAGTTGAACACAGTCCCAGCACAAAGCTCACTGCCTCAGGGAGATCAAACAGAAGTTACTTTTAAAAAGCAAGCCTGTCAAAGATGCACAGTTTTAATCATGACCCTTATAAGTCCCAAAGCTGATTTTGAGTGTTGGTGAGACAGTGTTTCTTCTGGTGGATGGGTCAACAGGGGAGAGAAATCTCAATTACTATGCTGTGTTACTCAAAGGGCAGAGGCCCAGTGCCAGGGGAAATCGGAATCTATTGTTCACATAAGGCTAACTTGGAAGCCTGAAGATGAGGGAAGAGCAAGCTCAGGAGCCTCTGTTTGACCTACAGCCTTGGGGTCAGGGTAGGCCTGGAGAGACAAAGCCATAGAGAGCAGGAGCGATGGACTGGGCTGCGCACAGTACACATGGGGCAGGAGACTGACCCCAGGCTATGCCTCACTGGCTGGGATTAGAATTTATCAACTGGGAATAAGCTTGGAGTTTCACAGCAGGGAACCTGAAATCAGTGTGGGGATCAGATTTAGTCATCCACTGCTGTAGAATGTAGAAACTTTGAAGTTCTTGGGATGAATGTGACACAGTGTCCCCAAAGCATGGGTGAGAAATACTCAAGAGATCTTGAAAGAAGGAAGACGCTTCCTCTGCTTATGTTGATCTTAGTACTGTGGTTAAGTCCCACACCCCAATTCACATATCCCAGCTAAACATTAGCCACCCTAGGAGGTTCAGTCTGGGGAATGTCAGGGTCCAAATCCTGCTGAGTCCATAACTACATGGGTAGGTCGCACCAGCAGAGGGCCTTGCTACACGGAGCAGGACAGCTATTCAGTAAAGGCTTCTGAAGACATCAAACCATTGTTCAGTCTAGACTCAACAACAGCACAAGCCATGGGGGGAAGACAAGAGTCCACATGCTCCATGGCTTCAGATACATAACTTGTAGCTTCCAGTTCCAAGGACCCACAAAATTTCCTCCATTATCTCATTAAAATTATTTTCTGCATATATATTATATATTAGTGTAGATAATATGGTATATAAAATAGTGCTTATTTTGGAGGCCAGCTTGAAAGCCAGTCTTACACAAACTCTCTCTCTCTCTCTCTGCAGGTATTCAGGACTGGCTGATACAGTAGAAAAGGAAAAAAAAAATAGGCAACTCCCCTCCTCCCAAAACAAGACAAAATGAAAACCAGGAAGAGTGTGAACGGGAACATTCCATAATTTTGCGCAATCATTGGCACATCCCTTCATAAGCATTAACTAAAAAGAGACATGCAAGGTTGACACACATACACACATATATAAGCATTAACTAATGCTTCATAAGCATTAACTAAAAAGAGACATGCAAGGTTGACACACACACACACACATATATATATATATATATGTGTGTGTGTGTGTATACATATATAATGTATATATCTATGTATGTATAATATGTTATATATGTAGTAGAGCATGATGACATAGGAGAGGTTAGAGAGAGGAAAGGGAAGGGGGAAGTGGTATGATTCCATTTTAATTTAAAGTGTATTAAAATAAAATAATTTAGCCCACAAGTTCTTATCTTGGCTTCCATGGACAGTGTAAGCCAAACAAGTCCTTTCCTCCCCAAGGTGGAGGTGTGGAGTTCTCAGTTAAAGATTTACGTGGGGATAGGAGAATCAGGCAAGGGGACAAAATAGGAAGTTAGACAAATTCAGGATATGGAAAAGCCACTGGTTTGTAAGATAATACAAATATAATGTTTAATTAAAAAGTATTGCTAAAGAGTTTGAACAGAAGTAACCTGCATAGTCAGATTCTACTGCTCCCAGTGGCATGGATTATCATCAAATGGTCATCTCAGTCTGAAGTATGGGATACATTCCTACTAATTATTGATCAGGGATGCTGCAGCAGCACCCAAACATAACAGGCTATCGCCAGTGCTCTTAGTTGCCTTCCATAGCTAGATGGTAAGGTGATGAGACCATGCAGGTTGGATGATGGGCATACAGAGATAAGCCTCAACTGAGCAGAGATCTCTCCCTGCCGACTATCTACATAAAGCTAGAAAGTGCTATGTATGCAGGCTGCCAGGATAGAACATTCAAACTTGGTATTTCGCTCATCCCTGAAAAGTATCTACTGCTGTAGTCATGGCATAATGGGTACAACCAACTGCTTTCTGAATAGAATTGAGGCCTGCAGTGTAGCGTGAAATATTTAAAAAAGGCACCATCCGCGCCATTCCCTGCTACTCTCTGCCCCAGTGATCTTGCTGTCTCCATGGTTAGCCCCAGGCTGCAGTCTTCCCAGCTTCACCTCTTGTACCTTTCCAGCTATCCACCCCCTGCGGCTAGCTGTCACAAATCCCTGTAACCTAGTAAAGCAGTCAGTCTTATGTATCAATACATTCTCAGTTCACAAGACGCCCACACAATAAATTCAGAGCCAATTGATAATGATACAAGCTGCCCAACTAGATTAGACAAGTTATCCCAGTCATTCTATCCTCTTATGATATTCATAGCTTCCTGTGGGTATTTAAAGCCACGCAGATAAGGTTCATCCTCTTCTCCACCCATCCTCCTCCTCCTTCTCCTCTTCCTGACCCTGTCTCTGTCTTTGAAACTCTTAGCTCTACCTTCCTCTTCCCTGTCCAATCATAGGCTTCTTGTATTAGTATTTAAATTAATTGGGGGAAAATTCTGCTACAGTGCAGCACAAGAGGGATTTCACGCCTTGTACCATAAATCTTATCAAACGCCCGTGACAGAAGTGACCACAGACACCTAGGTGGTGGTGATGAGCCCCAACTGTTGCTTTGCTAATGCAGCCAAATTGCCTTCTAAATATTTATGTTGATAACCACAAATTTTTATTGCTTTTATGTTTTATTTTTATTCACCTTTGGTCAGAGAAGCTTCCTTTTAGAGTGGGTAGTAGTTAATGCAGAGACTCAGAAGAGGTTGGTGTACTGACTGTAAGTAACTCTGACTGCTTGGCAGTCTCTCCATCCAAGACTCAGGAAACATCTCAGACTAAGGGGCAGAAATATAATGGGAAATGGCGAGGAGAGTTGTGAATACTGACTTCTGGACATGGTGTGACTGTGCAATATCAACTCACAGCAGCGATGCTTCTCTGCGTAAGACAAGCACAAGATCAAGCCAGTTAACATTCCAGCATGGATGTGGGAGGGTCCCACCACTGGGAAAGGAGCTGTTGGCAGTTGTTGACTCCTGAGGAAGAGCCACTCTCCTTTGGGGATGTAGCCACTGATGGCTGTCTATGCCCCAGTGGTTGACTCACACCCATGTACATATGGGAGTTCTTAACAATAACAACAATGACAATAACAACAATAACAATAACAACAACTAGACAGACATGAAGTTGGGAGGGAGGAGGGTTGGGGCAATGGGAGGAGTTAAGAGGGATGCAATCATGAATGTATGTAATTACAATACATAGCATAAATATCTGAAATATTCCATTATATAAAAACAAATTACTTTTTTAAATGGAAGAAAGAAAGCATAGCTTACTAGAACCTTTGAAATATAGCTAAGGCTACTCTCAGAAGAAAGTTTATAACATTCACAGCTTACACTTAAGAAGGTGGAAAAAAATCTCTAATAAATAACCTAATGATATGCTTCAAGAACCTAGAAAAACAAACACAACCCTAGCTCAGAAACCAAAAGCAGCAAGAAATAAAAATGAAATTACTGAAACTGAAAATATAAGAAAAATATATACAATATATCAAATAGTTGATTCTTAGAAAGGAAGAGAGAAAGAAAGATGACAACACCATAGCCCAATGAACCAAAAAGAGAGAAGTTCCAAATCAATAAGGGGGTGAAAGGGGAAAGTTACTACAGGTTTTAATGAGACACAGAAAATCACTAGAAAGTACTGTGAGAAGCAGCCAGAGAGGGGCTGTGGGGAGGGCACTAGAGAGAAAGAGGGAAAATCAGTTACAGTGACTTACACTTACATGCATGCAAAAATCATGCAAATACAATGATGAAAACCATTCCCTTTAATTCTAACCTAAAAATACTAATGTCCCATGACATACGCTCATAGGTCATTTCATCCCTTTGACAATATCATGCAGTCACCTATCCAAAGGCAGTGTCTGTTGTAGCTCCAAATAATACACCATGCAGGATAATCATTATGTTCTTGGCTTGTCACTGATCAAAGTATGGCATGGGTGTATGTTTGTACTTGTAAATATTTTCTTGTGTGAAAAACTATGAACTATCTGCTACTCCTGAGCCTGCCGTGGGTGGAGACAAGAGGCTCTTAGGTCACAGAAAGGGACTGTGATATACAGCAATGGCAGAAGATTCACATTCATATCTGTCTCCACGGTGTTCTGTCATCCATTCCCTATGCCAAAGCCCACAGAAGTGCAGAAAAGCTCAGGCAGGTGCTGCCTGTGCAGTAAATGTCACAGGTGGAGAAATGTCAACATTGGGAAACCTCACTCATGGGAAAAACTGGAGTGGAAACAGCCTGTGCTTTTTGTCGCCTCCCTGACCAATAACTGATAGTGAGGTATCCTGTGCCCAGTAACTGGGATTTTCATTTAATAACTCATCTCTTCTGGGCACAGAGTTGCCCATGCATGCAGGGTAATTATATTCAAATGTCTTTTTTATATAGCATGTTTTAAAATTAGCTTACAAACTAGTGCATTTCCATAAGTCCTCTTTATATATCTTTAGTTCTGGCTAACCTACACTTTCCTCTCCCCTATCCTCACTTAAAACCTCCCCCCTATCCTCAGGGGCATTTATTATATTTCATGTGCCTTCTGCCTAGACAAAGCTATTATTCCATTTTCTAGCTTTCTGCCAAACAAATATATCAGAAGAAATTTTTCCAGAATAAATGTGGCAATGAGATGCTACAAAACAGGGTTCCTCTTCAGGAAAGCCGGAGTGTCCAGGGCACTTCAGCCTACACACAGTGCTTGTCATTCAACTTCCACCAATAAAAGCCACAGAATCTCAGTCTACAGCAGCGATTCTCAACCTTCCGAATGCTGTGACCCATTAAAACAGTTCTTCATGTTGTGGGAATCCCCAACCCTGAAATTATTTTTGTTGCTACTTCATAACTGTAATTTTGCTGTTATGAATCATAATGTAAATATTTTTGCAGACAGAGGTTTGCTGAAGGGGTCACGACCCACGGGTTGAGAACAGCTGTTCTAAAGTATAGCTACATCTTATGCTTGAACAAATTGCATGATGAAAAACCTTTTGGCAAATACAACAGTTTGTGGAACATCCTTGAATTCTGTCATCTCAGAATACATGCCCAAACTGAAGGAAAACTGACTCCTAATTGGTACTAGTCTTTTTAGCAATGTCTTCCAAGTGAAAGAATTTGTTTAAGTTTATTTATATGGACATCTTGCTTGCATGTTTGTCTTGTACCATATGTATGCATGGTGCCCTCAGATCCAGGAGATGGAACTGGCTCCCCTTATAGATGTTATAGACGGTTGTGAACTGCCATGTGGGTGCTGGCTATTGAACCCAGGTTCTCTGGAAGAATAACCAGTGGTCTTAACCACTGACCATATCTCCAGCCGCCAAAAATATATTTTTGAAATAAAACCTACCAATTTGATTTTTCATTGTACTGTGAGGTTTATCTACGTATACTTTTTCTTAGTTGATGTTTTCTTTAATGCTTTGGGCACTGCTTACAAGATTAACCATTGATCTGTCATACCTCGTATTTTGCATTTTTTCTCTTCCAATATTTTTTCCTTTTGATTTTCTGAACTTCTTTATTTGGACACAGTATTATCTTTTAAATTGTTCCATTAACAAGTTTTTCCTTTTATCTGGAGAACATAATACATTTTCATCTTTGAGGAGACAACACAGATAGTTTCCCATGTCCTCATCAAGCCTCGGATGCTTTGTACTCTGAAGACTGGCAATAACCTATGCAAACCTGGTTTTTTTTTTTTTTTTTTGGTTTTTCGAGACAGGGTTTCTCTGTATAGCCCTGGCTGTCCTGGAACTCGCTCTGTAGACCAGGCTGGCCTCGAACTCAGAAATCCGCCTGCCTCTGCCTCCCAAGTGCTAGGATTAAAGGCGTGCGCCACCACCGCCCGGCGCAAACCTGGTTTTATCAGCATAGAGAGCTACTGTGCTAGAGGGTTCTTCAACCTAAATACTCTTTACCATCCAGTCACCTGTAACTATAAATTACTAAGTTTCTTCCATAGTATAGATAAATCTTACATGTTGCAAGTTATGCACAATCTTGAAAATAAATACAACATTCTCTGTAACATTGTTCAATCAGTGTTTGGTACATGATAGGCACTACTGTCCTCTTTTCTCTTTATATGGATGATGGATGATATCACAAACAGTTAACCAAGGGTCAGTCCTTTTGCTAAAGGAGGGATACTGAGACCAGCTGTTAGCCCTTTCTCTCTGGAACACTGACTTCAGGATAGATGGTGTGACACATAGAATTCCTTTGTCTTGATCTCTTAGATTTATAATTCCTATGATGAGCCCTTTTCTGAAAGTCTCCTTGGAAATCTGCTCATGATTCCATAGAGTTGAATCTGAATCTTTTCCCTCGACTTTGTCAACTTTGCTTCCTGTCAACATTCAACATCCCGTTTCACTAGATTAGATACAAGAGGAGACTTTTGAATGGCAGTCTCATTTTTAAGAAATCAAGCATGTAGACATCTCTATAGTGTTCCACAACAACAGAAGGACATGGTCCTTCTTATATTGTTTTTAGACCTTGTATGAAAAGACTGAATTAAAAAAAAAATCGCCCACTCCCAAGATAGGAGTCTTCTCCTTGAGACCTTTGTCCTCATGAGAAAGCTTCTAATTTATATAATACTGACACCTGCTTTCTTCCTTTAATGAAACAATACAGCATTAACAAGGTACCTCTTAAATTGCACCTCTCTGTCAGTCACTACAGTGCAGCTAGCTGGGGTATACAGAATGTGAATGACTGGAGTAATAATGGACTCATCCAAGGCAATTCCCTTCAGGATGCTACTGAGTGTTCTTCTGCAAGGTTGTTTTAGGTAGGGGAGACCTAGTCTTTAGAACTGTCCTATATTCCCGCCTTTAGATAGGAAATCCTGGTTAGAACTGAAATAAAGTATCAGGAGGCATTGATTTCAAATGCTAGATTGAAGCTTAGGGGCCCAGAGGCAGGATGGTATTCTCCCAAACAATGGATGCTTATGAACAGAAGACTAAATTCACCAATCATTCTGCTGGCGGATGCCAGCACAACACAGGACTCTTTCTCATCCTTCACTATTGCCTGCAACTGTGATAGGCACCAAGGAGATCATGTTCCTGCTCTCCCATAGTGAGGACTGCTCTTCAGTCCTTGTTGACTGTAGAGAGAACACATCACATGTAGCAACAAGTGTTGACACCCACATAACATGAGGAAGGAGCCAAAACCTCTCTACCTGTAGGGTGAGGCAGGTGCCAGGGTAAGGAAATGAAGCCAAGACGTTCAGCAACAGTGTGGAGGCTCAAACCCAGTTGCCTTGATTTCAGGGGACCCAGTTGTCTTAGATCCAGAGACTGCCATGAAGTCAGTATTGCCCGAGTATCTGATTTTTCAATAAATATCAGAGATCCACATTTTACAGAGGTAGATTTACTGTGAGATCTTCTGGTCTGGGTATTTAAGAATTTCTGACAATAAATTAAAAAAAAACAAACACCCTAAACATAAATAACTGTCCCCTCCCTGCACACAAATAACACTTCTGTCTAGTACTGAATAAGCTTATCACACTGTACCATGGCGCAGTAATACAGATCCTTATAATACAGAGCTGCTAACAAAGCTGTGTGTTTTGTGAGGTGCAATCTGAGTGTAGAGGCAAGACAATTGCAAAGACAGATGAGCCGACTCTAAAAATAGTCTGCAGAAAGCAGCGGAGACACTATCCCCAAATGTTGTTGGAGTATCTGGAAGTTTTAAAAGAAACTCTTGGAGAGTCAGTGGCTATTTTTTGAATGCATAAAGAAAGGACAATCTCAGAAGCATCTGTGCATCTAGGGGGAATAATTTTACCTCCTGGAAATTTAAAGTGCGGGAATGAGCATTGCCTTCAAAAGTTCTTTTGACAATAATAAAAGGAAATTAAGATCAAGGACAGATTTTTTGTTTGTTTGTTTTTGTTTTATCTGTATAGCCCTGGCTGTCCTGGAACTCGCTCTGTAGACCAGGCTGGCCTTGAATTCAGAGATCCACCTGCCTCTGCCTCCCGAGTGCTGGAATTAAAGGCGTGTACCACCACCTTTTCTTCCTTACATGGAATGGTGCCTGATTTGCAGGCAAGTCTGCGATGCCAGTGACTAGTGACTGAGCTGTCCTGGATTTGAGGAAAACAAGACTGTCAGATTGGTGACAAGAGTTTGATAGGAAAATATGGACTAGGCCCTCTCACAGGAACAGTGAGTGTGAAGTTGCCTTTCCATAGTGTCAATGGCCATTCCAGAAGGCATCTACTGCAGGGGAGACTTACATGCAGGAATCATGGGTGATGATCACTTGAGTTGCCTGGGTACTTCTTCAGTGCTCCATGTATGAAGGGGCCACAGAAGCATGCAGGGAACTCAGCAGGAGCTCATAGCACAGACACCTCTCACTGAGGCGGAGACAGCAAATGCTACTGCTGAACTTGAGAGGGCCAACCTACTAATGGGAGAAATGAGTGCAGTGGTTTTTCATGATGCAAGATCTTTCTGTGCATACAAAGGTAAGCTGTTAATGACTCGACAGGAGGCAAAATCCTCTTAAGCTTGTTGGCCATGTAGCTTGGCATATACAATGGTGAACAAGAGACCCTGCCTCAAACAAAGTGGAATGATAGGAATGACAGCTCAAGTCTTTGGCCTCCACACCTCTATGTGTGCTGTGGTGTACATGACCTCACATGCTCATAGGCGTGTGTGTGTGTGTGTGTGTGTGCTTGCACACATACACAGAGAGAGAGAGAGAGAGAGAGAGAGAGAGAGAGAGAGAGAGAGAAGAGAAGAGAAGAGAAGAGAAGAGAAGAGAAGAGAAGAGAAGAGAAGAGAAGAGAAGAGAAGAGAAGAGAAGAGATATGAACTGAGAGGTCAACATTTTATTCTTGACTATACAATGATATCAAGGAGCATGCTAGAGATTCCCAAAAAGATATTCTCTGCTTTTTATTTCACTTCCTTTTTAAGAAAGCCCTCAAAGTTGGATATTCCATATTCTAGAAGAATGTAGATACTATGATCTGAAAAAAAAAATCCTAAATGCCAGCAAGGTTTAAAAAATAGTAATTTTAACCTTTCTTGTAGTGACGAGAAATTTTTTGTTCTTCACTCTCACAAATGTACACCCAAGCAAAAATTTCTGCACGTATCCAAAGGAAAAATGGGCAGGGTATCTTCTTAAGTGCACTAAAATGAATTTTAATAAGCTCTTTCAATTTAAGCAAAGAACTTGTATGCTGAATATCAATGTGAAATGACATAATACAAACACATTATGAACATCCAGAAATCTGGATTTACAATGGAAATGTTGACAGCCCCCAAAATCAAGTGGCACTCAATCACTAATTTTCTTTGAGGGTAAGATTTGTACCCTGCTGGGCTTATAATTTTGTTTTCTCTTTTTGTGCTGTTCATGTGTAAATATTGCAATTTCATTTGACACAAAGAAGGAAAACAACTTAATTTTGTTTCTAAGCTAATGAATGACACAGAGGGAACCCTCCTAAAGGAGATGCTGTGATATAAGCTTCCTGACAACGATTTGAGGAGAGAAAAAAACAACACAAAACACAACACAAACAAACAACAAACCCCAAAGATCCAAGCCATTTCAATGTTTGTAACAAGGAAACAAATTTATTGATTTTTAAAAGACAAGACACCATTTTTTGTTTTGAAAAACACAAGAAAGCTAGCCTGAGTTCAAGTCTGAAATATTCAGAAAAAATCCTACTAATATCTTTAGTATGTTCCAGTCATTTGTTTAAACAACACACTAAAAGTTAATATATATTTTTATAATTATAAAAGTTCCCCAGTTATTGTACAGTACACAATACAAATCGCCCACAAACTAGTATTTAGCTCCTGCCAATCTTCAGAGGACATGGTATACTAAAAGATTTAGCGTTTCTCACAAAAAAATCACATCAGGAAATACGTATTTACAAAATCAAATACATTATACAAAAAAACCATCACATGTTATTCGGCAAAGATGTTTTTAAATAATTAAAAAGTTTATTCAACTGTAGTCCAAAAACTGGAAAAGAACATTACATTATCTCACACATACAATCTCTACAAAAGTTGCTTACCTCATTTACATTATATATTCAGTCGATTGTAAAATAAATGCTCAAATATCTCCTAGTGTTACTATGTTTGTGTGCTTGTGGGACTGAATAATGTAATCTGCCACTTACTAAGTGAATTTTAAATGATGGCACTTAAAAAAAAATACAGTATTTAAAAAAAAAAAACACAATGAAAGGAGTTTTACCTAGAAGGTCCGAAAGCCCTGAGTGATAGTGTAGTTACTGATTGGTAAGCGCTATGATTAACCTAATTAAGAGTTTACCCCCTCAGGCACAGTTCCCAAGTGTTCTCAAGGCACTCACTTAAGTTTCTAGAACCAACTCATTGGTTGCCACCATAGGTCCAAATCAATGATGGAGATGAGCAGAGAAAAGGATTTGCTTTGGTACAAAAGATGCTTTTCAAACGAATACAATTTAATACCTTCCTCATTGGGTCATATAAAATTGTGTATGTAGGCTAAAGCAAGGCAATCCTTTATTCAGAAATGCTAATTTATTGAAGGAAAATTTACTTGTCATCAAAAGTCAATCAGAGTTTTATTTTTGCTTTCCTCCCCAGAATCAATCTTCTTACAGAGGTTTGTTGTCATGATTATTGAGCTATGTTAAACGATTCTTACCAAATATTTCATTACTCAGGGCTTCCAATCCCAACATCGCACTTTATTTAAAAAGAAAGAAGAAAGAAAGAAAGAAAGAAAGAAAGAAAGAAAGAAAGAAAGAAAGAAAGAAAGAAAGAAAGAAAGAAAGAAAGAAAGAAAATATAAAAAGAACAAAGGAAAGAGGGAGGAAAATATTCAAATATCAGAGCCAAATAGAAGAGACCAAACATTTCTTTTAAAACAATGTATCACCAATCCCTTTAAACAAAAGGAGAATCAATCCTAGGCAGTCACTTTGTAAGTGGCTTTTACTATTTAAGTAAAATTGGTAAACTAAACTCAGGTCTACTGGCACATAAAATCACGAGCAGCAATGGGCAAGGCATGCAAACTGAGAAGCATTTACAGTAAATCATCATGAAGAGTCAAAAGAAGAGAGCTAAAGTAAAACCCTTTGAGTATTGCATGTTAACACATGATTAATTTGCATGGTCTGACTTCCTCAACTGCCTAAAAAGCAACGTACGGACACTTGCACTACGCTATGGATGTTGGCAGACATCAGAGTAGGTCACACTCCTGTCTGTGCTCAGCGAGGGCAGCATGGACTATCTGAGCACAACACTGCTCTGTGTTCTGTCACATAGGGGAGGACCAGATCATGTCCAGAAATTCCCTCAAAGAAATCAGCAAATGTTGTAAGCAAAATGGCATTTAGAGAGAACTGAAGCAGAAGTCACAGCATCTCTTGGCAGATGCTTAGAGCAAGTTGAGTGTCTCGCTCGCCACTCTGCCTCTCTTATGTCTTATGACAAAGTATTAATGTTTTGGAGCATAGATAAAATTATGCCCTGCATGATTTCCAAACAATATTTCATGATAGATGCAACTCCAAAGAGCCTAAGTACCTCAGAGTTCAGCTGTGTTTAATGGAACTCACTCCTTCCTAAGGCTTCATTTGTACTTTCTAAAGCTAAATAAATGAGATCTTATGTTTTGGGAAAAAAGACAAAACATAACCCCTATTTTTTTCTTTATCATACCTTTTAAAGGTAAACAGGTACCTCCAGTGTGCAGAAATCAGTTACAACATAGGTCGGCACAGGCCCATGCATGCATCCTCCTTTTCTAGAGAGTCATGTGATGCTAAAAAAGTTGATTTTGTCTTCTGTAAACAGTACACTTACTTAGATGGCAGTGAATATTTGGGAATAAATATATGCAGCCCTCTTGAAGGAAAATTAAGAGTTGTATATAAAATGCAAGTGTTCAGCATGGAGACACTTTCTTTTCTGACCCCCCCTTTAAAAAACAGTGTAATTAGACATTTGGATATAGAGGCTATTTTACTTTTTTAAGTCTAAATAAATGATCTGAAAGGCTTTCATCCCCCATTGTATATCTTACAATGCTCAAAGGGTTAATACAAGGCATTACAGCAAAGGGCTTTTCTAATACTAGAACTAAGCACTGAATTAATGCTTCAATCCCAGTCTTTTAAAATCACCAGACTCACAGAAATACTAGGGTTCTGTTAATGAGTTTGTTCTACCATGTACATGAAAGTTGTTGCTCTGATCCAGTCACAGCCCGATGTTGAACAACACTGCATTGACAACCCTCCTCCCACAAACTCTGCTGTGATTCATAGAGATCAGAAAAGTTCTGATTTTAGTTTCTGGATGGTTGTGATCTGCTCAAAAGATGGGGAGGGGAGGTTATGACAAAGTCAATCTGTTGTATATAACCACTGCCTTAACTCGTGTACAAGTGTAACACGTCAAGCTTTTGACTTTCTACTATGTCCATGCAACGAGGACCATCACAGTGACACACGTGCTTTCTTTTACACAGATGTTTCAAGCACAGCATTATCTTAGACATTCCAAATAATAATATTAATGATAATAATAATGTGATAATAATCTTTCAAAAACTGAAAATGCACTTAGCACTTGTAGAGAGTGTGTCCATGTTAAAAAGGCCCAGGATCACAGCATGGAAGCTGTGCTCACTCCTGATTGACGTCTACAGCATTCTGCAAGAATGTGCTCATTCTCGCTCATCTACTACAAATCAAAGGCAGTTAATGTCGCACACTATTAACTTTAGTTATGCAGCGAGAAAATCATTTGTTTATTTTACTTCTGTTTTTAAAGTACACCATCTAAAGAGAGGTGCATGAACCGTGCTATACAGTACAAGGAAAAAAGTCACAAAAAGGAATGCAGATTTTGGAAAAGGCAGTAAGAGTCATACAGTCAAGATCTGGACGTAAGTCCTGAAGTTCTTAGTAACTTGGTATCCAAAGGGGAAATAAAAAACTGGGCCCTGTGTTCCCAGGAGAAGTTTCACCCATTCCATCCATTGTTCACCAGTTTTGGAAGCGTAGATCTTTTGGCTATAATTCTCAAAGTATTTGCTGATATAAAACTATACCTATGATACTCAAGTGTATTACCTGGAAATCTCTTCTGAAATGTA
The DNA here is from genome assembly GCA_036184795.1 of Tokudaia tokunoshimensis. Classification (NCBI taxonomy): domain Eukaryota; kingdom Metazoa; phylum Chordata; class Mammalia; order Rodentia; family Muridae; genus Tokudaia; species Tokudaia tokunoshimensis. Next base: position 146,707,467 of record BTHU01000001.1, read on the forward strand.
CCAATAGTTCATGAACCTCCTTTCCCTTTTCTGCACTAGGAGTGTAGCACTAGGTTTACATACATGTATTTCAAGACTAGCATTTGATTATAATGCCAAGAAATATCAGCATGTCGTTAAAAAGTGTGTTATGTCAATATGTCTACTATGAGACTGTTAGTAACTGAGATTATTTAGAAAAGCCAGTTTCAATAAATGGAAAAACAGAAACAAAATGTTAAATGACTAAAATAAACATGATTGTTATAAATTTTGCCTGCATATAAATTACTGCTTTTGTTTTCTAATATAGTTCACAATTCAAATCCAAAATTGATGTGTGCACAATGTACTACAAATAACTAGAAGTATCATAAGCCATGGTATTCTTTTGTGTGTGTATTGTTTAGAGTTATCTACACTGGTGTGAAAGGATTAATGTTTCTAAATATTTCTAATAGAGTTCAGAATATTTTGGGGTCAATTTCAACCATAATATTATTTATTAATTTCTATTCTGTCCTAATTTAGAACAAACCATGAACAACTGGAAGAAATGTTGAATTCTGGAGGGCCATTCAGTCCCTCCTTCTCATGAATCCACGTCTGTCCATTGTTAGCTGATTCCTCTCATGATACAAATATCTCCAACATTAAATTAAATGAAACAATGATACAAATACATTTTAAAAAGTCAACCAATAAACACAGTGAAACCAGTAAATACATTTGGTCCAATATAGACATGATGTCATCTGGGGATGACAGGTAGAGACAGGAAAATGAAAGACCTCAGGAGGGGGAGTCAAGATGAAGAGAGCTAGTTTATGATTTGAATTTTATGTGTAAACATTTTCTAACTCACAATGAAGTAGGTGGTAGGTCCATGGTCTTTTGTAGCTTATGACGGATGATGGAGGGGAGGGGCTTGCAAATTCATTGCCTTGGGATCTTCAGTAATGAAGTGATGCTTGGATGCCAGTGAAGACTTCTGTGTGAGTAGGTTGCTCGATACAAAATCTGAATCCATTAAAAATTATATGTAAGACATTTAAATTTCACTTAAGAAATGCTGTTGACTTTCAGAAGTTTGAGACAATCAGGCAATAACAGTTTCAATAGACTGTGTTTCCTGATAAGCCATTTGGTATTTTTAACTTTCCAGATTGGCACAGCCTCTTCTCCTCAACTTTACCCCTCATCCAACTCAACTTGAAAGATGAAGTCTTCAGTTTAATATAGGCCTCAGTAGTGATCTGTGTATCATTTTGTGCTTTCCTTTCCATTTTTTGGCTTTATTGACTTAGATCGTTTATTGACTTTCACTGATTTAATTTTATGATTACTTAAATGAAAGGATATGACCTATTTTTGTTGTTGTTGTTGATAGTTTTGAGTTAAAAGAACCTTGGCTTTTCATGCAAAGTAAAATGGGATGAGCCTGTGCTCTTTAGGTTCTCACCTTCTGACTGTAGCAGACTCCAGTTCCATATGTGTGCATGCGTGTATGTGTGTGTGTGTGTGTGTGCATGCATGTATGTGTGTGTACACAGAGACACCCAGACACACAGACAGACATTCAGACTGAAAAGATGCACTTCAATAAGTAGCTGCTTATTCTGTTAACTTTCTAGAATTGTAAGTAGATAAGAATGGCCTACAATACATGATCTTTATGTAACATGTTTGGATGAAAACTGCTAGTCCACACCCTTAGCAATCTGATTTGTAATCAAGTGATATTCAGCTCCAAGGATAAAACATAGACAAGTCCATTCACAGTCCCTCAGAAAGAAACTGAAGTTTTTGTCTCTTTGTTTTGCTTAATTTTCCCCTAAATTCCCCTTGAAGAACACGTGACCTGTCTTTACTTCAGGAATCTGAGCATGACAGGCACACTTTACCAAATGGATTGAAGAGTTATTCACACGAACAAAATAAACCTTACTAAACCTTAGCTCAGTTCTGTTTTAAGGCACCATGTAATAGCCGAGGTACGATGATCCCTGATGTACGTTCTTCAATGGCAATGGTCCATCCAGCCACCTATCCAAATCCTACAGAATCGGGGTCAGCAACAGTGAGGTGTGCCAGTCACACTGCCTTCAGGTTCTGTGTAAAATTTAAATCCATGTATTTTAGAAACCAGGAAATAACAATATGCAGGTCGCTACATTCCTTGCATTCTATACAATTTCTTTTATAATAGCAGCATATTGAACTACTATTAGAAAAAAGACCTGGAATAAAAGAAAGTCATCCAAATGGAATGGTTTCCTGTATGTCCAGCTCAGTATAAGTAGCATGTACATTTAAAAAAAAAAAAAGTCAAGTCATTTTTTTCAGCTGCAGTATCTAACTATAACAGCCCCACTTAACAGCAGAATGCATCTGTACAGTGGTTCCAATACAGAATCAGTAGTCTTTAAACAGAGGAATTGGTACCCAAATAATAGCTAAAAGTCAATGTCTAACGGAAGCTTGCATTGTTAACGTGGTTTAATAATTATGAACACAAATTATGTACATATTAGCATAATCTCTTGCAATTCTGTCATTTACCCTGAACTGATAAATGCACAGCTCATTTTTTTTTTCAGAGAAAAATAGATGACCTTCCCAACCCTCTACCACTATAATAAAAACGCTCTGTATTCTTTCCATACTCCAAAACGTTATCAAAATAGTGTCTTATGGTTCTGTCCAATGAAAAGCACCTTTCAGAAGCAAATTTGATGCATCTGCTGCCAAATGGGCATGCCTCCAGTGTAAATCAAAGAAATTCATTTCTCTTGATATTTCACAGAAGTGCATCTAATTAAAAAACTTACACATAAAATCATACACCAAGACTAACAATCAACAATAAAATATTTTAAGCTACAAAATGTAAATTACTTTTTAATTATGAGAAAACAAAAACAATGACATTAAGTGTTGTAAAAATCCTTCTTGACACCTGAAACTAAGGGGGGGGGACTCTATTATTAAAAGGCAAATAATTTGTGTTAAAAAAAAAAAAGACCTGGAAAAATACATACACCCATTCCATTTCACAACTCCAAAAAGGTAATGTTCAGCACAGATAGATTTTTGACAACAGTCAACCTTCAGGCTTGTTAAAATTTCAGCTTAAGCCCAGCATCAATGGGGTTAGAGTAAGCTGGAAACCTGTGTTTTCCTGCTGTTAGACCGCAGTGTAGGTGTTGCCCGTGGCGCTGCACTGCCTGATGGTCTGCGTACTTGTGACAATGTGCTCGCTGTGGAGGGTGTTGAGGAGGCTGGGCTGCACACCACTCTCCAGAACAGGCTGCATGCAGCCCACTGGGAACGCCTGGCTCAGCTCGGTTTTCTCTCTTTTGGCCTGAGGCTCTGAAGAATCATCCAGGTCTTCATCCATCTCACTTTCTACTTCGCTGCCTTCATCTGCACAAACAAATACCATCAGGAGACAAAAGAGAAACAGACATCAGTGTGTGCCTCAGAACCATCTCAGTGTGCCAGGTTGCTCCAAAACCTCGGTGTTCCCTACCAGAAGACTCGTGGGCTTTTCTCTCATGGGATTTTATGCCCATCAGTGCCACAGTGAGAGATTCACAATTCTTCAGATGTTTGGAATTTTATATAAAATTTCTATATTAAATGATGATAATTTGTTGCACCATAAAGTAGTCCCTTGGGGGTAGGGGTACACACAAAACTTGACCCTATGTTTTCTCCTTGCTGACTTACTGTAGATGTAGTGCCACCCCACACAATAACTACTGCAGTATGACTTGTGATCTAACTATTGCATAACTATTGCTCTACAGACAGCAACACCAAATTGAATACATTCTTAATTCACATGCTAAGAAAAAAAGCTATAATGAAGTGGTACACTGTGAGATTTAAAAACAGCACAAAGGACGTGTTTCTTGGCAGCGTTAATACTATAAATACTTGCAATTCATTCCTAGAAATTAAACATATAAAACATTTACTTTTACTACCAAATTTTATTACACTTAATATAATTCATTTTGTGGAAAAAGCACACAAAAACTTCAGCGTGTAGCCTGGGGAAGCCGGAGGGTTAGGGCAAACAGAACCAGCTGCCCCATCAGAAGGGTGATGGCAGATGACATGTTCTTGCCTCCACTCTCCAAATGGAAAAGCCATCAAAAGCTGGTAGGGAGAAGAGGCAGTGCACAAACCCCACTGTAAACAGGGCAGGAACGGGAAGAGTGGAAGGAAGGCCCCTCTATCCACCTTGCTGCAGATGGAGATGGCCCTGAGAAAAAAACACTCTGGACATATTCAAGCGTTCCAGATCTGTGTGACTTGGGTGTGCCTCTGAGAGACAGACAACAAAGCAATGTGTAAGGCAAGCGCTTCCTCCACTCTCTCAAGACAACCAACACAAGTCTACAGACGCTTGTGCACCCATTCTGCGATCCCACTGGAGTTTGTGGAATCTGTTGCACAAAAGCCACAACAAGCTACTCTTCAAACTTTCCTCACTTTACGAAGAAGGCTGGGGGTGAGTGATCACCCATTTATTTTTTTGAGGGTTATTACTGCAATTTCAAAGGTTGTACCTTTGAAACAGTAACATACTGGAGGAGTCTAACTTTCTAATTTTCCTGTTCAGATACTGAAAGGAAATTAGGCCAAGCACAATGATAACAGGCACGTCTCAGAGAGGGATGTCCCAAGAGAGATGATACAAACATGGTTCTCTACCACAACGCTTGCCGCTTGTCAGACACAGAACGGGGCATGCTGGGAACTGTGGGCAGCACAGTCAGGAAAACAGTGCTGCATCTTCTCACAGACTCCCAGGCCCTTCCTTGGCCTGTTCCTGCAGGGGCTCTGGTAGAATCTATGTATCCTTCTCCACCAAACTAAAACCACTGCTGATCCTGCTTTTTACCGTGAACATCACGACTACCTCTAAGTTCTTTCTCCGTTGAAAAGTTAGCTGACTAAAGGGTAAGGTAAGGGGTCCTTTTCTTGCCTTGACTAAAAACCTCGGGTCCAATTTTAGAATTTCTCTTCAGGATTTGGCCATTGTCAATAATTTGTTATTTATATTGAGCTTCTATCAAGAAGTTGAAAGAAGTCTGGGGCTGCACTTAAATTCAACCTTCTGCATTCAATACACTTCACAGGAAGAAGACTTGAGGACAGAGGGAAGGGACAGCAACATCAGGACAGACTCCACAGAGCGCTGCTGCTCTCTCACGGGGCCTGCTCGCTACGCCCAGAGGACCAGAGTGCTGCACAGTTATGCTGTTTCCTTTCACAGGAGCTCAGTCTCAAAAAGCCCTTTAGAATTTTCAGTTCCTACCTTTATCCAGATTTCCGGGAGATACAGCATTTAAATCACCAAACTGCAAAATAATAGGCATTTGTGTAATAGTTACTACTTGACAGAATAAAATAGTATTCTATCAGTCTGTGGTAAAAACACCATTCCATGACTTTTTAAAAGTGTGAATCAGTGACCATTTTGATCCCTAACTACATAGGTCACACAATTTTCCAATCAAATGTGTCAAATCTGACGTTTAAAATATGTCGCAATTGAGCTGTCTTCACCTTTTTGAGAAAGGATCACAATTTTCTTTGGCTTCTATACTCCGTTTTACTTTAATTTCAATTCAGCAATGAAGAATCAGGACTGACTGACCAGGATGATGATGGATGTGGTGAAATAAACTTGGAAAAGCCCCATCCAAGCAGCATACGTTAGGTCCTCTCCCCCAGGCTTGGCCAGCGAGGCCAGCTGGGGCCTTCACCATTGCTGGAGCATGCTCTAGAAGTGGTGGGGGCTCTCTCATCTGTGAGAGTGACAATAAAATGGGTGTTCCAGAGATGAAATGTTCTTTAGCTCACATTTAAGAAATCTGAGCCATCTCTAAATTAATTGATACTTTCGTTTACCAAGATAGGAGGGCCCCACTTTTACAAAAGGAAAGGCACTTGCTACAAGCAACGTGAAAGAGTTCTCAACATCATGGAACAATTAATAGCCATGGGCATTGGTTTTCCTTTCCACTTTGGTTTAATAGCTTGATGATAATTTAACAGCAAGAAAGTACATTTTGAGCCTCTCGGGGAACAAAGATAGATACACTAAATAAAAATCTGACTAGCCGAGGTACAAAGCTAATCCAAAAGAAGCGAAGTGCGACGAAAAGTCTCTGCTTTTAGAAAAGAGTCAACGGTATTTTTTTCAAAGTAGTTATTAGAAATGTAGATTTCTCAATAGACTTAAAAAGGATGAGACAGAAATTCTACTTACATTCAGAAGTTTGCTTATAAAGAGTTCCATGATAGGAGTACATTTTTCATCTACAAGGTATGTCTATAAAGTAATAAAACTGATCTTATTTTGCAAACATGCACACATTGTTTCTTTTTCCACCTAAACAAACATTATGTTACACAGTGGCTACCTTGGGAACATATACATTTATTTGAAGGTCAGGGTTCTAGAATATTCCTCAGTGAGAGTCACTATGCATCATTCCAGAAAGTTCATATGGCCACCGCACTTCCAATTATGAGTTGATATTTTTATTCACTGCACTTGGACTTGGACTTTCTTACTTGCTTGTAAAGAGGTCCATGTTCAAATCAAATTCACCTTGGCCACAGTTTGGGATAGTTATAATAATCTATATCATATATATTATAATATATAATATGTTCTTTTACTCCTTACAGAAGAAGATTGAGGAGAGGCACCCCACTCCGTGGTTAGGCCACTGCTAAGCCGTGTTCCTGGAATGAATGCAAAGCTTTCCTAGGTGAGTGCTTCTAAGAGGCCTCCAGGACAGTAACTCCTCCTGCATTGGCTGGAGCTGGCCTCCCACTATTTCACAGTTGTATCTTTCTGGGCAACAAAATCACAGCTACTGTATTGTTGTTCTGAAGAAGATCCTGAGCACATGGGCCAGACCCCAATGTACATTTAAATAAAACTCACAATATAAGTCACATACGAGCTTTCAATCACAGAATATAAAACAAGCAACAGTCAATGGGATTACTTATCCACCTTGGGTCTTAGTTAAACATTTAGGACTATAAACAGAAAATGTTCAAAGCTGAGAATCATTAAATTATCTCTGACTGAAGGCACATTTGGATTTTCATTTAATAATTCTTAGAATCTAGTTCTTGAAACAAACTGACAGTTATAGCTCTAAGCACATCTCTGCTTATGAAAAAGGTGAGGACAGGCTGTTGTATCCCTTATCTGAATGCTTGGGGGCAAAGGGTTTCAAATTTCAGAGATTTTTTTCCCAATGTTAGAATACTTGCAAAAATATATTATCGGTTGGACTTATACAATTTATATACCTAGCCTGATGGCAATCTTAAATAATATTATTAATGCACTCAAGTTTTGATATCACTGAAGCCAGGGTGGTTGACTTGTACTGTTATAGGGGCATTCAAAACCATCAGATTTTGAAATACTTTTAATTTTTGGAACAAGGTGGTTCAAATTATATTGCACTTCTTAATGGAAAAAAGTCCAAAGTTGTTTGTTACCAAAAACAATGGTTTTCCTTACAAAGTTTATGTTTAACTTGAAAGCGGTTAGTTATTTATAATGCTGGACATAAAACTCGCACAGGAGCACACATACACCCCCCCCACACATGCTCGCTCACTCTCACACACACACACATACACACACACACACACACACACTCACACATGCATACATACTCACTCACTCACTCACAACTACTTTTCATGATTTCCGTGCTGAACACCACACAGAGCAGCAGAGGCACTGCTAACACATCTCTGGGATTAATGATGAAGTTCTCCACACAGTACATGTGAAATCACAGAATCCAATGAAGAAGAGGAGATGCTTTAAAAGCCCATGGAGAGATTTTTTTCTATGCATTTGACAAGTGAGGACTATATTTGTATATGTATAGATGAAATGACCTTTGACCCTATATAGTTGAGCTGGGTAAGATTCAGAGTCAGTTCATCTGTTTATTTTTTATTTTTTTTGGATAAAAAATTAATGAGCACTTACTCAAACAATACCAATCAGATAATCTGGGAAATACTCATTCTCATAGAAGTAACTACAAGGAGTTGCTTCTGGAATGAAGGTTGGGTAAGCTTGCAGGAAAATGAGGCAGCCCAAGAAGCCCTACAGAAGATTTGAAGCATGTGGTTGAAGACAGAATGGAAATCACTGTGTAAGTTTAAGTTCAAACAGTGGATCAAGAAGCCGCAGAAAGAACACAAGAGGTGGAGCTCAAGGAGCACAGAGGCATGGAAAGCAGCAGATGGCACAGACCCGCATTAGGCCAACAAAAAGCTACAAGGAGTGGATGGAAACTAACAAGGGGACTCACAAGAAAGCTCAGGGTTCTGGAAAGCACTAGTTCCAGAAGTTTCCTATTGTAGAGAGGACTGGAACAGAGAGGATCTACTGCTCATCTCTGTGACATGTACAGAACGTATTTATTACTGGTTCAGCACATGTTCACTTTCTCCATAGACTTCAAGAAGTCTCTCCCTGACACCAACCTAAAGTACCTCATCCCCAGGGCTCCCAGTAACTGCTCCATCTCATGCCTCACATGGCCTTCTGCAGGAACCTGTGGTGCTGACTTCATTCGTTCATCTAATATGTGTTTTCTAACTATAATTCAGGTGCCCTGGCATGAGGACTTTGTCACCAATGTACTTCAAACCTCTGTGTAATGCTTGGCACACTCAGTGAGGAATAAACATATGCTTACTAAACACATGCACTGGTTCCTTCATTTCAGCCTCACAGACCAAACCAAACAACTGCTGTGTCAAGACAGAGAAACCAGATTTTATTCCATAGCTATGGAAAACAGTGACTTGATCACCCTAACATCATAGTAAATATGTGATATTATATTAGGTCAGGCATGTCCATCTTAACGTTATGAAGTTGGGACTGGGAACAGTGAGAGGGATATAGAAATTTCACCTTTTAGTAAGGAGTATAAATATATAAAGTAAGGGATTTAAAAACACTTTTGTAGAAAATGTATGGCATTCAGTACATGGGAATTAAAATTCTGTCAGTCAGATGAACAGGAAATCATGTAAAGTCAGAGCCAGATTGAGTTACAGACAAGGCTTGGTAAGGATGACATGCAGACTTGCTCTGTTGGTTTTGAGGAAAAAAGACTTCTTTTCTGAGAAACCACTTCCTGTAAACCCTAACCAGAGATCACAATACTGGACTCCCCTGAGAAGTCCAGAAACCTAAGAGGATATACAATTGCTATAGCCTGTGGCAGCCTGATGGATTTCAAGTTCACGGTGACACTACCAATGGCTGTGAAGTGGGAGTGGGAAGCTGCCTGTGGCCAGGGCACCTCTTCAGTAGGTCTCCAAGAGGCCTGGGGTATGAGCCTGATAGAGACCAAGCAGTTGGGAAGTAGCTCTTTTCAGGATGCAGAGGCTTCATGTACCTAATAAGTTTATTAGGATCACAGAGGTGAAAACTGTCAGTGTAACACAAGGAAGTCAGTCTGGAGAACGAAGTAGAAGCTAAAATTGTGAATGTTAAAATGTATAGGCTGAAAGACCAGAACACCCTTAAATTCTTCATCCTAATGAAGGCCTAGAGAGCAACTTGAACATTAAAGCCATACTATAAGGGATAGGATAGCCTGGTTTGTTAGCACCCGCCCCTGTTCCCCCATGATTGCATGAGGTCCACACTATATCGAGGACACAGTCAGATGTCCAGTGGCTGGCATGTGAAAGGACTACAGGTCATGTATATGGCAGAATCCACAACAAATGTTATCACACCTTCGTGAGCATTCCTACTGATCCTGATCACCTGCAGCTCATAAGCCATAGAGTGATTAAAATTTCAAGCTTCAGAAGCCTACTCCTCTACAAGGGTCAGTTACAGCAGGGGTAGTCTACAGACTCAGGATTAAGGGGATGCTGGCCTTATGGTATAGGCTGGTGCTGGCAGGAACTACAACTTCACATACACCTATTTGGGAAGACATGTGGATGTAGACATATATGTATGTATTTTGTTAGTTACTGCTGACCAAGATCCTTAAGTTCTAATAGGCACCAAAAAGCAAATTAATTATAAAAAATTATAAAACACCCTCCTCTCTCTCTCTCTCTCTCTCTCGTTGTTGTTACTCTTTGGATCTAATTTAGTTTTGTTTTTAAGACAGGGTCTTCTCCCTATATAGGCCTGATTGTCCTAGAACTTACTACTTAGACCAGGCTGGCCTCATATTCAGAGTCCACCTGCCTCTGCCTCCTGAGTTCTAGGACTAAAGGTGTGCACTAATGCTCCCATCTAACTGTACATTTTTCTTAGCGAGGCTTCTATTTGCTCATTTATCCTTTTTGTTCATCCTGAGAGAGGAGCTCATGTAGCCCAGTTTAGCCTTGAACTCAACTTTATCTGAAGTTGGCCTTGAACTTGCTGCCTCCAGCCTCCACATTCCAGAGTGCTGAGATTATAGACATGCAGTGCCACGTTTAGTTTACATAAAGTCTGTACAGACTCTCCCCTACTGCTGCCATTTTATAAGCACTTAGAAAGCATTTCAATTATTCCAATTAGTGAACTTTGAATTCAAGCCTGGCTATGACTATCTAGACCTAATTATATTGATGGTGTTCCCCAACACTGGCATTTTCTTTCTAATTGATTTATTTCTCCATTCTATTTTGTTGGTTGTGTTTTTCAAATCACTGAATTAATTTGCCTCTGATTATCACTTTGGCTACATACCAAAGAATGCTACTAGATTCTTTGTAATTCTATGGATTATTTGATTCAGTATTCAAATACTGTGGGCTATTTTTCTGTCACAATACAGTATTATTAATGCCTAAATTATGTGTTGTTATCTTTTGTTTATTTTAGTGCTTGAGTTCACCTTTGTTGACCCCAAAAGTGACGGTCTAATTATACAAATTATTGTTTGAGATTATAAGTACACAATCAATTAAAAAATCTAAATCTTAATAAAAGGCAATCAAATACAATCTTGGGCAATGCATAGAATTTCAATATTTATAAACTCATTCAAAGGGAAGGGAATGGAACTAAGATACTTATCATGTGTCTGACTGCCTCCCTATCTACCTTGTCTACCTCATACTGCCAGCAACTGGGCCTGTGTGTGTGGGGGGGGAGGGGGGGCTCTAACACTGTAGACCTCACAGCATCATAGCGTGGTGCTAACACAAGTGAGCTTCCCAAGGTCTTTGTTGCTGCAGTGGGTGATGTGGCTTGGGACTCGTGAAAGAGCCTGGAGGACAGGGCTGTATCATGCTCTTACTGTCTGATATCACCTTCAGTTCTCCTAACTTAACCCTCTTGATAGTTCTAGAAATAGTCTTTAGGTTTATTTTGATGATGCCAAAACTAAGACTCAAGCAAGAATAAATATAATGTTTTAACTATGCAATTTAAACTGAAGGGAGAGTGGAGCAGGACAAGGGAACACTTGCTATAGACACACTATTTATATATAAATCTAGCCTGCAGCATTTAAATCACAATTCTGCCATTAGAAGCTATGTGGCCCTAGGCCAATTACACTCTTCAAGAGCCTGATTTTCTTCTCTATAGATTAGGCAGGGCTATCATCACAATTAAATATGTGCATTACCAATTTACCAAACGGCATAGAACAGAGATCAAACCAGTATTGCATTCACACTCAGTTTTCCAACACTGTGGATAGAACCCTAAAATTTTGTTCTGTAATCTTTAGAGGATGATTTCAAGATGAATACCTCTCAGCTGAAGAGGCTGTAGGAATTCTACCTAGCCTGTTAGGCTTTGGTTAGGTTTGAGGTTGCTGATTTATATATCCTATGTAAGGTTGGGGATGGAACTGGTGATTTTACATTGATTAATATCTTTATGATGGAAACAAACACCCTGGGAAGGCCAAGCCTGCCTGTGCATGGACATGGCATACATATGCAGAGTGTTTTCAGAGAAGGTGGAGATCATGTCACTAGAAATGGTGGGCAGCTCAGATGAGTTTGGCCATTGCTTCTTTTTCCACTCTGAGAAGTGAGGAAGGAAATATGGCCCTTTAAAGCTTCCCACACAGATGTAGGGAAACTGTTCACAAGCAGATTCAGAACTTCCGGAGCCAATCATAATCTTTTAACACTCTTACTGGCTTGGATTATGCTAACGACCTCTAATTGAGGGACAGACAAAATAATGATTAGAGAAATATTTGATAGAATAGTCGGAGATAGGCTATGATCAGCTCTCACAAGACTGTTCTTACAGCATAGGAAAAGAAGCTATTTAAGAGAAGTGCAGTCTGAGAGAGGCTTTTAGTTGGGAGTCAGTGCAGTGGACTTGAGGTCATTTATGAGTTCATGCAGTTCAGTGTAGGTCAGCAGAGGCAGTTGAAGCCACAGAATAAGAAGTCAGAAAATTTAGAACAATTGCCAGAGTTATTTTGAGGCCAAGCAGTGAGAAGCTGAGAGAAGCCAGTTTGAATCAGTCAGTTTGGAAGATCAGATTGTATGGAGGCTAGAAGCTTCCAGGTCTAGGCCTAGGGATAGTTAGAACAAGGAAAGAAATGCTCTAGGCTCAGCCCAAGCCATGTATTTACCCGGCTTTGGTAGGACTCTCATCTCATTCCATCATCACAGGAAATAAAAGCAACCTTTACATATGTATCTCCATTGCAATGCAAGTTCCTTGAAGACAGACTCAAAATCCATTGTGTTTACTGTCCTATCTAATCATAACAGAGTTGTAAACTAATAGTCACCTAATATTAGAGACAAAAAGTCTGGTTTTCAACACAGGGAAACATGGATTGTCCCAAATTCAGTTCTTTTGACTCAAAAGTTCTGTGTTCCATAACTTTTACAGCCATCACATCTTCAATTATCCAAACCACACAGAGAAGCATGCAATTATTATTGTGCAAGTTTTAAAACAGAAAGTAAAAGTCCAAACTTAAGAGAATAGGATCCCATTACAGATTGTTGTGAGCCACCACATGGTTGCTGGGAATTGAACTCAGGACCTCTAGAAGAGTACTCAGTGCTCTTAACCACTGATCCATCTCCCCCACACTCTTCCCTCTCCCTCTCTTTTCCCTGTCCCCCCTCTCTCTTCACACATACACATTCATTCATTCATTTATTCATTCATTGAAACAATACCCATGCAGTAGAGACTGGTTCCTTAAATTTGATATTCAGATCAGGCTAGCCTTGATCCAGTGCTCTCCCTGACTCTATTTCCCAAGTACAGGGGTTACAGTCATGCATGCTCCACCATGCCTAGCAGGTCTTTGGGAAGAGAAATTCCAAAGGGCAAAGTGAAGATAAGTTTAGGATAATATATGAGAAGAACATGAGGCGGCTGGGGACCAGGAGGTAGAAGGAGTGGATGGTGGTGGGAGGTGCCAATTTTCTGTTCTGTTTTTTGATAATCCATCTCCTTTCCACAGATATAAAATAATTTTAGATAAGATAGTAGAATTAAGACCCAAAGTCTATGCTAGTTAAACAGCCTCTGAAGTATAGTGCTATGGGGGGATTCAATGAAGAAAATTGGCCATGGTTTGCTTTGTAGACTGAATGGTGCATTAATGTAGATACTAAAAAATGATTTTCTTACATCATTACTGTAAGGGTACAGTAAGCATACAGACTAGGATAACATTTAGAGCTCTGATTTTACAGAAGCTAATTTACATCTTATTGTTACACCCATATTTTATTAATATATCTTTGCATTGTGATGTAATTTATCTTATTCATTTTGCAGCCTATTCATGTAGCTCAGAGTGTCTGTTACAATGATTATGTGCCAGTGGTAACAGTGTGCCTCACTAGAATTCTGCAGAGCTCCTACTGGCTGCAGGCTCATGTGAGGAGGTAGCTAAGTCTTCAGCATGATGGGCTCGTACCTTTGTTCTTTAGAGACACAAGGGAAGCGAAGATCATACAGGAGAAGCCACATGGTGACAATAAGAATCACTGTTCTCATTATCCTGTTCATTCTGGTAAAGATCCAGAGAACAAGGTGTGTGGCAAAATGTTAGAAGCACTAAAAGACAGATATATTCAGAAGTGTTGAGTCCTGAGGTGAGAAATCTTTCAGTCCATATGGGCATCTTGTAAGGAGATATCTATATCACTAAAGATGGTCACATTTAAGAAACATCCAAATTGTTTGGTCTATTATTTAAAAACTACAGCATTTCTTGTTCTATCTACATATATCATTCAGTATCATTTAAACATAATCATACAAAGATGTAAATATCATCAAATTGTAAAGGATACTATTTTTAATTAGGAAAGATGAATATTAAAAATGTTAGAAATATTGGACATTTAGGGTTAGAGAGTTATTAGCTCAGCCATTAAGGGGAATGAGCTACTCATCTAGAGGAGCTGGGTTCCCTCCAGCACCCACATGGTGGCTCATGACTGTCTACAACACCAGCCTGAGGGGATCTGGCATCCTATTTGGCTTCCCTGGGTACCAGGCATATACATGGTACACAGACATACACACAGACAAAGCACACATACACTTACAAAAATTTTAAAACAGACTGTTTGACATACAACTTACTCCAATTCATTGTAATAAAATGAGCCAGCACTGAATTATTTCAGTCTTTGTACTTATTGCTCATTATATTAACCAGTTCTTATTCATGTTCTTGTAAGAATCACCACTTTCTGACACTGAGTGTGGATAAGCCATTTTTATAATTACCTAGAAATTCTAGAAACACCATTAGTGATCAGGGATGGGCTTGAAAACTCAGACCATGTGTTCAGCAAAATGTATCTAGTGTTTACCAGCTATAGAACCACTGAGCACCCCTGTACCTGTGTTTACTGCACTAACCTTAGGTGCACACTGACAAAGTAAGACATGGAATCACTTAATTTCAGAGGATGGTAATATACTGCTAGGTGATTTATTATATGCAAAGGATTAGAACCATGCTTGCACCACAGTAAGACTTGCCAGTCATCATTACCATCATAATAGGTGTTCTGAAGCAAACCCAATTCATTTCCTTCTTGAAGGCTAGGAAAGAGCCTACAAAATACAGACTTAACTCTTGGTTTTTTGGGGGAGGGGTTAGCTTTTACACAGACATTGGTCTTTATCTCCTACCAATAGTTTTTCTTTCTTTTTTTAAATATATTTTTTTCTTTTAAAGTCTTGTATTTCTCAAAGTTTTGTTCATTTGTTTTGTTGTTGCTTTTATTGTGGGTACATATAATGGAACAAAACATTCTACTGACATGATAGAATCTTCAACCTTAGAATTCTGTGATTGAAACCATGCACACAATCAGTCCCTTGTAGGACTGAAGCTGCTTCAGTCAATCATTTGGAAGTGTAATAAAAAACTAAACAGTAGATCACGGCCCTTGAAGACCCTCTTACCTCGCCCATCACTGCTATTGGTGTCTCTCCTGTCACTTGAGCAACACGGTGCTCTACTAAGTAGAACATGTACTCATCATAGAGTAGCCGGATCAGGTGAAAGGAGCCAAAGCTAGCAGCACTGCGTAAGGTTAAGTCCCGGATCACCATTGAGCTGTTCAAGAGAAAGGGCAGAGAGGAAGCCACAATTAGAGACCATGGTTACAGTTCGATGTGTTAGTACTTTTAAAAGTAGTTAAGTTGGGAGACTAAATGAAAGCAAAGGCTTTTATAGTATGAAACCTGTGACAGAACAATTTCATTGTTGAAAGCAGTTGGCCCAACTCATTCCAATGACAGGAAAGAGGTCCTGCTCTGTAAGCCTTGACCTTGATCTTCTAGATCTAGAGCTAAGTACAGACCTTTCCTCATTATCACCATGGTTGCACCTTCTGTTGTACTTACAGGTGGTCAGAGCTAAAGAGAAACAATTTTAGAAAGGCTGAAAATTCATCTAGTATAAGAAAAATTAACTCAAAGTGAATTTGATTGATAATGTTTGACATTTGTCATTGCTAAATGACCATGATCCAGAGTGAACTTTGTGCCAGGTTCCATACAAAAATACTAGCCATTCCCTGAAGCCATCAGTCTAATTGGAGTTGTGTGGCAAGTAGTGACTCAAGTTTCTCAGTGATTTTCATTTAAATTAAGTTGATCCCCCCCTCACTAGAGATAGGAAGTATAGATGATTTAAGAAAGTATTAAATCTGAAAACATGAACATTTGATGTATATTATAGAAATATGAGCTATATTAACAGAATAACAATAAACTCCTTTACATTAAAAATACAAATAAGTCAAAATAAAATTGTAACTTTACCAAAAATGTATCAACTAAAGCTTGTTTCATACTTCAAATATAAATATGGTATCTGTGACTCACAGTGAGAATATGTATGTATTTATGCATGTCTGTTTTATACCAGTTTTTACTCAGTTGCCTTTTTCTGAAGATTTTTTTTTTTTGGACTATAAATACTAAAACTGTCATTATATTCTCAGGAGGAAGATGCAAAATGTCACAAATTAAAGACTTACTTTATAATAACCAATTATAAAATTCCAGGCAAATAAAAGAATAGCAAGTAGGCTTTACTTTTGTTTTCAACCTTTTAAACTCGGAAATGTAACTATATCAGATTCCTTATGTTCACTCTGACAGAGAGTGAGCTGACATGTGAGGGCAGAGCTCCGGGTTCTGATGATGGCTCTTTGCTACTTGACTCTTAACCTCAAATAAGCAATTTCCCTGAGGTTGTTTTCTCTAGGGAAAGTGAAAGTAGTATTTTTAGTCTTAGCTAACTTTCAGTTATTTCAAGGATAAAATGAACTAAAGAATATAAAAACAACTTATGAGTAAATAGAATATAACAACTATAATTTATTATAATATAAGACAGAAAGTGTTATTTATAATTTGCTTATGTAAGACTGAAGACTTCTTATTTATTTTTTAATCATTGTAAAAACAGAAGAAAAGGTAAAGCTATTCAGCTAGTTAAACTCATTTATAGTATGCCTTAAGACAAACAAACAAGCCAGGGTCTCACACTTTAGCCCAGGCTGGCCCAAGTCTCATTATGCAGCTTGGATTGGCATCTCCACCAAACTTCCTGTCTCAGCTTCCTGTCTAGGTTACAGGTAGCCTTTATAGTCTTGCTTATAACCACATAGCTATTTTTAAGGCTTAAGAGATGGTCTGAGCATCAAATGAAGCAACACAAAGAAATTAGTTCCCTTTATCTACAGTTTTGATTTTCTTGGCAATTTTAGCCACTGTAAACATGAAATACAAATTCTAGAAATAATCAACAACATTCAGCCCACATGTTCTTCTGCACAGAATGATGGAAACTGTTCTCTGGCCCCCACCACATGGAAAGCAGCTCTTATTGCCCAGCAAGTCCAAGTTGTATAATGGTTTCAGAGTACAAGAACAGTGATGTCAACAAGTCAGTATTCCACATTACTGCAAAATGGCTCCTTAAAATAAGATGCTTAGCCGGGCGGTGGTGGCGCACGCCTTTAATCCCAGCACTTGGGAGGCAGAGGCAGGCGGATTTCTGAGTTCGAGGCCAGCCTGGTCTACAGAGCGAGTTCCAGGACAGCCAGGGCTATACAGAGAAACCCTGTCTTGAAAAACCAAAAAAAAAAAAAAAAAAAAAAGATGCTTAAAATGGAGGCTGTTAACTTTAGAGGAAAACGATATTGACAGCTGAGACGAAAATGACGGTAAGAATGAAACTTCTATCTGTGCACTTAGAGAAAGGGAAATAAATATGTGCTAGGTTTGCTGTCATATTTCAAATTGCAAAGGTTATAGCCACAACTTGCACAAGCAAGTACACCTTAGGTTGAGTAATATTGGTGGTTTCAAGCACCTACCCTGGAATATAGCCTCATAGATAAGGAGGATAACACTCCGGTTTGAACGAGCATCCAAGACATGTGCGTGGACATGGCAACGATGTCAATGCCTCAGGCTCACAGTAATCGCAAGGTCTTCCTTGTCTTGTACTTAGGGAAATGGCAAGGCTTCCTGGGTCAGACTCAGGAGAATGACAAGGCTTTTCTGAAGTCTGAGTACAAATGTTGGCTAACTATTGACCTTCAGATAAAGACAGTATTTACAAAGAGGACTAACCACAGCTCCCTCATTCCAGATAACTTTATGTCCATGGCTTCCTGAGACTCCTCCACTACAGAGACCCTTTCCCTTCTCCATGATAAGATATGTATAATAAATATGCTGAGTATTTGGGCTCTTGGTGTATCTACATCTAAGTGTACAGTCTATCCAACTACTTTCTTAATCTCCCATCCCTCCCAGTAAGGCTTCCAGGATTCAGCCATGCAGGTCAGGACCTCTAACATATGTGGGATCTTAACAAAACTAGTCATTATTAGAGGACAGCATATACTAGAGTTAATACTATATTCATTACAATTAACAGTTCCAGGCAATGGTTTCTGCGTGTCAATAAAATACCTTAAACCTCTTTAAATGTTTATCACTAATGCATAAATGTACTATTACAAATGGAAGAATAGTTCATCTATGTGTCAATGATATATTATCTTTCACTTGTCAAATAATTTACATAAATAAGATACAGTAATTTTTGAATGTAAATACTTTTTCTGAGAAAAATTTAAAGCAGAGAATTTTCAGCACACAAAAAGAAAAATAATGTAACGTAATGATTAAGTATCAAATAACATTGAACTCAATGTCAGTAATCTTGAAAGGAATACAAGAGTTGAGTATTCAGTTATAACTCCAACCATGTTGCTGAACAAAGATGGTAGATATTGAAATGCAGCTCAAGGATGACAAGTGGCTAACAAAGATACAAGCAGAAGACTAATATTTAAAAGTAAACACATACAGGTTAAAGAGAGTGCCTGTTATCTATTGCACTGTGAGATTGGAGATTAGAGAGGGATTGAAAAAAAAAACCTACTATATCTACAAGTATTCCTGAGGCTTGTGTAGAAGAAACATGACAGTAGTTATCAAAATATCAACCACTGTCCTCTGTAATTTTAATTCTATAAATTTAGACAATGAGCAAAGTTAGTTTTGACTGCAGCAACCCCATGATCCCACCCCAACTAGGAAAGCTTAAATCATCTTCACTGTGGTCACTAGGAAAGCTCTTTTGCCTGAAATGAAATAGTCCCCACAAAATGTGCATTTCTGGATTTTCCAAAGCCCATGCTAGCCATTCCAAGGTAGTTCAAGTAAGTAGGCAGCCCTTGATAGAGCAGAGGATGTGCAGTGAAGGAACAGCTGCTGGCTGTAGATTCCTTGTCAGGTTGTTTTTATGTGACTATGCACATAGATGCAAAGGCAATTTTAGAAATTACTAGGTTAAAAATCATATTTCTAAACATGAAGGGACTGTATATATTGGTGTCAAATTATAATATCATCTGTGAATTTACAATTTTAATTACAATGCTAAAACATAAAAACCCTTTCCAATTCTGTTTCTTTGATGATTTATGCCCCAGTCTTCATTACTCAACAGTTCTTACGCCTCAGTGAAAAGTAGTTCAGATATTACCCTGCCTACCAGCAGGGAGTATGCATCTGCTTGAATGTCTCTTTCCTCGGTGGCCCTGAACTGTAAGCCTTCAAATCTTTTTGAAATGAAAATAATAACCATAATAGTGTCTAATAATAATAAGCCAATTATCCCCAACTCAGGGAGGACAGAGGGCAGGCAAGTGATGATCTACTGGGTTTGTGTATCTGCAGAGAACACAAAATACAAGTGAGTAATTTTCTTTCTTTTCAGGATTCCTACAATAGATATCTGTGGTGACAAAGGCTCCAGTGGTGTATTTCTAAAATTATGTCAACTAAATGTAGGAAAAAAAAAAACCCACAAGGAGAGGGCAAGCCTGCCACTAACACAGGACATAAGAGGAAGTGTGTGTGTGTGTGTGTGTGTGTGTTGCATCTCTCTTCTATTGATGTATAGGTAGGTATTCTGCCTTTGGTCATGGGAGATTTGGAAAGAGTCAATCAGTGTAACTGACTCATCCACTAGTCATGAGCATATAAATCACCTATATAATTTTCTATGAAAATTCAGATAACAAAATATTGAATGTCAAGAGATTAAGAAAACATTTTTCTGCCACGCATGGTGACACATGCTTTTAGACCGAGCGCTGTAGAAGTAGAGTCAGGTTGATTTCTGTACGAGTTCAAGATCAGCTTGGTCTACATAGTGAGTTCTAGGACAACCAAGGCTATGTAGAGAGACCCTATCTGAAAAAAAGCCAAAATCAACAATAATAAAATGAATTTCCAAATTAAAGTTTTGAATTATATGACAAATGGATTTCTATTTTGTGAGATGACAAGTTAGATAATTCATATTTTTGATGGTATTTGATCCTTTAGTAAAACTACAAGTGTTTACTTCTTTATTTGGGGTGATCCCATTGACCTGGGCCAAAAACCTGCATGTCCTGAGAGATGTAAACTGCCCCTAATTTAGATTCCATGCAGGAATCCATCTGACCATTTCATTCTACACAGATGTGGCACAAGTCCTGCCCAATAATAGCTCATAAATACCTGTTCAAATTTGGGGCCAACAAATATTTTCAATTTTTCCATCAGATATCATACAATTAGCAAGCCCTTTCCCTGTAGGGCTGATTACATGTCCACAAAAAATATGTATTTCCATCCAAAGTATTTTAGTCTAAAAGGCTCATAACTAAAACATGTTACTACCTACTAGATACTAGTCATGCATCATAATTAACAAAAAAATGAATGATTCCAATTATCCTTTTAAATATGACCTTCCAACCAGCAAGAGTATGAATGAGCCAGAGGTTCTCAGAAGTAACCAAGGGTTAAAAAGAAACATATAAGTTCTACTCTCTGATATGTGGCCAGGTTTGAAAACAAATAGAATTGACAGAATTAATACGTTAACTAGGTAGTTTTGAGTGCAAACTGGAATTGCCTGGAGGATTTCAAAGCTCAGATTGCTAGGCCTCTCCTCTATGGATTCTGACTCAAGTAGACTTGTGGAGTGACCTAACAATGAACATTTACAATGTTCCTAAGTGGATGTGAGGCCAAGGTCTAATGACAACAGTTGGAGAGCCACTGAAGAAGGAACAAAAGAAGGGTAACCACCAGAAGGCAGGAGCAGAGGGAGGACTAGAGACCTGTTCCAACTGTTGCTGAAAACATCACTTAGACTAGTGGTTCTCAACCTTCCTAATGCTGACTAAGACCCTTTACTATAGTTCCTCATGTGGTGGTGACCTCCAACTTAAAACTTATTTTTGTTGTTGCTACTTCATAGCTATAATTATGCTACTGTTATGAATTGTAATGTAAATGAGTGTGTGGTCTTAGGAGACCCCCGTGAAAGCATGATCAACAACCTCAAGGGGGTGCGACCCACAGGTTGAGAAAGACCAGTCAAGATAACTCTCTGAAAACTTATCAGCTTTGAGAAAGGTCTCCTTTCCTAGCAAAAATGTTCAGTTCAATAAATTTAAAATTTTTAATTTTTTAAAAATTTTCCATTTAATTTCTACACATCATAGTCATAGAGCTGGGTAGCCTACCAAGTCTAAGCTCACTTCTTCTTTATGTGAATAGTGTGCACATACACACATTTACAGAGCATGAAGAAAGCTCAGCCCAATTTCAATGCTACCTGTAGAAAGACCACTTGAGCAGAAACTGCCGAGCAGCTTTAGGGAAGCTGGGCCTTCCTTCGTAGGGCTTCAGTGCTTGCATCATGACATTGTCCAGCCAAGCAGCCCACTGCTCCAGAGTGCTCTGCTGCTGCAGGGTCATCTTGAAGTCTGTTTCTAGTCTCTGAACCATGTTGTCATCACACTGGCACACCCAGGAAGCCTGCTCCTAGGAAGATCACAGATAGAAAGTTCAACTCAGCAGCTTCTTATTGATCATCATCACAGAACACATGCAGGGTATCACAGGGAGGACATCAACAGGCGACATGACCAAATCACAAGCAGTACTTAAGCACTCAGTGCGTTTCCCATCTTCAGGGCTTGGTGTCTTTCCCTGATCTTTACAGGGAGATGCAGTATCTGACTGTGACTGGGTGTTCTCATCTGGCCAGGCCTTGTGCAAGACCAGAACAGTTAATGAGGAAGATAGGTCTCTAGACCAGCAGCATGCAGCATCCTGTTTTCTCACTACTTCAAGGTTTTATCTACCCTATCAGATAAAAATTTAAAACCATCTTAGAAGACTTAGAGTAAGTCAGAGGAATAAATGCATTCAATTGGCCAAAAGTGGTCCCTAAAGATTAAAAGAAAAACAAACACTGAATGATACTAGGTAGAAACATATGCTGTGTGAGTTCATGGATGGGGAACAGAAATCTCAAGGGCTATCAATGCAAACCAACAAATGCAAATTAATTCACAGAACTGAAAACAACAACAAAACCTCTTTTGAGAAATTGTAGACATGCTACCTGCCAAGAAACCTGATTACTGTAATTTTCCTTCTGCTTCTGGTTGGGAAGTTTCATATTTTGTAACAATGAAAATAGGAAATTTTAAAGTTACTTCTCAGTAATTGTCTAAGTTTTATGATACTTCTAGAGCTATACTGCATTTTAAGATTAAAAGAAAAAATCTCTCAGAATTGCAATGTAATTATTTGACAACAAACTGCTAGACAGATAATCAAAAGGCAAACTTGTGTGTGTGTGTGTGCTCAGTCCCTAACTTGCCAAACTAAGTTCAAGCAATTTATTAGGTCAGTATGGACCCCAATTTCCTATGCAATAAATCAGACAAGTGAAAATTAGTAAGAGTTTTTAAGTGGGATTCATTATAGTAATTTTAAGATAAGTTGCTTTGAAGGTATCTATAAAGTTCCAATATAAAACATAGACTACATTTATATTTTTATGAAAACAGTGTCCGTAGAGTTTATTCCACCCTCCTCCCCCCGCCTCCATGAGGGTGCTCCACCAGTCACCTGCCCACTCCCTCAAATATTGACTCTTAAACATCATTTGTAAATAGTTTAAATACACTAAAATGTGATCATAGAAAAATATCAACATTAAAAAAGAAAAAAGACAATAAAAGGGTATGAGGGTAGCAGCTCAATATATGACTATACATACCCTTTTAAGTTTTTCACATACTATATATGCTCTATTTTT
Source organism: Tokudaia tokunoshimensis (assembly GCA_036184795.1). Classification (NCBI taxonomy): domain Eukaryota; kingdom Metazoa; phylum Chordata; class Mammalia; order Rodentia; family Muridae; genus Tokudaia; species Tokudaia tokunoshimensis. The sequence continues at coordinate 146,730,656 of BTHU01000001.1, forward strand.
ATGCATATATCTTGCATGTTTATATATACATTACTCATTTACTCATGTTTATTTATGATTACACATATATAATTTTAACTTGAATTAAATTAAGTATATAAATATAATAAATATCATATATTTTACTCAATATTCTGCTTAACAATGGTATCTACCTTTCCACGTAGACAAATATACAGCTGTATTTATTTGCTCATCAACAAACTTGTGTCATTGCATGAATACATTATTAAATAACCAATTCCAAATAGCAAGGCATTTATTTGCTCTAATATTTTTTACTAGTATAAAGTTTGTATTATCTAGGTTGTTACCTACATTGTCTTATGCTTTCATTTATTTCTGTATAATAGATTTCTATAAGAACAGTTAAGATCTTTTAATAGTGTTAAGTGGCTTTCAGACCCTGAGTACCCAGTAGTTACCAGGAGAGGGATTTTTTCCCTACTGACATGTAAATTTTTTAAATACATTTGACTCTTTCTCTATATACAGTACATCACTGCTAACTATGTGGGCTGTATGTAGCCTCCAACTTCTAGAACCTTTTATTGTGCAAATGAAGGAGTGGAGCTCCATCTGAAGAGGTTTGTTCTTGCTGGTACTAGCTCTAGGATAAGGATCTTACTGATACACAAGAAGGAATTCCACTTCTTACCAAAAATTCAAACCCACTCTTTATATGAAAATTATTTTTGGCAAGATAAGATGGTAATCTAAAACCTAATTAGAGAAATAAGACTACAGCTCAATAAGCCGCTTTTCACACCCTTCTATAATGTTCTTTGTTTCACTACAGTCTATGGATCTCAAAGGAACGATAGCTTACTCAGTAAAAAGTCCTTTAGACAGTAATTCATTTTCCCCAATTTTTAATGGAAAAAGCTGAAAACAAACACCTGAAGACATTCTTAACTTATATAAAAATAATATCCAACATGGTATATAGTAAGAAAGTCCAAAATTACACTGTATCATCAATAAATATTCAATTGCTTAAGTTATCAGGTTAGACCACCAAAACCTACTTAATTTATAATTTACATAGAAATGCATCCACTTACACAGAACATTTAGAAAATAATACCATCGTAAATCATTAAATAAGAAAGAAAGCCAATAAATCTGCAATAGACTAACTGACTTAAAATGCAAAGGCATTTACTGAGAAGAGGATGAAGTAGTGAAAAGAGTAAGTACTTATCCTGATGGCACACCCAAGCTCTTGACAGGCTCTAAAAAACTAACACATAGAACTTGTTTCAAACCAAAGTGTCCTTAGTGCAAGAATTTTACTCATTTATCAGCCTTACTGAGATTCATCTTAGAAGAGGCAGGAACAGGTTCCAAGTGACAGGAAAGGGTCATGAAAAATGAATGGGAAGCAGGGCACACTGGAGAAGCCTACCAAAGCGAGAAAGACATAAAGATGCAAGGCAGGCAAACATCATCTGTACTAGTTTGGGGATTTGTTAGAATGTACATAGAAGTAACATGCAGGGTGAAATGAATGGTTTACTACTGCTATAAGCCTCTGAAGAGAGGAAAAGATGTTTTGGAGGACAGATGCTTAAGTGTGAAGTTTCCAGTTCTAATGGCTGCCATCACACACACACACACACACACACACACACACACACACACACACACACACACAACTTGACAGTTGACAAGGAAAGAAGATAAAGAATAGTCTCGAAGTTGCTGTGTAAGAATGAGTGGTAGACATACAGTTGACTAAAGATGTCCCAAAGACAGCTGCTTCTAAGCAGTGAATGGGCTCATTTATAAACATATTCAATTCAATACAAAAATAATGAAGCCATGACTGAGGACTCACAAAAAATATTAAAACAATAACAGTTAATATCTTTTTCATATGCTAACTGAAATCATTCTTTATAAAAATTCCTGTTACTGAGTTGAAATTAACATCTGGAAACCAAAGTTGTCTTACTATTCTGACTTCAAGGTTATTTTACCTCAAATTTTTTAAGGTACTTTTTAAACATATCTTTTTAAAATGAAGATTTGAAGTAAATATTAGTGTACTTCAAGATATAGTTGCTTAATATGTTTGGTAAGTGAGTTAATGTAAGTCTACTTAAACACATAGACTGTTTTATAAATGCAAGACTGTTCTTGTGTCTGTTTGTATACAGACAGTTAGTTGGTAGTAGATGGACAGATATATGGGAAAGAGACTGAGAAATCAGATATCAGAAACATGAGCCTAATTCATGAAAGTCACGATGAACACAATTCATTGTACTATAAATGAATCAAGCTCAAATGGTTTTATGTAATATATTTTAAATAACAAAGCTAGACATGATGTAGAGATTAAATCTCATATAAATATAGTAATGATCTGGAAAGACAAATGTACAATTCACTTACTTAAAGTATACTTTTACTCAAAAGGAAGTTCCATACCCATTGTATCTGCTATTATAATACCCCAGTCCTATCCAGCCAGAACCCTATTTTCTGTTTCTAATGTCTTTTCAGGTCATTTCATACAAATGGAATCATATAACAACTTTCCTTCACTTCTCACATTTCCAAGGCTCAATCAAGTCTTCAGAAGATCTTTCCATAGCTGGGCAGTGGTCCAATGTACGGATAAAGCACATGTTCAATTATTCAGTAATGACTACCTGGGCTGTCTCATCTGAACCATGATGCTATGAACACTGAAGAATACTATGAACATTGAGTTATCTCTAGTCTGAAGAGATCATCCAAGGTAGGATGGTCAGAACAACAGTGTTTTGGAGCATTTTTGAGTACAGATTTTAGGGATAATCATGTGGTAAACTCTATTAAATACTAAAAATTCTGAAAAACATCCAAACCTTCCAGTCCTAGCATTTTAGACAAGGATTGGTCAACTTGCAGGGCCATGTTTCCCTTTCTTATAGCTATCTGCCAAGCACTGGACTATTCAGTCATATGGTGAGTATATATTTATCTCTTTGAGGAAATGCCAGAGACTCAGTGGTTGTGGCATTTTACATTCTCATCAACGACTCATAAAGTGCTAATTTCTCCAGTTCTCCAGGAACCAAAAACTTAGATTTTCTATCTTTAACCACATCCATTTCAGGGTTCACAAAATATTATTTCCTCATAATAAACTAAAATAAATAAAAATTATTTCCTCATAAACTCCTGTTCTCCTGGTGGCCAATGCTGAGAATCCCTTCCTGTGTTTACTGGGCACTTGTCTATTGCCATTTTAAAATCAAGTGGCTTTTTATTAATGGGTTTCAGAGTAGTACACACACACACACACACACACACACACACACACACACACACACACTCTATATCTATATCTATATATCTATATCTATATATGATACTTGTAGTGAAAATTTTGGTTTCTTTAAAAACATAGAAATATTATAGGAGTGTTTTTGTTTTAATCCCAAGTGTGGAATATGGGCTGCTTCAGATTGTCTATAGCAGCTGACTATGATTTGTCTCGTGCTCTAGTAGATAATTTCTGCAAGTGTATAACATTTGAATATATAGGGATTCTTGCAAGCGTATAGAAATGCTAGAGTCTCGAGAGGGGCTGCAGCCACTGCATCTCCTCCTGCTGCTGCTGGTTGCTGTAATTGCTGTTTGACAAGTGGTTGTGTACAAAGAAAGTGGAAGAAATTGATTATCCTGAAGACAAAGATCAAATTTGCCCCAAGGAACTTGACCCCTCCTAATCAGCAAGAAGTAAGTAGTCAAAGGATATCCTCACCACTTTTTGCCTCTGTACTTTTTCTCTTCTAGTGTCAGGGGTTGAAAGGGAGGAAGAAGAGGGATGGTGATGGGTGGAAGAAGGAAAGAACCCACATAATAGCCAAAAGTCAGGCATTTGAGCTTCTGACATTCTTTGCATTTTTTATAATCATTATGTAGTCACTTGTTAATTCAAAAGTTTTAAATTTGGATTGTGTTTAATTATGCATTTTTTTTTTACTTTGTTGGTTATACTATAGATCAGGAGTGTTATTTTAAAAGTAACAATTAACTTTGTTACTTAGTATCCCAAATAAAATATCTGGTAGACTTTTGCATGGAACCTAAATTAGTCATATCCAAGCATAAAGTACAGAGCAACTGGTATAGAAAATATTTTTCATGTGAACCAAGCATCCAAACTTACTGCATTTAATTCTTTAAGTGAGAGAATTTTCTCAGGTATTTGCAATAGACTCTGTAATAGAGGTGCTTAGTTTTACAAGGTGAGTTACTATAGTAACAGAAGTACTTGCTTGAATGCATACAAATCACTATTTAAACAACCTAAGGTAGCTGTTATAGCCTGGAAAATGAAACAAGAGCAGCTAAATAGTTTTTCAAATACTCACAGACATAGACTAGCCTAATATTTTTTGCCAGATTTCAGTAACTCTGATCTTGATTATCCTTTTAACTTCTTAGCAAACCTCAGTGTATTCTGTGGCGTACAGTTCATAAACCTTAGCTGACTTTACCCACCAAACAAAGGGGTCTATGAAGCTCTGTCTGGGTGAAACTTCAGCTTTGCAGAAACTGTGAACACATAATGCCAGTGCACAATCAGATGGTCCTGGTTTAGAAAACTGTCACCATTCTTTAAGAGACAGGATGTGCAGGGAGGCAGAGTACCTGGACATTGGCAAAGTCAACGCGGTTGAGGTCACTGAGCATCTGGTTGATCTGGGACGTGTTCTGAAGCACTGCACGGGCTGCCTGGGCCAGGTGATTGAGCGATGTGTATCTTCGCAGAGTCTGGGCAAAGGCACTTACAGCGGCAACCTATAGAAACCCAAGCAAGCTAGGGTAGGCTGGTTTTTTTTTTCTTCTTCTTCCCCAACCTACCTCCTTCCTCTCATAAAAGAAACTACTGCAATCTCCAAATCTTGTTTTACTTGAGTCAAATTTGACAGTTTTCCTTAGATACATTTCAAATTAATTTGGTAATAGTTTACTTGTAAATTATATAGCATTTAAGATTCTTAAACAAAAAATTGTTTAGTATTGAGTATATTGAGGTCAATACTAAAACAAACTCCCACATTTTTTGACATCTGAGTGCAGCAATAATTAAGCCAGTCTTGGAAGTTAATAACCAAACCATAACAAGAAATTACATTGTTTAAAAAAGTAGAAAAAATGTTTGCTTTTATTCTCTCCCCAACTCTTTTTAGGACAACTAGACAAGTATGAACATTTCTTTTTATTTGGAAAAGCAAACGGTAAAGATCTATTATTGTTAATTTGACAAAACACTTTCCAGAGCAGTGTCATTCACATCTACTTCACTTACGACTTCATTATACTATTAGTTTACAAGTTGGCAGACTTGATGGTGAAACAAGTGAGTTCAAAGATATTATACCTAATACACATTTATCTCTCAAAAACCTCTTCTTCATTTCCCTCCATCACTGTCTTCCAGAAAACCTGCCCCGGATGACAAGCACTCAAGCTCCCAGAAGGATTTAATCAAGGGTGGGCATTGTTGGGAGACCAAAGGACATGACCACAGTGGTCAGAGTGCTCACTCCTCAGAAGCTTCGTTATTCTCTGTTCTAAGGCTACAGCTAAGGAAACATGGAAAGATGTTTCCTAATGCTGTGAACTGCAGCCCTTATATCTGGTGGTGACGTCTTACTATGGCTAGCTGTGATATGCTTAACCATTAGTTTAGTCAACTCTGTTTGCATGTTTAGAAATTAATTCAGTTATTCCATACACTCTTTCCATAGACTTTGTTTCTTTTCTTTCTTCTCCAAAACTATAATGGACTGAACCAAGAACATTATGCAAGCCAGTCAAATGTTCTACTGCCTTAGCTGTCATCACTTTCTGAATAAGACTAAATGAGCTAGCCTATGTTGAAAAGTACTAAAGATGATGAAAAGAAAACTCCTAAATAAATATCTAGTTCTTATGATCTCATAGAAATGTTAGATGCATAGTAGGTATGACTATAGTCTTTCAAAATATGCCAGAAGTCTTAACATATTTATAGGATTTTATTGGTATATAAGCACATATTTGAAGAACTAGTTGGTTGAGTAGAATAATTGGTTGACACTGTAAAGGAGGCTCCTTTGAAAGTCAGATATATTAGGACTGTATGGAATATTCAAGCAATTTCACATATACTTGTAGAGAACATGGTTCTCCGGTTTATATGCATTGAATATATACTATATACCATATACAAGGTTAAGTGTCTCTCATATATCTATATCTATATATTACACTGTTCAACTACCATCTCAACATGTTATATTTTAAAGGGGTTAAGTGGCTTGTGTATGACTACAGAAACTCATTTAAATGGTGAGATTTGAACCCAGGCATTTAAGTGTTATTGCCACTCACTAGACAGTTCTTTCCTCAGTCAGGGTACACTGTCTCGTTGATTGAGAGTTGAGCAGAAAAATGACTGCACATGTGCAATAGCAGAAGAGAAGAAGCTGTGCTCTGCAGTGGTAACCATTCAGGTTAAATCTAAAACTCAGCAAGATGGACAATATTGCAGGCAAGCTGCTGGGGCATTCATTTTGATGATATTAAGAGAAGGGTGTGATTTTAACAATTTGAGGTATTAAGAATACAACCACTTTTGAAGGTAAAGATATACTCTTGGAGTCTAATGGTGGATACAGCTACTTAACCAAAAGCCACAAATGTGATTTTTGGGGGGCAGTAAAATCAAAGTATAGCCTCTGTTCAATCTTGCTATGGGCATATGCCAGAAAGGGATAATGTGGAATCTGAAATCTTCTAGGCATAAGTAACAGCTCTGAACTACAGAATACATATGCTAGTTCTGCATAATAGTCTGTGTTACTTATATATGAAGATCAGTAATGAGAAAATTATTGAAGAAATAGTTCCTTAAGCAAATGTAAACACACACACACACACACACACACACACACACACACACACACACACACACACACAGGACATAACCATACCTTGGTTTGAATCATTCTCTGTGGAATATTGTTCATGGCATTTGAAAGCCAGCCTTCTAGGCTTTTTGCAAAATTTCGAATGGCTTGGGTCAAGGCACCTGAATGATAAAAAATAAAAGTAGAACAATAAAGATATACAATACCATTAATTTTAAACTGGAACAAGGGAAATATGCTTATGCTACTTTAATAGCACAGAAAAATTTCTATTATCTTCACAGATTAAAAAGTGACATAATTTCTAATTTCTTAGTGTGTCTAAAAATACTAGATTTGGCTTTTAGAACTGTCCTGTTCCCAGACACTGATGGCGCCTGTTGGGAATGAAGACAGCAGAACTCTGTGCTCATGTTCACATATACCAGTTGTGAACAGACTTGACGGGGCTTTCTGTTGTGGACAAAACTTCAGCAAGAGGTTTGTGATCAAGACTAACAATTTGCTTTGTAAATTTTCCATTTTGGTCCCCAAATCAAGCTTATTTTATATTGTTAGTTAAAATAAAACACAGTGCAAAGTGTTGATTTTGTCTCTTTATATGACGTTTTACCATAAAGCCTATGAATTGGAGTATTTATCTGTTGAAAATAGAACAAAATGTAAAATTGTCTCAACAAAAGTTACAGATTACTATTTGAATTTCACATGGTAGGTAAAGCTAGAGTGTGATACAACTGCTGTCATAGGCGCAGTGTTACTAAGATATTACCAAAACAGCCTAATGTGTGAAAGGCCTGACATAGGGACAGGTCGCACGACACAACTTTATAGTGATCATGAAGTGACCTTCGAAGTGCCTTCAGTTATCATTGCTAACTATGTTACAAGGGATCTGCTCACTGAGTCTGTTCAATGTGTCATTTAGTCAATAGTATTTAAATTCCTATGCTGTGGGGAATAGATTTTGGTATTTAATAAATGTATAAAGCAACCATGACACATAGAGAGAGCAACATAGCTACTCTCTGTAGGTTCCGTACTATCTGGTAGATACCCAGACCTGTGGTATACCATGAGAAAGAGGTCCTATTTTGGCCAACTGCCCCCAAGAATGTAAAGCAGGACCACAGTCCTGGGTTCTCCTTTCTATGCTGAAGTGAGTCTGACACTCTATTTGTTAACTTCTGCCAAAATAGGTTTTAGAGGGCATTTAGTCTATTCAAATTACTTACAAAAAGATATAAAATTTAACACCCAATAATAATCAACCGAGTCTGTTTTTTGACTAGATAGTAGAAATCAAAAATGCCTAATTATTGATTAGGAAAGAATGCAGACATGAACTGGAAATTTCTTGAGAGGCAAGCTCTTGGAATCTCTAAAGTGCCCCATCTTAACCAGGAGAGAAAAAAGAAAGAAGTGATCTTTCTATCATTTCCTGTTCTAGAGTCATGGAGTACAGGTGCGAATGGAATGAAAAGACTGATAAGCATCAGCGGCCTTTCTGAAACTCAGTATAATTTTAAGGTTCAATATGGTAATCTACATTTTACATTTGTTCTCTAATTAGTATAACAATGATTTAATTTGAAAAAGACCCCCAATAACCTCTAACGTCATTTTAAAGCATTTCATAATGGCTTCTTTTAGACAAACTTGATGGAAGGAGATTATAACATAAAAAGATACATTGGACATATTAAAAAGTTTAGGTGTTTATTTTTATAAGTAAATGATGGGCAACTGGGAATATAATACAGTGTTACCAGTTGAATTCTTATTCAATAATTCACACTTAATTTCCTTTTTCCATGTTTCGGGTGAATGTATTTTAGAATATAGGCGCCTTCAGGCTGACTTTAAATTAGTATGATGTGCAGACTTTTTAGCTAAAAAAAGAAATCCCATCTGGACAGAAAATGGTAGAGCGAAGTACTAGTAGCCAAGAAATACAATTTTTAAAAATAAAATTAAGTTTCTTCTCTCTGTAGGGATTCATATAAAATCGGAATTGTGCAGACTGATTTTGACAGCTTCTAAAGACTCATAAATGGATGGTTTGGTATTTAAAAATCTATTCCAAAGCCGAGCTACCTCAGCCTGCTCAAGATCAGTATTAAAATGCACCTTACCCAGAACATTTATCTACATTGTATTTTAAGCATTACATTGTTGAGCCTTACTGTAAAATGGAAATTGAATTCCCCAAATTTCTTTTGTAGAGTAGTACATTAATATATCTTGTAATTTCAGAGAAATAAAACAATTTCATTTTCCAGTGAGTGTAGAGACAAATTCTTTGATTTCTCTAATCACATTTTTCAAAAGACAAAAGGCAAGTGTATTATATACTTAATTCAAAGGCTTAAAGTAAACTAAAATTGATGTATGACTTAAATTAGAGAACTGCTAAATTCTTAGGATGCTAACACAAAAGCGCACAGTTTCTGAACTATTTAATGAATATTGATGGGACTGACTTGCCTCAAAAAGCAAAGAACTCACTGACATCCCTTCTTGTATCTCATGAGAGAAACTGTATGTTGGTAGCCAGGTGTCATAGGCTAATGAGCTAGCCTATGCAACGTCTTTTAAACATCTCTAGAAATTAACATTTGGAGTAAAAGGGGCAGAAGAGTGGGGGAAAAAATCAAATTCTAGAACAAAAAAAACAGTGGAAATTGACATCGTGAAATTTTCTATGACAATATCAATTTCTATTAAACTTTTAGTCAGGTAACCTGGTGTGTATAGTGTGGAACATATTTGCAATTTATAAAGTGTTAAGATAATGCCAGTGGGATTTCTTTTGTTTTTTTACTTTCTCCTCCATATATTAATGTACATTGATTGGTATAATATGTAAATGTGTATAAGCATCTCTTTTTAAGGTAGTGAATGTACAAAAGAGGTTATACATTTCACTGGGTCTTTGCATTTGTAAGTATAAACACACAAATGTTAACATCCTCTGCTTTAATTCCACTAAAGCCTATTTATCTATTTTCCACAATAACATAACAAATAATTTGTGAATAGCATATTTAAAGTACATAACTGCCAATGTCATGAGCAAAAAACTACTTTTACTTTATTAATGTCAGAGTGGAAACAGTCCCATTTCTTTAAAAGTTGAGGTCACTAATAAGGCTCATTGGATGTAGGTATAAAGCAGAGCCAACTACCTCTAACAATATGTATAGTATCATTTATATCTACAATTAAGAAAGCTTTGTTTGCTACAACATGATTACTGAAAAGTTACGAGTGACATATGCAATTCCCAGTCACCTCATGGTGGGGACACTGCTTGTGTAGTTAGTAGTTTTTCCTCCAATCCTAGTCAACCATGAGCGTTAATGGGACCTGAGTTTGTTCTGAAGAAGACCCAGGTGACAGATGATGTGCTTTTATACAGGAATTGAACTCTACTCAAAACCACAATCAACTCACTTCAAATTCTAGGCAACAATGAAAGGGAATGGTCTGCAATTAGAGGTTTGAATATTTTTCTGGCTATATGCAGAGGACTTTAGTCTTGAATAGAATAATTTTGCACAGTTGACTAGACTATCAGTGTTCTTGCAATTAGTTTATTGAGGGTGTCATAACTGTAGGTTAGCTTTTAAAAATAATACTGGAAGAGACTGGAAGACAGGTCAGTTCCCCTTTACTGCAATGTCACTCTAGGCTTCTTTCATGCAATATTCTCTACGCTGAATGGTTTTTATTTGACAAATTTAAATAAAATTAGGATCACTCCTGATTGCAACATCAATCCCCAAAATTTCTTTGGTGGTATGTATGAGAACAAAAGCATCCGTAGTTGTCTCCATTTAACTTACTAGGAATGGGTCTAAGGACGTCGGGGATGAGAATCTCCACCAAAGCCTGGTACATCCCATGGTCACAGTTACACATCCATTTCAGGATAGACTCATGTTTGCACAGAGTTATCAGCTTTGCTTTCGGAAGTCGACTTTCTATTTCACTCAGATTGCTGGTGTGAATAAATGTTGCAAATGAATAGATGGCAAATGAGGATAAAACAGAAAATGGACTTTAAAAATAATTTATCAAATATTACTGAGGTTAGAACTATACCATCATTGCACTGGTGTCATATGGCTGGATATATATGGATGTATATATACAAACACACCCCCAGAACTACCTACACACATTAATATTTTCTTATGGTCTAAAAGGCTGCAGTCCACTAGCATGACATGGAGCTATTAGTCCCCAAATCAATCGAATGGGAGCTACACACTAAAGTCTCAGGAGAGCAGTTTGTGGATTATTCCTAGCTTGGTCAAAGCTCAGTGCTATCAGGTGAAGTTCACAACTGGTATACATATATATCTCTAGTTCATGAGCTGTGACATCTACTTCATCATGAAAATAAATCAGAAAGGCATATTGATTCTGACCTTGATTCCGTAATGGTAGTGCCGTCGGTTGGAGTAGATGGGGAATAGCGCCAGAATGTTTGCCACAGTTTTTCTATCAGGCTAAACTGAAGATTCACAACAACATCCAGTATTGCCTAGAAACAAAATGACCAAACCATAATACTTCCTTTACTTCTCCTGGTTCTTCTACTTTACCATAAGCTGTTTTCTGCTATGGTGGCTATATTTCCTACATGATATAAATCATCCCACATGTATTTGACCCTTTTCAGGACTGATACCTTGTTTGCAATGACTCAAACTATCCACATTTGTCTACTGAACATTAGAAATCTGGCCACTCCAAAAAAAAAAAAATGCCTAAAGACACAAAGCACCAAAGCCACACTGCATATTCAAGATTTTGTAAGACACAAAGGACAGACAAAACCTAACTAGCTATTATATTAATTACATATTGAAATGACAACATACTGCATTTTGGAGATATAGTACAACAATATAAAATCAAGTAATAATTTGGTTAATCATTTACATTCTGAAATACTAACACTGTTATATTCCAATATTTCAGTAACAGAATAAATAAAAATAAGTAGTGATGATTTGCCTGTATAGTGTGTTCTTGTTGACATGAAAATAGATTGAACTTTAAATACTCCAAAAGATAAGTGCAAACACTAGCTATTAACGTTTATATTATTTCCATGCTAAGATAACATAGTGTATTTAAGACTGTTTGGTGGTTTGTGTGATGTCCTCCAGTATTGTTGGGCATTTGAATATTTAGTCCTCAGTTGGCAGCACTGTTTGAGGAAACTTAGGAAATGTAGTCTTGTTGGAGGACATATGTCACTGGAAGCAGGCTTTGAGACTTTAAAGACTTATGCTGTTTCAAGTTCTCTGTGTTCTGTGCTCATGATTCAAGATATGGGCTTTAGCTTCTTGTTCATGCTGCCCCGCCTCTGCTAGCTGCCATGTCTCCCTGCCATGACAGTCCCCTTGGAGACCATAAACCAAATAAACTCTTCTCTAAGTTTTCAAGTCATGGTGTTCTATTACAGCAGTAGAAAAATAAAAAACAAAACAGATAAACAAAAAAATCCCACATAGGTTAGTTAAGTAATCAACTGAATTTTGTATAATTTAGATCATTAAATAATTGAAAAAATAGTAAAACTTATTATTTTGCTCTTATTCTTTTCATTTTTGGTGATATAAACTGCATTTCAAACATAGACAAGATGATAAAATCATTGATAAATAGTTTATGTATTATATTCCTTTAATGCCATGCAACATTTCAAAGACTTGGGAAAAGAAATAAAATTAATAATCTACTTATAATCTTCATATTATATTTTCAAATGATAAGACATAACATTAAAAAACTTATTAAATGTGAAAGTAATTAATATCTTATATTGCTTCCATGTTAAGTTATATATCTAATTCAAGCTAATATAATCAGGACATTCCCACATAGACATGCCCACAGTCTAACCTGATCTAAATAATCCCTCATTGAGACTCTTTTCCAAGATAATTCTAGAGAACTTGACAAGTTAACAGCTGAGACTGTTACACACACACATCCACATCTACACACATACACACACACACACACACATAAATACACACCACTGTCTACTCCAGACCAGGAAGGACAAAGCATTTCAAATATCTGTGTTCTCAGGTGGATGGCCACTGGCCATCCAAGAAGGTAGAGGTTAAGAGTGATCAGTTACTCAAGTGTGGAAGATGGGGGATAAGGTTGAGCTAAGTGTTCCAGGGCTGTTGATCATGGGTCCTCACCAGACAGAGGTAACACAAATGGGAGTCAAGAGGCCTCCATGCACTGATACCTTTCTGGGATGAAAAGGGATATTCACAGAGCCGTACTTGGCTAGATAGTAACTTGCAATCCCTACCAGAACACACAGTTTTACTTACATTCCTTTATATATAAATCAGCTTTAATTATGGTTTTCTAATTGTGGGGTACTTGCCTTAAGTTTTAGTTTAAATTCAACTTCTAGAACCATTTTCCAGGTGTATCAAGTTTCTATTTTCTTGTATTGATGATGTTAGCAACTATTACTTCCTCTAACTTTTGATTAGCACACTTAATTTCATTCTGCCACTGAAACCACTTTGTAACAGAACCTTCAGATAACATCAAATATGAAGCCAAAAAAAAAAATCTAATTCTGTGATTATGCTGAATGTTAAAAGGCTGAAGTGTAAGCAATATAAATCAGTAAAATGGGTTTGATACCATCAATAACTGAGAACTAAGAAGAATCCCATCAGGATCTATAAAAGACCACAGAAGGCAGGGAAAATGAGGACAACCTAGGGTCCATCTGAAGTTTTAGGAAAAAGTAAACTGTAACGTCATAACTCTAGCGTATGTGCCACTTGTAAAGCTGTGGCTTAAAAGATGTGCTAGAGTACACCCTGAGGCTAACTCAGACATCAAGCATGGGTGTGGAAGACATGTTCTGAGAACTAGCAGGGAATGCTACACATTGTCAGATAGTGAAAATGAAGTAATCTAATTATAAAACTTTCAGTAACATTAAAAAAAACATGAAAGGCCGACTCTGAAAACAAAGTAAACATATGGAAAAATCAAAACCTTTTCCAGAAGGAAGTTCTTACAACTGCAGCTTAGGCATATTCTAAGAAATGTCTTTAAGAATATCTTGATAAACACAGTACAAGAATTCCAAATAACAGACTAACCCTTCCTTAAAAAATAGACCATAGAAAATATGAAGTAAAATAAGGCAAAAATTTCAGTGCATCATAAATCTAGTATGCTCTAATTAATCTCCAATGACCTTTGAAATGACACCAACACCAGCCTCATACAAGGCAGCTTTGTAAGTGACTAAATTATTTTCTAACTTATTTCAAATCTTTAGGTAAACAGAAATTAAAATAGTCCATATTCTACTGGTTTATGGCAACTGACTACAGGATTCAATCTGAGATCCAGGCAGCTTTAAAATTTTGACATGTAACAGAAAATAAAGTTAGAATTTTGTTTTCTAAATGCACCACTCTGTTCCATGAGAGATGGCATGAGCATTGATAACTTAGAAATAAGCAGGGTGCATGGTGTGGACTGTCATATCCTACACAGATAAATGGTGACTGTCCCCATCTCTTCACATGTATCTTTATTCATTGCAAGAGACATTTTCATGAAAATTTTATAATCTAAAGACTATTTTAATCTTATTGGAAGAGCCTGTTGCTTAGAGTGATCTCACTGTACACTCTTTAGCAATGTAAATAATTATACTCTAATTTATACTCCAAATAAATATGAGTCACTCAAAAATCTGAATTATATTTTTATAAACTAAGCTACTTACAGGCAGCTTAATTTGAATACAGATAACTAAGGAGTTGTTTAAAGAATCTTCAAATCATTTTCATTGAATACAATAGTTGTAAATTTTTCATGTATATAAAAATGATCTAGAAACAACCCCAATACTCAAGAAAATATCAATGGGAGATGAATATCAGCTGGCTTATATCATGCCAGAAGTGTTGGAAATAAGTAAGGCGAGTTGGAGAACACTCAGTCCGGCAAGATGTTGATAAGGAGAGGACTTGTCCTAGGTTGTCCATAACCTAGCATCTCTGACAAGCACATGGGTTCGTTACTTGGGGTCACTCAAACAATCTTATTTCTGGACCAAGGGGGAAAAAATCTATACATGCTTTAAACTGAAACTTATTTTATCCTTCACTGTGAACTGTCAGGAGGTTTGACTAGAAATCATGGGCTACTCTGTAATTTTCAGTCAGACCACAAATATTACTAGGAAAAAGCTACTTAAAATTTAAAACCACTTAAGATAACTCTACAACATATCAGCTCCTTTTTATAAGGTGAATTCAAGAGACATGAATGTATTGGAATGGAGAAAGCCCTCCTCCTAGACAAAATGTCACAGCTCTAACATGAGTGAGAAAGTAGGAGTAGAGTTATAAAACACCAAGAAAACCCTAAGTAACCAAATCCTCAAACAATATATGCATGTTTTAAGCAAAACTTATTTCATCTTTCTCTGTCAACACACAGGGACTTTCTAGAAATCACAGAGTAATCCTTAAAGTGCAGGCACATCACACTAAGATAAAGCTACTTGAATTCTAAAATCAGCCTAAAGAATCCCCCAAGAGAAGACCAAATGTACTTATTAAATATTTTTACATTGTTTTTAATAGAACCACACATTTGTGGTCCTCAAAGGGTCTGTTGAAAAACTGACTCTCCTGAACATGACGTTATAAAGGTTTGCATTAGTTACTTCTCCATGGCTGTGATGAAACACCGTGAACAAGAAAATTTACAGAAGAAAGTTTATTTGGGCCTATGGGTCCAGGGGGTTAGAGCCCATAATGGTGGAACAAAGGCATGGTGGCAGGAGCAACAAGGAAAGGGCTCATGTTGAATTGCAAACACAAAACCTAAAGAGCAAATAGAAAATAGTGGGGGGGGCTTTAAACTCTTAAGACCCATCTCCAGTGACATAGATTCCCCAAGAAGACTACACCTCCTAAGAACCCCCAAATAGCACCACTAACTGGGACAAAATATTCAAATGCACAAGAGTACAGGGCACATCACTCAAACTATTCACATCCTGACCCTCATAATAGCACAGTCATATCATAAAGCAAAATACATTTAGTTGAATTTTTAAAGTTCTCATAGTTTTTCAGTCACAACATTGCTCAAAAGTTCAAGCCCAAGTCTCTTCTGAGATTTAAAGCAACATCTTAATTGTAACCCCTTGTAAAATCAAAATTACACATTTCTAACATATAACAGCACAGAATGTATATCACTATTCCAAAGGGGAAAAATGGGTAATATCAAGATAATATTGTATCAAAACATGATTGAAAAATAGTAGGGCAAACATCAAATTCTCTAATGTTACTGATGTCAAAAGGCTTAGATATCTTTGCCTCTCCAGTTCTATTGCCTGTACCCTCTCTTGGGCTGGCTCTACACCTCAAGTGCAGCTCTCCTTGGCAAGTGTCTCATGAACCTGCCACTTCCAACATTTTAGAGTGTTCACTACAAGGCAAGGTTTGTTTACGCAGTTTCAAACCACGGCCTTTCAGGTTCCTTCCCTCTCAGAACTTCTAGGTAGGGACTGCCACATTTACTTGGCTTCCGCAGCTCTGGCAGTTCTGTGAAAACAGAGGAAGATTCCACAACTTCTTCATCTTTCATGACATCAGAAGCCATCCCCACATGGGCAACACTGAAAAGCTGGGCTTTTGGCTCTGAAAGAACCCTAACCCCTTGATCAGCATTAGCAGTAGCTTTTGGCTGAGGTTGCTTTCCAGGAGTCCAAGAAAATA
Source organism: Tokudaia tokunoshimensis (assembly GCA_036184795.1). Lineage (NCBI taxonomy): Eukaryota > Metazoa > Chordata > Mammalia > Rodentia > Muridae > Tokudaia > Tokudaia tokunoshimensis. The sequence goes on from BTHU01000001.1 coordinate 146,747,394, forward strand.
CTTTCTGGACAAGCTGTAGCTTAGCTAGAGGAGGTCTTGCCCTGAGAGCACCTTCCCTTTATTGGATTGCAGATCTAACTATCCTAGAGGCCCCAATCTCCTTAATAATTGCAGTCTCTCTTACAGTACAAGCCTTGTCAACAACACTAAGCTTATTAGTATCCTTTGGTCTCTGCACTTCGTATTTCTTTCTGCACCCTTTGTTCTTTTTCATTGTAGACCTGCTTAGGAGTGACTACAAATAAATATGAGATTGAGTTGATATTGTGCTGTGTTGCAATCTCTGCTAATAAAATGAGTTCATTACTTTAAATCTAGTCTCAGGCAAGTTCTGAGGGCATGGGCAAAAAGCAGTCAATTCTTTGCCTAAATATCACAGGAACGATCTATAGTCCACTTGCTGACATTGTTACTCTCTGAAACCTCTTTAGCTAGGCCTTGACAGTCTACAGAGCTCTCACCACTACTGTCTTCCAAGCTTTTACTAGATTAGCTCCATTGAGCCCTACTTGCAGCTTTTAACCAGTTGTCTTATCTGGTATGGATAAGACAGTATGGAAGTATGGAAGTCCCACAGTATGAAATCAGGAGTAGACAGTGAAGGGTTCACATCCTGAACCATAGTCATAAAGCAGAAGGGGCAAACTTGAAATGGCACAAAGTACCCAAGAGTATGGAGTGATTCAAACCACTAAAGATATTATTAACATTTTTATATTTTTTTCTTATGGAGAGATACTTATGTAAGGTCTCTTTCACTCAAAGGTCAACATGTTACATGAGTTTCCTTAATTTCTCCTTTTGCTTTAACATTAAACCCTAAAGCTCGTCTCATTTTAGTTCCTTTATTGTTTTCAGTCATATGAGCATATAGTAGTTTGACCTACAGATTATAGTAGACTTATTGAAGCTATAAGCAACCTCTTTGATCAAAAGAATAATGCAATAAACCCTTGTAGATTTGATATGTTACCCATATTTAAGTATTTCTGTAGGACAGAGACAGACCCAGAAACAGAATTGCTGTAGCAAGAGATATAATGATCAGTTTTAGAGAATAAAATGGGTTCTCACTCGCACTCACCCTTCACTTTCCACTGAGACAAGAAAGAAGAATTTTTATTAGTGTTCAAACAAATGCTCAAAATAGTATAACTACTCTATTCTCTAGAGAAAAAACTTGATTATTTTGTCTTAACAAGTTATGTGGCAAAACTTAGCATGTGCTCAGACTACACTTGAAAGTCTTACCTCACAGTGCTCTCGATAAAGACTCTGCAGTGACTTGATATCCTCAAAGGTAGTACCATCTGGCAGAGAAGAGATTTCAACTTCTCCAAACTCTGGAAGTGCTCGAGATGCATCTGTTACCATGACAACACAACAGAAAAAAAAGCTATTGTGGATGGTGTCAATTATAGATTAATGAGGGAAATTTTCAGAAGACTAAAAAGAAAAGAAAATGGAGATCAGAGGGCCAAAGATCACTGACTTTCAAATTAATATTTTCTAGCCAGACTTAGAAATATTTTCAACATATAATGTAAGAAGGAATGGAGTATACTTGTGAAATTTGTATGAGCTAGGCTTTACTCTAATTAAAATGGGCATTAGATAGGCTCTTAGTAAAAGAAAAACCACCTGAGCTAGCCAGTAGGAATTTTAGTTATTTTTATTATTATGCTATCCAACTACATAAAAATAAACATAGCCTTAAACTCATTATGTTCATACCTTTTAAATAATCATAAGATGAAAGCTATAAAACTAATAGCCCAAAGGACAAAAATAACATTAAGAACACTAATTTGATGTGATGGATGATGCTATACTAAAATCAGATTTTGTCTCACAACATGAACATGGTGTCGATGACTGTAGCACAAGTATTTTGAGGATGACACTTACACCAGCCTGCGCTTTCTGGTGGCTACCCTCCCAACACACTTCTGCATTCAAATCCCTAGGACACTTGCTGTCCCCAGAAACCTCATTTAGCCTTCTCTTGATGACACTGTAAGTTACAAAGCACACACCCTTTCTCTTTTCTCATTAGTGCTGGACAATTAAAAATGTACTTTGGTATGTTCTTTACCATAAAATCAAAATTAAATGAAGAATGGTATTTACTTATAAGCTCTAAGAAATATAAAATGTTTTACATTCTTTGAATACCAAAGCTAAATTATAACTACAAAATAAAAAGTAATATTGTTTTAAAGCTTAAAGGTCAACTACATTATATCTGAGCACTTTGGTTTAGAAAATGCTGCCATAACAGTTTCAAGCTCAGAAGTTTTCTAACCTGAAAGTCTATTCCAGCTGTTTCTGTTGGCAAGTCACATAAACACACACCCATGCGTGTACACACATACACACACACAATCAGACACACATGCACACACACACAGACACACATCCATTCACACAATGACAAACATGCACACATACATATACACACAGACACATATACACAGGTATGCACATGCAGACACACATACATGTACACAGATACACAAACACATACACACACATATGTATACACATACACTCTGATAGCATCTCTATGTTTTGATCCACTGTTTGAACACTATGTATCCTCATGTATATAATTGCTGCCAATTGAACTGCCACTTTTATTCCTCGAGCTCTAGCACAAATATTTAAATGTTCAAGTTCTACTTGCAAACACTTTCAGGAATAAGAAATGTATATAATTTCTATAAAATCATAAAAATAGGAAGCACTGCAATTAAATTAAGAAGAATAAATTATTTAAACTGTTTATAATTTTTCTAATCTAATATATGTAACTTTGTATTCAGGAAATGAGAATTCTTTTGGACTTGACATTATTTCTGAAGTATACAGCATGATTTTGATCACAAAAGCCAACTGTAATATAAACTCTTGAAAACACTTGATTTCAATGCACTGAGATTTTAAGGCAGATGCATTTAAGATTCCATATAACTTAATATCTCAAAAGAGATGAACCAGAACTATCATTTAACGTCATAGTTTCAGCACCAAATCACCTCCCCCTTTATGTGGAGTTAACATCTGACGACATTCTACTTGGAAAAGAGACTACTATTGTTCTTTTCAAAATCCTAATAGCAACTAATACGCATTACACCTTAACATACCTAAAAACTGTTGATGATGTTGACTTTGGGCAATTACAGTTTGCTCAACAGATGTGCCTGTCTGTTGGCCACTTCCTGTGAAACCATCTGCAACCCCATCCACTTTCTGCATAGGCTTGTACCTAAAAATATTAGATGGGAAACAAACAAACAAACCAAATTATTCCTTGCTTTATTACACTACCCAAACTTTTAAGGTGTTCAGTTTTAATCTAGTTCTGCTAATGTCAAGATACTTGTTGAATGCTTATTCTTGATACACTCATGACGTTCTGTGTAGACATTTTTTCCAATTGTGAAATGAAAAAGGGAAGGGCAGTCAGAAATAAATTCATTTGTGAAAGTCAAGAAACTGACATAAAACTGAAATCATTGTGAGACATTTCTTTGGACAGCAGACAAAGATGCTAGTGGCTACAGTTGTAGTACGTGTTGTAAGCGTAACTGGTAGTGTTCATTGGCCCGAGGCAAAACATATGAATACACTGGAACTTCATTCTAAACCAAGATCAAAAAGAAATGTCAACAGAGGCTTTCAGTTAATAGATTTAAAATAAGATCCATCTAAAATCTTATGACACTGCTCTTCACATTCCCTAAAGCCTCATATGCATCTTAACACATTCATCTCCCTTTATTCTTTTCAACATTTGCACATACAAAGGCCAGAAGCTTCAGTATGCAACACAATAAAACAAATCAATTATATGTTAGAGAACTTAAGGTAGGGTTTAGCTCTCAGTGTTAGGACGCTTGACTAGTAAGCACAAGGCACTGGGTTCCACCTAAGACCAGGCAAAATTATCCTATGCACAAAAAGTCATCAAAGTCAGAGAACTTATAGGTTCTACTTCCAAATTTTATATACATTTCTTGCTAATAAAATAGAGAAAATGTGCTACAGTGGCTAAGGAACAGACTTCTTGGAGGGCAAGCATCACACAGTACCCTACCAGCACTATACCACCAGTACGACCATCATACCACCACACCATCCTTACTTCCAGCAGCACCATCATCACCATTACTACAAGCACCAGCATCATCGCAGTACCACCAGTACCACTACCACTGCCACCATCACAAGCGTTACACCATCCGCAAACATCAGCAGCACCAGAACTACTGCCAGTATTAGCACCACCAGCACAAACATCGCCACACACCACACCATCCTTATCATCAGCACTACTAGCAGCCATCACCAGCATCAGCACTCCCACACCACCGCTAGCATTAGCATGAGCCTCCAGGAGCCTCTGCAGTTCTCCCCAGACAAGCAAGCACAGACTATGTATGCAGTGGGTATGTATTTTTTCACTTGCTCAGAGTGTACTTTTCTTTATTTCCCATATTAAACACACACATACACACACTCTACACACACCCACATGCATGCATGCATGCACACACACAAAACCTATGGGTCTAACCTAGTTCCTCTGCACATATGCTATGTTATGGGTATGCAGTTTGGTGTTCTTGTGAGATTCTTAACAGTGTAAGCCAGGGTTGTCTCAGAGTATTTTGTCTACCTTTGAGACTCTTTTTCTCTTACTGAATTGCCTCAAACAGCTTTGATGTGAAAATATTATGTGCCTGGTCTTATTGTAGCTTGTTATGCCATATTTGGTTGATATCCTTGTAAGGCCTGCCTTTTTCTGAGAAGAGGTGAAGTGTGGATCCAGGGGAAATGGAAGTGGGAGTGGGGGTCTGCAGTCAGGATGCAGTATATAAAGGAAGAATAAATTTAAAAAAAAGAAGAAGAGGGATCAATGTGTTTTTGCTAACAAAGGAGTTTCGTTAGTTTTGACAGTGATTTACAAACTGAGAAAGTTCTGGAAGGATATGTTAATAGGCACTATCCCTTATGACAGCTATTGCTGCTAGAATTTTGTTTTATATTTACATGTTTTTTCTTGTTTATGACAAAAAGTAGCAAAATACTATACAAAATGAAGATAATGAAAATACAGGATTGTAATAAAAACCAGCAAAAAACAAAGATCATAAAGTTTATTATGGAGAAAAATCTTCATCTCCATTAGTGTTTGTCTTTCGATCCCTCCATTTCTAACTATACTGATATAAAAAGAAAAGGAACTTAGTATTTTCACCACCAAGGTGTTTCACCCTTATGCTAACTCCTTAATTCAACTAATATGTGGTCATTATGAATGTCAAAATCCTCAACACATGAAAAGGACACATTTAAAAATGTCTCCATTCAGTCAAAAGGTACATGATTGGACCTAGTGAACGCCATGAGCAATTCTCAGACAGCTTGAAGAAATGATTCAGTAATTGAACAAGAAAGTGAGGGGACTGAGAATGAACCAGGGCAGAGCAAACATCATCCTTCTTAGAGCTTTAGTGATATCTCCATCAAGAACAGAATTTTGGTTGCTCTTCTCTAATGACAAAAGAGAACTCCAGCCTGTGGTCATGCTCAGAATCAGGAAAAGCACTGGTACTGTGATGCTCCAAGACTGTCACTTCCAATTCTGTCTCCCAGCAGGTCACGAGAGAGTTCAGAATCTTCCTGGCAGGTATGATGTATGCCTGTGTGCAGTAATGGACCGGCTCTTTTGTATAGCAGAATTGAACAGTTTCATGAGGAAAGTTTTGTTTCCTCATTGATTCATTCAAGGTTTAATCTGATTTTAGCTGAAATTTTTTAGACATAAAAATCATACTACTAATAAAATAGGATGTTTGTTTAACCATGTTTACTCAGGGTTAAATATATTATCTTAGACGAAACGGTTAAATTTGAATGATTTAATCTGGCAATATTTCCTACAGATTCAATTACTAAGTTTTAGTATTGGTTTATGCAATGTCTGTAATTTTGTCAACTATTTTTAATCATGTTCTTTTTGTTTTACGCAGCATTGGGTCTTACTGACATGAATATGAAGAGTAAGTGAAATTTAACCTGAAAAGAAACGATAGCTATTACTTTTAGATTGCACATTTTCCAAGGATACAGTCTATATACAGTAGTCTACCTTCAAAAAGGGTTCAACAAATCTTCCACTTAAAAGCAAAATTATTTGCTCCCATGGAAAGACAGAGTTGGCCAATATCATAGGCCATGGAAGACTCTAAAAGAAAGGAGTATTACATCTTAAAATATGCAATCAAAACACAATGAATTACAATTAACACATGACTGTGTAATAATAATACTATTGAGTGAGAAGCACTAATTAGGTGTACAATATTATGTAGGAAATATAAAACATGAAAAGAAGCTTATGAGAGGAAAAGAGTTATACAAAAACATTCTAAAAATACTTTGAGTCAATACTTAGAAAAAAAGAGGAAACCCAGAAAATACATTACTAGGAAATGAGCATTTTCATTATAACTACAACAGTAACAATAGTAAACAGTGGGTTGAAAGACTGGCAACAATGTCTTTCATGTACTTATCTTTAGTAGTAATACAAATTGTATAAGCTAGAAATTTTTAAGCCTTAGTTTGAAAGGTCTAGGGACAAATTCTGGGAGGGGTTTGTGTCAATAATGAATGGAAGATGGCTCATGGCCAAGGGGCTAGTGTGAGCAAGGACAATGAAAAAGCTCCTCGGAAGCACTAACTTTTGCTCTCTCTGCTGTGTCTAAAGCAAGAATCACACAGTCACATATTCACTGTATTAATGTCTAGATTTACTCAGTCCTTGGACAACATTTTCAAATTTGGAAATTTTGGATTCAGGAAGTCCAGATGTTCATTCTCTTGAATCTAAGGGAATATAGGATCAATTACTTTAGTTGTCTGGCTTTCCCCAAAGCAGGAGCACCAAGGCAGTCACACTCAACAGAGGCTAAACAAATACTCATGATTGCTGATTCTTACTTGAAGAGATGACTAAGGATAATATGTATTGGTCATTCTAAAGCTTTATCATCAATATCTAGGATGTTATGCACAAGAGCCTTACTCAACATCTACTAAATGATGTCTTTGAAAGTGGGGCTTGGAATTGGTTTTACCCCTTCTAAAAGATTTCCTGAGTAGCTTAGATGGACCTAGTCCGCAGGAACTGCTTAACGTAAAACAGACGACTTTAATCTCATGTTGTAGAAATATACCCGATATTAGACAGCACACATTCCCCTAAAACCACAAATTTTAATTTTTCCTATAATATATATATATTTCAAATGAATAGCTAAGATCACACTTTCAATTGTTGTAACATAATTAGATCAATTTATCAGACATTAATTGAGTACATGTGATATGGCTCTGTGCAAGCTGTTTTAGCCAGGTAAAGGATAAACATTAATATTTTTAAGTTTTTGAATATTTCATTGGCCTAACATAATAATTCTACATTATCTTAATTCTGATGAAATTTTTTATTATAAAGGGATGAATGTTTGATTTTTTTGCATCTCTTTACTCTTCATTAAATAGTCATCAAAAATACTACATTGTAAAAGGTAGGAGGAATTGACTGAAAACACACCTACAAATCTGTGTATCAAATCTTGTGGAAATAATGAACTCTTCAGTATTGAGAACTATACCTTCCATGTACTCCCATTTACTTTGCAAATTATTTCTAGGTTGAGTTTTCCCATCACAGACGCTTAGGGCTATTGAGTTATGCATGTTCATTGGAGAGACCTGCATTTTATTAAAGGAGGCAATAGCTCTTGGTTTCAAAATTAGTAAGGAGCAAATGATCATTTTAACAGCTTGCAACTCCATGGGAAATCAGAGTGAACACTGTTAATGATTAAGAAATGAAAGACACTCTGATGTCTTAATAACTGAGTGTACGTTTGAAACCTGTCACTAAAAAGAAAATCTGGAAAACTGTTAGGACTATCTCCCCATGAGGTTAGTTGTAGCTGTTATTTGGGACTTGAACAGCTGTGTTCTACTGTAGAAACAGTATTCTGTCAATAATCTCAGAAGCACAGACACTGAAGAAGTCTAGTGGAAGGCAAGGAGCATTACATATTCACCATTTCTGGAAAGAGTTTTCAACACACTAAATGAAACATTTGGAAAGGTCCTTTCAAAGCAGTTGAAAAATGCCCAAGTGAAAAGCAATGCCACTATATAGATAGGCAGGTAGTATTTGTATTTATGATTCATGAAAGTACAAAACTAATTTGCACGAACAAATAAAAACTGCTTACTTAATAACAAGAGGCTAGACTTTTCTACTTTACTGATGTCTTGTAATTCTCTTTAGAAAAACTGTCCTAGGTTGATATTGGAAATGAGCCAAGTGACATAAACACAGATGAATCAGAAGAAAATAGTCAATGTGAGAAGGTCCTTTATTTATGAATAGTAAAGGAGTCTGCAATGTCATATTAAATATAAAGTGACTCATAATATCAACCTTGCTGACTAAAGGTAGGATTTCATTTGTATTCTTCTTGGTAACTCAGGATATTTGGATATTCACTAGTTTACATTTACAGAGATGCAAAAAAAAATAATACAAAGTAAGTTCAAGCTCAAACGGGGTCATTGTCTCAACAGAGGGTGAATGATGCAGCTCACTCATTCTTTAATGAATGTGCTATTGTAGGTGCTGAAGAGGGAATGTTGAAAGAGGCAAGTCTGAATGCCTGAATTTCTCTACTGAGCCCGCTTAGCACCAGCAGCGTACACACTTAGAAGCCTAGAACAGTGATATTCCTACAAACACAATGTGTGTGTGTGTGTGTGTGCTCGCGCATGTAATTGCGCTCATGCACGCACATGTGTGTGCATGTGCATGTGAGTGTATGCAGCACTTCTTTTGTTTACAGCTGGCTCTGTTACAGAGATACTAAAATACATCTTCCGCTTCTTTATTTAGAGAATCATAATCCTGTTCCACCTGATGTCAACAAAAAGTAAAAGCACCTAAGGCTCTGTCTAGGAAAAAATAAATTGCTGCGATTCTTGTCTAAAGCACAATTAAACGGGGCTTTCTTGTAAGTACATTACAATATAATTTACAGATGAGCTCTGTGATTAAAATGAGATTGAAGAGCATTATAACATTCAATGAACACTTAGAAGAGTACTAGATGGTGACTATGACTATTTATTAGACATTGTGTTCATTCCTTGAGTTCAATTAATGCTTGAAGAATGGTTCTTTATGATCCTCTTGACTTCAGTGGAACATGGGATCATGACATTATGAGGTACTACGGTGGTGTACTAATAACTACTTCAGTAATCAGCGTCAGGGCTCCTCAATGTCGTCTCAGACCAAATCGCATACTTAACAGTGCAGTTGCTTGCTTAGGACTTCTGTCGCTCTTACTTGCCTCAAGGGAAGGACCTAGTCCTCCAAGTTTAGCTTTGTAACAATCCCAGAGAATTTGTGGTCCAGGAAAAGTGTGATGAACTATTAACACCGATCGAAGTCAGGAACTACTAGCCCTGAAGAACAAACAAGCCACACCCACTACACTTACAGGATGCCTTGTCCTTCAAAATGGCAAAATTACTGAAGAGTTCTCTGTAGTGCTTATAACAGCATGGTACCATGAAGAAGAATAACACTTTAATGTTTCTAGCTTAAAACATTTTTAATTTTTTCCACTTGAACTATATATAAAATGATAGTTTTTAGATGTTCCATTGAAGTCAGCTACAATCAAATCTGTATCTTCCACTTTAAGTGCAGAGTTGTTTCACCTGTCCTAAGCTTCTGACATTAAGAAAGCTCTAATTGCAAACATCCTTGGATGTCCTCCCTCACATCTGAAGTTTATGGAGTCTTGCTTTCTACAACAGCTCTCTTACCTTTCCTCCAGCACCATAAAGGCTCTGTTTTTCTAATTCCTCTTCCTAGCAAGGGACCATGTGAATGCAAAGATGACACATTTCCCCCTTGATTAAAACATCCTCACTTCAATGTGATTTTGCTCTGTATTTCATGTGCATTTTTGGAAAAGGTCCCACAAAGTAGTTGATGCTGTGCTCAACCTTGGAGCAATTCTCTTGCCCCAGTCTTCCATGTGAGAGGGAAAGGGAAAGAGATGATGAGAGACAGGGAGGAGGAAAGAGAAGGGAGCCATGAACTTTCACACTCCACTATGAAGTTTTTGTAAGTTCATGGTTTAAGTTACCTGTGTCTTCAAGGACAGAATTCAGACAAGTAAGGAGAGAAGAGGGTGGATTCTTATCCAGATTACTACATGGCAGTTACCTATCCTATGTAGACACTGTTTTCTTATAAACTGGTTTATTTCTTTCTACCCTTGTTCATCTTATGCTCTCTTTCACATCTGATGTTATTATTTTTTAGCAACTGACAACTACATGAAATTGTTCAGAAATGACAAATTTTAGTATTTTGAGAGTGGATACCAGGATCAGACATGGTCAGATACATTGTCAAAAACATGTGGTTTCTCTCTACCAGTTCTGAAACAAGGATACAAAAGAATGGCTAAAATATATGTGCCAACAATGCCTATGGATTTCTATAAGTGCTGAAAATTATCCCTCTCCTTCTGCTCCTTGACAGCCTAGTTTATGTGTTGTGTAAATTAGGGTGAGAAATTAGTACATGAGTAAATTTCCTTAAAACTTGGAGTACATTTCATTTAAATGTGAAGTTTTCTTTCAACAGAAGCTATTTTACACATTTTTCTCCTTTTTTACTACCCACAGCTAACACTACTTTCAGAGCTACTTTGCCTCTGATCTGCAGACGAATAGCAATAAGGGCTGCTAGAAGTGCCTTAGCTCATTTGCCCTTCACTGAAGATCCACAGACCATGGCACCCACCAATTAAGTCCCACGGAAGCACATGACCCTGACTACTTATAATTTTCTTTTGTTAATAGCTACACCCCATAATTGCCTTTGAATCAAGCAGACTCTAATCTGCTCCTTTTTAGGTAAATGGTTTGAAGACTGATTCATCTCTCAAGTATGGGAAAATATGAACTCTGTAATATCTGCTTCTCAACCATAACTCCTTTTTGTCTATCTCTTGGTGCACGGCTATACTCCGTATGACTATGCTCTGATTGGCTATACTCCGTATGACTATGCTCTGATTGGCTATACTCCGTATGACTATGCTCTGATTGGCTATACGCCGTATGACTATGCTCTGATTGGCTATATTCCGTATGGCTGTGCTCTGATTGGCTATGCTCCCTAGGGCAGCTTTGAAGAGCATCTGATTTGCACGGACGTGGAAATTATCTCTACTAGCCTATCAAGTTTTCAAACTAGATACATAAAACTGAATGCCCAAACTTAAATTATCAAAATAATGAACACACATACTTGACTTTTAATTATAAATGGAACTATAGGTGCAGTCAATAAATCATGGGATATTTAATCCGAATATACTGAAATGTTTAATACCTGTTATTAAATATTTTAAATCTTCCACACACCATTTGTAGATTAACAAGAAATTATATTTTCTTTATGAATTGGAATTTCATTAGAATAATTTGAATCTTGAAATTATCCAGATATTAAAAAAATATCAGGGTCTAGGGAGTAGAAGTGTACACCTTTAATCCCAGCACTCAGGAAGTAGAAAAAAGCAGATTTCTCAGAGTTTGAGGCCACCGTGGTCTACAGAGAGAGTTCCAGGATAACCAGGACTACAGAGAAAAATCCTGACTCATATAACCAAAGAAAAAATTTCAGATAAATGATAAAAATAATTATTTTTCATTATTTCAACAAACTAATAATTTGACCCTTAGGTCTAAACTCAAGGAAAAAGAGTGTGCAGTATATATGATCCTTCTGCAACCTGAAGACTTTTGGGTGTAGCAGTGCAAAGTCTGGGTACTCACAAAGAACACTGCTGTCATTGCAAGAGCAAGGTCCTAGCCAGGCATGGTGGCACATGCCTTTAATGCCAGCCCTTAGGAGTCAGAGGCAGGTGCATCTCTGTGAGTTTGAGGTGAGCCTGGTCTGCATAAAAGCTGGGACTATATAGTGAGACCCAAATCTCAAAAAAACCAAACCAAACCAAACCAAACCAAACCAAACAAAACACCACTAGGAGAGAAAACAAAGTCTATTACATCCAGTACATCTTTGGTATTCTAATATTCTTCATTGATGAAAAGGCAGACTACTCAAGACACTTATACTAGCAGATTTTTACAAATATAATAAGAATTTTATATTGGTACTAACATGTTCATATTGTGTCTTTTTCTTACAGCAATTATTACCACCTGCAGGTGTGAGTGAGTGTGTGTGTGTGTGTGTGTGTGTGTGTGTGTGTGTGTGTAGTAGGAGATAATTCAGAAAAAAGAAAGGAAAGAAAACAAAAATAAAAACAACCTTTACTTACCCAATTCAGTCTTTTTAAAAACAAATTTCCATTTATTTATTTATTTATTTACCCTCCAGATTTTATTCCCCCCTTCCCCGTCCACACTCGAACTGTTCCACATTCCATACCTCCTCCCCACCTTCTTGTCTCCTCGAGGATGTCCCCACTACCCACCCCCACCCAACCAGATCTCTAAACTCCCTGGGGACTCCAGTCTTTTGAGAGTTAGGTGCTTTTTATAAAGACTGTCTTTGGAAAATTTACATTCATGTAAGCTTACTAGATTTCCTCTTGATAAATCACAGGAAGAAACTGGCTTTACTTGTTTTAGGCACAATTTGTCAAGCTTCTGTTAGTAATTACATTTGAATATGTTATTTCTAAATCAAGTTTTTCTTGATTTCACCATCATCTACTTTGTTTTACTGCTAAGTTGGGGGCAGAGTGCACAACAGAAAGTAAATGCTATAAATTCTGTTCTTAATAAGTACAAAAATAACCAAAAGCTTAAGATCATAATAGTTTATTATAACATATAAGCTATTGCTACCATATAAGGTACTAATACATGTTTTACTGTGTTTTCTTCAGTCCTTTTAAATTCATTTTCTACCTATAGGTTAAAAAATAATAACTAGTGATTAAAAACAAAATTGAGAGTCTATGCTTTTTTTGGGGGGGGGTTGTTTTGTTTTTTTAAAATAAGGTGGCCAGCCTTGCACTGCATCGCTGGGCTAGGACACACTGGAAATTCTGACCCTGCTGAAACTACTTAACAAGAGTCCTTACCTCCAGTTTTTTTCCCATTAGATATGTCTTGCCCCAAATCAAAAAGTCATTTTTCTAGGAAAAAATCAAAATTTCATTCTTTTGCTTAAAAGCTTTAATAGCAGCCTTATTTATAATAGCCAGAAGCTGGAAAGAACCCAGATGTCCCTCAATGGAGGAATAGATACAGAAGATGTGCGATATTTACACAATGGAAAACTACTCTGCAATTAAAAACAATGAATTCATGAAATTCTTAGGCAAATGGCCAGAACTGGAAAATATCATCCTTAGTGAGGTAACCCAATCACAAAAGAACACACATGGTATGCAGTCACTGATAAGGGGATATTAACCCAGAAGCTCGGAATACCCAAGACACAATTCACATATCAATTGATTTCCAAGAAGAAGGAAGAAGAGACCCCTGGTCCTGGAAAGACTGGATGTAGCAGTGTAGAGGAATACCAGGACAGAGAAGCAGGTGGGGGTTGACTGGGGAACAAGGGGAGGGAAGAGGGCTTATGGGACCTTTGGGGATGGGGGAACCGGAAAGGGGAAATCATTGGGAATGTAAATAAAAAATATAGAAAATACTAAAAAAAAAAAAGCTTTAAATAGCTTTAAAGCTATTTCTACACACAAAACTCCTCAAACTTAATTATCTGCAAGTAACAGTAAATCCCTTAATGTATGTTCAAACTGCTGTAGACATCACCTCTGTCACTCTCTACTCAAGTGTCTTTGCAACTCTATTTCTGCAATAACAACTTAACCAAACCACTGGCCACTGTCAACCTCAACCTTTACCTCCATGTGCTTATGGGAACACTTCCCCTTCTACATAGAGAGTCCTTTCTTTTTCTCACGCTTCGTCCCTACTCAAGTAATATTTTCTCTATTATGTTTTCTAATTCTCCCTCTCCCAGGGTTTGTTCAATTACTCTGTATTCTACAGCTCTTTGATTAATACTGAATGTTGGTACAAGACATGGCATTACTTTATTTCCCTCATTCCTCACACACCTTGTATTTTCAAAAGTAGAGACTATGTCTTACTCTTGAATTTAGCACATAGTATGCTAATCATTTTAATCAATGTCTCTTGACCAGAGGAAAGCCTATTATGTGATGCTGTCTTTCTATGACTTAGAACTCATGCTGCTACTACACTAGTGTGGATGAGGAGATCTTTCCTATACACATAACCACCTCAGAATAATGAAGAACCCCAGGGAACCATTCCTTTTTCCTAGTACTTCTACCACTTCAGTAGGAAAGGACAGTTATAACTATAGAGCCTAAGTAGGCTTGTTTTTAATCACTAGTAAGAAGTAAAGAGGCTGTCACAAAATTTTTATTTACTGTAAATTGTGACAAGAGTCATAAATGACAGGAAGGCTCTTAACAACAGTGCAATGGGCTGTGTATTGCACTTAAGCTCTGAGAAAAACATGGCTGCTAATGCTTGGACTGTCAAGGATTATGAGCACAGATCAGACAGAGTTGTTTCCTTTCAATTCCTTGATTTATAATTCTAGCATTCACCCATTCATCTTCTGATTCATTCATACACCCATGCATCCATCCATCCATTCATGATTGTAAGATCTCTTAAAGCTCTGAGGTCTACGTTGGAGATTAGATTCCAAGGAAATGTAAGAAGTCCCAAAGATCCTACAAGAATTCAGACTTGGTCAGAAAGAATTAGCTGGCATGGGCAAGATGGCTCACTGCATGCTGTGCATACCCGATGACCTGCACTGGATGAAACCCATGGTGGAAGAAGAGAACCAAATCCTGAAAATTATTCTCTGACCTCCACACACCCACCATCACAAATATATCGCACTCATGTGCTCCCCCTTCTCTCTCTCTCTCTCTCTCTCTCTCTCTCTCTCTCTCTCTCTCTCTCTCACACACACACACACACACACACACACACACAGAGAGACACACACTCACATTTACACATGCAATAAATAAAATTTAACAAAATTATTTGAAGGATGTAAGAATAGCATGTCTAATGGAAACTAAAATTAAATTTCTCCAAAGGTGCTATCTGCCTAGATGCCGTGCTTGATCTCTGTGTGCCATTCCCCTGTATGAACTATAGTCTGGGATGTCACATTTAACTCTAAGAGAGCCCAAAACATTGAAGACTAAGTTGTTTTTTAAAAACTGAGGGATCACTGAAATTCTAAAAGATATTGTAACATGATTCCCAGCAAAAGCATGTCAATGGTAGCATCCCTTCCCATGCGTTTGTTCATTCTATTTGCTCAGAGACAGAAGACCTATGGAGTTATTAATATGTATGTAGCTTTGACACTACAACTCAAGATATACCTTTGCTTCTGTTGCATGGGTTGTTGCCTCATAGCCATGTACTGCATATCTTCTTGTAGACGGTTAAGAGGAGAATCTGGCTTCACACGAATCCCATAGTAATGGTACTTGGAGTTTCCTCTTCACAAAAGAACAATAAATATGGAAACATGAAAAGTCAGTAAAACTAATATTAACCATTAACTTCAAACAGAAAAACTGGGTTAAAACATATTAATATTCCACATTTATAATCTGGATGCTGCTATATTTCTATAGTGATATTCCAAAGATCAAAATAAGATTCCAAATAATCACCTCAAAACCTCAAGAGTATACATGGTTCCTTTAAACTTTACTTATAAATTCACCAGATAGCCTATTTGTCCCACTCACATTAGCTTATTTTCTAATATGTATTTCAAATTTAATTTAGAAGGTAATTTAGAAGGCTGGGCCAATCACAATTCATCTGCAGCACAAATCACTGTACACTAGATAGCAATTTGCCATAAACACAGGTGGAAAAACAACTTCATTCTGTAGTCCTGGGTTAATTCTTATTTTTTGTTTATTTTGGAAACAATGATACAATATTATTGTTATATTATATGATGGTTTATTTTTAATATTTTGAAACATACAAAGAAGGGACTTAATATATATCTTTTAAAAACATTTTATGAGTCTCTATTTTTATTGATTCATATCTGTCATTTACTAATTATATACAGCATAAAAGATTGGGATATGTTCCTGTAAAAATGATGAGGTCTTCCTGGAATAAAAATATTACAACTTCTTCAGAAATAAAAAATACCATGCTTGATATTAGAAATGATAATTTTTACTCTGAATGAAACTTGCAAATTTGTGCAAAAGTAACATTTTAAATATGTAAGTTCTTGCAGAGAAACCAGTTTTTAACAAGTCTATATATAGCAATACGTCTGTAAGCATTCTTCCAATTTTTCTTTCATTTACAAAGAGAAATGCAAGTGGTGAGTGGATTAAATATTTTTAATGAAAATAGATAATTTTACTTCCAAAACTAACAAACATACATTAGATGAACTATATATCTGAAGAACCATTAAGGTAATCAAATCACTATAATTTCGAGAAAATGAAATAAAAATGAGAACTTAATACCTTCCACTTGAGAGCTTAGCTACTGTTTACAGAACCCACTGAAATTAGAGCAAAAGCCTACAAAACCTACCCAAACCACACCTTGCAGTTTTCTAGACAAACTAGAAGTGATTTGGAGTAAAGGGAAGGGTAGACAGCAGGAGCCATTAGTCATGGGAAAAACACACATAAATTTATGTTCCTATTCTCAAACTCAGTTTCTTACAAATTAGCATTGTGGTTGGAGTGAGAGGAAGTTTTTTCTATCCCACCTGGAATGGCCTGAGAAGAAAAGCACACCCAGGGTGACCCTCAGTCAGATTTAATCCCTCTGGATAAGGGATCTAGCACAAGGTGCCCTTCAAATTGCCTTTGATAGAAATGCAATGACTTTATTTGCTTTTTGTCTACTTAAGTGTTAAAGGAGGTTTGCTCTGGCTTGGATAATGTCAGACAATTTTGTTGATAATGCTTAGATAGAATGTTCACTTAAAAAAACACCACAAGGGATTTCATTTGCCTCTTGATTTGTACCAATTTTTCTTCCATCTGTTGGACCAGGTTCCACAGCAGAGTCTGAACTCTTATCCTGCACCACCAGCTTTCTTGATTAGCATCCTCCCAGTTTCTAAACACTCCACTGGTTTAAACTCAACCCACAGCATTTACTCCCTCCTTAGTCCTTTGGGCTTCCTTTCAGGCTAGATTGCTAGCACCTCATACTGGGAATTGAAAGTAAAAGCTTCAACACTGCAGAATGTACTTACAGAATATGGAGTCTACTCAGTCACAAACCCAAACAACTCCAATTTTGTCCCTTTCTATTTTAAAGATGTGTTTCAATGTTTGAAAAGAGCTTCAAAATAGGACCCATTGAAAGCTTTTCAGTAACAAAAGCAGTACAACAATACAGCTATTAGAATGTTGACTAAAGCCTAGAGTTTCAAAATATTGGCACTATATATGTAACTACTGAGCCATCAGGTAGGAGATACTAGGTTAGGTTTCTAAGTAATGATTTTCCTGGGTTTTTTTTTTTTTTGCGGGGGAGGAGGCAGGGGTGCAGATACTAGAGAAATAAAAAGTTCTTTTTTTACAAAGGAATGAAGCCAGTTTCTTCAATCTGAATAGACAATCACATTCTGCAATTTAAAATATACTATCTTTTGAAGTACCAGTAGAAGAATATATTTATGAAAGAACTGAACCTCCAGCAATTTGAAAGTTGCACATTTGCTTCAAAGCAAGCAAAAGGAAAAATCCACAGTTCAAACACAACACAGTTAATGAGGTTCTGGGCATTCTGCCCCCAAATATGGTAGTTGGCATTAGAGAAAGCAGAAATGGACCTTGGAGAGTAGAAAAAAATCTCTCACTTGTTCTCCAGTGAAATGGGTGATAAACACAGCTGATTGTCCTTGGTAAATTGGATTTAGGACCCTCATGCCAAAGAGGCCTTCCTGCATCAGGACAAGAGAGTATTTTTTACTCTGAGGAAATGGCATGGAGTCTGAATGAAGGGCTTTCCTGAGCCACCCTTCATACTATTTATAATTTTAGATCACACCAGTTTGTCCAATCATGCGTCTCCAGAAGTGTCTAATTCATTCGGGTTAGCAAAAAAAAAAAAAAAAAGAAAGAAAGAAGAAAATCCCGATTTTCCATTTCTTTGACTCCTTATATATAAAGGTATCATATTCTATAAACATTATACTACAGAAATCATTTCATACTTAAGTTTAATTTTCAACTTGGGTAATCTGAGAAGAAAGTCCCCACTGAGAAATTGCATAGATCAGATTGGCCTGCGGACATTTGGGAGGATGTCTGGATTATTGATACTGGAGGGTGCAGCCCAGTGTGAGTGGCATTATGGAAAGAGAGGAGGTCTTGGTTTGTATAAGAAAGTAGCTAAAGCTGGGCAATGGTGGCACATGCTTTTAATCCCAGCACTTGGGAGGGAGAGGCAGGCGGATTTCTGAATTCGAGGCCAGCCTGGTCTACAGAGTGAGTTCCAGGACAGCCAGGGCTATACAGAGAAACCCTGGCTTGAAAAACAAAACAAAAACACAAAACAAACAAACAAACAAAAAAGAAAGCAGTTAAAAGAGAGACTGTGAGTGAGGCAGTAAAAAAGCATCCCTCCATGGTTCATGCCTCCAGGTCCCTGCCTTTAGTTCCAGGTCCTGACTTCTCTCAGGAATAGACTGAGACCAACAAGTGGAAACCAAGAAACCTTTTTCCTCTCTAAGCTGTTTCTGGTTACAATGTTTCAATACAGTAACAGGAAAGAAGCTAGAACAAATGGGTATGTATTTCCCACGTTAAACTGTGTTTTGTTATAGGGATCTTACCTGTGTATCTGGAAGTGAGTAGGGATACATTAGTCTTGTCTCTCTGACAACATTTGCTTTTCCTCTTAGTATAAATGGTTAATGATGTTAATTATAAGTGCATCGCTTCTTTTCCAGAGATTTTTAAAAAGTCCTTTGTACAGTAAGTCTTTGAGGCTGTGATTCTAACTAGTGTGCTATCACTCAATGTAGAGAATGACATCTCTAATTTAATGTTTTGTATATGATACTCATATGACTTAGAAAGTCAAAGGATTAATGTATTTTACCTAACTGCTTAAAATATGAGTTCTCAATTTGTAAAAAAAAAAAAAAAAAATCGTAGAAAATAGAAATGAAGTTCCAAGGCTCTAAATTTTATTTTCATCATGTTTGCTTAGAAAAATCACTCTGAAGGAAAGAAACCCACAACATGGTATAAGTCCCTCCCTCAGGTAAGTGTTCTCTATAATGGAAACATGCCACAGTTCACTCCCATATATGCCTGTTTTCACAATCAAGAACAGGAGAGACAATTGGAAAGCTTAGAAGGCTAGGAAGAGGTAAAATAGAACCATCAGAAAGAACTTTAATATGTGCACTTTGTAACTTTACCAAATCCTTTTAATTGAACTCAGAATCACAAAATTAGTGGAAGCTTCAGCCTCAACTTCTGCTTGTCAAATAGTTTACATAAAAACAACTAAATATATTTTAAAACAATAAGGAAATGCTTAGTTTTCCATTTACTATGTCACTGTATTCATGTATAATATGTTATATGCAAATCTTAAACAAGTTGGCTTCTCACTTCTATGTAGTTTGAAAACCTGAGGGGTGATAGCCATTGACTATGGACTTTATAAATGGGGTTCATTCTATACTTTTCTCCTCACATTTTTTCTGTATCAAGTACATTTTTTATCAGTCTCCAACACCACTCTAATTTGAAACAGAGAGATGAAGTACTTATGTTGACTGTCAGTACTAACCTAGTGCCTAATCTCCTAGTTCGTAGCCCCATAAAAATGGACCTTATTAGTTTTCCAAAAGAGGCGGCGTTGACTGGGTCCAGCTTGTGCTCCTGGCAGTGTCGAAGGTAGTGGTTGTACAGCGTGCTCCTCGGCAGGCTCACTCCCTCCGCGGTCTCATAATTGTCCAGCAGCCACTGCAGCTGTTGAGGTGAGAGAGAGTAAGCAGAGAATTCATGGAATTGCCACAACCTCAGCAAGGTACAGTATGCACAGCTACTTGGAATCTCTTCAGTACCTCTTAGGATAAACTGTGATAATTCAGAAGCTGGGATATCTGACTTTCTGAGCTCTGAGAAACATCACAGAAGTTACCAGTTTAGACGATCTCTTTTCTTCAAATTTTCCACTGGTAAAAATTCTCAATATACACAATATCATTTATAATTTTTATAAAAACAAAATTTAGCCTAGCAACATAACAGCTAATTCATCTTTTACACTGATTTGTTACAGTAGACAGTAGGCTTACTTATATGAGGTAATATTTTATTCATTTTTACAGAATAATTTACCTATCTCAAATAACTATTACATAACACAATAGCATTTTATCTACTGGGACAAATGATACAAATAGGCAAAATGTAGTCATTCTTCCTTCCTTCCAAAGAAGGACACTTGCTAGAGGTTGCAAATAACTTCAAGATGATGAAAGGCAATATTTTTATAATCATCAACTTATTACCACAAAGTTGAGGTATCTTTTTACCTTAAATCTTTAGAAGGCACACTGCTATGCTAAATACTAAATTATGTTTTTCTTGCTTATAGTTTACATGTTAAAGTTTTATATTATATTTTGTCTTTTAAAAAATCATGCTTAAATATAGAAATACAAGAAAAATCTCTGCTGGATGTCTATTATTAAATCTCAACTCTCAGGATTTATTAATTTACTTGCAAAAGAAATGAAATAAATGTAAATGATTTTCCTAAAGTCAGTATCTGAGGGTGGTTTTTAACTCTTGTTTCCTACTTACTCTAGACCAACAGGTCATCAAAGCAGTGAATGCCTCATATTATTTATCTCGACAATCTCTATGGCATTTATAAATGGATTAGTAAGAGCAAACACTGAACCCAAGATTGTAGTTAAAGGTGAATTATGGAAGTAAAATAACACAAAGATAAATGTGACTATACGTGTCCTCTGGATATTTAATCAAAGGCTAAAGGAGAGAATGACCTGGGCATTTAAATAAGTCAAAGATTTTATTCTATTTTATCTGTCTAGTTTATGACTTTTGATTAAACTTTGAACCCAAACTTTCAGGGTTTTTAAAAATTTTATCAAATTATCTTGATTATTTTTTGAAGTATGACAACTGAATTTTCCAGAGCACTTTAACTTCAAATATCCCCAAGTAATCATTAAATAGTTAAATATGTATCATCAAACTTATAGTAGTTAATGGCTTAGAAAATACACCACAATGCATAGAAGATATTTATAAAAATAAAATTATGTCCCATTAAGGAAAACTTGTTTCCTAAGGAACATATATTCATATAAACTTAAAATACATATTAATATTGTATCATATATAATTATCACCAAGAAACACTAGAGATTACACAAAATTAGGTCTCCTTTTTACAGTGACAGAAAATTATTACAGTTTATAAAGTTTTCCATAGCATTTACTTTCAGCCATTACATAAGTTAATGTTTTTCAGAGACACTCACACATGAGTGTATGTCTTGAAAATAATGCACAGAATAGGTTCTCTCTAAACATGTGTTTAATATGAAACCTCAGAGTAAAGTCACTCATGCATTAAGTTACTGAGGTTGGAATCAGTGGGCTAGCAGGCTTCTTTAGAGTATTTCCTTTTTTAAATTTCAAGAGTTTAAAATATAAAACATAAAGAAGAAAGAAAAGAGACAGCAATACAAACCTGATTCAAATCTCATCCATGCGCCTCAGAGAACTGACAGGATGTGAAAGCACTTCCAGTGGAATTCAAGTAGCCACTAGGAACTGTGCTGCATCCAAGTGTGCTACCATCGTTCACAGGCGCTAGATATAGATAGAGCAAGGCACAGCTACCTTCTATTGGTATTCTTAACATGTTAAAAATCGGAACACAGACCCTTGTTATCAAGGGTTAACAAAGAAAAACAAAAAACAACAACAACAACAAAAAAAGCTCCTGAAAGGGTTTTGTATAAAGTGAAAATATTTTTGGCAGTTGCAATTAATGTAACAAATTTCTCATAAACACAGTATACATTGTAGAACACATTTAAGTTGAAAGTACTTAAGATGTATGTATGAGTGTGTGTGAATGTGTGTGTGTGTGTGTGTGTGTGTGTGTGTGTGTCTGTTCCCATTAAAGGCATAATAACACAATTAAGAAAAAGGAATGAAATAATTCTATATACTTCCCTTTATTAATGAGCAGGTGATATATTAAAAAAAAATCTTAGTTTAAAGGACATTTCGCCTAGAAATGGAAGTTAATTTTAAAATGTGAACTTTATATCCGGAATATACAAATAAATCAATAAACAATTTTAAAGTAATATAAACAAATGAAGATAATTACTTAGATACAGAAATGAAACTTTTAATACTACAACAGCTGTATACCAGTCTCTCCTTATAACATTCACTTACTTCGTCGTATATTGTTTACATTCCCCAAAATGTTTTATGTTTAAACGAGTTTTTGAAAACATTACTTTCATTAACATGAACACACACAAGTAGGCATACAGATGCATACTAAGCAGCATCCAGCCTTGATTGATTGGACAGCACTATCTTGCTGACTAGAACTTGACAATAGCAAAGCTAAACTTGTTCTGCCTCCATCTCATCAAAAGGAGACACTTTGTTCCTTGCAGAAGCATGGTGAGCATGTGGAAGGAAAGAGGAGTCCATAGAAATAAAAGCCCTGAAGATGGAGGTGACTGGTCTGCTGCCATGGGGTCCCTGCTGGGAAGACTGCCAACAACCACACCTGTGGCTATTATCTTATAAACTTACTATAGAAGCAATACACTATCTAGACCATGCCCCCAAAGACTTGGAGATACAGCTGGAACATTTCATCTACATTTTACATACTAGTGTTTAATTTTCTGATCTTGACACATGATGAAATTCTAAATCAGATATTGAATCTAAAACATAGGATCACTATTATTATTATTATTATTATTATTATTATTTATTATTATAGAAACTGAGCAGTTACATATCTGTAATATAATCTAAAAGATTATGCTATGTCTCATATGCTATCTACCCAAAGGAACCAAATAATTCTTATAAAGTATAGATTTTTTTATGCAGTTTTCTCTTTAACAAAATGTATTTGAACTTTAGAGTTCAATTTCCAGAACATTTAGCAGTTTAGAATACAACTACATATTTCTCTTATTTTATTCTTTTAATAAACTTTTTATAAAGTAAGTATATTTACAAGCTTGAGAAATACTTTAAAGATTGTAAAATAGAATCTTATAGCCTTTATCTTTAAACCTAATTATTATACTAATGAACCAACATATACTTATCTAAGGGCAGAAAGCAAGATAATTGCATCTTTCAACCTTTGTATTTAATCTGTATTCATCAGAAGAGATTACAGAAGATGAATAGTTCCTATTTTTCCTAAAGGGAAACACTGATTGACAAATAAAAATAAATAAATAATGTATTACCTAATTAACATCTAAATATACCATTTGGCATTCCAGGTGGATTATTATCAATTAGGAATCACTTTAAGTTCATTGAACTGATGTTATACATTTTGACAGGCCTATAGTAACTTTTATTTGCAATATAACCACGACATCAGTGGGCAAAGAGTAAAAACCAAGATTTTATTTTAAGCTGAATGAATATATTTCAGTAGCTTAAGCTTGTAAGCATTGCAAATTAACCGTCTGCTAGATTATGAAGACTGTCTGCTAAATTATGAAGATTACAAAAACATAAATGCCTAGAGGATTCCTATACTTTAAGTGGAATTAAAAAGAAACACAAGCTTAAGTGCACTAGGCAGAAGCTAGCAACAATGTAACAACTCTAGGCTGAAATTTACCATTTAAAGTACCCTAAATTGGATATAATACAAACACTAAATGAAAATGTGTATTAGTTACAGTTTACAGTACAGGACAAGCTTAAGTCTGCAACTAAAAGAATTAGATATGCTTTGGACTTAGGGAGATCTATGAAATTCATTAACAGTATCTTCACACACATAAAATTTAAAAATAAAATATAAACATAAAAGTATTGTATCAAAATCTTTTTATAAAACTAAAGTACATTCTAAAATGCAAAGAGATGAGTGATATCACTTTGGGGTACAACTTTTTAAAGGATTACATTGAAAGAAAATAAGTTATTCTTAATCTTTAGGGTGTATGTGGAAAATTATAAAATGACCCACATATTCTTCATTTAGTTAGAAAGTCATGAGAGAACACTCACTACCAGCACATACATATTGACTGAAGAATATTTGGGGACAAAAAGAGAAACCAATACAGTCTATGTATGAGTTCTAAATATGCATACACGTGACTGGGAAGGGGAAATCTACAACATTAAAGTCTATGCTCTTCCATTGTTTCTTTTTTTAAAAATTTTTTTATTTTATTTTCTATATTCTTTATTTACATTCCAAATGATTTCCCCTGTGTAGATTTTCAGTTTTATCAGAAAATGTTTATAATTCCACTTTCAATCAACTTAGGAATATTTTTATGCCTACCATTTTATCTGTATAATTTTTCCATGAAATAGTCAATTTTAACATGTTTTTCTATATATTTCTTCAATTTTATCAGAGATATTTTCCATGTATATTTACACAATGGAATACTACTCAGCAATTAAAAACAATGAATTCATGAAATTCTTAGGCAAATGGGGAACAGGAGGAGGGAAGAGGGCTTATGGGACTTTCAGGGAGGGGAGAACTGGGAAAGGGGAAATCCATTGTTTCTTATATGCATCTATTCTGCAAATATTTAGTATGCATCTACTACTATGTCCCAGCACGATCTATGCAGGAAGACTGCGTTAGAAAACAAACTATAAAAATCTTTATTATTTTTTTTTAGTTTTAACTCACTAATAAATATTTACTGGTTGTCTATGATGCTGACATAAATTCACCAGGTTAACATTATAAACAGGCTAAAGCAGAAAGACACACACCTGTAGCATTTTGTTCCCGCTGTTGGGAGGAACCCATGGGAAGTCAGGATCATCATTAACATCCCAAGGAAAAGACAATGGAAACATTTTCTGCATTCCAGGAGAAACTAACCAGTGGCACCAGGAAAACACTGATCCTGTGGCTTCTGCTCACAAAACTGCAATCTTCATGCACTTTTAAACAAATGTGACTACTTCAGAGATGTAATATAAATGAGTGAGGCTAGGAAGCAAATATTGCAACCATAGGAGCAACATTGTGTCCACTCTTGCTAAAGCAGCAAGTAGGCTTAAATACATGGAAGTTTTGCTATACTATGCAATAGAAACTCAAACCCAGGGAAATCACATCATTGTGTTGTTTGAGCTTCTTCATTTATAGTCATTGATAACAAATTTTAGTTCTCAAGTTGACTAAAGAAAATAATTTTAAATAATCCAATATATTTCGAAAGTTTTAAACAAACGTATTTTAAAAACATGTTATAGACCTACCTACATTATCATTTATGAATGTATCAGTAAAGTTGGGTGAGTGAAGTTAAATTTAAACAATACATTATGATACATTTCATATCTCCAAAGTGAAATAAGAATTGACTTTCAGCGTCAACTTAGAAAACTGAAAATTTCAAAAGAGCAACTAGAAATTTCTATTTATTTTTAGAAACACATAAATGCCTGCACATTTCTTGTTGGAAGTGATAAGCATTTTCACTTGCTATTTTCAATATACAAACTGGCAAAATCATCCTAATACCATATGGTAAGCTGACCTTTAACACAACCAGAGACTCATTCCAATAAGTAGAAGATATTTAAGAACAAAGAGTGGAAAAGAGTGTTCAAATAGTTTTGAAAAGAAGAGGTGACAAAATATATATCCTTGTTTTAAAGTTTCTATCTGGAATCTTCACCATGGTCATAGGCCTTCTTGGAATTGGCTCACATGTTTTGTTTGCCAAGATACTTCTGTTGAAAAGGGTATGAATCAAAATACCTCCTCTAAAAACCAATATTAGAATATCAGAAGGAAGTGATACTTTGGAATACAAATCTAAAACAGTTCAAAGTTCAAATATTTTTTTAAAAAAAACACAGTGACATATTTTCCTCTAAAGTATATGATTGTTAAGAATACTACAGATATTTCAGTGATCTTACTTTTAAGCTTTTTAGTCATAAAAATATTTAAAAAATTAAAAAAATCACAATAAGTTATCCCTAGATTAAAAAAAAATAGTTAAAAAGGAACTTTCTAATTCTTACTCAAATGTTACTAATGCCAGTTTAATAGCTATATCTACAATACTTAAGTCATATGCCCATTCATTTCCTCATAATTCAGAAATTACCTTCTAAAAGTAATGCCCTTCTATTGTTTCTTATACTATAGGAAGCACTTTCATCGATTTCCTCAAGTTTGAAGAGACGATGACAATGTGTATTTCACAGAACTTACCAGTGTTACATGAAGCGGGAACAGAGAGAGCGCCAGGAAGCAGCGGGTCACTCTGCTTGCCTCCACCATGAGCAACTCATGACTTACACACAACTTCACTTCTGGCCTGTTTTCCTTTTTCCTCAGTGTTTAGGACATTGAGTTTGTCCATGACTGTGACCAACCTACTTTACACTCTTACCAGTAACTACATTTGGAATAGTTTACCACTGCTTTTGACATTAGTGACTTATTGGTCACATGATAGGCATGGTTATTTCTGTGTCTTAGACATAAAGATGTGTACTACAAAGTTTTGCTTCAGAGGAAATAAATATGTGGCTAACAAAATCTTTAAATGTTTAAAATCACTACTAACTCCATTTTAGAACTAAATAGTGGCTTGTCATTAACTTTAGATTTTGTGTATCTAGACAGGAGGTACAAACACCTGGTAAAGCATCACACTGGGTTTGTTTTGAGATTCCCCACTGTGTGAAACACGCATTAAATAATTAGAGTCTGAAGAGGCTTGAGAAAAGAAGGTTAAGAAGCAAAATAAATAAGTAAATAAATAAATAAAACAAGCACTTAGAGGCAAGCAACACATGCAGAACTAGCAAGAGATTAGTGTACATGAAGAGGCAACTTACATGGCTGTTGAGAAGAGAGCTTCTGTGAGTGGACAGACCGTCAGACTTTTGCAGCGTCTCAATCGCCATTTCAATCTGATAATAAATGTCATTAAAAAAAAAGGGCTCAAGACAAGATAGTAATAAAAGGCTGACCAGAGAATTTTTGATCGATTCTTAAAGTCTAATTCATCCTTCAATGACGGCTAATAAATAGCTATCACTAAATGTGTTTCCCCCCCCCAGCTTTTCTGTCCCTAGACAATGAAATATAATATGCACATTAATAATAAGCTCAATTACAAGAGTAATCCTTTCTAAACACTTTGTAATTATAATCAGTATGGAGACCCCAGGATCAAGAACCCTGGCAGACTGTTCTAGTTATAAGAAACTATTTTTTTACTTGCATGGTTCAAGATGTGGGGTATTAGCCCCTCTTTATATAGCCTCATACCTAAAACATGTTTAACATTTGTTCTATTCTGTCACAAAATAAAAATCATAAAACAGAATTTGAATTTAATATGCATTAGTATTTTAATGCAAGTTACAAAAACTCTAAAAGCTAGTAAATCTACACATCCTTCTTTTACTCTAGCAGTAAAATTTGGAAGGGAAAGGTCAGTCAGGTGAGCACTTGGATGTGGCTATGGTCTCTATTATAGTATAGGACATGATGAAGCAGAAATATTAGAAATAACAGCAGAAAAAAGGAGTAGAACAGAAAATAACTCAGAGCCAACAAAAATGGACAAGAACAGAATCAGTTATATTCAGTGTAATCCCGGTACACCATGGGCAGTCAGAAAATCATTCTTAAGCAAAAGCTTCCAGGGACAAACCTGAGGCACTCTTGATGACCTCATATGTAAGACAGTTGTCCTGCTCATAGCACTATGACACATGCTATCAAGATAGGGACTAAAATGTATGCATTTGGAAACATGTAAAATACCAGCTAATCAAAACGTTCATTATGCAATTTGAGAAAATAAATTTCATTATTTTTAACACTATGAATATATCACAAATTCAGTGTAAGCAGTTATCAATTCATAACAAATGTGCAATAATTTATTCTACAGATAGCTGTTTTTGAGATCACAAAACCAGGCAAAGTGCCTTTTAAATCATTCTCTCCACCAGTTGAGATAGTAACAGTATATTAAACTTGAAAACAAACAGATTAAAGTGCTTTACATTTAAAAAGATCACATTTTAGGATACACAATGTAACTTAAGGAGTAAATGAATATTTTTAAATAAATCCATTTTTTAAATTTTATTTTAATTTTGTGTATGTTGGTGTTTTGCCTGCATGTGTGTCTGCGGGAGGGTGTCAGATCCTGGAGTTACAGACAGTTGTGAGCTGCTGAGCTGCCCTGTGGGTACGGGAACTTAACCTGCATCCTCTGGAAGAGCAGTCAGTGCTGCTAACTGCTGAGCTGTCTTTTCAGCCTGGTTTTAAGTCTCAGAAAAGACAGAGCAAACGATAGCTGGAATCACTCATGTGATGGCAAAGCATGTCTAAGAAGAACTTGCTCAAAGTCGTACTTTGCTAATTGCCCATAATTTTTTTAAGTCTGAAGGTGAAAATTTGAACCGAGATTGCATTTTAATAAATAAATACAAAATGAGCCATAACTTGTGATTTTATAGGTTTAAATGAAAGGCAAAAATTATCAGAATTATAATAGCTGAATCACATTCAAGAATAAATCCTCACTAAGGGTTTCAGAAGCAGCACTGTGAAGAGAGATCAGCCAGCAACTGGCTTCCCTAGGGATCTATTTCTTTTACTAAAGTTGCTACTGTGGTGTGGTGTCATTCCCTGCAAGGTCAGGTTGTCAGGAAAAGAACCAATCCACCCTCAATACTTTTTGGATTTATCTTTATGTTTTTGTATACTGAAGATTGCTTCCAGGTCTTCTACTGGTCTATATATGGTCCCCTCCAGCCAGTAGCAAGGAGTTCTGGGAAAAGAGGCAAAATGGCAAGGAGAAACAGGTCAGCTATATCCACCAGGACAGATATACTGACTGTCTGGGAGGTATTGGTTTTTTATAATTTATCCCTACAAGATAGCAACCTCTGAGAATATGATCAAAACTGTGAACCCTGTACTCAGACAAAATATATTTAAGAAGAGTTAAAAACTTGTACTGATTTTCTCATCATTTATATTTTCCCTGAATTTAAAATTCATACTAAAAGAGAAGTATTCCCTAGTGAAAACACAAGGAAAGTGTGTGCTAGGGAGCAGGAGTGTGTGCTGAAATTAGGGAAAGGAAAATGAAGGCAGTATGTCTGGGATAGAAACCTGAATGTTACAGTGATGGAGAATTTTGACTGTTAACTTGACTACACTAAGAAACACCTAGGAGAGTAATGTACACCTCTAGGGTGGTCTGTGAGGCTTAACAGAGGAACAACTAAGAGGGAAAATGCACTCTAAATGTGACGGATATTTCATAGGTTAGAATCAAAGACCAAAATAGAGAAAGCTTCCACAGACGCAGGCAATATCTGTCTTTTACCTGTTCACTATAAGGGAGATACTCAAGCATGCTACAGCTTACATGATTGCAATACCTGCACTCACACAGAAAGCCAGGCCTGGAACTCCTGTGGTATGAGAATCACTGGGTTTGCTAGCCCCCAGGCTGGCTGGAGGGTCAATGCGAAACCTTTTCAAAGGATTAAGATGGAGAATGATAGAGTAGGACATCCGATTACGTTCTTTGGCCTTTGTGAGAACAAAAGGCACTTATGCTTGAAAACACAAGTGTACATATACCATACATATAAACCAACACAAATACACACAACAACAACAATAATAACAAAATTCAAACACACACACACAAAAATTAAGAGGCTATGAGTTTTGCATCTGGAAAATATGGTACCCTGAGGGCATGTAAGGAATTGTCAAGACCATATCCATTCTAAGGAAAAAGAGTAGAAAAGTTTCAACATATTTGAAACACTTGAGAAGACAACTCTAGTGACCCTTGCTCCACAGGACTGCCTAGAATTTTCAGTTTTAATTCAACCATCTAAGCATTTCAAAGCTACTAGGCCCACAGTGCGAGAGACCTAACCTGGTGTCAGACCTCAATGCTGTCCACATGACACAAGTTTTGCAGGCATTCAGAATATAACAGTTCTAAGGTCATGGATGATTCTACCCAGATTTCAATGGCCTGGGAATCTGATAAATGTGTCAGGGTCAGAATCCCTACAGGGCACTCCTAAGGAGGCAAATTTTGTGAAGAAGTAAGAGTGAAGAAGATGAAATGGAGACTTTGAGAGTATGACATTCTCTAGGAGCATGGAATGTCTGTGGTGGAAAGCTGCAGTCAGTAAGTAGGGTCCAAAAAAAAATAAAGGCAAGTATTAAGGCTGTAGCTGTGCGGTCAGCCCTAGTGTTTGGAGCTCACACCAACATACAGATGTCAAAGATGACAGACCCAGGAGGCATAGGACTTAAGGCTTACTGTGCTGGGTTTCAAATTTGTTTTGGTCCTATCCCTCTCCTCTAAACTCTATCTAAGTTTTGTGCAGCTGCACGTAGGGAAGGGAGCAGAACACCTTTAAACTTTGGAGCTGGCTCACAGCAAAGACCTTGCCTTCAGAGACTTTAAACTTGGACTTTTGAGCAATCTTGGATTATTGACTTTAGAGACTTTGATGGTTAAATGCATTTCATATTATAAGGTAGTCATGGGCTTTTGGGGAATAGGAGCAGAATGTAATAATTTGGACATGAATTGTCTCCAGAGTCATGTGTTGAATTCTTGGTTGCTAGCTGTTGGAACTATTTGAAAAGGGCTGGAAAAGTAAGGGGTAAATGTAAAGGAAGAAGAAAACTGAGTGTGTGTTCCTAAAAGTGCTGAGTGCTTTCTGGTTGCTTAGTCTCTGTTTCATGGCCACCACTAGGTAATTTACTCAGCCATAAGCGCCTGGCACATGGAACCAGCCAATCACGGCTCAAACTGTGAGTTATACATTTCCCTTTGTTCTCTTTCTCCTCTCCTTTTAAGAATTTGTCAATAGCAACAAAAATTTTACTTAGTCACAAATGTAGTAACAATGACTATGTGACAATAAATACACCTATATTTGGTTCTTTTAATTCAAGAAAAAAGAAGATACATGAATTTTGTAAGGTAGAAAACACATTTAAAAATATATCAAATATGCATATGTTGTAGTAGCCTAGAACAGTAAGAGAATATTCTGTGTTTTCTTAGAAATTGGGATTTGAAAACCCGAAGAAGCAGGTGGGATAAGGTATTTTCCATCCAGAAGGAATGATAACAATTTTAGCATTGCTTCTACAAAGATTCAGTAGTACCTCAAGGAAGAACTTGGAGTGGACACAGTATTTATAATCTAATGAAAAAGAGAGATAGCATGGTAATAAACACACAGCTCAAATCTCAGGCTGAAAACATTTTCATCACCCAAATATTTGCCTTCTCAGAACCATGAAGAAGGTGGCAGTCTCGAAACACGGAGACCCATACTATGTTACATCCTCTTCCTCCACCACCACGACCACCACCACGACCACCACCACCACCACCACCACCACCACCACCACCACCACCACCACCCCAGCACAACAACCATTACCACCACCACCACCACCACAAACAACAACAACAACAACAAATCAACATCCCAAAGGGGACTTGAGAAAAAAAGACCCACCTATGTCCTGAAAAGAGGACCAGAGTGGAGAGGAAAGGGGCCAAGGATGCTAGGATGTTAAACTGTATATTGATTCTTTGGTCCTACTCAAAATAGAGATCAGTAATGTGTTTTCTAAAAGAGTGCACTATGTCAGTGAAACAGAAGGAACATTTCACTGTTACTATTCTCTGCTATAATTATCACTCTTGCCTTCTAACAAAGAAGATTGTTTCTAAGGGGATTGCTTCTTATTTTATTGAGCTGCTACCATACCTAAGTGCTTTGTACCATGGTTGAGAAGGTTAGAGATTAGAACCCATTTAGGATACTGGAGGCAAGTGTTCATTTGCAGAAAAAATGGATAGACAAAATAGGCTGCTACAAAGAGGTTTTCTGTGACTATGTTTTAGAAAATATGGTAAGTCTTCAGTTCCTTCTATAAATCTTCAGTAAAATGGGGCTGGGTAGCTGGTTCATCAGTTAAGAGCACAACATGCTCTGGCTGAACATTTGAGTTCAATTCTTAGCACCCACATCAGGTAGCTCATGATCATCCATAACTCTATGTCCCAGGGATCTGATGCCATCTCTAACATTGATGGGC
Source organism: Tokudaia tokunoshimensis (assembly GCA_036184795.1). Lineage (NCBI taxonomy): Eukaryota > Metazoa > Chordata > Mammalia > Rodentia > Muridae > Tokudaia > Tokudaia tokunoshimensis. The sequence goes on from BTHU01000001.1 coordinate 146,780,007, forward strand.
ATGATGTTCACACACGGTACGAGATATATATGCAAGTAAAATACTAAAATACACAAAATCAAATAAGAAACTCTAAAACCATATCTAGGAACACCTACTCAAATGCTTCTGCTCTGAGAAGCTAGAGCACAGTGCTCATTTCGGAGGATTCATAATGCCAAAGAAATAAGCATCTACTTGACAACAAAAATGAAGAGACTGTGTTTCATATAATTCACATAAGACAAAGAAGAGGACCCCCCGACACATGTTGACATACACATTCATGTACACCTATGTAAATGTGATAACACATACATACACAACTGAACAATCATATCATCTTATTTATGACTACTTTGATTCTTAAATGGATATCCAGCCTTTTTTCTCATCTGATTTTCATAACCACCTCACACAATAGGATAGGCATGCTTTCATGTTAAATAGGCATATTTCCATGGACTATATCTGCTTGCATATAGGAAAAGTGAAGCATTCTGGAACTGAAGGACTATGGAGATTGCAAAGTCATTGAGTCAGACTGGAATTCAAAATTTATCACTCTAAATTCTACATTAATTTCTTTATATTCTGTGATGGTTTATGCTGATTGTCAATTTGACAGGAAGTAGAACCAACTAGGAGATAAGCCTGTGGGAATTCGGATAGGGAGTAATGTATGTAGATTAGGTGAATGCCTGGGCATGCCTTTGAGGGGAAATCTAGATCAGATAATGGAGGTTAGAAAAGGCTGTAAGCAGGAGGAGCACCACCATGGGTTGGAATAACGGACTGACTAAAAATGCAAGCAGCTTCAGCATGACTGCTCATCTCCTGACTATGGGTGCCATGTGATCAGCTACCCCAAGCTCCTGCCGCTGTAACTTTCCTGGCATGATGGACTGTGAGTAGAAATAAAGCGTGCCTTTCTTAAGCTGCATTTTGAGGTCTCAAATCCTGTAGGTAGAGCTTTATGTGCTATTCTAATGGGACCTGTAAGGTAAGAATGCTTGAAGGAAGGGGGCTGGAGAGATGGCTCAGTGGTTAAGAGCACTGACTGCTCTTCCAGAGGTCCTGAGTTCAAATCCCAGCAACCACATGGTAGCTCACAACCATATGTAATAAGATCTGCAGCCCTCTTCTGGTGTGTCTGAAGACAGCTACAATGTACTCACAAAAATTAAATAAATAAATCAGAGAAAAAATTTAAAAAAAAAAAGAAAAAAGAATGCTTGAAGGAGAAAGGTGGGCTGAGAAGACCGCTCAACAGTTAAAGAGCCCTGGCTGCTCCTCCAGAGGGGCTGGGTTCAAATCCCAGCAGACACATGGGGTGCACAACTGTAGTTCCAGGATCTGACCCTCATGCAGATATACGTGCAGACAAAACACCAATGCACATAAAATAAAATTAAATACATTTTAAAAAAATGCTTAAGAGAGTCAGGAATAGGAGAACCCTCAATCATTAGGTTTCAGAGAAGGAAGTAGGATTCTATTGATAACTAGACTAGAGGTCATTAAGGTTATATGCTAGAAAAGAATCTGACTTTATTCTGCTTTAATACAGAAAGCTTAAGCAGGACTAAATTTAAAATTAATGGCTAACTTATTTGACGTAAGAAATTTTAAGGCAGGTAGCATTCAGTTTGCAGCATGGTAATTATTCACCATACTTATCTATGTCGATAATGACAAAGGCTTAGAATCTAAGAGTGTATCCTGCTCCTTCATAGGGTCTGAGTTCTCACAAGCCACATTAGGCAGCTTCATCACAAGTCTAGCACCAGGATGATATGAATTCTTTGGCTTCTGTGGGAACCTGCACTCATGGGAATACTGTACTCCCCACACAGATATGCACCACACACAGAGACATACATGCACAAAATCATCCACATGACAGTGTTTTTTCTGGCATGAAATATGTAAGACTGAAGGAATCATCAAGTCTTGTACCACTCTTCCAGATCTATTGATTAGGAAATGTATGGCAGGGTCAGACTCCCTTTAGAGACATTACAGGAGAGCATTAAGTTAGGTTGTGAAAGTGGAGCTTAGCTTGCAGTAGAGAGCCAGAATACTGGAGGTGCTGTAACCGTGGAATGTCTGCCTAGCAGTGTGCCTATGTGTTTAGAGAAATTAATCAGAGCAGGAAATGTGCATAGCTCACACACATGGTATAGGTGTCACTTGGCTCACTACACATGGTATGGGAGTCACTAGGTTTCAGTCATGTATATGTACACTGACACAAAGACAGTCATATATGAGTGTATACTGATGTGCACTTATAAACAAAAGTTCTGGGTATCAATGTAAAGGCATATCTTATGGGATGTGAAAAATTTCAAAAACCTTACATGAAGTTGTTGAACTATCAGCAGTTTAGGGCAAGTGGTGGAGTACTTTCTAAAGATCCACTTAGAGTCTTTTCCTCCCAAGAGGTCTGAGAAATGCACACAGAACTGTCTTCCTCCTACCCAGGAAGCTAAGGCCCAGGAATACTGCCCTTAAAACTCTACCTTCAGGCAAAGTGTTGATCAGATGGTACAATATTCAGAAGAAGCTGACTGAGAGATTCAAAACAGGATGTTGATTTAACTCTTCAAAAAACCTGGGGAAGATGGGATAGGGGTTTTTTGAGAGGGGAAATCGGGAAAGGGGATAACATTTGAAATGTAAATAAATAAAATATCCAATAAAAATGAAAACATAAAATATATAAAAATTATGTAAATAACATAAAAAATAAGTAATAGAACACTTGCTTCATATGAATGGGATGTTTACATTTCATGTATGTCTATGCAAGCTACTGCTCAATGGTAGACTGCTTGTCTACCAAGCACGGGACCCTGAGTTCTGTCACTAGCACTACAAAAATAGAAATAAATATAAAATGAAGAAAAAAGAAAAGAAAACCCTGAACGTGTCCAGAAACACATTTAGTCAATTTTACTTTACATCTTTGTTCAGAAAATAATGAAGGATGACATGCTGACAGTTACAGCTAAGCAAATTAGAACACACAGGTTTTAGGGCTTACAAACATTATAATGTATGAAATCTTTCCAATTTCAATTCATTGACGGTTTTATGAATTTAGAGAATTTGTAAAATTTATAAACAAAGGTTTATGCAGGGTTGTGATTTTATTTTATTACCTGAAGTTCTTCTGAAAGTATTTAGGAGAAAAAGAAGAAAACATGTGGATCAGAAATGTATATTAATCATGCGGGCTCTGACAACAGTTGGTGTTTAAATTTAGATGATGGTAAAATCAAAGCATTGTATTGGTTGGGTGTCCTGAGATTACTCTGTGAACTTACTGCTTCCCCATCTATGAGTCTAACAAAACCAGTCTATGATGATGTATCCACTAGAGAAGCCAGGGGCTAGAATTATCCTTTAGGACTCTGCTGAATTAGCAATAAGTGATTGGTGATGGGGCTTAAGACCAAGCTTGTGTTTGCAAATGGTTCTAGCCTTTTCCAGTTTATTCTGAGCACTAACAACAACTTCACTATTGTATGTAGTCTGTATAATCACTGCAATATCAGTAATTACTATAATTTGTTAGAACTGCAAATCCTGGGCCTTTTGCCCACAGTCACTAAGTCACAGCTCTGGGAATGGAGTTCAGTGATGCTCTGTAGAGTCTATACCAGGAACACTGAACTGAAAGGGTTTTCTTCCTCTTTGCCAGAATCAAACTATTGCTACTACTAAAGCAGCATAAACAGGCATGTGCTCTATTTAAAGAGAGACTTTGACGTCTAAGTATTATTTGGTTTGTGCTTTCCCTTTTTAGGCAACTTTGCACTTAATATTAGCAAAATTACTAGAAGACAACCATGATTTTGGTTACTCAAAAATTAATCAAATAAAAATGTTAAAAGTTTAACATTGTACCTTAAAAGTGATACAATGAGAGAGAGACAGAGAGAGACAGAGAGAGAGACAGAGAGAGGAGAGGAGAGAAGGGGAGGGGAGGGGAGGGGAGGGGAGGGGAGGGGAGGGGAGGGGAGGAGAGGAGAGGAGAGGAGAGGAGAGGAGAGGAGAGGAGAGGAGAGGAGAGGAGAGGAGAGGAGAGGAGAGGAGAGGAGAGGAGAGGAGAGAGAGAGAGAGAGAGAGAGAGAGAGAGAGAGAGAGAGAACGAGAACTAACCAAAATACTTTAAAACATACAGTCTGGAGTATTAAACATAGATTTCCACTCTTGTCTTAAGAGAATAGTCTTCAGAAATGACGTAGTCTATAGGAACACAGCTCGAGGTCATTAAGACGATTGATGAAGATAGCAGCAAAAGAAAATAACTGAGAAGCTGGTAGGATTGTTCGGTGATAGAGCACAGTTTAGCATGCACATGATCCTCACTTCAATGCCCAGAAAGCATCTACATACTCACATGTGCATGTGCATGTGCACACACAATGTTTCTGTGAAATGTTACAAATATGGAAGAAGAGATCATTCAAATTCATACATGAAAACAAATACAAAATAGTCACTGTCAAAAGTTTGGATTTGAATAGTTTTGAGTTTTTAATTGAATTTAGATCTTGTTTTCATTCTCAAAACTTCCAAAAGTATAATCGCGGAGGACTACCTGAAACTTAGGATCAAGGTTTAATTTCAATCTTAGTAACTCAGAGTATTTTTAACTATATTTATAAAAAGTGATAAAATTTATCAGGGTGAAACTATACATTAAAACTTTGCTCGCACTGTATTTCCTAACATTGCCTACATTTTAAACTACTGATGCCAGAGTTTGAAGCTACTTCACTAAATCTCTTAAAATGGTCTCATTTGATTCTGTGTAATTATATGATACAGATAATGTAATAGATATAGTCACATCACCTCAAATTCAAATTCAGGCTTTTGCTTAATTATTCTTTGCTGTATTTTAAAGAGCACATTTAAAAAAAAAAAACAAACCTTGTTATGTGTGGTAGCACATGTGTATAAACCTAGCATCCAGGGATCTAAAAATACAGAATAACACGATCTTATCTTTCTCTTTCTTTTAAGTCAAATGGAAAACTCACTAAACTTATACCCCCAAAATGAAATGAAAGTGTAAAATTATTTATAACATCTGTGGCTATATTACAAACCTTCTATCCTATGAAATTTACTACAGTAAGAGTTGAACCTTATCTACATAAGAAAGATACAACACACTAAAGAAGCTACTCCTATGGACAGTAACCACAACTGGAGCTAAGCATGCAGCAAATGCAGTCACACTCCGTGCTGTGGAAACTGAATGTATAAACATGGCACATGAGCAAATCCTACTCACAACAGAACTGCGAAATATCCTTATGCATGTGCTGCCTTTCCCCACTAAATTGGGGAGAAGTAGTAATCTTTATGGATCTAATGATGATTTAGACATTATAGAAAACTGTGTTTTTATATATCATTCTTTAACTATATACCAAATTTTTATGAATGAAACATTAAGTTAGTGATTTTCCCTTCAAAGTTTATAGTACTTTCAATTAGTATATTTGAAGTTTGATTTGTAAATCTAAGGAAGATCAAGCCAAAAACAATGCAAGCGAATTTTCCTATTTATAAGCTTTAATTTATCTAATTCAGAGTTCGTATAAGTAAAATGAAGCTATTTCTGGAACATTACGATATATTTATGCTTTTGAAATGCTGCACCAATATAAAATATATCCCCTCCAAATACTAGTCATTACTATAAACTCTTGTCTCAGTTCAGGAAAATTCTGTCTGCACAGAAGACTGGAGGCGCACCATTCTGTTTGTCTTAAACTTCTAGTTTATTAGTATCTGTAGGACAGGAAAGTCCTAAACCTTAAATGTGAAATTACTGCCTCTAATTCTCATCTGCTTGAGGCTGTAACCGCTGTAACTGACGGTTGAATGGAATATCGATATAGAAATGAAGACTGCAGGCCACTCCAACTCCCACTTTATTAAGTACTTTAAAAACAAGGTTCCAGAAGTTTCAGTCAATTTATGATTTTGTGCTGAAAGCAGAAGACTACTGGTATTGTCTGAAAGTTTCACTTGAAGGTTCAGTTTGGTCTTATGAAATGCTAAGGTCATGTGTGCTTTTGCTCATATAAGTACTGTTTCTTAAACACTTATGCTAGTTGGAACACTAAATCATTTTCATATAGTAAAAAGTCTGACAAATACGGTTATTCATATTCCCAACTTTAAAATTATCTTCCCTCAGCTTAGCCTTACAGAAACAAAGCAATTTCCTTGTTATATGATTACATTGTTTTATATGCTTATACAGCTATGGCCCAAAGACCATCATTAAATATCTTCCCATAGGCAAGATAAATAGACCAATTGGCTATGTTTAATATAAATATTTTCATAAATAAAACAAAACTATTTATAAACTGATATGAAAAGGTCCTTGTTAAGAGGCAAAAAAGAAATTATTTTTGTTATCATTTTTGTGAAAAAGTTGATCAATTATTCTGCTAGTAAAGTTACTGAAATATTTCTAGAATGAAACTTAAAAACTTGGTACCATTGAGTACTTCTGAGAAGACAAAAGAGGTTGGAGGTGAGAGGTAGTCATAGCATGTGTGTTATTTGACCTTTTCAATGTGCAATTTGAATAATTCATATAAATATTAACTGAAATTTTGAAATATTCACAAGGGAATAAGGAGGCAAATTTTCTGGGGAGTTATAAAAACTTATTTTTTTGAAAGCGCATATCTTACACTGGATTCATGGACACTTAAAGTCCAGGGGAAAGAAGAGCACCTACAATTTTAAAATGACTACAATTTTAAAATGAAAATTTTAATTTTCATATTGACTACATGAAACAGTAAGTAAAAGGAACAATAGTATTTTCAACAAATAGGAATATTGACAGTTTGTACCACAATATAATTCCTCCAAATTATATGAGTTAATCTAAATTTTATCACATAGTAGTAGATAACCCCTGAAGTTTCCTCCAAATAGTTAAGGTATATTATATTTTACATTAACTAGAAGATATGTATAATATTATATTCAATATGTTTTCTTCATGATTTTTGTCAGGATCTCATTTTGCTAAAACATTTTAAATGTACATAAATATCATTACACCTAAATCCTAAAGCTTTATATCACAGTCTTAAAATGCTTAATGGAATAATAATATTTAGTTAAGAAGAATAAAAGCAATTCTTATTATAAAACACAAAGATTATTTAACAGAGGAGTGATTAAGCTTCTTAAAGCATTGCTATTTACTGTTTGGAAAAGCATAAGATACAATATGCTTTGGTGGGCACAAAAACATCACTGTATTGACAAGTTTTTGTTCTACAAATGAAAACTGTTTTACTGTCACAGTTCAAAATTCCATAAATGAAGATGCTAACTAAAAATAAAAACAAGAATTTCAAATAAAATGAAGAAAAAATAGTGATACAATCAGCAGGCAGGAGTGTAGTAAGTCCAGACTTATGACAACAACCAACTCCCAAATGTTAAGGTCTATGAAATAGCAACAATAGATTACTAATTTAAATTGAATATAAACTAAAACACTTATTCACACTGCAACTTAGCTGGACTCCAACAAAACTGTTAATATTTCTTAAAAGTCTTAGTATCAGCAGAAATGTCTCTTATATATGTATATATAAGAATATATATGTACATATAAAGACATATACATATATAATTTATAAGAATATGGGCTCTTATTGACTACATGAAACAGTAAGTAAAAGGAACAATAGTATTTTCAACAAATAGGAATATTGACAGTTTGTACCATAATATAATATAAAAGTCATTATCACAAGCCAAATATGAACTATTATATCACCCTAATAAAGCGTTTTTCCATCTGAAGTTATAAAGCAAAGGTGATTATACTTGAAATAAAAGTTCTACTGATAATTCAGAGATGACTGTAGTAGAGCAAAAATGATTCCAAGATTTATTTATTTATTATATGTAAGTACACTGTAGCTGTCTTCAGACACACCAGAAGAGGGCGTCAGATCCCATTACAGATGGTGTGAGTCACCATGTGGTTGCTGGGATTTGAACTCAGGACCTTTGGAAGAGCAGTCAGTGCTCTTAACCTCTGAGCCATCTCTCTTATCCTGCAAAAATGATTCCAATAACAGTTTTTCAGCTGGACAGCAAAGCATCCCAGGAGATGGTCTTTAAGTTCCATCATAATCCTTCTTCATTAGCAAGCCATAGGAAGCTATTTGCACATTAAACTTTTCTTAGAAAGTGGTGCTATTCCTAATAATTTTAAATGAGAATATTTCCGTACAGACACAAGTAAATTGTATAAAAGTATCATCAATGAAGTTATGCTAAGGACCAAGGAAATGAGTCATGGTGTGTAGTTGGTCTTCCCAAGTGTCATAAACGATTCAAATGATTTCATATCAATGGAATGGAGTGAATTAATGATGTACTGTACTTACTGCTCTGCTGCTCAGTAATGACACACTTGACTATAGTTGTCCCTTATTTTCCATGATGTTCATCAGATACCAGATGTTCTTATATATAAAGATATGGTAATAGATGTATATAGTCTGTATAAACAGTCTGTATATTTTCTTTTAAAAAATAAAAAGACGTGTGTGTGTGTGTGTGTGTGTGTGTGTGTGTGTGTGTGTGTATGTGTGAATGTATGTTGTTAATCATTAATCAAGTTGTTACTGGGGATATTTAGGTAGTTAAACCGGGCCCAATGGCAAACGGAAATGGCTCCAAGAGCTGAGCAGAAAAGGATGAGGTCTCAGGAGGGCACATCAGTACAAGAGAATGGGTGAAACAAAGATGAGACAGTGCACGAGGCTTGAGAAATCGCAGGAACTCCCTTACCACTGCAAGCAGCATCTGACATATATCGTAATAGGCATGCAATTAACTGCTGGGGCAACTTTCCTTTTGTGATGAATATAAATGTAATGTTTTGTCTATATTTCCCAATTCTTTTAGCACAGCACTTTGTTTTGTTGATACAGTGGCATGGCCAGAGAGGATATGGCTGAGTAGTGGCAACTTTAGTTTGCAATCAATATAAATATTTTTATGACTGAAAATTTAGAATTGTAAAATTATTAGAAGCAAGGGACAATATATATTAAAAGCACTTTGAAAATATGTAGAAAATATGGGATTGCTTCAAGTATCTCTGCATTTGATATTGGCTGAAAAAAAAATCCCTTTACACTCAGAAATGCTGTCCTAATGTTAGGAAACACTGAATTAAAAATAGTGGATTAAAATTTGATTAGAAAAAGGGAAATAATAATGACGGAAGCATCCTTATTACAATGCACAGAGAACATCATGAAGAACACCGCTATCCACGCCCTAACTCACCACTCTCTTTCATTTCAAGAATGGAGACACCAAGAAAAAAGTGTGTTGACTTCATTCAGATCCCCAGCACTCCACTCCCCTTCTACACAGAGCTGGGGCAGCGCTCGGGACCACTGTCATGATGCCACCAAGCTACATCCTTGGCCCCAACAGCATGACTAGTTCAGATAGCTGAAGTAGAAAGTCCATTCCATTGCTATCTTAGATGATCATTTTTTTTATGCATAGTTGAGGTTACAGCTTGATGATATCAAATGGCACATAACTTCCTATATTTCTGACAGTATTTCAATAAATTAATACTCTCATACTGACATGTCATCCTTTTGTGTCAAAATGCATATATAAATTTAAATACTTGAAAAGTGCTATGTAAAGTTGTGGCCTCACACTATCATGTGCTCATACCTGTGATCAGCGCCAACACAAGTGCCTCACTTGTGAATCACCTGCTATCAGTGCTTCCCAGAGGCTTTCTTTGTGACAAGAGGGTCACATGACATAGCTCAGCCCAGCCTCCCACGAGTGAGGATGACTGACAGCATGTATCTACACAATTGTTTAAGTTAAGTACTAATATCAGTAGGTAAATCAAGCACATGTGGCTTTCTGTTGTAAAAGAAAACCAGGTTTTTTTATATATTAAATAAAATATAGTACAGGTGGTATATAACTCAGGCTGGCCTTGACTTCACAGCAATCATTTTGCCTCAATCTCTGTGTGCTAAAACTCCAGGCATGAGCCCCAAGCACAACAAAGTCAGTATTTGCATTAGAAAAATTCATGTATCTAAATCCAGCTTTCTATTACTGATAAAAGACTTCCTACTTACTGAATTGGGGCATACATGTCAGTAATGTTCTTTTCATAAGGCTACCTGTTACAATTTCTAACATGCCAGGATAGGAAAACTGCTTAACATAATTTGCCCAACTCAAATTTATGTGATTTGTTTCTCTCCATAGAGAAAAACAGTCCAACAGAAGCTACAGAAGCTAATGTAAAAGTTAAACACTTACTGTCGCTGGGGAGGCCCGAGTTGTATGTGTTACTGAATGACCAGAATTCTCCATCGAATTGCCAATCAGATAGGTTCCTCCCGAGCTGCTGATGAGTTGTCCTCCTGTGACGCCCATCTGAATCCCACCAGTACCCACCATGCTGTGGGAGGACACCACGGTTGTAACCTGTGCAGAACTTCCTTGAGTATCAAAGTAATTTCCTCCAGTGTTTTGGCTATACATCTGTGTTTCTGTGTAGGGATAAGTTGTTGTTCGGCTTTAGAAGAAGAAAACAAAGGAGAAATTTATTAGCTTGTTTATATCATGATTGTTCTCTTTAATACAAATATATTTTAAAATACATCAATAATATATAGCCTCTGAATCCTGTTAAAAGTTATATTTTTCTGTGAAATATTATTCCTACCAATGGTTGGATATCCAAATTAAATGTCTGTTTCTTTAAAGAGAACCTTAACTTGGTTTTGTACTGCAGTAGATTTACCCACTATAGGAGCACATCTCCAATTAAGACTAGGTCAATTCTCTGCAAGTCTGTTAAGCAAATTCCTTCCTCTCATTAGAAACAGGGGGAGGGAAGAAGGCTTATGGGACTTTCGGGGAGGGAGGAACCGGGAAAGGGGAAATCATTGGGAATGTAAATAAAAAAAAATAGGAAAAAGAAAGAAAGAAAAGAAAAGAAAAGAAAGAAACCTTAGGTATGTACTAGTGTTAGGAAAACTAGAATCTGCAACCCGAGGGAGCTGGCTGACAGTCCACCTCTCAGGCCACCTCGCATCCCTGGATGACTAGTGATTATCCTTCATATCTGAAGAAGCGTCTATGGATTCCTTCTGTAACACCAACGGATCTGGAGCTGGCACACTGCGCAGCTCTATCTGGTGGCTCTTCCTTCACACTCTTTATACTTAGTTAATGACTGTGCGCTCTTCATGTACTTACTTTCCACTTCCCAAAAAGTCTGGTCAAGCCCCTGACCTTAGCCTTTCAGTGAAATGGCTTTTAATAAGGTCACTTACAACCAAATGTAAATACCAGGCTGAGAGGCTCCTGTCGGCCCTTGTCTCCTTTGACCTATCTGCAGAGCGACACTGCTGACCATGCCAGGCTGCCCTTTTCTTCTCTGTCTATTCTGATTAAGCTTATCTGATATTTTCACTTTCAGTTGATGACATCTTACATTATATGATACTTTCACATTTCTTTTTATTTTGTAATATGTAAAAGCTCACAAGAAATTACAAAAGTACAGAAATAAAAAAATGTACAGCCACAAACACTTCACATGCTTATATCTTTAAAAATTCAAAAGATAAACTGACATTTCCAGTCCTTGTTACTCTCTAGCACCATCCCTACTGTAGCCAAGCCTGACTGTTGTTGTGTAGGCTTCAAATTCTTGGGGTATCAACTAGTTCAGTGCTTTGTTTTCTGTGGCACTTCATTTCCTCTCTTTATGTTCACTGTCAACACTTAAACCCCTTTTCTAACCTCCATACTCTTGGCCTGTTCAATATGCTAGTTTTTGTGGTTACTGCTTTTCTTGTTAATTTAACTTAAACTACAGGCCTTTATCACGTACTATATGACACTCATGTACTCACAGTAAGCTATCTAGAGTTAGGAAACTTTATTTTCAAGTTCTAATTTAAGAATTTTAACATCTGAATTTCTAATCATCATCAGTTATTTCTAAACACCCACATAACTCACTGAACATGGATATGTGGAGCTGGTGCCTACATGGAGCCTTGACCTCTATGTTCTGTCTTTGGTGTGGGAAGGAACTCTGCAGGCTACAAAAAGAAAAATGTAAACACAAACCCAGCCACAAAACATTTTTCCTACAATCAGTCCTGTCTGCATTTTAAGCTAAGGCAATAAACAGAACTCACGGGAGTAGCCAACCAATATCTTATTTAACTTACGGCCCACTCTATGAGACAGAACCCATACCCACCACTGCTTGGGCGACCAAGAACCAGAGACTACATAGCCCAGAGACTTAAGAAAAGACCCTAAAAGTGGATCAATAAAATGACTCCTAATGATATTTTGCTGTACTCATAGATCTATGCCTTATTTTAGTTGTTATAGGGAGTCTTCCTGTAGTAGATGGGAACAGATGCAGAAACCCATAGCCAGACATTACACATAGAGTCCTTGAAACACACAGCACTAAATGGAGTGTCTTCATCAAAGCCCTTCCCATAGAGTTCAGGGAACACTGTTAAAGAGGAGATGGAAAGAATGTAAGAGCCAGAGGGGATGGAAGACACCAGAGAACAAGGCTCTCTGCATCATCTGAGCAGAGCTCATACGAACTTAAGAGACTGAAGCAGCACCACAGAGCGGACACAGGTCTGTACCAGTTCTTCAGCTTGGACTCCTGAGTGTGTGATGAGGGGGTCCCGGATTCTTGTGCCCACTCTTGGGGCCTCTTCCTTCTGTTGGACTGCCTCAACCGGCTGCTCTTTGCTTTATCTAATATTTTATTTTGTTAGGTTTGGATGTAATCTTTGAGAAGCCTGGCCTTTTTGTAATGAGAGGCAGGAAGGGACTAGATCCAGAGCAGAGGGCAGAGGTGAGCAATTGGGAGGAGGAGAGGGAGTAGAAACTGTAATTAGGATATAGTATATGAGAAAAGAATCTATTTCAATAAAAAGAACAAAGAGAAAAGTCTATGCTATGAAGCACCCTCAAAGGTTTTAGCTCTTTTATGCCCTTCTTCGTGATGGAGAATAGCACCTCCAAGGCTAGTTTTTGACATTAGAGCTAATGCTTCTTTTATGTGGATATAAGCCAGTAAATCCTAAGAATTTTCTTTTAAATAAAACATGGAATTCTACAATATGCCTTTCCATCCTCATAATCCTTAATTCACAATGCCATTTATTATAGCTGCCTTCTAATTGGTTTTCCTTCTTCAAACCTGGATCTCTGCCAATTTTCCTCCAATTTTGCTGCCATGGGATTTTTTTCTAAAATATAAATATGGAAACAAAATTTTACTAAAGAATCTTGCCATGATTACTATTTTCAAAAGTCTTCCTTGCCTTCAAAAACTGCTCAAAACCTTACAGGAAGCACCAGAACTGCTTTGCACATAATCTCAGAACTCAGTAATGGTCATGCTCTTAAATGCTTACTTCAGTAACAGCACAATGGCCATCATTTTTCTCCAGAAAGTACCATTTTTTTTCCAGCCTTTTCGCTTTGCTTGGAGAGCTTTCTTATTTCTCCCAAATCTCTTCCTTTGTCCTAATCACCCTTAAAAGTTCAGTGTAAGCTCCTCAACTCCGATTTATTTTCTGCATCTTGGCTTACCACAATCACTCTGTACTGCGAAAATATAGCTTCCAATAAACTGACTGCTAATTTACTCATGTATCTGTACTTGCATGAAATTGTACCTCACTTCTATCTATATTCTCAACACAATACAGTCCCTATTGATAGTGAGCACAATGAATAGCCATTAACTTAAAACACAATTTCTATTGGCCATAAAATTCAGCTTTATAAATTTCAATGAACATTTTTAAATATTGTTATTCATGAGAAATTGTGTGAAGCTAAGACTTTTAAATTTTCAATGAGAAATTTTATCCCACCACAATACATGCAATTCATATAATTATAGAAAGATAACTTTCAAAACTCCTAAAGACCTTTTGCTATAACCATAGATTAGTGTCTCACTCAGCATTTCACCCAAGAAGCTTCTTGTAGTTGATGGGAACTAACATGAGACTGGCTAAGATGCAGAGAGGGAGAGACTTTGGATCACTCAGTACTAAATGAGATATATTCATCAAACATTCCCCTCAGGGCCCAGGCATCTATACGGAAAAGAAAGTATAAAAACTGTAAGAGCCGGGAGAGGGGGTGAATCCAAGGAAATAGTGTTTTCCAGACACAACGGGACTGATGCATATGAACTGAGAGACTGTGTTAGCACTCATGGGGCCTGTACATGTACATACCAGTTGTGGCCCCAGCAATGAGAAGGGGAAGTGGGCACAAGCTTGCACCCCTAACCAAGAAGCTATATACAATCAGTATCTGTTTGCAAACAATATTTTTTAAAAACTGAAAATTCCATTTAAAATATATGTAAAATTCTTGCTATAATTTCCCAAACTAGAAGTCTTCTGTATTTAATAAAGATAGCCATGTTAGGCTATCCTGCCAAAATCAATATACAGATTCAATGCAATCCCAATCAAAATCCCAACTCCATTCTTCATAGAGTTAGAAAGAGCAATTATCAAATTCATCTGGAATAACAAAAAAATCCAGGATAGCTAAAACTATTCTCAACAGTAAAAGAAGTTCTGGGGGAATCAGTATCCCAGACCTCAAGCAGTACTACAGAGCGATAGTGTTAAAAACTGTGTGGTATTGATATAGTGACAGGCAGATAGATCAATGGAACAGAATTGAAGACCCAGAAATGAACCCACACACCTATGGTCACTTGATCTTTGACAAGGGAGCTACAACCACCCAGTGGAAAAAAGATAGCCTTTTCTATAGATGGTGCTGGTTCAACTAGAGGTCAGCATGCAGAAGAATGGAAATTGATCCATTCTTATCTCCTTGTACTAAGTTAAAGTCCAAGTGGATCAAGAACCTCCACATAAAACCAGAAACACTGAAACTAATAAAAAAGAAACTGGGGAAGTGCCTTGAGCACACGGGCACAGGGGAAAATTTCCTGAACAGAACACCAATAGCTTATGCTCTAAGATCAAGAATTGACAAATGGGACCTCATAAAATTACAAAGTTTCTGTAAGGCAAAGGACACTGTCAAAAGGACAAAACGGCAACCAAATAATTGGGAAAAGATCTTTACCAACCCTACATCCGACAGAGGGTTAATATCCAAGATATACAAAGAACTCAAGAAGGTAGATTCCAGAGAGCCAAATAACCCTATTTAAAAAATGGGGTACAGAGCTAAACTAAGAATTTTCACCTGAGGAATATCGAATGGCTGAGAAACACCTAAAGAAATATTCAACATCCTTAGTCATCAGGGAAATGCAAATCAAAACAACCCTGAGATTTCACCTCACACCAGTCAGAATGGCTAAGATCAAAAACTCAGGAGATAGCTGGTGCTGGTGAGGATGTGGAGAAAGAGGAACACTCCTCCACTGTTGATGGGATTGCAAGCTGGTAAAACCACTCTGGAAATCAGTTTTGCGGTTCCTCAGAAAACTCGGCATAATACTACCGGAGGACCCAGCTATACCACTACTGGGCATATACCCAGAGGACTCTCCAACATGCAATAAGGACACATGCTCCACTATGTTCATAGCAGCCTTATTTATAATAGAAGTTGGAAAGAACCCAGATGTCCCTCAACGGAGGAATGGATACAGAAAATGTGGTATATTTACACAATGGAGTACTACTCAGCTATTAAAAACAATGAATTCATGAAATTCTTAGGCAAGTGGGTGGAACTGGAGCGTGTCATCCTGAGTGAGATGACCTGTTCACAAAAAAATCACACATGATATGCACTCACTGATAAGTGGATATTAGCCCAGAAGCTTGGAATACCCAAGGAACAATTAATTCACTTATCAAAGGATACCAAGAAGAAGGAAGGAGAGGCACCTGGTCCTGGAAGGGCTCAATGTGGCAGTGTAGGGGAATACCAGAAAGGGGAGGCGGGAGTGGGATGGTTGGGGAGCAGGGGGAGAGAAGAGGGCATATGGGACTTTTGGGGAGGGGGGCGGAAACCAGTAAGAGGGAAATCATTTGAAATGTAAATAAAGAATATACCTAATAAAAAGACTAAAAAAAAAAGATAGCCATGTTGATTTCACATTTATATTAAAAGAAAGAGAAGTTCATGTTAATTTAAGTCCACTGAATATAAAACAGCTTCATCTAATAATGCATAAATTAAGACAACCTGATGTTGGTGTATATTATAGTCAAATGAGTTGTTATAAATACATACAGGGCAATAAATACTGACATAAGCAAGACATGGTTCTGTTTCTCTTTTCAGGGACTAAGAGTGATAAGTGAGTATGCCCCCTATGGAGATGCTTTCCAAATTACAGACACAGTAACAGCTAAAGACAGCTCATGGTGTAGACTACTACACAACACACTCTACGTAGTTTTAGAGGAATTTTAACCTAGCAACAAGGCTGCTCTGGCAAGGGATCATATCCAAAAACCTTTTAGGTCTATGTGATTTGACTGGAGAACAGATATACTCTGGACTTAGAGTATGGTCTGGCTGGAATATAGGCAAGCACTTAGTACATACCTTTAATCCCAAACAATAAAAGCAAGGTTAGTTTGAAGACAGAACCAGTCATGTTTGAGAGTGTCATCTAATTGAGGGGCAGACAAAATGACAAATCAGAGAAAGCTTTGACAGAATGAGTCAGAGATAAGGATATACCCAACTCTCATAAGAACAGTAGAGAGGCCGGGCGGTGGTGGCGCACGCCTTTAATCCTAGCACTTGGGAGGTAGAGGCAGGTGGATTTCTGAGTTCGAGGCCAGCCTGGTCTACAGAACGAGTTCCAGGACAGCCAGGGCTACACAGAGAAACCCTGCCTCAAAAAAAAAAAAAAGAACAGTAGAGAGGTGACTTTAAGAGAGCCAGGCAGAAAGAGAGAGGAGGTAGTTTTACTGGGACAGTTTTACAAAGACAGGTTGTTCAGTGAGAAGCCTAGAGAATCCAGATTGAATCAGTCAGCTGGGAAAGGACATCAACCCAGAACAGCTGAGTTGAACAGCCAGAGTTCAAACAGAACTAGAAAGGGTGAGTTTATTCAGCAGTAAGGTTCTGAGATGGCATTACATGTGGTAAATAAAAATTACTTTTACACTTTCACGTATTCTTTAATTTGTATGGTGATTCTTTGACTGATACAATTCATGTTTCGAACATAATCTGAATAAAAACAATTTGGATCAGTTCAAAAGATTTGTCCAAAGGTAAACATCTATGAAACAAAGATTTAATACTCAAACTCAGCTCATGTTCTGAATCTTATGGAAAGAACTTATGGTTTTATACACATAAATTATAACTATGAATAACTAAGAAGGAACCATTCTAAAGGATAGTAACGGGTTGTGAAATTTTCTGTTGTGATTTAGAATTGCATTTCCTCAGTCACGACTGTTCTTAATCAGAGTGGGACCCTCAATGCTGAAGAAGGGCTGATAGAGAAGCCAGAGGCAGGCAAGAGGATACAAGGAAGCATGTGTTAATTCCAGCAGTTTTATCAATATGGACATTGTTACTAGAGCTTAAGAAAAAATATATCAAGGGACTAGAGTCATCCATCTTTCAGGTGTGCTTTCTTCAAGAAATTCTCAATAGAGACCAGGAAGACATGTATGCTGCAAATAAATACATAAAGTCTAAATAACTCTCAGTTCAGCATGAAAATGGGGCTGTGAAGAGCAAGTTACTGTAGTTTTCACATTTTCTTCTAGCTGGGAATGATTCATGGGCTAGAAGACAGTCACAGAACAAGAGAAGGGAGCAGGCACCAAAGAACACACCAAAGTTACAGAGCACCATGCATGAACTGTAAGGATGGCTTAGTTGTTTCATAGACACATAGTAATTAGGAAAGGAGGGACATGAATTGTCTAAATTTGATCTTGATACTGGGTTTCTAATACTGGGTTGATACTAGAAGGAGTCTATAATATTCTCACATGGATTTTAATCTTTGGGAAGCAAACATCACCTTATTAAATGGTATCTCAAGAGCCCAAATGAAACCAAAGTAACACACAAGAAACACCTACAAGTCTTACTAAGATTAAATGGTTAAGCTCCTAAATCAATACCTAGAATGTATCACCACCACCACCACCACCACCCACCACTACTATTTGGTTTGTGTGATTTTGGTGTTTATGAGACCATGTCTCACAGTGTAGTCTAGGTCTAACTGGACTCAAGATTCTCCAATCTCAGCATCCCACATGCCAGACAGGTGTGTGTCACCACACTCAACTTTGAAGAATGATTTTTTTTTTAAATACCAAGAGAAAAGCAAATAGTTCTTCTGTACTATAAAGAGTGGCTCTTCTTGTACCATAATCAGTTTTTGATACTACAAACATTGAATGCATCTTTCATTTTTTCCCCCTTCATTTCTTGCTTCAACATTATTTTCTTCAGAAAGCTCCTAAACACATTCAAGGAAACGTCTCAGTTATGATCTGTCAGGTGTCTATTTCTTGACTGAACTTTTCTGAAACAGCCGACTTTCTAGACAGCTTTATGCACATTAGAAAGATGTCCTGTGTCCACTTTGTTTCAGACAAACTGCCAAAGGCTAAGAGTCGTAAAAATGACTTACCATATGATTTTTACAGCTAAAGCAAAACCTTGCAATTATTCTCATCTGTACCCAGTAATGGAAGTGGAAGCAGGGATATATATGTTTACTGGCAGAAGCTTCTTCAGAGCTCAATCTATGGTTCTACATACCAGGAGTCTCACCCTTTTAATTCAATTAACTAATG
Source organism: Tokudaia tokunoshimensis (assembly GCA_036184795.1). Classification (NCBI taxonomy): domain Eukaryota; kingdom Metazoa; phylum Chordata; class Mammalia; order Rodentia; family Muridae; genus Tokudaia; species Tokudaia tokunoshimensis. The sequence goes on from BTHU01000001.1 coordinate 146,798,921, forward strand.
CTGCTTGAATCTCATCACGCCTTTGGTATACACCATGGTTAAGCATGACTCTGAATATTCTCTACTTGCTTATTCATTAGAATGACTAAGCCAACTGAGCTAAGGTTTAACCATTTTTATTCCCTTTTCCAGGTTCTAGCACCTCATATGTAAATACATAATAGAATATCTCTAAATTATATACTGTGCATTTTATCAAGTTTTTTAATATCATGCCAATAACAAGACTGCCACTATAAAATCCAGCAAGACTATGGAAGGAGTAAATAAGAAAATAAATAGCTTGTAAATTTCATAGCATAAGTCAAATTAAAAAATATAATATAGCAATGGGACAAAATCTAACATTGTAAACTCACTAAAGATAGGCTTTCCTGCACAAATACTACCAAAGCAATATGTTTATTTTCTTTGAATACGTACAAAACAGATATAAATTTAAATGACTAGATGCTAATTTAATAAAAACCATAAAGAGTTTAATAGGTATAAAAGTGATTTTCAATAATTAGCCATTAAAAATTATGTTTTGTTTCTTTCTATAATAACTATGTAAACACTGTATATAAAATTTCCAGAAAGAAAGAGAGAGAGAGAGAGAGAGAGAGAGAGAGAGAGAGAGAGAGAGAGAGAGAGAGACAGACAGACAGATAGAGAGACAGAGAGAGAGGAAGGTGAGAGGAGGGGAGGGGAGGGGAGGGGAGGGGAAAGGGAAAGGGAAGAATCAGCATTTAAAAAACTTCAAATAAGTCAGTATCTGTAGATCACTGAAAAGCAATGCACATTAGAGGCCAGACACACGGCTTCCAACCAGCTGAGCTTCAGTTTATTTGTCCATAAAAGGGATGGGAAGAAATGATCTCAATCTTTCCAACTCTGACATTCTAAGCAGCTACATTTGAATGCCTTTCATCTTTGGAGAGATGGGAGTTTTTATGTGGATAACACCAGAAGCCTTTCTCTAATTGTGAGACATCCAAGTTCTTCTCATACAAGGTCATTTCTCCCTCCAAGAAGGTTTCCTATGGAACCAGAGAGCTGGTGAGCATTAGAAGGGAAGTGGATGTCCACACCGGCTCCTGCACATATTAGACTATGTATCTGTAGAAGCACAAATGAAGAAAGCATTTTCTCCCCTTAGTTATAGAAATTCCATGTACTCATTTCTTCTAAGGAAAGAGGATTTTAAAGAGAATAAGAAAACCTAATTTCACCTGCAAATTCTGAAATTTAGCTGTGTTACTTAAGGAGGAAAAGAATAACTTGAAGTGGTTTCTTATTAATCATTTGAAGTAGATGGGAGACGTAAGTGGGGGTCTTCAGACAATGTACTAACCATAAGAGTTTCAAGAGGTGATGCTTAGAAAATTGAGTCCCATTCTTTTTGCATGCTTATGGGTTTTGAATAAATTACAAATGTCAAAAATGTCATCTTCCAAAGTATACCATGTAAAAGTTGTGGAAATACTGAGTTTCTTTCCTAAATACTGACTTTTTTTTCTCCAAATACAGGACTTTTAAAACCTCAATAGCTCTATAAGGAACTGGGGATATTCATGAAGATTATTACAAGTTTTTCCTCTATTTGTGTAAGCACAGAATGCTTTTAAGGGACTCATACTTTGTAGAAGATAGTTTGGAAAATGTCTTCCTTTATTTGATGATAAATGTACTATTTAAACAAGAAGAATTGTGAAGAATAGACTTTACAGGTATGCAAACAACAGATGCCTTTATATCTTAAAAACCGATTATCTCTAAACAATAGACAATTTTCATTTATTGCTTACATAAAAAAATTTCATTGTAAAACAGACTTCTTAATTTTGCCATAGTTTAGATTACAATGTTCTTTCCACTATGACAAGCATGGTGCATGATTGTGAGGAAGGATAGAAATTAAGAGAGGAAGGAACAAAGCAGAAAAACTTTTATTTTAAAGGTCTGTTTTCTTACTAACCAAGAGATTGTAACTGCAAAAGAACTCTCTGCTTGTGGTATATTACTTGGCTAATTCAATCACAGCAACACGGATGACTAGAAATTATAAATTTTAAGAATTTGTACAAAGAGATGACAATGGTCTAGATTCGGGGGAAATATCTTCCAGAACAAGAATAGACTAAGCCAGAGAATGGATGGAGTTATTACCCATTCCCTTGAGTCAAAAGCAATGATTCTGTGTCAACATCCAGTATGGTAAAGTAGTCTCAATTGTTCAATTGAAATCCATGCCTACTTGCTAACCCACACTGTTAAGCCTGTTACGCTAGCAGTAATTGTCAATATTCACAGCAAGAACCAGGTAAACACTTTAGTTTCAGCAAATTATGATGATTACACATTCTCATAAGTGATTACAGGCATCTGTGAGTGCTGTCATCACCTCCTTAGTGAGACCCTGTACATTATGTCTACATGAAATGAGAATGCTGGCTTAGAGACCAGACTTCCTAAGAGTATACAGGTTGTAGGGTCATGTATTGGGTGCTTGAAAGTTCATGATAACGATCAGAGTCCCTCTCCTCTAGGAGTATCATTAGCAAAATGTGGTTATTATCACACAGAAGTGGGACTCTGAGGTCTAAGTCAGAGATCAAATACTAACTGCCTATTAATTCAGTATGACACAACAGAAGAATGGAGATCATACTAACACATATGGAAGTCTATTGAATAAAAAGTAAGACTACAAATGACCTCAGATGGGCATGTGATACATAAATTCTATGCAGTCTAATGGCAGCAATATAAAATTACAGAAAGATTCAAATGGCTTATGATGAAAAAGTAATTATTTTGATGCCTGAGAAAAATATTCATACTCATCTACTCACTAAAATCCTAAATATAATTTATAGCAACATAATGGCATGTCCTTGTTGAGTGTAAAGGGGATACTTCAGAACTCCTATTCAAAATGTATATTTGCTAGTAATGAGGGGTTTTAAAAGGCGCATCTTCTCCCCTGACCAAGAGTGCTCATTTTGACATGATCCTTGGAACTGGAGATGCAATCTAGGCCCACACAGTCCAGATCAAAGTTAATTGGACTTTGTAGCAAGTGAACTCATGACCTAGACCTCATTAGCCATGATCTAATCAACTGAACTAGTGGCCACAGAAAATATGTGTTGGCACTAGACAGTTTCTTTGGAATCAGTTCTGCACGTAAAACAGTTCTTACAATTTTAAAGAATCAACTTTAGAAATGATATTTATCTATAATTTTCAAGTACATAAATTCATTTAACTTATATTTATTACATGGGAAGGTTAAATATGTACAAGAAAGAACAAAGGAGTCAAGAAGATGACTTAGCAGTCACAGGTTTATGCCACCAACAAGGTAAAAGGAAAAAACCTATTCCCACAAGGTGCCTTTTTGTTTTTTGATAGTCAGATACATAAACCAACTAACAAATGTAAAAGTACATTTTGAAATGCAGATGACAATGTAAAGAATTTAGGACAGAAAAATATAAGCTGATAAAAGCACAGCATTTATCAGCAATAATTAACGTTTGTACACATTTCTTGATTGAATCATAAAGGGCTTCTGAGAGGCTATCTGCTGCCCTAGCTCAAAGTCACATCCCTCTACCTAATAGAGCAACCCCTACCCTGAACTACTGTAAACCTGCACAAATGAGGAACGACTGTGACAGACTCTTTTAACATCTATCCTAGGTGCCCCTTTCTTTGGTCACCTAGCTTCTGTTACACAGACCTGAAAGATATGAGACCCCACTCTCTCAGCTTCTGTGTCACTCAGCGTGCACTGTCAGAAGCAAGGACAGCTAACAGTGAAGCTGCTTCTACAGCTTCTTTTTTCTTTTTTTTATTATTTTCTATATTTTTTTTATTTATATTCCAAATGATTTCCCCTTTCCCATTTCCTCCCTCCCCGAAAGTCCCATAAGCCCCCTTCCCTCCCTCTTTTCCCCATTCAACCCCCTCTCGCTTCTCTGTCCTGGCGTTCCCCTACATCCAGTCTTTCCAGGACCAGGGGTCTCTCCTTCCATCTTCTTGGAAATCTATTGATATGAGAATTGTGTCTAGGGTATTCTGAGATTCTGGGTTAATATCTCCTTATCAGTGACGGCATACCATGTGTGTTCTTTTGTGATTGGGTTACCTCACTAAGGATGATATTTTCCAGTTCTGGCCATTTGCCTAGGAATTTCGTGAATTCATTGTTTTTAATTGCAGAGTAGTATTCCATTGTGTAGATATACCACATCTTCTGAATCCATTCCTCCATGAGGGACATCTGGGTTCTTTCCAGCTTCTGGCTATTATAAATAAGGTTTCTATGAACATATTGGAGCATGTGTCCTTACTGCATGCAGGGGAAGCCTCTGGGTATATGCCCAGGAGTGGTATAGCCGGATCCTCCGGGAGTGTCATGCCCAGTTTTCTGAGGAACCGCCAGACTGCTTTCTAGAGTGGTTTTACCAGCTTGCAATCCCACCAGCAGTGGAGGACATGCAGAAGAATGCAAATCGATCCATTCTTATCTCCTTGCACTAAGCTCAATTCCAAGTGGATCAAGGACCTCCACATAAAACCAGACACACTGAAACTAGTAGAAAGGAAACTAGGGAAGAACCTTGAACATATGGGCACAGGGGAGAATTTCCTGAGCAGGACATCAATAGTTTATGCTCTAAGATCAAGAATTGATAAATGGGACCTCATAAAATTACAAAGTTTCTGTAAGGCAAAGGACACTGTCAAAAAGGACAAAGCAGCTTCTACAGCTTCTACAAAGATATTTATTTTCTCAGAGAATAAGGTTCAAGTGAAAAGCATCTTTTCCATTTGGTATAAATGCCTACAGTAGTTTAAATTTAACTTAGAAATGTTAAAAATGAAGCTTCAGGAGGCCCTAAACCTACCTAAGAAATAGGTGAATATCAGCTACACTATTAACTATGAAGAGAGCTGAATATCCACTAGAAGAACAGAAATCTATTAACTTTTTATAAATGCCAATGATCTAAATAAATGCAAATAAAACGACCAAGCAGCAAGTACTCGTTCAGGGCTATTTCTTCCCAGTATCAAAAAACATTACAGTGTATTCATCATACAATACTCGATGGAAAATAATGGGTGCTGCTGCCCTGTATAGAGGAAGGCAAGCTGACTGTGGAAGAGAAGTTAGTTGAAGTCAGAGTGAAACACCGTTCTATGAGGAGGATCACTGTAAACGGGTTGGGGTGGGGAGGAGCTGGAAAGAAAGAAGAATGTGACCAAATGCTATTTTAAAAAAATGTATTTCTGGGTCTTCAATTCTGTTCCATTGATCTACATGTCTGTTACTGTACCAATACCATGCAGTTTTTAACACTATTGCTCTGTAGTACAGCTTGAGGTCCGGGATACTGATTCCCCCAGAGGTTCTTTTACTCTTGAGAATAGTTTTAGCTATTCTGGGTTTTCTGTTATTCCAGATGAATTTTTGAATTGCTCTTTCTAACTCTATGAAGAATTGAGTAGGGATTTTGATGGGGATTGCATTGAATCTGTGTATTACTTTTGGTAAGATGCTCATTTTTACTATATTAATCCTGCCAATCCATGAGCATGGCAGATTTTTCCATCTTCTGAGGTTTTCTTCAATTTCTTTCTTCAGAGACTTGAAGTTCTTGTCATAAAGATCTTTCACTTGTTTGGTTAGAGTCACGCCAAGATACTTAATATGGTTTGTGGCTATTGTGAAGGGTATTATTTCTCTTACTTCTTTCTCAGCCTGCTTATCCTTTGAGTATAGGAAGGCTTCTGACTTGCTTGAGTTGATTTTATATCCGGCCACTTTGCTGAAGTCGTTTATCAGCTGTAGGAGTTCTCTGGTGGAGTTCTTTGGGTCACTTAAGTATACTATCATATCGTCTGCAAATAGTGATAGTTTGACTTCTTCCTTTCCAATTTGTATTCCTTTGACCTCTTTTTGTTGTCTAATTGCTCTAGCTAGAACTTCAAGTACTATATTGAAAAGATATGGAGAGAGAGGGCAGCCTTGTCTAGTCCCTGATTTTAGTGGGATTGCTTCAAGTTTCTCTCCATTTAGATTGATGCTGGCTACCGGTTTGCTGTAAATTGCTTTTACTATGTTTAGATATGGGCCTTGAATTCCTGATCTTTCCAAGACCTTTAGCATGAAAGGATGCTGAATTTTGTCAAATGCTTTCTCAGCATCTAATGAGATGACCATGTGGTTTTTTTCTTTGAGATTGTTTATGTAGTGGATTACATTGATGGATTTCCTTATATTGAACCATTCCTGCATCCCTGGGATGAAGCCTACTTGATCGTGGTGGATGATCGTTTTGATGTGTTCTCACCTGAAGAATATCTAATGGCTGAGAAGCACCTAAAGAGATGTTCATCATCCTTAGTCATTAGGGAAATGCAAATCAAAACAACCCTGAGATTCCATCTCACACCAGTCAGGATGGCTAAGATCAAAAACACAGGAGACAGCAGTTGTTGGCGAGGATGTGGAGAAAGAGGAACACTCCTCCACTGCTGGTGGAATTGCAAGCTGGTACAACCACTCTGGAAAGCAGTCTGGCGGTTCCTCAGAAAACTGGGCATGACACTCCCGGAGGATCCTGCTATACCACTCCTGGGCATATACCCAGAGACTTTACCTGCACTGCATGCAATAAGGACACATGCTCCACTATGTTCATAGCAGCCTTATTTATAATAGCCAGAAGCTGGAAAGAACCCAGATGTCCCTCAATGGAGGAATGGATTCAGAAGATGTGGTATATCTACACAATGGAATACTACTCTGCAATTAAAAACAATGAATTCACGAAATTCCTAGGCAAATGGTCAGATCTTGAAAATATCATCCTTAGTGAGGTAACCCAATCACAAAAGAACACACATGGTATGCAGTCACTGATAAGGGGATATTGACCCAGAATCTCGGAATACCCTAGACACAATCCGCATATCAATAGATTTCTAAAAAGATGGTAGGAGAGACCCCTGGTCCTGGAAAGACTGGATGTAGGGGAACACCAGGACAGAGTAACGAGAAGGGGTTGAATGGAGAAAAGAGAGAGGGAAGGGGGCTTATGGGACTTTCGGGGAGGGAGGGAACGGGAAAGGGGAAGTGATTTGGAATGTAAATTAAAAAATAAAAAAAATGTATTTGACTCACAGAAACATAATGGTGCTTCTAGGAAGTAATAAAAGTTGGTTTGCTGGAAGCAGGTGAGAAGTATGGAGAGCGGGAAGAAGAAGATGCCAGGGGCACCGTGTTTATTTTCAGGTAATTAAGGTGTTCATATAGTAGGGGTATTGTTGACAGATTCATTAACTAATGAACAAATAAAACGTGGAAATCTAGGTAAAATGCTGGATTAGAAGCTGAGCCTGGGTGAATGGACGAATGCAATCAGAAGTCTAGGGGTGCACTACTCTGCCAAGATGCTCACACCAGGTGCCCAGCCCACACTGTACACTCCATTAAACTCCCCTCTAAGCACAGTTCTGCCACTGCCTCAGCACTCACTACTGCTAAGGATTCTGAAAGAAAGCAATGTAAGCACACAAAATTCTTCTCTTCTGCAAGGGGACACTGTTTGAATTATTGAGACTCTCTGTCCTTCCCAACCTGTAGAAACTAATAAAAATGACAGGGGAAAAATAACAAAATACATAATAGCAGCTACTCTTATTTTGTTTATTTTTAATTCTTGGTTGCTCATTTTTTCTATAATTTTCATTTTTTCTTTTTATTTATTTTAAACTCCAGATTTTATTCCCCTCCTGGTCCACCTTCCAACTGTTCCACACCCCATACCTCCTCCCTGCCCCCTGTCTCCACGAGAATGTGTCCATCCACGACCCAGCCAGACCTGTACACTCCCTGGGGCCTCCAGTCTATTGAGGGTTAGATGCATCTCCTCTGACTAAACCCAGACCTGGCAGTCCTCTGTTGTATATGTGTTGGGGGTCTCATAACAGCAGGTATATTCTGTCTGGTTGGTGTTCCAGTATCTGAGTGATCTCCTGGTTCCAGGTTAATCGAGACGGCTTGTCATCCTATAGGAGAACCCCTCTCCTCAGCTTCTTCCAGCTTTCCCCTAATTCAACCACAGGGGTCAGCAGCTTCTGTCTATTTGTCTATTGATTGGTGCAACTGTCTGCCTCTGACTCTTTCAGCTGCTTGTTGGGTCTTCTGGAATGTGGTCCTGCTAGGACACAGGAACAATTATGGGTCAGTTTTGACTGTGGGATAGCAAAGCTCTTTCTGCTGAAGGTGGGCACTACTAGTTCCCTCTCCCTCTCGCCAATGTAGGGCATTTCATCTAAGGTCCCTCTCTTTGAGTCCCGAGAGTCTCCCAACTCCCAGGTCTCTGTTACATTCTGGAGGGTCCCCCCAACCTCCTACCTCCCGAGGCCAGAGGTTGCAGGTTTCCATTCTTTCTGCTGACCCTCAGGGATTTCAGTTCTTTTCCCAAACCCAATACCCAATCATGTTCCCCTCTCTGCTCGCCCCCAACCCCCAGCATCCCCATTCCCTCCCAGATTCCTCCCTCCCTCCCCTCTTGTGGTTGCTTTCTTCTCCCTCCCAAGTGGGACTGAGGCTTCCTCACTTGGGTCCTTCAGCACATTGACCTTTTTGGGTTCTGTGGGCTGTAACTTGGGTATTCAGCACTTTTTTTCTCTTTTGGCTAATATCCACTTATCAGTGAGTACATACCATCCATGTCCTTTTGGGTCTGAGGTACTTCACTCAGGATGATATTTTCTAGTTCCATCCATTTGTATGCAAAACTCAGGATGTCCTCATGTTTCTATTTTATGGAATAATTTGAGGAATATTGGTATCAGGTCGTCTTTGAACGTCTGGTAGAATTCTGCACTAAATCCATTGGGCCGGGAGTTTGGGTTTTTTTTTGGTTGGGAGATTTTTAATGACTTCTTCTATTTCCTTAGGGGATATGGGCCTGTTTAGATAGTCTACCTGCTCTCGATTTAACTTTTGTGTGTGATATCTTTCTATAAAACTATCCATTTCATCTAGATTTTCCAGTTTTGTGGAGTATAGGCTTTTGTAGAAGGATCTGATGATTTCTTGAATTTTCTCCATTTCTGTTGTTATGTCTCTCTTTTCATTTCTGATTTTGTTAATTTGGATACTGCCTCTGTGACTTTTAGTTAATTTTAATTTTTATTATCATTTTTAAATTACTGAGCTGTGGTTTTTAAATTGCTTGCTTACAAAAAAAGTAAAAGAAAGGAAGAGAGAGGGGGAGGGAGGGAGGGAGGGAGGGAAGGAGGGACAGAGAGGGAGAGGGAGAGACAAGAAAGAACTTCAAAGTCTGGCCTTCCCTTTTCTTGAACTACAAAAGTCTTCTCTCTACTTCCAGATCAATCTATATACATTTCTACCCATTCACAGTCTCCCCTCTTTATATACTTTCTCATCTACCTACATTGACAGCCCAACCTTTAAAAAATAAATTTATAAACTTCATTTTCCCCAATGCCGCTATTTCTGGATCAAATCAGGTACACTAGAGTGTCCTGTTGAAAGCAATGTCAAAACAGCCAGTAAGGCATTGGGGAAACACAGCCACTTTTTACTACAACCAAATAAAAGTGGAGACTATAGTTTGCAATGAACACTCCTCTTCTACCTTTCTGAAGAACTCATATAAAACAAGTCAAAACAAAATATTAGGAAAAGGAATAAAGTAAAACAGGAAGACACATCTATCCCAACAGATGTACAAAATACACCAGAGAAATGCAATGAGAGAGCTCACCATAGCACACCGGCCGCCTCTCAACTCTGCAAGAATACAAAAAAAAAAAAAAAAGATACTAAGATAGCTAAAATTTTAGAGAAAGATTTCTATTTTTAAAAAAGTCAATGGCAAGCCGGGCAGTGGTGGCGCACACCTTTAATCCCAGCACTTGGGAGGCAGAGGCAGGCGAATCTCTGAGTTCGAGGTCGGCCTGGTCTACAGAGTGAGTTCCAGGTCAGCCAGGGCTACACAGAGAAACCCTGTCTCAAAAAACCAAAAAAAAAAAAAAAAAAGTCAATGGCCATAAAGGTCACTCAATTTAGCAGAGGAACAAACTATGGGATTCCATTCAGGACACAGACAATAAAGTAATTATAGTGAATTAAATGGTTGGGAACTTGGAGCTGAAAATTTTCAAAACATGGAAAAAAAATCAACCAAAAAATGGAGACACTAAGGAGGAACTAAACAGAAGCAGTAGAAATATATGTCAATTATACTACAATATTAAAAAAAAGAATGGTTCTTGAAAACTACAGATAAAAATGGATTTCAGAGAAGACAAAGTCAAAATAATAATATATTCAGAAACATTTTTAAATATTAATAGAATCATCAAAGCTTATCAAAAGTCTAACAGCATTAAAGAGGTCAAATCTAAAAATCCATGAGATAGAAGAAATTGAGAGGAAGTCCAAAGGTACAGAAAATATACTCAATCAAATGACAGCAAAAAATTTTCTAAAAATTTTAAGGGCATGGAAGGAGGGGCATTACAACAAAGAGGACTTTAGAACTGTAAACAGGACCAGAGAAGAGGATCCCCACAGCTCTCCAATGAAGATGTGCAAAATAGAAAGCAAAAATCATATAAAATGACAATCAGACAAAACACAAGCGCTACAATAACATTGCATGTTGCATCAACTCCCCCACCCCCCAAAAAAGTTAGGAAAACACAGAATGATTTTTATATTTATCTAGCTACGTATTTACCTATCTATCATCTACCTATCTATCTATTTCCATCTATCCATTTAGTCAGCCACCTCTCAAGTTTTGAATTTATGTAACTTTCAACCAAGGTCAGTAAGTAAAGTAAGTAAAGTTATTCTCACACTACGATCAATGGAAAAATAAGACTGTTTCAAGGCAAACAAAAACTAGGGCAAAATACAAAAACCAAAGCAGTTCAGAAGAGAGGATTATTAATATAGTGCTATACATGGAAGAAGAAAAGCAGTCTTACTCATGAAAATACAGCAAATGATATGTTCCATGAGAAGAACCAATTAACCAAAGAAAGCAAGAACACAGTTGATCACATCCAACATAGTAACCAGCAAATGTCTAAAACTAACAGGGAAGGAAGAAGAAAACCAGAAATAATTCAACCAGCCACAAAAATCAAGTAATAGAAAAAAAAATCACTAGAAATAGCACTGTCCTTAAAATAATAATCTTATGGCAAACAGCCTAACTCACCAATTATAAACAAACTGGATTTTAAAAATATTTCAGCTATCTGCTGCCGAAGAAACACACTTAGCTAGGAAAACATGTAAAGAGAGTCTAAAGTTGCAGGGAAATGCAAGCTGTGAATAGCTGGTACAATAACTCTCATACCTGGAAAAGTAGATTCTAAACTAGAAATTGTCAGAAGAGATAAAGAAGGCTACTGTTACTATTAATAACAGGAACAATTGTTCAAGAAGCTAACATCTATAAATAACTATGTATCCAATCTTACAGCTACAGTTTCATAAAACAAATACTACAAATATAACAACAGGTCACAAAGGTTCTTACACACAATCACAGTGTGAAACTTTAATACCCAATTAGCAAATTTACGTAATTTATACAATAAAAATGATAGCAAAGAAATTTCAGAACCAAATTATGCCGCAGACAAATAGGATTTAATAGATACCTACCAAATATTCTAATGAACAGAGAGGGACCACATGTTCTTGTCAGCAGTTTGTGCAATGTTCTCTAAATCTGACCAGATTTGGGGCCTTAATGTAAGCCTTAAATACAAGAAAGTCTGAACTCATTCCTGTAACTCATCAGACAACAGTCTGAGTAAAGTTAGAAATCAACATCAAGAGAAAACTCAGAGATAACAAACACTTGGAGACTGAACAATACACTTTTGAATGAACAGTAGGGAACTAAAGAAATCAGGATATTTAAAAATTCCTAGAACCAAATAAAACAAAACTGTAACCTAGCAGAACTTTCAGGACACAGGAAGTCCTGAAAGGACAGTTTATTATCTCTAACCAATCACCTAAAAGAGGCAGGTACCCAGTAAATAAAAGTGATACAGATTACCATTTTGAAAAACAAGAGCCAACCCAAACTCAGTACATGTGAAAAATACAGACTAGATGTAGCATAAATTAGTGATACAGAGGTTAAAAGAGCAATGCAAAGAACAGATGAAACAAATGATCCATTGAAAGAGTAATAGGTTTCACAACCCCTTAGCCAAACTAAAAAACAGAGAGATAAGACCTAAATTAATAAAATTAGAGATGAAACAAAAATTCTTATAATAGGCTTCAACAAAATATTGAAGATCATTATGAAATATGTTGACTCTGATGAAAAATTTTGGTGGAGTTGTGTTCTTTAAATCAGCAGATAAAATCAATACCTTTTCTGTACATCAGTAACAAATTTGCTGAGAAATTAAGAAGAATATCCCAATAAAAGTAGCTTATAAAAACAAAAATACCTCATAGTAAACCTAACACAAAGAAATTGCTTTGCAATGCAAACTTTAAGACACTCAAAAAGGAAGTTGACACTAGATAGTGGAAAGACCATCGACTCTATTACCCAAAGGAATATACAGATTAGTCTAATCTCCATCAAATTCAAGAGATTCTTCACAGAAGTTGGGGAAAATGCCCCGAAATTCATATGAAAACAAAAAAGTCCACAAATAGCCAAAGATATTGTAAACAGAAAATAAACTGTGGGAGGTGTCAAAATATCATGGTAACTGACCTCCAATTATACTACAGAACCATAATGACAAAGAAAGCATGATACACAAGAAGGAAGGAAGGAAGGAAGGAAGGAAGGAAGGAAGGAAGGAAGGAAGGAAGGAGGGAGGGAGGGAGGGAGGGAGGGAGGGAGGGAGGGGGAGGGAGGGAGGGAGGGGGAGGGAGGGAGGGAGGGAGGGAGGGAGGGAGGGAAGGAAGGAGGAAAGGAGGGAGGTAGAGAGGGAGGGAGGGAGGAAGGAAGGAAGGAAGGAAAATAGACAGAGAGGCCAGTCTAGCAAACTCAAAAGACTACCCAGAGAAAAACTCACATAGCTATACACCTACTTTGACAAAGTTGTCCGAAGCTTAACTGAAGAAACAGATATCCTAAGGAAGTGGTGGCGCACGCCTTTAATCCCAGCACTTGGGAGGCGGAGGCAGGAGGATTTCTGAGTTCGAGTCCAGCCTGGTCTACAAAGTGAGTTCCAGGACAGCCAGGGCTACACAGAGAAACCCTGTCTCGAAAAACCAAAAAAAAAAAAAAAAGAAACAGATATCCTATTCAATAAATGGTGGGGACAAAACTAGACATTTACCTGTAGAAAAATGCAATTAAATCTTGATTGCCTGAATTAAAAATTGGTCTATGGGTAGACCAAAGACATTGATTCAATATCTGAAATGCTGAAACAGCTGAGGACAAACATTTCAAATCACACTTATAGGCAAAATATTCCTGAACAAGGTATAGAGCACAAACCTAAGAACTGATAAACGGGATCTAAATATGACTCCAAAAACATAGGAAATAACCTTGAGTTGACAAAAGCAACAAATGGAATTAAAAAGACCTCTTAGAAAGCCAAGAGACCATCTGCAGGATGGATAGATAGCCTACAGATTAGTGAAAAACACCTGCCAATTATGTAGAACATATAAAGAACTACATGCACACTAATCTTACCACTTCTTTTTTGTCAATAGCAAGAAAATGGAATTAGTCTATATATCCCATTGAAATGTGGTAAATATACACAATAGTATTTTATTCAGTCATAAAGAATAGTATGTTATAAAACTTACAGGTAAATGGATAAATCTGGACACTATTATATCAGCTAAGAAAACCTAGACTTGGAAAGAAAAATATTGCATGTGCTCTCTCTTATATAGATGCTAAGCTTTATTTTTAATTAATTTTTCTGCATATGAATGTTTTGTTTATATGTATTTTATTCATATCTAGTGATTGCAGAGGTCAGAAAAGGTCATTCCCTTGAACACAAGTTACAGATGATTATGAGTTGCCACATGGGTTCTAAGAATCAAATCCAGATCCTCTGGGAAGCAGCCAGTGCTCTTAACTGCTAAGACCTCTCTTCAGCCCCTGATTCATATTCATATGGGTGTGGGAGTATATACAGATCATTAAACTAGAAAGTGGATAAGAAGAAAAAGGCTTGAGAAGCAATGGGGACACGTGTGCTATGAAAAGAGCAAGGGGTTACCACATATGGCAAGATATAAGCAGGGGTATCTCAGGGGGAAATGAATAGGGAATTTTGACAAAAACAAATTATGTTTGAAATGCCATAATGAGACCAACTTTGAATTCTAATTTACAAAAGAAAAATAAGAGACAAAAGATGAACTTTCTTTCCATTTCCCACTACCATATTCCAGACCTCAGGTCAGGAACATTAAATATATCCTGAAATCCTCTGACAACTAAATTTAATTAGAGTATATCCCACCTCCATAAAGTAATAATAGAAAGTTTAGAATATAATACTAATAAATAATTAAACCAAATCTAAGCTTTTAGTCATAATAATAGTATGAATAACTTCGAATGGACTCCATTAGGCATGCTTGTCTTATTACAGTTATGCAGTGGGTAAAATGAAGACCCTCTGAGAGCTTGTAGGCTGGTATGATTGGAATCAATGGAAGCAACCATGGAAAGAAGCAAAGTCAGAAGAGTTGTCTTGAGGAGCAGTCACACTGCAGGGATGGACGAAGCACCCAGACTACAAGGCCATGAGGAGTGGAGTGACTACTGGGAAGCTAGAAGCACACGCTGCAGGAGGACACACTCCAGGGATGCAAAGGGCATGGAAACCAGAGGGCTGGAGTAAGACACCAAGAGAACTGAATTCACTTAGGCACAATCAGAAACTGTCTGCTAACAAAAGCCCATGCTGGAGTATCTTTTGGTTTCTTCATTTATAATAATACACTGACTTTCAATCCAGAGGTTGCAAAAAGCCAATACATATACAAATTGCTACTATTGTCGATGCAGAGAAGACATGACAGTTGGGGAGGCTGACTTGAGTAGGGAAAGAAGATTCGTGGAAGATCATCTCTTTTTATATAGATTTAACTGTGTGGAATCCTACAAAATTCCTTATATATGATTTTATACAAATTTATAGATAAACACAAACTTCATACATATCTAGCTTGACATTTAAAAATCACAGATGTTAAGACATTAATAAAACATAAATATTATTAACAAATAATAAAAGCTTTTCTTAATTTAGGGGAAAATGCTAAAGCACATACAATCTGATCAATTTAAAATATTCTGGGAAGGCTAAGAGAGAAGAAAATACAGATGCCACAATTTTATTAATAAACATAGATAAAACTCTAAATTCCAGTTTAATTTAAATAACTGTCACAGCAAAACAAAAACAACATATTTATAAACATGCAAATAATCCCAGGACTAGAGGGCTGTATTAGAAAGTACAGTATTTCTCTGAGTTGGGGGAAGCAATCAGATGTCAGCATCCAACTTACATTGCTCCATTGGTATAGACAGTATCACTTCCTTCCACATACTGCACCTGAGCTGGGTAGACATGTTGGACCTGCTGAACTGTCTGTACCTGCTGCACCTGAAAAACAAATATGAAGACTGTGGTTAAGTGGTAAACATAGAAACGGTACTCCACATTAGATCCATGGTGAGCAGAAGACACAAAGGATACACCACATTAGATTCATGGCATTTAAGGGGTAGACCTTAAAAGCCTATATTGCATTGGCTCCATGGTAAGTGGTAGGAATAGGAAGAGTACACCACATTAGATCTATCTCAAACATTTCTCTAGAATACTGTTTAATGGGAGATGGCTAGCATTGAAATGTCTTAGGACTACAGTACTTTCAAGTTAAGAAATTTTGCCTAGATCAAGTATAGCACATAAACAAACAATGCTATAATTTTCTGCTCAGTGTGTATGTACACACAGCTTTATGTTTAATGTTCTAAAAGTTTCTCACTGATTTTAATGACTTATGAAATTCTACTTCATTTCTGTTTTTAAAATAAAGCTAAAATTACTTGCAATTAAAAACAATCATCTCAGTCCATATAATGTTACTTGTATATTTATTTTTTCTCATGGCTGAGCATTTGGTGGATAGCAAATCAATGACCTCTTTGGCCCTAAAAATATATACAGAAAAGAAACATTATATGGAATCAACAGGCTGTACTTTATATATTTAGGAATACATTCTCACGTATATATAATTAAAATCAATTAAACAAAAAGGTCATAAAATTGAAAAATAGCAAAGGCAATTTACATGGAATGGGCTGTAGGGAACACAAGGCAGTTAGGAAATGATGTAATTGTATTATAATCTCAAAAAATAAAATATTACACTAAAAACCCATATTACAAAAATTTAAACACTCTAATGGTTAAAATTACTTTAACAAACTTCGTGTCTTCATTTTTAAAACAACCATCACCATATTCTTTCCTTTTTCTCTCTGTTCCACACACACATGCAGGATTATTAAAAGCAATTATAAGATCATATTTCCTTTATATACATTGACTTATTTATTTATAGAATAGAGGCATATGGATCTTGGAAAACATTCTACTTTCACCATTTGCATTCTAGAAACAAGATCAGGCTTAGTAGTAAGAATCTTTTCCCACTGAGCCACTTCACTGGCCAGTTTGTTATTTCTAAGAAATGAAAATTATTACAAAGAATTATTTTTAATAATTATGTGTATACAAGTCTATACAAAACCCAGGTCCTCCACAAGGGCAGGAAGTACACTAACCACTGATTACTTTCTCTAGTTCCAAGAGATCAAAACTATTACAGCATTAAGAGTTATATCATCTGGAATTCATTACTCCAATGACCAGTGCAATGTGTGTCTGTTCAAGTCAAGATGCTAACACATGTCCCATGGGACAAGAGGGCACATGACTCCTTAATCGATAAAAGTTTCTCATTCTGTTTATATGTTGCCTCTTATCATCCAAAGGGGAAAAATGGGCCCTTTACTTCAAAGGCTTTCTGGCATTCTAGATTCAGTGAATAGCATCACTAAATTTTGTGCTATGTGTTTTAACATGTCATATAAATTGGTGATTAAAATCTAGCTGCTCAGGGATAAAGAGATGGCATATCATTCCACTGAAGACACATTGGTTCCCAGAGTCTATCTAGAGCAGTCAATACCACCAATAACTCTAGCTATAGACAATTAAGTGCCTCAGGCTTCCAAGGGCACCTGCACTCACGTGCTCATATGCCCCATCCTAACCCCTATATGTGGGAAAAAAAAAAAGGCACGGGGCCTGGCGTGCACAGACACAGGGGCACACGCCAGGCTGGGCCGGCGGTGCTTGGGCATCGCTGTTGGGCCAAGGCAGCGTGCATATGCAGAGGACGCAGGCGGAGGTTCCGCAAGGGGGGTTGGGGAAGCAGGCAAGATGCACGCGTGCCTCAGCCCAACAGGGAGCGGGCGGTCACACCGCCGGCCAGTCCTGCACATGGCGCGCAGAGGTGCAGAGAGATGCCACACAGAAGGCATTCTGGTGGATCTCTCTGCGTGTTACCTGTGCTCAGACTGTCCATGTGACTGAATCCCAGAGTCTCCGACGGCGCGTACCTGCTAGCTCCGTGTGGCGAATTTAATAAGAGGCGGCCCATAGCTTTGATGGTTTATTATTAAGAAAATAGAAAGAGAAAAGAGAGAAAGATAAAGAAAGAGGAGAAAATAGATAAGAAAAGCCATGACCACGTGGAAAGGGGAGAAGACAGAGAGATAGACAAAGAAGAGGGCCGGGAGAGGACAAGCAGGGGAAAGAGAGAGAGCACGTGCTGAAGGGTGTTATTTATAGTGAGTTGGGTGGTCAGGTAACCAGGAGGCAGGGACAGTGTGGCTGCAGGCAGGTGACTGCCTAGGCGGAGTCAGGCTAGAACCTGGGGTGTGGCCATACGTCTCATTAAGGTCCCACACCTATACACATAGGATTAAAAATCACGTGAAAATCTAGGGGTAGAAGAAGTTCCAATTTGAGGAGCTGAGAGCTTCCTATTGCACCTGTCTGTTGGCTTATAATGAAGCCATCTGCAATATCAAGTTGGGTATAAGAGGTCAGGCAGCTGTAACCAGATTCATTAGGCTACTGACCTGAGAATTCTAGCAATCATCAAAGGTTGCTTTCTAGAAAAAGATGTTAATAAAAGTTGTAAGCTTGTGGTAGTTGAATTTTTCTGTTTTTTTTTTTAATTAAGAGATTTCTATGAACATAGTAGAGCATGTGTACTTGATGTTGGAACATCTTTTGGGTATATGCCCCAGAGTGGTATAGCTGGATCCTCAGGTAATGATCAGTTTTCAAAGGAACAGCCAGACTGATTTCCAGAGTGGTTGTACCAGCTTGCAATCCCACCAGCAGTGGAGTATTCCTCTTTCTCCACATCCTCGCCAACACCTGCTGTCTTCTGAGCTTTTTGATCTTAGCCATTCTAACTGGTGTGAGGTGGAATCTCAGGGTTGTTTTGATTTGCATTTCCCTGATGACTAAGGATGTTGAACATTTCTTTAGATGCTTCTCAATCATTTGAGTTTCCTCACTTGAGAATTCTTTGTTTAGCTCTGTTATTTGACTGTCTGGAGTCTAATTTCTTGAGTTCTTTGTATATATTGGATATTAGCCCTCTATTGGATGTAGGATTGGTAAAGATCTTTTCCCAATAGTTGGTTGCCATTTTGTCCTATTAACAGTGTCCTTTACCTTACAGAACTTTGCAATTTTAGGAGGTCTCATATGTTAATTCTTGATGTTAGAGCATAAGCCATTGGTGTTCTGTTCAGGAACTTTTCCCCTGTGCCCATGTATTCGAGGCTCTTCCCCACTTTCTCTTCTATTAGTTTCAGTGTATGTGGTTTTAAGGGGAAGCGTTTGATCCACTTGGACTTGAGTTTTGAGCAAGGAGATAAGAATGGATCAATTTGCATTCTTCTACATGCTGACCACCAGTTCAACCAGCAGCATTTGTTGAAAATGCTATCTTTTTTCCACTGGATGGTTTTAGCTCCTTTGTCAAAGATCAAGTGACCACAGGTGTGTGGGCTCATTTCCAGGTCTTCAGTTCTATTCCATTGATCTACCTGCCTGTCACTGTACCAATACCATGATGTTTTTAATCACGATTGCTCTGTAGTAGAGCTTGAGGTCAGGGATGGTGATTCCAGTAGAAGTTCTTTTATTGTTGAGAATAGTTTTCGCTATCCTGGGTTTTTTGTTATTCTAGATGAATTTGCAAATTGCTCTTTCTAATTCTATGAAGAATTGATTTGGAATTTTGATGGGGATTGCATTGAATCTGTAGATTGCTTTTGGCAAGATGGCCATTTTTACTATATTAATCTTGCCAATCCATGAGCATGGAGATCTTTCCATCTTCTGAGAACTTCTTCGATTTCTTTTTTCAGAGGCTTGAAGTTCTTGTCATACAGATCTTTCACTTCCTTGGTTAAAGTCACACCAAGGTATGTAATACTATTTGTGACTATTGTGAAGGGTGTCATTTCCCTAATTTCTTTCTCACCCTGTTTATCCTTTGAGTAGAGAAAGGTTACTGACTTGTTTAAGTTCATTTTATATCCAGATACTTTGTTGAAGTTGTTTATCAGGTTTAGGAGTTCTCTGATGAAAATTTTTGGGGTCATTTAAGTATATGATCATATCATCTGCAAATAGTGATATTTTGACTTCTTCATTTCCAATTAGTATCCCTTTAACCTCCTTTTGTTGTCTAATTGCTCTGGCTAGGAATGCAAGTACTATATTGAATAGGTAGGGAGAAAGTGGACAGCCTTTTTCTAGTCCATGATTTTAGTGGGATTGCTTCAAGTTTCTATCCATTCAGTTTGATGTTCGCTACTGGTTTACTGTACATTGCTTTTACTATGTTTAGGTATAGGACTTGAATTCCTGATCTTTCCAAGACCATGAAGGGGTGTTTAATTTTGTCAAATGCTTTCTCAGCATAACTGTGGCTATATAGAACAAATTAGGTACTGTTCCTTCTGTTTCTATTTTGTCAAATAGTTTGAAAAGAATTGATATTAGGTCTTCTTTGAAGGTCTGATAGAATTCTGCACTAAAACCATCTGGTCTGGGGCTTTTTTTTTTTGGTTGGGAGACTTTTAATGACTGCATGTTCCACTATGTCCATCGCATCCTTATTTATAATAGCAGAAGCTGAAAAGAACCTAGATGTCCTTCAACAAAGGATGGATACAGAAAATGTGGTACATTTACACAATGGAGTACTACTCAGCTATTAAGAACAATGAATTCATGAAATTCTTAGGCAAATGGATGGAATTAGAAAATATCATTCTGATTGAAGTAACCCAATCACAATAGAACACACATGGTATGCACTCACTAATAAGTGGATATTAGCCCAAAAGCTCAAAATACCCAAGATACAATTCACAGACCACATGAAGCTCAAGAAGAAGGAAGACAAAAGTCTTAGAAGATGCTTCTTAGAAGGGGGAACAAAATGCTCATGGTAGCAAATACGGAGAAAAAGTATGGAGCAGAGACTGAAGGAAAGGCCATCTAGAGACTGCCCTACCTGGGGATCCATCCCATATGCAGTCATCAAATGTAGACACTATTGTAGATGCCAAAAAGTGCATGCTGACAGAAGCCTGATATAGCTGTCTCCTGAAAGACTCTGTCAGAGCCTGACATATAGAGAGGCATATGTTCTTGCCAACCACTGAACTGATCATGGGGTTCCCGATGGAGGAGTTAGAGAAAGGATTGAAGGAGCTGAAGGGGTTTGGAACCCCATAGGAAGAACAACAATATCAACTAACCAGAGCTCCTAGGGTATAAACAACCAATCAAAGAATACACATGGAGGGACCCATGGCTACAGCTGCATATGTAGCACAGGATGACCTTGTCGGGCATCAAAGGGAGAAGAGGCCCTTGGTTTCATGAAGGCTAGATGCCCCAGTGTAGGGGAATGCAAGGGCAGGGATGCAGGAGTGGGTGAGTGGGTGGGTAGGGGAACACCCTCATAGAAGCAGGGAGAGGGCGGATGGGATAGGGGGTTTCTTGGGGGAGGGATCGGGAAAGGGGATAACACTTGAAATGTAAATAAATAAAATATTCAATATATATATGGAGGGGGGAGGGAGGGAGGGAGGGAGGGAGAGAGAGAGAGAGAGAGAGAGAGAGAGAGAGAGAGAGAGAGAGAGAGTTCTATAAAAAGCATGTTGAGCAGGAAGTCTGCTGTCTGTTAAACAATCTCCTAGAAATGGCTGCATAATCAAAACAGTAACGATGACAGTTTCAGAGGACATGTAAACATGGAAGGGAAAATATCTGTCTTAGAGGTCCTATTATTAAAGGCATATAAATGTTATTTGGTTCTTCTAGTGTTAGCTCTATATTGTACAAAGCGTTTTACTGAAGTTCTTTAATACTTTTTAATTTTTAACTTTTTTTTAAATACTTCCATTCTTCTTTTTACGTAATATTATGTAAGTAATTTTTAAGTAATATTATGCAACATGCCTTCAGAGAGTACATTTTCATGTAGATTTTACACACATTTGTGGTTATGGATATTTCATGATATATGTGTAGGCATGTGCATGTTTTCTTAAGAAAACACAAGTTATCAATATAATATATTTAGTAGTTTTTATAATTCCAGAATAAGGTAATTTTTAAGATGAAAATTCTCTCATTACATTATTACCAAACTTACAAAACCTATATGCATTTTTCTTCTCTAAATTTAATCTTGTAATCTGCTTATTAATAAATTTTACAATTTCCTGCATGTTGGAGTCCCTTTTTACTGGCTTATGGTAGTTATTTTTATCCTAAATACTATAATAAATATTGAAGTTTATTTATTCAAATACACAACTAGATTTTTCTCTTCCTTGGTAATAATCTGTCTGTTTCTCTGCAAAAGTGGCTAAATATACTATGTATAGTATCTGTCCTATGAATGTTTACTATCTTCTCCATTTTAAGATTATAAATGACTTCACATCTGGTTTTGTTTCTTAAACTAGAATGTGTAGTTAGGTGTATGCTAGTCTTCATACTTTTGACACTTTTTTAGTTTGTCAGACACACTTTTGTTCAGAGAAGTTTTAGTACTATGGAAAAATCAAACAGAAAATGGGCCAATTTTGTACTAGTACTCCCATACCCAATGAGACAGGCACATTAGATGTAGCTGATAAACTCATATCCATATATCATTCTTAAAGACTTTCAGTATGATTTGATTTATATGTGTGTGTATACATGTGCATATAAACCTGTACACCCACACATAAGTAACGTCACAAAGTAGACTTGATAGAGTGACAGAGTTTGAGTCACATGGAAAAAGGTAAGTTGTTAGGCTTGTTTTTTTTATTCTATAAATTCATATTGCTCTTGTTATTTTCAAAATGAAAATTTATTAATATATTATGGACAAAAACTGCAGTATAGCACTCCCACTTGTGATGATGCTCAAACACTACTGGAAATGCCCTCCTAACAAAACAAACACAAAGATAAAAGTCTCCTGCCGCAGTGTTTTCAGTCAGTTTTCAGGACTTCTTTCTGGGGTCAATATCAGGAGAGTACAAGATCCATGAATTTTGGCTACAAAAACTGGTTATACTCCTTTTAAGATACTGAATTATCTGAGTACAGTAGTAGCAGTTTTATTCATGTTTTTATTTTTGTGGGTTTTTTGTTTTGTTTTTTTTTTTTGCAAGTCACTTTTAATTTATTTTCTAAGTTTTGTTGTTTACATTCCAAATTATTTCCCCTTTCCTGTTTCCTCCCTCCCCGAAAGTCCCATAAGCCTCCTTCCCTCCCTCTTTTCTCCATTCAACCCCCTCTCGCTTCTCTGTCCTGGCGTTCCCCTACATCCAGTCTTTCCAGGACCAGGGGTCTCTCCTTCCATCTTCTTGGAAAGGTATTGATATGTGAATTGTGTCTAGGGTTTTCCGAGATTCTGGGTCAATATCCCCTTATTAGTGACTGCATACCATGTGTCCTTTTGTGATTGGGTTACCTTACTAAGGATGATATTTTCAAGTTCTGACCATTTGCCTAGGAATTTTGTGAATTCATTGTTTTTAATTGCAGAGTAGTATTCCATTGTGTAGATATACCACATCTTCTGAATCCATTCCTCTGTTGAGGGACATCTGGGTTCTTTCCAGCTTCTGGCTATTATAAATAAGGCTGCTATGAACATAGTGGAGCATGTGTCCTTATTGCATTCAGGAGAAGCCTCTGGGTATATGCCCAGGAGTGGTATAGCCGGATCCTCCGGGAGTGTCATGCCCAGTTTTCTGAGGAACCGCCAGACAGCTTTCCAGAGTGGTTTTACCAGCTTGCAAGCCCACCAGCAGTGGAGGAGTGTTCCTCTTTCTCCACATCCTCGCCAACAACTGCTGTCTCCTGTGTTTTTGATCTTAGCCATTCTGACTGGTGTGAGATGGAATCTCAGGGTTGTTTTGATTTGTATTTCCCTAATGACTAAGGATGATGAACATCTCTTTAGGTGCTTCTCAGCCATTAGATATTCTTCAGGTGAGAACTCTTTGTTTAGCTCTATACCCCATTTTTTAATAGGGTTTCTTGGTTCTCTGGAGTCTAACTTCTTGAGTTCTTTGTATATATTGGATATTAGCCCTCTGTCGGATGTAGGGTTGGTAAAGATCATTTCCCAGTTAGTTGGTTGCCGCTTTATCCTTTTGACAGTGTCCTTTTAAAGACATATTTTTATTTATATAGATATATCTGTGTGAGGTTATCCTATTTGTATCTCCAGAGGCCATTGGAGGTGGAGATGAAAGCAGTTGTTGTGAGCTATTTGAGATGAGTTCTAGGAACTGGACTCAAGTCCACTGAGAAAATGAAAAGTGCTCTTAACAGTCATTTCTGCATTCTCTGGATAAGAACATTTTTAACACTGTTTCAACTGGCACTAAAAATGAAGAGAATTTTTTACATTGCATGCTATTTTTACTTTCTAAAACAACTATGATTCAAAATTTTCAAATATTTAATTGATATTCTGTTAAACAATAAATGATGTTTGGATCTATGTTAAGAGGTTGTGCATTAAAAACTGCTTTCTATTTTAATTTCCATTAGGTGAATGCAGGAAAATTCAAGTAAGCATTTCTGATTGAGCTAGGGAACTAACTCCTGTCAGCATTTCATCAGAATCTCCAACAACCTTATTTCCCATATCTCTTTGTACAATCTCTAACCTGACACATTTGCTGTTATTAGCCCTCACCCAGGTCGTTAGAAAAAAATTAAGTACATTGTACTGAAATTTCATCCTTCAATTTCATTTGCTTTTCTAAATGAATCCCCAAAATGCTTCTAAAATAATAAATATTTTTCAATATTTTTAATTTTAGTAAAGAATAAGTGCCTAAAATATGAATTGAAAAAGATGTGGAGAAAGATGGATTTGATGTAGTTAATCAATAGTTTTTCTAATTAATCAGTGAATAAAGAATATGGGTGCTTGAATACATGAAGCTCAAAATGGCCTTGGACCAATTTTTAAAAGCTTAAAAAGCTGGCAGTAATGAGGGTTTCATTAGAACAGCATTCTATACCAGATAGTTATTCTGCCCACTGAACCAAAAATATACTGCCAAAGGTAAATATATGAAATAATGCATTTATAGTCATAGTGACTAGGTAGTGTAGACACTTAAAGTGTTGCCTATGGATATATATTTAAACAAACAAGTACTTATATCACCATTCACAGTTTAATTCTCTGAGCTTATGTGCTTATTCAATGTACATTTCTCATGATTTGTCTTATTACAATAGAAGGGAATATCAAAGCAAATTACACACCACAGGAACATGTGCTAGTTCAACAGAATCAATTAGTATATTTTGAGGACAAATTTACACAATATGTTATTTTGGATGTGTTTCAAGAAAAAGAGCATGAATCATACTTCAAAGCAGAAATCCTTCTCAATGGTAAATGAAAGCATGCAGAATTGTTAAGTTCATTAGTCAGTTGAGAAGCTTTCTAGTATCTTTGTAAAAAATTCTTCCTTATGTCAAGATAATTATCTTACTTATAAGTGGAATCGTTTTACATTTAGTTGGCACCAAGTGCTTTAAGTATTCAACTTGAGAACTACATAAAGCTGTATTAACATCATACTAACAGGCTTACAAGAGACATTGCAAGAGTTCCGACCAGATTAAAAAGACAAGATACAAGAGCAGTTATGTGAAAGGCTGCTATGCAACTGACCAAAAGTGAAATGGGAGGGAAAGCATTGTGTAATAGCAGGAAGTGGGGGGCGGGGGGGGTCTGATTGTGTAGGAGCCTCATTAATGACAAAAGCCACCCTTGAAAAGAGAAGGACCAGGGCTCATCCCAGAATTGCAAACTACCAAACTGGAGGCATAAGATGTAGTAGTTGATGATAGAAAAGTCAAGAGAGCAGCCTGTGCAAGCTGGCCTCAAGATGCCAGAAAGAAAAGGTAGAAAGGAAAGTCTGGTGGCTTAACAAGCAGGGAGCTAGGAAATAGAAATCAAACAAAAAATGTTTTAATCAGTCTGGTAAAAGCAATATAAATTCTGTCATAATCTTTTTAATCCTACCAAGAAGATCCTACCATCACTGTGAATTCCAGACTGACTGTAGGTAAAGGGTTGATTCACAAGCACAGACTCACAGTGAACAAGGCATGCTGAAATCACAGCACAGTTACTTAAGTTCTCTCTCACAGCACTTACTGAGAAGAGGGAGTGTCTCTACAATGTTAATATTTATAAAGGTCATAATAGGACAGTCAGTGTTAACCAAAATAAGTTGTTTAGTCTCCTGAGTGTGGTGAGCCTTTGTGAAGACAAAGAAGATGGGAGATTGACAGTAGGGCATGACTCTGATTTAAAGGACAAAATTCATTGTAACAGAAGCTTGAATGAAGGAGAGACCCCTGGTCCTGGAAAGACTGGATGTAGCAGTGTAGGGGAACACCAGGACAGAGAAGCAGGAGGGGGTTGAATGGGGAACAGGGGGAGGGAAGAGGGCTTATGGGACTTTCGGAGAGGGGGGAACCAGGAAAGGGGAAATCATTGGGAATGTAAATAAAAAAATATAGAAAATATAGAAAATAAAATAAAATAAAATAAATTCACTCAGTGGCCCTTGGGTGGCTTGCTCCTCCATATACACTGTGTTGGTTCTGATTTTAAAGGAAATCTTGGTTCTTTAGATACTGTTTCTTGACTTAAAATGAATCTTCTTAAATTCAACCCAATAAAGACCACCACCAAGCTCATTTCTGCAACATGGCTACAGACAAATTGAAGTATAAGCTCCACAGAATTATTTACTAAAACTATGTGACTGCTATGGGCAACCTGAAGAAGTCACACTTGGGCTTCAAATATAATCACAAAGCAATACATTCCCAATGGACTCAGTCCCCTCCTGACCACATAAGAACCTAGGAAATCAAATAGTAGACAATTAAAAACATAAAATTTTTCTAACTGCCTACCATCTACTGTACTCCCAAAAAGGCTACCACCAACACATTCTGTTTCTGTACAGGGAAATAGACATGGTTCTCGTAGGGTAGGGCTCTTAAGAGGTAAGAACATGTATTATCAAGGGGAAGCATGAGCATCCTACTCTTCCTCCAGTGTTTTACCAAATAACTAAAATATAATGTGTTTTTACTAATTGATTTTCCTTACTCAATAATACATCTGAGAACTGTTTATATCTCTGTGTGTATGTGTGACTATATATACATCCTCCTAATGCTGTTAATTGATTTTAGAATATGCTACAATATAGCTAAAGATTATTTAAGTGTTTCCCTTTTAGGGAAACACTTACACACACACACACACACACACACACACACACACATATTCTTTTCTGGCAATATAAGAATCAGTAGGTTAGTCTTTCAAGGAAACATTATGACAAATATCAATTATATGATATGGAAACTATAAACTGAATTGGGAAAGAAATAAATTATTTGTAATACTGAATCTTTCCATTCAGGAATAAAGTACTCTTATTATATATATCCTCTGTAACAAATCTCTACTTTTAGAACTGATAACTCCTTAATGTAAATTTTCATACGTGAGTTGGATGTTTCATCCTAGGTCACAGTGATGAATAAGCTATTATGAAGATTTCAAAGTGTTATAGTAGGCAGAACTGTCAAAATTCTGTTCCCAAAAGACTACAAGTCCTAATTCTTAACAACCTGGAATCTGATGCAAATTCCCTTTGATGGGTATTACATAGTGCGGGTTATCTCTTAAATGAGCAGGCTGACCTGTAGCCAACAGCCCTTTAAAAGATGAGTGCTGGTCTAGCTGGTAGCTGAAGAGGAAGTTAGAATTAGAAACCATAAGACTTCATTTTTACTTGGAAGATGGAAAGAGCGGAAGTTAATACAACTGGATCCTAGAGGCACAGATCGAGGCCCAGCAGACAGCAGTGAAAACAGTCAACCACGCAACTGAAAACAGGTCCAGAAACTGGACAGTAACTTTTATGCTGATGTACAAATCTATTCTCCAAGACCTCTAAAGAACAATGCCTACTGGGATGGATGAAACTCAATGTGAGGGACTTGCAACAGAGTATACAGTCAAGCCCAGCCAGACTGACTTAGTTCTATCTTATGGAAACTAACAGCAATGTTGCTGGGAGCTACAGAATTTACTACAACTTCTTACAGAGCAAGTGCCTTCACTGGGGTTTCTATTGCTGTGATTAAGCACCATGACCAAAAGAAACTTGGAAAGGAAAAGATTTATTTCATCTCACAATTCTCAAGGTCATACTCCATCACTAAAGGGAAGCCAGAGCAGACACTCAAGCTAGGGTCCTGGAGACAGGAATAGAAGCAAAAACAATGGAGGAAAGCTGTACCCCATGGCTTTGTCTGATTTCTTATAAAACTTAGTTTCACCTGCCAAGGGATTGCAACCTTCTCCTACATCCCTCAGCCCCATGGGCTGTGAGCACACACACATCAACCATGAATGAAGAAAATGCCCAAATATGCACCTATTGGAAAGGATGGAAGAAGGGGTTTTTCTATATTCAGGTTTCTCTTTCCAGCAACTCTAGTTTGTGTCAAGTAGACACAAGATTAGTCAGCACAGCAAGAGGAAGTTCAGTGAGAGAAAACCCAGAACAACTACTGCCAGAATCGGGCATGCCCACGGCTTTTGGGATCACTCCTGGAAACAGGGAAGGGGACACAGGACATAATAGGACAATTTTGGATTCTTAGGGCTGCTCCCTACTTAGGACTAACACATACAAACCTAATCCCTACAGTTCCTGTTAAATTTTTAGACCATGCTAAAATGAAAGGATAGGATCTCCCCAAAACATGAACACTATCAGCACAGAGCAAACTGAAACAGTTTACGCCACATGTTCTATACACAAGACTAGGTAGAAGCTCAGCTTTACTATGTAAAAAGGTGATAAAAGCCTAACACAGAAATAATACGATCAAGACAAACTCAAATAATACGAACTCAAAATCAATATCACAAAATGTCAGGATATGGGATAAAGAAGCATATTTCAATATTTTATCTATATTTATGGAGTGACTATAATGTTTATGGAACTCAATAGTTTGGTAAAATAGGAATTAACCAGCAATCTTAATCTCATTAGCATGAGCTGCCCCACAACTGACCTTCTATCTGGAAGGGAAAATGATTGTTGAATAATATATTAAATTTCTAAAATTTTTCTTCCTCAAAGAAACACTGAATTATTCATATTCTGATACATGGCTTGAATTATGTAAACTTTGAAAAAATATATTTTGAAAGGAAATTTATAACAGGATAGCAAGACTTAAAACACGCTTCACATTTTATCTGTGGTTTAGAGTGATATGTCTATGTGTCAAGTTCACAATGAATTTTGTCCTGCAGTCAATCACAAGAGAAAAGTCTCAATTGAGTACATGTCAGTATCAGAGTGGTCTGTAAGTATGTCTGTGACAGAGTACCTCGGTTGTTAATTGATATAGAATGGGCAGGAACTGTGGGTGGTTCTGGGACTGCACAAGGAAGAGAGCTGTCAATGGGCCAAAAAATAACCACTCCAGTAAGTGTTGTTCTTCCATGGTTTCCACTTCATAGTCTAGCTTTAGCTTCTTCTGTCTTGACTTCCTCAAATAGTGGACTCTAATCTTGAAATGTAAACTAAATAAATATTTTTCCTTCCCTAAGCTATTTTTGGTTACAGCTTTTTATCACAGCAACAGAAAGGAAAGTAGAATAAATATTGATTTAATAAGTAAAGGTACAACTTACCTAGTTGTCACAGTACCCCTAGATATGGTAAGAGTGTGTTTCAGTTAACTGGCATTCACTGAGAAAGCTTAGCCATCTAACATCTATTTCCCACCTGCCTGCCAAAGTGCCTAGTAACTCAGTCACCAAACCCCTGCACTATTGTGGATGCCAAGAAATGCTTGCGGAAAGGAGCCTGAAATGGCTGTCTCCTAAGAGGCCCTGCCAGAGCCTTGCAAATACAGAGGCAGATTCTCGCAGTCAACCATTGTACTGAGCGTGGGGTCCCCAATGTCAGAGTTAGAGAAAGGACTGAAGGAGCTGAAGGGGTTTGCAACCCCATAGGAAGAACAACAATATCAACCAGTCAGAGCCCCCAAAGCTCCCAGGGACTAAGCCATCAACCAAGGAATAAACATGACTCCAGCTGCATATGTACCGGAGGATTGGCTTGTCAGGCATCAATGAGAAAAGAGGTCCTTGGTCCTATGAAGGCTTGACAGATGCCCCAGAGTAGGGGAATTGAGGGCAGGGAGGTGGGAGTGGGGTGGGTGAGGAACACCCTCATAGAAGCAGGGGGAGGAAGGATGGGATAGGGGACTTCCAGGAAGGGGGGCGGGCAGGAAAGGGGATAACATTTGAAATGTAAATAAAGAAAATATCCAATAAAAAAGATTTTTTTCTGAAACAGGGTTTCTCTATATAGCTTTGGCTTTCCTGAAACTCACTCTGTAGACCAGACTGGCCTGGAACTCAAAAATCTGCCTGCCTCTGCCTCCGAAGTGCTGGGATTAAAGGCGTGCACCACCACTGCCTGGCTAAGAATTCTTTTACTAATATTTTATCTGTTTATAAATGGTTTCATAAATGAGGATGGCATGGAAAGTTAATCTCCATATCTTGTCATTCACTTGCATCTTAATATAAGCAGCTTTCTTCAAAACCTATGTTAGACCTGAAATGAATAAAAAGAACAGTTTTGTATGTGTGAGTAATCTCCATGTTTGAAGGAATAGATAGCATCTACTGCTTTAGTACTAACAACCACAAGTGTTGGTGTACAGTTAAATCCTGAGTATGGATTTGGGAAAGGAGCGAAAGCAGGTACACACTGAAACACAACAAATAGCTTTAAGAGTTTCTGAAAAAGAAATCACTCAGGCAAGATGACAAAACAAAAAGATACAGAAAAGACAATAGTAACAAAAGAAAAATTCTTCTTGTACCATTCCTGTCTTAGTCCTTTTGGGGTAAAGCATATATAAATTGAGTATCTTAAAACAACTGAAATTCATTGCACAGAGTTCTAGAGATTGCAAAGGCCAATATAAGCAAAATTGGTTATGGATATGAACTCCTTTCTGCCTCATATATTGTAACTCCATGTTGTGTCCCATGGATGGAAAGGATGAGTTACTCCATTTTTGAAGGACACTGATGGTCTCCAATGAGGGTTGTCCCTTCATGTACTAATCGATTCCGTCAATATGTGGGAGGTCTTACTTTCTAAATAGCAGGATTTGGGAAGATTTGCTTCTAAACACAGGGAAACATTTGGATCATACCAATAAAGCATTTTTATTTCTCTCTACTCTGTAACCATTTAATAGCTCCATTAATCTATAAAAATACATAGTAGAAATTAAAATTCTATTAGACTCCTTCCAAGGAATTATTATGAAAAGATGTATCACTGTAAAACTTAGATGAAGTACCTTTTACACAAACAGAAACAAGATTTTCCATTCTGAAGTAAAAAACAAATAACTAACGAGACACTCACAAATTGTTGATGATTAATTTCAGGCTGGACTATAGAAGCAATTACATTTATACATAATTCATTCAAGAAATCTCTTAAGACACTACAAACAATCAGATGTTTTAAGAGACATCTATAGTAGGTATGAAGTAGAAGAATATAGAAAAGACCAATTATTAGATACTGATTTATTGATTTGATTAGTGATTTACTTAGAGCAGTGTTTATACTGCCTATCTGCCAAGCCTGCTGTCATGCTCCCTCTACCAGAATGACCTGAAGAAATAGCTGAAACAATGAGCCATTGCCCTCAACAGTTTACTTACCCTCTATGTTTCTGTAAAACCTCACTTGCTTGTTGACCCACCTGGTGGCTTTAGATTATAAAATGCAAACCAGACCTACAACCAAGACCTCTCATGAGCTGTCCTGGCTCCTAAATGACTGGTGACATCTCTTTCTCACTCTCATTGCTGTTGAAGTGCATACGCCCAAAGGTTCCCAAGCAGTTGTCCAATGAGCACATGGAGTTTTGGCTTCATGTCAAATTAATTAAATTTCAAAAGTACTTCTATGATCAACAGATAAATAATGATAAAAATTATCATATGCTTTCATGATTATATTATGGAATTATATCAGTTCAACTCTTAACTAACCTGTGGCTTGAGGCAGTATTTAAGAAGCTAGTGGAGGGATGGGAATGTGTCTCCACAGGTAAACATATTTGTTTGCCTCAGAATCACTGAGACCTGAGTTCAAACCATCATCACCCATATAAATAGTCAGATGTTCCCACCATCTGTTGTGGGCTGGGGCATCTCCCCCCTGCCTCAAGACTAGATATATGGAAGTACAAGACTGGAACAGCCCTTAGGCAGCTCACTCTGCTTTTCTTTTCTTTCTTTTCTTTTCTTTCTTTTTTTCTTTTATTGGATATTTTCTTTATTTACATTTCTATTTTACTGAATATTTTATTTATTTACATTTCAAATGTTATTCCCATTCTCAATTTCCACTCAGGAACCGCCCCCCCCATCCTATCCTCCTTCTCCCTGATTCTATGAGGGTGCTCCCTCACCCACACACACTCTCCCTCCTCCCTCCTCCCTGTTCTGGCATTCCCCTACACTGAGGCATGGAGCCTTCACATGACCAAGGGCCTCTCCTCCTATTGATACCCTACAAGGTCATCCTCTGCTACATATGCAGCTGGAGTCATGGGTCGTCTCCCCTGCCCCATGTGTACTCGGTGGTTAGTGGTTTAGTCCCTGAGAGGTCTGGGGTGGGGTTCTGGTTGGTTGATATTGTTGTTCTTCCTATGGGTTGCAAAGCCCTTCAACTCCTTCAGCCCCTTCTCTAACTCCTCCATTGGGGACCATGCTCAGTCCTATGGTTGGCTGTGGGCACCTCCTACTGATGAGCAGGAGGTGGGATTAATTACAGTCAGCACCTCCTACTACTTGCTGCTAAGTACAACAAAGGGAAGAGCAGGCCAGCTAGCACCATGGCCCAGGCAGCCAGGGATCAAAGCACCGCACTGGGGAGCAAGTGAGCAGGGTGGCAATCTTTCACAGCTGCCCTGGCACTGGGATCCTGTTTGCCTCCTTTTTCTCTTAAGCTTAATTTTATTTTTTGCCGTCATTAATGTTCTTGGTGTTATAGTATTTACTTTTCTCTAATTATTGGGCTTTCCATACCTGATCAGCTTAAATATTTGCATATATTTAACACTCATTTTAAAATTCTCCTTTTTTCTTAAATTAAATTAGTTCTCTCTGTCTTGTCACATCTCTTTATTTTTCTCCTCTTAAACAAAAACAACCCCGCAACAACAACAAAAACCTAAACATTTTTAAAATGAGAGCCACAGCACCTGTCTGTACCGTCAGCAGAGACAGGAGGATGAGTTCTGAGCCACCCAGATCTAAATGGCAAGACTATCCAGGATACCAAACCCTCTTAAAAACAAAACAAAACATCTTAAAATACTATGATCCAGCTAATGTGGCCAAAGTTTATGATCCTCGTGACATAAATGTAAAAGAAAGAAAAGGAAATGAGAAACTATATTAAAGAGTGTTAACTATCATATGCAAATATTTAAGCTAAGTGGTGCTCAGCACATCAGCTTTGGGGCCTTGCAAACATTGGGTGGGTATAGATGTTGAGCTCAAACTTAACTTCAATCATGAGAAAAGTCACTTCCATCTTCTCATGATCTAATCCAGCCTAAATCCACTGAAAGAACAGAAGAGATTAATAAAACTTCTAGCCAACTACCTGGGCCCACATGGATAAGTTCCAGTGCAGAAACACAAGAAATAAAAGAAAGAAGCGAAGTTAAGAATTCTATAGTAAGTGACTGTAAAGATTACAAAAATAATCAATGAATTTATACAAGACTCAAACACATGAGCCCAAAATAAAAAGGACACAAATAAATGTTGAAATAAAATGAAAAACACAACCCATTGTAGAAAAAGAATGCAATGAAATGGGCTGGAAAAAAAAAATCACATGGAAAATGGAATACTTTCCCTGAGCAAAAGTGAAGGAATAATTTGAGTCTCAAATAATGTCATTTATTAATAATTGTAAGGCACATACTCTGAGAGGTGATGACCAAGTACATAATTCAAAGAAAGATTATTTTTACTACAGAAGAATAACTGGACAAGAAGTTACTGAGTTATCCTAGTCAAGAGAAAATCTTATCAGAAGTAGTCACTCAGTTATTTGCAACTGTATATGTTGCATATGACTGAAATGTGATATTAATAGCTGCTATCGGGACATATTTTGTAACAACGTTCATAGATTTGATTTGTTTAAAGGTTACATAGTTCTGTTTTTAACAGTAGCAACCTCTCCCTCCCAACACACATACACACACACACACACACACACACACACACACACACTGCTAATAGACTTAACAAGATAAATAAATTTAGAGACTTGTAAAATAGTATAGCTAATTCAATTTCATTAACAGCATATTCAATTCTTACTATTTAATTTTAATACTTTATATTAGAACAAAGTACTTAGGAATAAATCAATGTTTCTACTTACACAGCTCTGAGATACATTTTAATAACTGAAGTAATTGATAAAGATATGCTATGACTTTTAGGATAATTTCAGTGATTTATAGATTCTCAAACCATTTAAATTTCAATTCAGTGAAGTAATGATAAATATTAATAAAGTATAAAGTTTTACTTATGGTCAGAAATTTAAATTATGTAACACATCTCTTTAATAAATGTATAATCTTGAAAAAGCAGTTAAAGAAAATCAACTATCAAGTTAAGAAAGATGAAGAGGAGCTGGAGAACATCCAAGAAGTAGTACACAAATTTGTAAGTGATGCGAAATCCTTTAGCTGAAGAAGCCTAAAGTAACTTGGGTTAGTAGAGGACAGAGGCTAGGGAGGAAGTGTTAGCATGACAGCAGAGACTGCTAATGCTCTCTTCTTAGAAGAAAGGGTATAAGAGAAATTTGATTAGTAAATGAGAGAACTATAATAATATACCAAAAATAAAAACTATAACAATATACCAAGATAATATTCAGTTTGTAGTTTTAAAACTTCAAACATTATCAAAGATTGTTAAGAGGTATCACTGAGGTTTTAAGCCACAGTAGAGATAAGTGAAGGCAAATGGTCTTATAATAAATGTAAATACATGTAATAAATAGTAAGCATCATGTATACTGTTTGTACATGCTCGTCTATACCATCCCAAGGTACAATTTCAGCCCAGTCTCTCAAGACAGAGCCTACTTGGCTCCCTAGCACTCCAATTCGAAATCGGGATATTATGCACATCTATGAATAGCCCTCTGGCAATGACTGATGGGAGTCAGTGCATGATACCCCAGGAGTCTTCTCAGCTCAGATGAGTTAAATAAAGTACCTTAGGTATCATTTCTCCACTTGCCTTGGATTAACATTTTGTTATGAGTTTTATTTTATTTTACCTATTTGTAAAATGAGCATGGATTAACAACTAACAACAAAGGGGAGGTTAGTAACTAACTCTGCCCAAATTATGGCTAAGCTAAAGGGCCTCTCATTTTACCATGGTCATAGGAATTGTGCAAAGCTGATCACAAAAGCAGATAATTATCTGCAAGGGAAATAACCAAGTCAACAAGGCAGCTTGAGCCTCGGATCTCAGAGGCCTAGATTCCTCTCGCATGCCACACCACATCCTCACTTTACAGCCTACACCTCATCTGTTCTATCATCCCCAGACACTCAACGAGGTCTAGCCTATCTGAACCAACTCTTTCATCCTAATAGCCAGGCTTTGTCTCATTTTACTAAACCTATTTATAGCCCACCCCTGAGGATCTTTTATAAAGACTATCACTGCTTCTCGTAAAATCTGTCAAATTTCCAATTCCACCTCCAGTCATTGCATCTTCCTTCAAGCTAGGGGATCCCTCCCTGGGTCAGACTAGCAGCTCAACTTCATCCACACACCTACAATTAGACAATTCAAATACATTTTGATCCTGGTTATCTCATTCTTAGGATGGGTAGTGGCCAGAGACAGTCTCTGGCCTTCTCAGGAAGATCATTGCCCATTTCAGAGTTCCAACATCCCTTCAATATGATAAATGGGCAGGAACCTTTAGGGTGCCTTACTGCCCCAACCACAGCTAATCTCAATACACTGGAATCATCTTTCCCATCTTTACACAATCATTTCAAGATAAACTTTATATACCTTTTATACAATCATCTCAAGATAACCCTCCATTTTACATTTCAACCCCAAAAGAACCTTGCTCCCTTAGACATCAGAAGATACCAAGGTAAACCAGCTTCCCTCCAGTCTCAGAAGACTGCGACCTCATACATCTGCTGAGACTCAGGTCTGATAATACTAGGTTATGACCTACCTTTCCTTTTTCTACTTCCTACTCCTGTTGGTAGCAGATTCCATGTATGTAAATTTGGGGTTAAAGAGACTTACACTCAACAATTCACCCAGACCACTCAAGTGGTAGAAACTGGGTACTGCCCAATAGAAGGTTGACAGTAAGATATATCCCTATGACACCTACATTAGTCTCTTTCATACTTGGATACTTTGCTTGCTTCCTTTATGACCAAACTAAAAATTATTGTCAATGTTGGCCAGAGATTTATGGAGGTTGCCCTCACTGTTCTTATTGAATACAAGAGGCATATTCAGGAGGGGACTCTTTTACAAGGAATTGGAGACATTTATCTTTGAATTAAGGACCCATATCACTCCAGAAGGGAAACAGAAGTCACTGGTAAAGTTTACTACCACATTTATCACAATTATTCATTGAGCATGATCAAAATACAAGGAGTATACACGCAACTTTCCTAACATCTAGGTACAGAAAAACAGATGTGCTCTGACATTCCTCAGAGGCTCTTACCTCTCTAATTTCTCCCTTCCTGGACAACTTTGATTCCACCTGTCTTTCCTCATAGTCACTCCATCTTTTTCTCTCTCTCTCTCTTTTTTTTTTTGGTTTTTCGAGACAGGGTTTCTCTGTATAGCCCTGGCTGTCCTGGAACTCGCTCTGTAGACCAGGCTGGCCTCGAACTCAGAAATCCGCCTGCCTCTGCCTCTGCCTCCCAAGTGCTAGGATTAAAGGCGTGCGCCACCACCGCCCGGCTAGTCACTCCATCTTTTGTTTCGACTAACTTCCACAAATCAGTTACTAAGTAACACTGTACCTGGGAGCTTTGAAGAATGCTTGTTGTGCTGCTCCTGGATCAAACTCATGAACACCATTTATGGCCTTAGATTCTCTTCACCACTCACTAACCGGTCAAAGCCAAATATCACTACCTTATTTCTTTTACATTTTTTTCTTTGGCATCACAAACTGCTTTAACTTCTCAGTAACATACTTCATGAGCACACTGGATTCCTCAGATTGCAATTTAACATATGACTCTGAGCACTGCGACACAGTCACTAAATCTAAACATTCACAATGCTTCAAACTTCTGCAGCATACAAGTTTACCACTGCCTACACAGTGGGTCGTTTAAGACTTGTACCCAAGTTTTCCTTTTTCCAAAATTTGGGGTGCTACCCAGAAGAACCTTTGCTGGTTCCCATCACAGAGTTTACAGAAGCACAACACAAAAGACAGATAGTTCAAGGTCTAACACTTCTTGCAGTCCTGGAGTCACCACTGGACCAGTGGTCTAACTACTTCCCTAACTATCTACTATTCTCCCCTCCAGGACCTTCAACAGATGACTTGGACCATCCTCACCCTCCAGGACTAAATAGGCTGACTGGCCACTGTAGTGCTACAAAATAGGCAAGGATTAGATCTACTAACGGCAGAGAAAGATGGCCTTTGACTCTTCCTCATCAAGGAATGCTGCTTCTATGCAACTCCTTAGGTATAATTAAAAAGCAAGATGCAATGACCCTAACAGATCTTCAAAAACATAAGGAATAGCTCAATGCCTCTGGCCAGCGGCTCATTTGATGGTCCAATATGGAATGTACCTTAACTCCTCTTTTAACTCCTCCTAACACCTCTCTTAACTCCTTTTCTTCTCCTTTTCCTAATCTTCATTATACCTGGTCTTATAAACTTCTTGCCTATATTTTCTTTTATAAAAATCAAAATAGGGCTGGAGAGATGGCTCAGCGGTTAAGAGCACTGACTGCTCTTCCAGAGGTGCTGAGTTCAAATCCCAGCAACCACATGGTGGCTCACAACCATCTGTAATGAGATCTGACGCCCAGTGTGTCTGAAGAGAGTTATAGTGTACTAATATACATAAAATAAACAATTTTTTAAAAAAAATCAAAATAAATAACAACAGAAACTCTTTCTTCTAGTTCACCTAAAATTTTACCAAATCTTGGCTTAAAAACATTCCCTCTGGGAAAATGTCCTTGGTAAGTTCTAATGTGATAGTTTCTTAGAATTATCTTTTTGTTTAAAAGGCATTGGTGCCCCACTTGAGCCCATGAAATAACTAAAGGCAGGATGAAAGCCTGTCATGTTTGCCTTCATTTCCTGTCTCTCTGTCTGTATGTAATCTTGAATAAAATTCCTACTTGATTCTTAATTTTGTATAACATCTATGATAGTGTGGCATACCCCACCCCTTGGAGCAGATCCCATTATGGGAACCAGATTAATCCCCTCAAGTAAATGGAGTTATTCACATTACTTTATAGAATAAAGTCAATTACACCTACAACAATAAGACTTGTTAATTATGTAAATTCTTGCACCTCTGCCCTAATTATTTCTTTATTTGAACCCAATGGCAATTTAAATGTCCTAAATACAAACAGAGGGTCTCGGGATCCCATTATTTGTTCATTTGCCCAGTGTGACTAACTCTCCTCTGTTTGTGTTTTACTATAACACACCTCATCAACAGGCATATTAGAATAAGTATTCTAGCTGAGCCAGTATATGTGCATATGTATGTTTGGTTTTTTGAACTCACTTGAAGTATCTCAACCCCAAGACTCCTCTAGAAGGTACAATATAGAGATAACAAGCTTGATGATTTATATGCCTGATGATTTATATGCTTGGTGATTTGGGGGAGAAAAAGAATACACATGTGTCTTTCTCCAAAGAAAATGTAAGCATCTTCTAAATGATTGTATCCTAGAGGCAGGTATAAAAGCACTGCTCTGAAGAATAAGCGATGAAAAAATTCTTAAACAAATCTTCCAAAGCAGAATAACAAATAGCACAGAAATAATGTGAAACTAATAGCCCATGCCTAGTCATAATATCTACAGATATCTAGTTGTCTAATCTAGTATTTTTAAAAAGACAAAATTGGTATTAAAAAACTGTCACTTCTAATCAAGTTATATTAAAAAGCTGAATCAACAGAATTAACAGAAAAACATTGATACTTGATTTCAATATCCATCAATTTCCACCAATGTCACAAATAAAAGCTAAAAGCACTCAACAGCATTCTAATTAAGATTTCAAACATTATAGGCACATTACAGCAATAGGAAATTATTACCATACTATTACCATCAGTTGTGGATGGTTGTATTGCATAAGAATATAACATTTAACCCAAAGAACTTCAAACAAGAAACTCTGCTAGTAGACAAGGAGAGGAGAATAGAAACAAAGGAAAGGGGTGGGGGGTAGAGAAAAAAAGAGAAAACAATCCTTCTGAACAGGCCCACTAGGACTATATAACAAGTGTTTCCAAGCAAATCTAACACTAGCCAACTATTGGGAAAGAAAACAGTGTTGACAAAAAGAAAATAAGAATTCTCACCTTCTATGCAATAGCAAAAGAAAGGTATCACCTGCCTTGAACACCCCAGAGGAAAGTATCTGAGGATCTGAAAATATGCCTTCTGAAAGGAGTTAGTTCTATAGGACAGCTTAAGAGTTCTTAAAGAATGGTTCAGATGTACAAGAATAAAGTGTGAGTATGTGTGCATACATATGTGTTTACATGCATGTGCATGCATGTGTATGTATGTGTGTGTGTATATATATATGTGTGTGTGTGTGTGAATATGTATGTAATCAGCTATTTATGTTTGGTGATGCTAACATCCTACTTCTGGTAGCAATCTCCTTTTGAGTGGGATAGATATAAAAGAATTTTGTATCCTACTATTCATCCTTGAACTTGCTATTGTACTCCATACTGGCCTCTAACATACTCAGTCTTCCAAGTGCTAGGATTACAGACATGTACCATCACACTGGTACTTCTTTGTTCTTATTAATTTTACACACACATGCGCATGCACGCACGCACATACATACACACACAGCCGTTTTATTTAAGGAGGAAAAAAACGTATCAGCTCTAAACAGTAAGGTCAAAGATGTTCCCTAACTCACTCACTCTCTCTCTCTCTCTCTCTCTCTCTCTCTCTCTCTCATCCCATTCGTTTACATCTTAAATGATATCCCACTTCCCAGCTACCCCCTCCACTATCCCAAGATATCCCACTTCCTGGTTAAGGCCTCCAGCAACCTTCCCATCCCACATCTGCCCTCCCCACTCCCCTTTGTCTGTATGAGGGTGCTCCCCTACCCACCCGCCCTCTCCTGCACCACTGTTCCAGCAGCCCCTTACTCTGGAGCATCAAACCTCTCAGGGACCAAGAGCCTCCCCTCCTGTTGCTGTCGGGCAAGGCGATCCTCTGCTCCATATGTATCTGGAGCCATGGATCCCTCCCTCTACACTCCTTTGTTGGTGGTCTAGATTTTGGGAGAACTGGGTAGTCAGGCCAGCCAATGTTGTTCTTCCAATGGGGTTGCAATTCCCCTCCACTCCTCCAGTCTGCCAGCTCCCCTACCAGGTTCCCTGAGTTCACTCTGATGGTTGGCTCTAAGCATCCACACCTGCATTGGTCAGTGGCTAGCCAAACCTCCCAAGGAGCAGCCACACTTGGTTCCATTTAGAAAGCACCTCTTGACTGCAGCAACAGAGTTAGGTTTGGTATCTGCAAACATGATGTATCCCCAAGTGGGGCCATTCCCAGTTGGCCTTTCCTACTGTCTCTGTTTCATATTTAGTCCCTGTTCTTCATTTAGACAGGAACATTTCAGAGTTAAAAAATGTTGAGATGGTTAAGTGGCCCCATCCCACGACCAGAGGCCATGCCTATCTATAGGAGGAGGTCTCCAAAGGTTCTATTCCCCCATTCTCTGTGCATTAAGGCTAAAATCAATCCTGTTGGGTCCTGGGAGCCTCACCCTACTACCTACCTATTTTTGTTCGATTTCCTGACCCTCTATACCTCTCTCAGATCACTTCCACTTCCTGATACTGCCCCCTTATTTCCCCCCCTCCTTGCTCCCTCCCTGTCCCATCTCCTTCCACCTCTCACAATCGTCCTGTTCACCCCTCAATGTAGGAATGAAGCACCCACCCCCTGGTCTTCCTTCTTTCTACACTCCATATGGTCTGTAGGTTGTATCATGGGCATTGTGAGCTTTTGGGCTAGTATCCACTTATTAGTGAGTACATACCATGTGTGTTCTTTTGTGTCTAGGTTACTTCACTCAGCATGGTTTTTCTAGTTCCATCCATTTGTCTGCGAATTTCATAAAGTCATTGTTTTTAATTGCTGTGTAGTACTTCATTGTATAAATATAATACATTTAATATATCCATTTTTCCATTGAGGGGCATCTGGGTTCTTATTATAAATAAGGTTGCTATGAACATAGCAGAGCATGTGTCCTTGTCATATGATGGAGCATCTTTTGGGTATATGCCCAGAAGCAGTATAGCTGGGTCTTCAGATAAATCTATTTTCAATTTTCTCAGGAACCACCAAACTGATTTCCAAAGTGGTTTTACTAAATTACATTCCTATCAAGAATGGAGGAGTGTTCCTCTTTCTCCTAATCTTCACCAACACTGCTATGACCTTCGTTTTTTGAAATTAGCCATTCTGACTGGTGTCAGGTAGAATCTCAGGGTTGTTTTGATTTGCATTTCACTGATGACTAAGGATGTTGAACATTTCTTTAAGTGTTTCTCAGCCATTCGAGATTCCTAGGTTGAGAATTCTCTATTTAGCTCTTTATTCCATTTTTTAATAGGGTTATTTGGTTTTCAGGGGTCTACCTTCTTGAGTTCCTTGTATATTTTGGATAGTAGTTCTCTATCAGATATAGGGTTAGTCAATATCTTTTCCCAATCTGAGGGTTGTCATTTTGTCCTATTGGTAGTGTCCTTTGCTTTACAGAAGCTTTGCAATTTTATGAGGTCCCATTTGTCAATTGTTCTTAAAGCATAAGCCATTGATGTTCTGTTCAGGAAGTTTTCCCCTATGCCCATGTGCTTAAGGCTCTTCCCCACTTTCTTTCTATTAGTTTCAGTGTATCTGGTTTTATGTGGAGGTCCTTGATTCACTAGGACTTGACCTATGTACTAGGAGATAGGAAAGGATCGATTTGCATTCTTCTACATGCAGACCTCCAATTGAACCAGCACTATTTGTTGAAAATGCTGGGTTCCCCCCCACCAACACTGGATGGTTTTAGCTTCTTTGTCAAAGATCAAGTGACCATAGGTGCGTGGGTTCATTTCTGGATCTTCTATTACATTGATCTACTTGCCTGTTTCTGTACCAATACCATGCAGTTTTTATCACTATTGATCTGTATTATAGCTTGAGGTCAAGGATGGTGTTTCTTCCAGAAGTTTTTTTTATTATTGAGAATAGTTTTTGATATCCTAGGGATTTTGTTTTTGAGAATCATTCTAATTCTATGAAGAACTGAGTTGGAATTTTGATGGGGATTGCATTGAGTCTGTAGATTGCTTTTAGTAAGATGGCCATTTTACTAAACTAATCCTGCCAATCCATGAGCATAGGAGATTTTTTCCATCTTCTGGGGTCTCCTTCGATTTCTTTCTTCAGGGCTTTGTCTTGTCGTGCATATTTTTCACTTGTTTGGTTAGAGTCACATCTAGATATTTTATATTATTTATAACTATTGTCAAGGGTGTTGTTTCCTTAATTTATTTCTTAGCCATTTTATCCTTTGAGTTTGTTTAGAGGTTTATTTTTTGGGTTCAATCCCTACACTGAGGAAGACCAAACAATCACCTGTGGTACCAAATTGAGCTTGGGATTTGGGAAAGAGAGATAAAAAGCAATAAAACCTGTTTGTCTTTCCCTACCCAAGTCTCAACATCCAACATTTAAACCTTGTGTAGGAAGCAGAACCATGTTTTGGTAGATATACAACTAGCCGAAAAGGAAACTCAAAGTTATTAAATAGTATGATTCTGAAGTATAAATCAGTTAAGTGCAACAAGACCCACGAAGGCATTCAGAACAGATTCTTTTTTTTTTAATTTTATTTTATTTTCTAAGTTTTTTTTTATTTACATTCAAAATCATTTCCCCTTTCCTGTTTCCTCCCTCCCCGAAAGTCCCATAAGTCCCCTTCCCTCCCTCTTTTCCTCATTCAACCACCTCTCGCTTCTCTGTCTTGGCATTGCCCTACATCCAGTCTTTCCAGGACCAGGGGTGTCTCCTTCCTTCTTCTTGGAAATTTATTGATATGCGAATTGTCTAGGGTATTCCAAGATTCCGGGTTAATATCCCCTTATCAGTGACTGCATACCATGTGTGTTCTTTTGTGATTGGGTTACTTCACTAAGGATGATATTTTCAAGTTCTGACCATTTGCCTAGGAATTTCGTGAATTCATTGTTTTTAATTGCAGAGTAGTATTCCATTGTGTAAATATACCACATCTTCTGAATCCATTCCTCCGATG
This sequence comes from Tokudaia tokunoshimensis, assembly GCA_036184795.1. Lineage (NCBI taxonomy): Eukaryota > Metazoa > Chordata > Mammalia > Rodentia > Muridae > Tokudaia > Tokudaia tokunoshimensis. The sequence continues at coordinate 146,842,447 of BTHU01000001.1, forward strand.
AGGGACATCTGGGTTCTTTCCAGCTTCTGACTATTATAAATAAGGCTGCTATGAACATAGTGGAGCATGTGGCCTTATTGCATGCCAGTAAAGCTTCTGGGTATATGCCCAGGAGTGGTATAGCAGGAACCTCTGGGAGTGTCATGCCCAGTTTTCTGAGGAACCGCCAGACAGCTTTCCAGAGTGGTTTTACCAGCTTGCAAGCCCACCAGCAGTGGAGGAGTGTTCCTCTTTCTCCACATCCTCGCCAACAACTGCTGTCTCCTGTGTTTTTGATCTTAGTCATTCTGACTGGTGTGAGATGGAATCTCAGGGTTGTTTGATTTGCATTTCCCTAATGACTAAGGATGATGAACATCTCTTTAGGTGCTTCTCAGCCATTAGATATTCTTCAGGTGAGAACTCTTTGTTTAGCTCTGAACCCCATTTTTTAATAGGGTTACTTGCCTCTCTGGAGTTTAACTTCTTCAGTTCTTTGTATATATAGGATATTAGCCCTCTGTCGGATGTAGGGTTGGTAAAGATAATTTCCCAGTTAGTTGGTTGCCGCTTTGTCCTTTTGACAGTGTCTTTTGCCTTGCAAAAACTTTGTAATTTAATGAGATCCCATTTGTCAATTCTTGATCTAAGAGCATAAGTTATTGGAGTTCTATTCAGGAAATTCCCCCCTGTGCCCATATGTTCAAGGTTCTTCCCTAGTTTCCTTTCTATTAATTTCAGTGTGTCTGGTTTTATGTGGAGGTCCTTGATCCACTTGGAATTGAGCTTAGTGCAAGGAGATAAGAATGGGTCAATTTGCATTCTTCTGCATGTTGACCTCCAGTTGAGCCAGCACCATTTGTTGAAAAGGCTATCTTTTTTCCACTGGATGATTTTAGCTCCTTTGTCAAAGATCAAGTGACCATTGGAGTGTGGATTCATTTCTGGGCCTTCAATTCTGTTCCATTGATCTACATGCCTGTCACTGTACCAATACCATGCAGTTTTTAACACTATGGCTCTGTAGTACATCTTGAGGTCCGGGATACTGATTCTCCCAGAAGTTCTTTTATTCATGAGAATAGTTTTAGCTATCCTGGGTTTTCTGTTATTCCAGATGAATTTTTGAATTGCTCTTTCTAACTCTATGCAGAATGGATTTGGGATTTCGATGGGGATTGCACTGATTCTGTATATTGCTTTTGGCAAGATGGTCATTTTTACTATATTAATCCTGCCAATGAATGAGCATGACAGATTTTTCCATCTTCTGAGGTCTTCTTCAATTTCTTTCTTCAGAGACTTGAAGTTCTTGTCATACAGATCTTTCACTTGTTTGGTTAGAGTCACACCAAGATACTTTATATGGTTTGTGGCTATCGTGAAGGGTGTCATTTCTCTTATTTCTTTCTCAGCCTGCTTATCCTTTAAGTATAGGAAGGCTACTGACTTGCTTGAGTTGATTTTATATCCGGCCACTTTGCTGAAGGTGTTTATCAGCTGTAGGAGTTCTCTGGTGGAGTTCTTTGGGTCGCTTAAGTATACTATCATATCGTCTGCATATAGTGATAGTTTGACTTCTTCCTTTTCAATTTGTATCCCTTTGACCTCCTTTTGTTGTCTAATTGCTCTAGCTAGAACTTCAAGTACTATATTGCAAAGATATGGAGAGAGAGGGCAGCCTTGTCAAGTCCCTGATTTTAGTGGGATTGCTTCAAGTTTCTCTCCATTTAGATTGATATTGGCTACCGGTTTGCTGTAAATTGCTTTTACTATGTTTAGATATGGGCCTCAAATTCCTGATCTTTCTAAGACCTTGAGCATGAAAGGATGCTGAATTTTGTCAAATGCTTTCTCAGCATCTAATGAGAAGACCATGTGGTTTTTTTTTCTTTGAGATTGTTTATATAGTGGATTACATTGATGGATATCCTTATATTGAACCATCCCTGCATCCCTGGGATGAAGCCTACTTGATCATGGTGAATGATTGTTTTGATGTGTTCTTGGATTCGGTTGGCAAGAATTTTATTGAGTATTTTTGCATCGATATTCATAAGAGAGATTGGCCCGAGATTCACTTTCTTTGTCGGATCTTTGTGTGCTTTTGGTATTAGCGTAATTGTGGCTTCATAGAACTAGTTGGGTAGTGTTCCTTTTGTTTCTATTTTGGGGAATAGTTTGAAGAGTATTGGTGTTAGGTCTTTTTTGAAGGTCTGATAGAATTCTACACTAAAACCATCTGGACCTGTGCTTTTTTTGGTTGAAAGACTTCCAATGACCACTTCTATTTCTTCAGGGGTTATAGGACGGTTTAGATGGTCTATTTGATCCTGATTTAATTTTGGTATTTGGTATCTGTCAAGGAAATTGTCCATTTCCTCCAGATTTTCTAGTTGTGTTGAATACTGGCTTTTGTAGTAGGATCTGATGATTTTTTGAATTTCCTCAGATTCTGTTGTTATCTCTCCCTTTTCGTTTCTGATTTTGTTAATTTGGATACTGTCTCTGTGCCCTCTGGCTAGTCTGGCTAAGGGCTTATCTATCTTGCTCATTTTCTCAAAGAACCAACTCCTCGTTTTGTTGATTCTTTCTGTGGTTTTATTTGTTTCTACTTGATTGATTTCAGCCCTGAGTTTGATGATTTCCTGCCTTCTACTCCTCTTGGGTGTATTTGCTTCTTTTTGTTACAGGGCTTTCAGCTGTGCCATTAAGCTGCTAGTGTATGCTGCCTCCCATTTCTTTTTGGCAGCACTCAGGGCTATGAATTTTCCTCTTAGCACTGCTTTCATTGTGTCCCATAAATTAGGGTATGTTGTGCCTTCATTTTCATTAAATGTTAAAAAGTCTTTGATTTCTTTCTTTATTTCCTCCTTGACCAAGTTATCATTGAGTAGAGCATTGTTCAGCCTCCATGTGTATGTGGGTTTTCTGTTGTTTTTGTTGCCATTGAAGACTACCCTTATTCCATAGTGATCTGATAGGAGGCATGGGATTAGTTCGATCTTCTTATATCTGTTGAGGTCTGATTTGTGACCAATTATATGGTTGATTTTGGAGAAGGTACCATGAGGTGCTGAGAAGAAGGTGTATTCTTTTCCTCTAGGACGACATGTTCTATATATATCTGTTAATTCCATTTGGTCCAAGGCTTCAATTAGATTCACTGTGTCCCTGTTTAGTTTCAGCTTTCCTGAACGATCCATTTCAGAGAGCAGGGTGTTGAAGTCACCCACTATTATTGTGTGAGGTGCAATGTGTGCTTTGAGCTTTAGTAATGTTTCTTTTACGAATGAGGGTGCCCTTGCATTTGGAGCATAGATATTCAGAATTGAGAGTTCTTCTTGGTGGATTTTTCCTTTGATCAGTATGTAGTGTCCTTCTGTGTTTTTTTGATGACTTTAGGTTGAAAGTCAATTTTATCTGATATTAGGATGGCTACTCCGGTCCGTTTCCTAGGACCATTTGCTTGTAAAATTGTTTTCCAGCCTTCTACTCTGAGGTAGTGTTTGTCTTTGACACTGAGGTGCGTTTCCTGCACGCAGCAAAATGCTGTGTCCTGTTTACGTATCCAGTCTGTTAGTCTATGTCTTTTTTATTGGGGAGTTGAGACCATTGATATTAAGAGAGATTAAGGAATAGTGATTACTGCCACCTGCAATTCTTGACGCTATCTTTATGTTTGAGTGGTTATCTACTTTTGGGTTTGATGCAAGAAGGTTACTATCTCGTTTTTTCCAGGGTGTTGTTTCTCTCCCATGTATTGCCAGTTTCCACCTATTATCCTTTGCAGGGCTGGGTTTGTGGAAAGATATTGTGAAAATTTGGTTTTATCATGGAATATCTTGGTCTCTCCATCTATGGTGACTGAGAGTTTTGCTGGGTATAGTAGTCTAGTCTGGCATTTGTGCTCTCTTAGTGTCTGCATGAGATCTGCCCAGGATCTTCTGGCTTTTATAGTCTCTGGTGAGAAGTCTGATGTGATTCGGATAGGTCTTCCTTTGTATGTTACTTGGCCCTTTTCTCTTACTGCTTTTAATATTTTCTTTGTTTAGCACATTTGATGTTTTGATTATTATGTGACAGGAGGTATTTCTGTTCTGGTCCAGTCTGTTTGGAGTTCTGTAGGCTTCTTGTACCTTCATCGGCATCTGTCTCTTTAGGTTAGGGAAGTTTTCCTCCATAATTTTGTTGAAGATATTTACTGGCCTTTTAAGTTGCAAATCTTCACTCTCATCTATACCTATAATCCTTAGGTTTGGTCTTCTCATTGTGTCCTGGATTTCCTGGATGTTTTGGGTTACACGTTTTTTGCATTTTGCATTTTCTTTGACTGTTGAGTCAATGCTTTCTATGGTATCTTCAGCCCCTGAGATTCTTTCTTCCATCTCTTGTATTCTATTGTTGAAGTTTGCATCTATGACTCCTGATTTCTTCCCAAGGTTTTCCATCTCCAAAGTTGTCTCCCTTTGTGATTTCTTAGTTGTTTCTACTTCCTTTTTTAGATCCTGGATGGATTTGCTGAGATCCTTCACTTGTTTGTTTGTATTTTCCTGTATTTCTTTAAGGTATTTTTGCGTTTCCTCTTTCAGGATTTCTGCCTGTTGACCCAAGTTCTCCTGTATTTCTCTAAACGATTTTTGTGTTTCCTCCTCATGGGCTTCTATCTGTTGATCCATTGTCTCCTGCATTTCTTTAAGCAATTCTCGTGTTTCCTTTGTAAGGGCATCTATCCGATGATTCATTTCTTTAAGCAACTTTTGTGTTGCCTCCTTATGGGCATCCGTCTGTTGACCCATATTCTTCTGCATTTCTTTATGCGATTTTTGTGATTCCTTTGAAAGTGCATCTACCCGTTGATTCATTTCTTTAAGTGATTTTTGTGTTGCCTCCTTGTGGGCCTCCATCTGTTGATCCATGTTCTCCTGCATTTCTCTAAGTTATTTTTGTGTTTCCTTTGTAAGGGCTTCTAACCGTGGATTCATGATCTCCTGTAATTCTTTATTAGATTTATTTGTGTCCTTCTTGAAATCCTCTAATAGCATCATGAGAAGTGATTTTAAATCCAGATCTTGTCTTTTGGGTGTGGTGGGGTATCCAGGACTTGCTGCTGTTGGAGAGTTGGGTTCCAATGGTGCCATATTACTTTGATTTCTGTTAGTAACATTCCTACGTTTGCCTTTTGCCATCTGGTTACCTCTGGTGTTAATTGCTCCTGCTGTCACTGGCTGTTGGTTGGACCTCCTGTGAGCCTGCAAAGCTATTTCTGCCCCCCCTGGATTACCGGGATTCCCCTGGCACCGATTGCTGGGGCCTGCCCTGCTCCTGAGTGACTTTGGAACCCTAATGTGCCTTGCCCCAAGTGATGTTATATTGGGGAATCCCTGCACATCCAAAGGCTCAGCGTAGTGGATTCCCGGAGCAGAGGTCGCCAAAGGGAGGCTGGTAGGCTCCCGCCCTGTGCAGGGGTATGTGATCTCTCCAAGAGGGGGGCGAGGGGGGTCTCTCTGCAGGGCAGAAGTCCCACAGCAGAGCTGGTGCATTGGTTACTGCAGACCTCTCCAGCTCTTGGGAGCAGGGTGCACACAAGCTGCCTGAGACCCAAGAGATATTATGCCTGACTGTCCCTGTGTCTGGAGGTCCCAATTGCCCTGATGCTGGAGCAAAGATGGAGGAGTGCACTCTGCACTCTCTCGGCGCAGATCACTCTGCAGGGGAGATGGCCCACAGCAGAGCTGGCGCCCAGATGACCTCAGCGCTGTCCCGCTCTTGGGCGCAGAAGCCCAACAGGCTGGTCCCAAGAGATGTTATATTGGGAGGAACCTGAGTACCTGTCTCCTCAGTGCAGTCGATCCAGGAACAGAGGTCGCCAAAGGGAAGCTGGTAGGCTCTCACCCAGTGCAGGGGTCCCTCTGCAAGGCAGAAGTCCCACAGTAGAGCTGGCGTGCTAGTTACTGCAGATCTGCCCAGCTCTTGGGAGCAGGGTACACATAAGCTGCCTGAGACCCAAGTGATTTTATGCCTGTCTGTCTCTGAGCCTGGAGGTCCCAACTGCCCTGATGCTGGAGCAAAAAAGCCAGACCAGATTCTTATGCCTATGTTTTATTTGGTTTGCTCTTATGTAGACTTGATCTGGTCTTATGTTTAGAGTTTTGTTTCTGTTGTTTTGATTTGATTTGTTTTGTTCTTTGATACAGGATTTGATCAGAAAGCCTATGCTAGTCTATAACTCTCTAGTTAGCCCAGACAAGTGTCAAACAAATGACAATCTTTCTATTCATTTCCTTGATGTAGGATTATACCTGGCTCCACACATTTTAAATTTGGATTAATACAAAGGTTATCTACATTTGAATACATTTTTAAACATGAATAATACAGACAAAAATCAAAACAGGGAAACAAACAAAATTTACTAAAGTTTCACTAAATTAAACCTCCCTACCAAGAAAGATCTTCCTCATCCTCCTCCAGGATCTAGTCCAGAACTGTGTTTCTTGCCACAATATGTAGGTCTCTTCTATGCCACATCCAACTACTCCAACATCCTTCCCCTGGATCTAGACTGATGAGTCTCTCTGATGTCCCCTATCTATATGACCTCCCTAACCTGGTAAATCTAGCTCAGGTCCCATGTTCAGTGTCCTGCTCTACCCGGTTCTTAAGATATATTGCCTTTTTCTTAAGATAAAAAGAATATAGTACTGGCACAAAAACAGATATGTAGACCAATAGAACACAATCCAAGACCCAAACATAAGTACACTTCATATACTTCGAATTAGACAAAGATGCCAAAAACAAAGGCTAAAAAAAAAAATCTCTCACAAATGGGGCTAAGAAAACTGGAATCCATATACCAAAGGACAAAAATAGGGCCACGTCTTGTACCTTGCACAAAAACTAACTCCAAATGGATCAAGATATAAGCATGAAGCAGTGAGACTACCAGAAGAAAATGTATGTGTCAGTCTATATAACATAATACAGGAAAAACTTTCTGAATGGGACTTCATTTATATGATAATTAAGTGCAACAATTGACAAGTAGGACTTCATAAAACTAAAAAGCTTCAGCATAGCAAAAGAAACAATGAACTGGGTGAAGAGGAAGCACACGGAATGAGAAAGAATATTTGCTAGCTATACACATTACAGGATTAATATCTAGAATATATAAAGAACTCAACAATTTAAAACATGACCCAGTAATAATATGTTCAGGCCTAGGTCCTGCCGAGTGTTCTCAAAAGCAGGGAAAAATAGCTAAGAAATATCTCAAAAAGAGTTCATCATCCCTAGCAATTGAGGGAAAACAAAAACACCTTTCAGATTTCATTATATCCCAGTCAGAATAGAAATATCAACAAAACAACCAAGAACAAATGTTGGAGGGTATACTGGATACTCACTCACTGTTGATGGGTTTGCAAACTGGTGCAGTCACTGTGGAAAGGAGTGCGGAGAACATAAAAAAATATAAAAAATAAAACTATCATGTGATTCACGTCTACCACTCCTTGGCATACACCAATGGACTCAACATCCCAACCCAAAGATAATTGTTCAGCCATGTTCATTGCTACTTTATTGACAATGGTTAGGAAATGGAAATGACTTTAATGCCCTTCAATTAGCAAATAGATAATTAAAACATAGCATATATAAACTATGGAATACTATTGAGCCATGAAGAAAAATAAAATGATTAACTTTGCAGGAAAATGGATGGAACCAGTAAAGATCATATTGAATGAGGTAATTCAGACCCCAAAAGACAAATAAATGTTGCATGTTCTTCTCTCTCATCAGAGTCTTAAGTTCCAAATCATCAGATGTGAGTATATATCCTGGAACAATTGCAGAAACCAGGAAAGTAAAAAGGGACCATTGCCACGGTAAGGGAATAGGGAAACATTAGAGAGAAAAATAGCAAGGAACAACAAATGATTAGATCAGTGAAATGACTGCCAAAACGAGCTAAACAAGGACAACTATAGATACGCCAAAGTGGATAGAGTAAAGACTAAAAGGTCTGAACTCTACACAAAGAATTACAGGCAACTAACAAATGCTAAGAATGGAAGAAATACTCTTCCCAGGGAAAGCACACCAACTGATTACTCAATAAAAAATGACCCACACTGAAACCATATGTACAAGTAACATATGGACTGAATTCATGTATTTCAGAATGTGTGTGTATGTATATATATACACATGTATATGCATATATATATACATATATATATATACATACATGTGTGTGTTTGTGTGTATGTATACATCTATCAACAAAGTGTAAAAAGAAGCCACAAATTATTAAGAAATCAATGAGGGAGCCGGGCGGTGGTGGCGCACGCCTTTAATCCCAGCACTTGGGAGGCAGAGGCAGGTGGATTTCTGAGTTCGAGGCCAGCCTGGTCTACAGAGTGAGTTCCAGGATAGCCAGGGCTACACAGAGAAACCCTGTCTCGAAAAACCAAAAAAAAAGAAAAATCAATGAGGGATATATGGTAGGGTTTGAAGGGAAGAAAGGGAAGGGGGAAATTATGGAAGTATATTTTAACCCCCCCAAACAACTGTTTTAAAAAGCAAAAATACTGTGGTGTCTTCTAAATTTTAATTTTTAATTATTAAGTTGGTTTTTAGAAATAGGCTATTCTTTATAACTAAGGCTGGCTTCAAACTTCTGGACCTTCTGCCTCAGTGAACCCAGTTCTGATTACAGGTGTACATCACCCACAACTACACTGTAGAACAGATTATCTTGAAATAAATTGAATAAAAAGAAAGGTCACCAACTGCAAAATAATGTCATATGAGTAAACATAAATAATTTTCAATAAAAGTATGGCATTAGAAATTAATAACAAGTTAAAGGGGAAAAGATGAAAGTCAAACAAGATGTATAAGTACAAAAAAAGAAAACATAGGGAAGACAATCATTTATAAAAACTTAGATTTCTAGAGCCAAAGACCAAAGAGTTGAAGGGAGAAAGGCCTACCCAGGTCCCAGCACAGTGTGTGAAAATCTGCCTACCTCAGGCATATCACCATAAAGTTTCAGGAAATCGAGAATCTTTTAATTCTGCAAATTTCTAGAGAGAAAAACATCTCACAGTCCCTCACAGAGGATCAAAAGTCAGAAAAGTGTTTCTCTTGTACATACCAATCTTCACTTTAAAGATTTATTGTATTTTTAATGATTTATAAGTAAGGGTCTGTGGGCACACAAAAGTGTTTAGTGCCCATGGAGGGAGTATACTTGATTCCTCCAGAGACAGGCTTAAAGTTGGTAGACAGCTACCCTGTATCAGTATTAGGAATGGAACCAAAACAAAACACCAAAAACAATAAAACAAAACTAAATTAAACTAAACAAAAAGACAACCAAGCAACCAAAACACCAAAAAGAAAACAAAAGCAAAACAAAAAAGTATGAGGTCTTAACTGCTGAGCTGTCTTTCTAGACTGTTTTTATTTTTATTTTTTTAGAGCACAGCAATCTCACAACTGAAAAAATAATTCACTAAGTCTTTGACTACTATACTCTACAAGTTAGCAGCATTTCTACATGACAGCATAAACACTGGATGCTGCCCTACCATGCTCAATTGCAAATAGTAGGCAGTGTTTTTGAAATAGTTGTTCTGTATATCAGAGACTGGCGCAGTTCAAGCTAAAACATCAGAAGAAGGCTGCAGATATAGATTATTGGTAAAGTACTTGCTGAGCAAACATAAGGCTCTCAATTTTACTGTCAGTTTGGCAAAACCAAGGAAATACATACTAAATATTACATACATAATAATACTAAAATATATTATACCATGAAGAATGGGAAGAGTATGTGTATTTGTATGTACATGAAAGAGAGAGATCATATATTGCAGACTCAAAGGAAGCATGTTTAAATACTAAAAACAAAACAAACAAAAAAGACATAGAAAGCAGTAAGAATAAGTGATTTTTAAAATCCATCCAAGTACACATAAAAATAATGAATTAAGAGAGACAACCATAGTCCCCCTAAGAAAGGTACATGGAAAAAAAAGGGTGCTAAGCTCTGATACATTGATTTTAGTAACGAATTATTACTAAACTGAATTATTTGGCTCTTTCCATTATTATATACACTCTACATAAGCTATAGCAAGCACTAGATAATATATCAATTTGATACAAGAAAAAACTGTCTCTGAAAACGAAAACAAAGAAACAGAAGAAGAAAGTAAGGACCAGGACAGATCAGATACATGCTACAGAGTCGCCACCATCTCATGAGATCAGATACATGCTACAGAGTCGCCACCATCTCATGAGATCGGATACATGCTACAGAGTCGCCACCATCTCATGAGATCAGATACATGCTACAGAGTCGCCACCATCTCATGAGATCAGATACATGCTACAGAGTCGCCACCATCTCATGAGATCAGATACATGCTACAGAGTCGCCACCATCTCATGAGATCAGATACATGCTACAGAGTCGCCACCATCTCATGAGATCAGATACATGCTACAGAGTTGCCACCATCTCATGAGATCAGATACATGCTACAGAGTTGCCACCATCTCATGAGATCAGATACATGCTACAGAGTTGCCACCATCTCATGAGATCAGATACATGCTACGGAGTTGCCACCATCTCATGAGATCAGATACATGCTACAGCCTGCTACCATCTCAAAAAGTTATGCCCTGGAACTAAGAACCTTTGGTACATTAATACTCATTCAAGGTGTCATTTTTTTTTTACATGGGTAGGATCAAAATTAGATCAAGAACCAGAAATCTTACCTATTCAGCTAGTGCTTAATACTGACAGATCAGTGTTAACATTTTAACGTTAAAAATGCAGAACAATGTCTCAATTGATCTTTACTTATTCTTTGAAGAAAGCTCTACCTTTTTGAAAAGTGCTAAATTGTGAAATTAGTAATGATGACAGTAATCCCAGTGGCTTTTAAGGCACTATTTGTAGAAGTTCCTTTTTAGTAATAATGAAGAGAAGGGGAGGGGGAGAGGGAGGGAAAAAAGGGGGGAGGGAGGAAAATAGGAAAAAAGAAATGAAGGAAGAAAGGAGGGGCAGAAGGGAGGGAAGAAGGGGAAAGATAAAAGTAACTAGTATTTTGAAATATGCAAGCCGTTGCCACTATTTGGAACAAATAACTCGCAGTGTGCTCACAATCCACACACAGAACTGCTAACTGGCATGTACTACTTGTCAGTATCTTTCCAAAACAAGCCAAATTTCCTGAGCATGAATACAACCTGTACTAAACATCTGGTGATGAATTCTTCTGCAATTCATTAAATAGGGTGAGTCAGATATACAGACGTTTAAGAATATTTTATTTTCATTAAATAGTATTTAGCAGCTAACTAGTGCCAAGGCAATTTCTAAAACACCACAAAGGCAAAGTCCTTGCAAATAAAATACATCATGCTTTTCATTATTAAGTACAACTCAACCAGAGTAAAAAATATTATTGGTAAAATTTCAATATAAAAGGACTTGGAAGCTCTAGTAAGCAATGCAAGGAGAGTAGAAAACTTAAGGTGGACAACTTAGAAAAATCAACTCCCTGTAAGCATTAGAAGCTCTTTGGAAAAGAACATGGTTTATATTGTCTTATTAGCTCTACAGCCCAGCAAGGGAAAGATCTGGCGCACCAGGGAACTAGCCAAGAAATGTTTGCTGACCTAACTTAGGAAGTGAACTGGAGCACTGTCTCAGTCCTCCAAGAAGCAAGACAGTAAATCCTAGCAAGCTTTGAAGTCAGCTCCATTAGCCATCATAACAAACAGCACCTCTCAGAATAACAGGCCCTTACCTGCTGCTGGACTGGCACTTGCTGTACCACCTGTGTAGGCACTGCTGCTTGGCTAGCCACAGATGTCTGTAGAGTCACTGTCGAACCTGTGTCTGAACCCGTCTCTGAAGTCTGCATGATGGTCTCTGGAATATATGAAAACAATGAAAATATGAAAAAGTGTTGGCCTTGCATGATAAGCTTCACTGCAATTCTTAAACCCTATGCTGAGGCTTTGGACAGATAATGCCACTCACACCAATACACTGTCACCACAGCCCATGTCTGTCTTTAGTCACTGTCACTGGTTTTTAACTAAATAAAGAAAATTAATAGTTTCCTAAAAAATCCTTATTAGTACCTCTTGGCCTGAAATAAAGAGGCTGAAGTTCACTGAAAGCTGCTGCCCTTGATCTCAGCTGTTTTAAAGTATTTCAGTCCTTTAATGAACTATGGCTTAAATATTCATAATATTTAAATCTCAGAACACAATCTGAAATAGATGCCCATGTACTGAACCATGCTTTCTAGACACTTTTCAAGGCTATTAGGATGTCAATAAAGAATACAGAGTAAATCATTTCTAAATTACTAAGTGTGTGCATACATATATAGAGAGACTTTATATATATATAAATTTATATATATATAATATATATATATAATTATATATATAAACTTTATATATATATAAAATTTATATATATATATTTATATATAAAATTTATATATATATATATTAATTGGTAGCCTATGAAAAGTAATACATTTCAGTTTAAACCTGTAAAGAACACAGGAAACATTTATGCTCCTTAAGAAAATTAAATTCTCAAGTATTCAGTGCTTGAAGGAGAAAATTAATTCTTCTCAAAATCTTTGTCACAGTGTGACCAAGCCAATTCTTTTTCTACAACCACTGTCTTGTTAAAGTTTAGAAATGGACCTTGAAAAACAACAAATTTATTCTTATAAATTACAAGCTGCAGCCCAGAGAGGCTAGGAATATAGTCAATGTAGCAAGAGAACAGCTGGGTCGTGCTTGTCATTATGACCTGAGTAAATTTCTCCAGTGTTGTACTGCATTTCTATATGAGCTCTATGAATTTCCTTATTGTTGGTTTCTTAGTCAAAGTCCTAAAGCTGCACAGAAGCCACAAGTCCAGCAGTAATAGTTGTGGTGGGTTGTGTAACAGAAGTAAGAAGATCTTCTGGGTGCTTTTTACAAATATATTTACTCAAGAATAAAGGAATCCACGAAACGACCTGAGTTTCACTTTTAACTGAGGGATGTTGGCTATACTGAGGAAGGAGGAAATGTATGAACAATGAGGACTGCAACTTCTGGGTCATTTACAATGACAGGCTAATATGTAGCTTTAAGACATCCTGGATACGTGTGAAGCCACTGTGTAGAAAATAGTTGTGATTTTTCAAAAGAAGTTGAAAAAATCAAGATTTTTATGTGAAATACAACAAATTGTGGCTCTTTCAAATGTAACAATAATGTCAATAAATGTTTATTTCGACTAGCATTAAAACTATGGAGATGCTTAAGACTGAACGAGAATTACATCATTCCCTGTACAAAATTCTCATTTGATTAGGGTGATGGAAGACAATGATGCTCTAATGTTGGAAGCCAAAGTTAGGTTATAGGTCAATGAAATAGTGCTTACTTAGCCCTAGATAGATCCCAGCACTGGCTATCCCCTTCAAAATTATCTTTTTCTTAAAAGAGAAGAATACATAAATTAGAAACCCTATCTCTTCCTTTTATTTTTTGTCCTTCCATGAAAAAGAGAAAAACAGCAATCCAAAAATGAATGCGAAAACCTTTTGGGTCCTTTGATTTATCATGTATTCACAGTGTATTGATTACATTTTGTGCTATAACAAAGGAGCTAGATGTGTATACAAGGCTTGCGTTTGTAGAAGGAAGAAAGCATGGCCCAGACACTGGAGGGCACCCGCTGGGATGGTGTCCAGTCTCACCAGCTTTGGGATGACCAGGAGACCTTGTTTGTATGGTGTACAGATTCAGACGTCATGTGTGGCCAGCTAGTGCTTCTCCTGTCCTCTGCCTCATCAGTTGTGCATGGATTTCCACAGTGACAACTCTTACACTAACACTCTCTTCTGCTTTCCACAGAGCTAGCTAGAGCTATGCCAAGATGAGCTTATGTGCCAGTATTTTGTATTAACGATTAAAATTATGATGTCCTTCACTTTATAGGTGAGTAACTGGAGGCCTGGAAATGTCCAATCCCATCCCTTACTCACTATCACACAGACAGGAAACATAAAGGAAAGGGTTGACACCACAATGAAGTTCATGCTCTCTACTTCACAGGATTCATTCAAATCACTGAGTTTAATAACAAGCAGGGCACAGGTAAACGTAAACAGAATAAAAAGAGTGATGGAAGTTTTAGAATGGGGAATTGAAGAAAGGTAGAAATATGTCAACTATTCAACAGGCGTAAACTAAACAAGGAGAAATGATTATTTTTAAATGTAAAGCTAGATTGTAGGAGAGAACCTTTTATTCAGCTCCCAGCTCTATCTATGCTACATCCAAACTGGAATTAAAAACCCAATCTAGTGCACCAATTATCAGTCAAACCCCAGAATATTTTCCGCTTAGTCCAAGTTTCTATGCATTTGACCAGCTTTTTAAATTTTAGTACATATATTTTATGTGTGTGTGTTCCCCTGCATGTATATATATGCAGCAAATGTATGCCTGACTCTTTTTTTTATTAGATATATTCTTTGTTTATATTTCAAATGTTGTCCCCTTTCCTGGTCCTCCCCCCCTTAAAATCCCCTAACCCATCCCCCCTCTCCCAGCTCACCAATCTACCTACATTTCCCTGATGACTAAGGATGTTGAACATTTCTTTAAGGAGATCCAAACAAGGTTTTGGATCCTTTGGAACTGGAGTTATGGGTGGGTGTTGGGAACCATCCTCTACAAGGATAATCAATGCTATTAAACCCCGAGCAAGCTCTACTGACCCTCTGACAGACACAGCTTCATTCTCTTCCAGTTTTACCACCTCCATCTGCTCAAGGAGAAACTCTCTAGCAGGCTCCTGACAAGAGATCTCATCCCATCACTCCCATAAACTGCCTCTAATGGCTGTCACTGCAATTAGGTCTATCATTTACAAAATCCTTTCCTGATTCCAGAAGACAGTCTAATGTCCTAAATACATTTGCTAGCTTCATGCTCAGGGGAAGCCCACGATGCACATTACCATTATCTAACAACTGTAGAAACTGAGACACGGGTGGGCTTTTTAAAAATTGTTAAAAGCATGCAGGCAGAAAAAGGAAGAATCAAAATTCATTCAATGTCTGTCTGACTTGAAAGTCAAGGCTGCAACCCCTGGGTGTGCTGGGCTGCATCCTCAGGTCAGGACAGTTTCTGAACAAAGAGCCTGAGACTGTTAGTGAGAAGGGTTTGGGATTCCAATGCACATTATTTTTCCAGAAGCACTTTACATTCACTAGCTCTGAGGACCTAATCTTAACAGCAGAACAATGACAGTGTAAAGCACATTGGGAGAGTTATGATCCTCTGAGGAAAGTTTGTTAAACCAGCTGTTTTAACCTACTGACACACTGTAGTATTCTGGGGCCTCCCCACCATTTGTGCAAAGTGAGAACTCTCACAGGAGGGCAGTGTCTCCTTAGATTGTTGCTTCAACCCCTAAACAACACTTGAGTGCTTATAACCTATTTTCTCTCATTCACCAGCAGAAGTTTTCTGAGGTTTTGTTTACCCTTGGGGTAATTTGCTTAGTTTTCGTCTTTCAGTGCCTGTTAAGTGATATTTGTTTATCAATCACAAATGTAGTCAGGTTACTGTTTCGATAAACTAAATAACCCCCTGCAGTTTGTCACTGATGTAGTCCACATGTAAATGAGTTGTATACACTCACAAGAAAGACAAGCACAATTTCCGCCTAGTCACCCTTGCCTAATGTGCCTGTCAGGTGTGTCCAGAGCAGCAGATGCCTGTTTGACAGAGGACCTTCTTATTCTGGCTAATTAAGCAGTTGGACACACCCACCTGCTAAGGGTTCTGCTTTGTACAGCCAGCTCTGGATGAGTCATGAGAATCTAAGGCTAAATAGGCCACATTTTGAAAGAAGGCTAATTAGCCCCTAGCAGGAGGAAAAGAATATTGCAAAACCCAGCTGCTGAATGTAACAAATTAGCATTTCTCAAACCTGATGGGCAAACCTAGGCAAATCAAGTGTATTTGGAACAAACATGCCTTATTGCAAGTTTTAAGGCATTCAAATGTCCTTTGGGAGACTGCCTGAAGATTATTTAACACACTCAAATTCACAGTTGCATTCTTTTTATCAAATACAATGAACATGCCAAATTAAATAGATTAATAATCTGACCTTGTCAATGGCTTATCAAAGAGAACTTTATAAGCCTATAACTGATTGTGTCCATCCCATACCTATTGGGATCTTCCTTTCTCAAATACTTTCTCTCACACAAAGCAAAGGTTGAGTAATCTGATTCTGATTCCGTTAAAATGACTTAATATTCTGAATGAAGAATGTGATAAAGATATACAGTTTAATCTTCAGATTGCTTCCACCTTTTTACCTTATAGAAAGACCAAGGTGCTAATTCCACTTTCTGCTTAAACCAAATTATTCAAACTTATTATCATAGTACTTTATGGTAAAACAATATGGCTGTACTCACATAAATTATAAGAATTTTAGAAATCTGAACATAAGATCATAGCAATGTTGCTTCATAAGTATAAATTACTATTTTTAAACTGGAGAAAAAGTAGTTTGACTAATGTATATTAGTATTTTTTACATAAGGAAAAAAACCAATACCATTATAGAAATTCTGAAACATAAAACTTTCATTACTAGCACTCAAATCAGGATGAGTTAAACCCCAATTAATTAAAGTTATGTACCCATGTATCCAATGGGACTAGAGATTGCTCAGTGGTTAAGAACATTTAGTGCTCTTTCAGAGAAACAGATTTTGGTTGTCAGCACACATGGTGGTCAGTTCACAACTCTCTGTAACTCCAATCCAGGGAATCTGTCAACAGGTCGTTCTATATGCTAAGAGCCCTGGTTCATTCTTTAAAGTTGAAGGTATAATTTTTAGAAGAGTGCACAGTAAATCTCTCATGCTAAGTTCATCTTTAGGAAAGCTGAAGAAATGATAATGGCATACACTCCTCTACAGTCATGTGTCCATGATAATCAATGACGGTGATTAACGTTGAAGATGATGAATCACTTGTGGCAAACACTGGTTGCCTGGGTAACTTTTTTCACTTTTCAACAAAGGCTTTCTCTTACCTAATTCTTGCCATGACTCAGAATAGATTATAAAAGATTGTTTCTTCCTCAAAAAATGAAATACGGAAAAAAGTTAGCATTGACTGTTTTTATCTTAAAAGATTAATTACATAAAAGATAAAATAAAACAAGTCACAAACACGGAAGCCAAAGCAACAAAGCACAGTGGAAAATGTTTTGCCACTTGCTTTGTTCCTGGTTATCAAGAGGCCGTCATCGGGCACAGGTGCCATTCCAGCTTTTTCTCTCACTTACTCTCTTGAATTAAAATTCAGCTTGGCCCTGCCCAGATGATAGATGTCAGACAACCACCACATATGCAGTGTCCACCTAAAAGTGGGGAAAAAAAGAAAAGCTAAACAAACAAACTCCCTAAGGATGCCAACCAACTCTATTCTTGACTCTGGAAACAAAATTGCATAAAATATAGAGATTCCTACAAAACTTTATGAGACAGAGTAAGATATTTTCTCCCTATTGATCCATCCAATCTTCAGGAAAACCTGAATCTATCAAGTAAATAATAATTCTTAGAATTGAAAAGCTAATGAACACTGAGTATTTCACCATAAATTCATTATCACTATTTACACAGATACTTGGACAAGTTACTATGTTTGTCACCTATGGAACAGGTGATTTATATATATTTAATTCTAAAGCTGTTCATAAAATAAATATTCTAAATAGTCTAAAGGGATTAAATTATTTCAATTATTAAATAATTATTAATAGCAAAAAGCTTTTAATACATAAGCAGGATTCGAGTCTGTCTCAATTTAATAATGGCCAGCCAAGAGTTTGGAAACTAAAAGACAGAATTAAAGATTTGAGCGCGCACACACACACACACACACACACACACACACTCACACACACATATACACACACATACATAGGCTGTTGCCAATGCTTTATTTTCAACACAGAATTTTAGAATATAACTCTATTCCTGAAGGCACCACACATTTTGGTCACAGGACTTGGCAAAAACGACTTGTTACTGAACTAGGAGTTTAGTCCCTGTTGGCCAGATTTCATACTATTTGAAGATTCTATGCCGGCTGTTGTAGGAGAAAAGTAACCAGCAGTCTACCCAGCTGTGAACCCAATGAGCTACAGTAATGTCCTGTGTGGAAAGATTTGCCCAAGAGAGCAAAGGTGGCAGGGATGTTAAGGCCTTTACTAAAACTTTCTGATTGGATATAAGACCCATTCTACAGGAGGAAATGCATGCCTGGTACTGTAAATCTGACCAAGAACCTGGGTCTGGGACAACAAGGGTGCTCTTCTAAAATTCTGTTCAATGGTTAGAGAAGCAAACTGCCATCTAAATTCCTATCTCTATACCCCTAGATTAATATAGCTCTCAATCTCACCAGAAAAGGTCCTTTGAGCAATGTCTATCAGTCAACACAAAAACTCACAACTGTTCAGAGTGCAAATAGTATATTTGGAATACTTAGCTATAACTGTGAGTATCACATATTACTTCCACCAAAGGATCAGGGACCATGGTGGGAATGGGAGAGACGGAGGTCAGAAATAACCTGAGCATAACAGTATCTTCTAGGCATGGCAGGAGCATTGCACTCATGAACTCACAATTGAGTGGATGCCTACAGAGGACCTTAACAAGATTAAGCCAGTTAACAGTCCAATATGGGGTTTGGGCTTGCACTTCCTCCCATGCAACTAAAGAGCTACTAACTATTAACAGACGCTGGGAATGAAACATCAGCTTTATGTGCTTGTGTGGACCCTGGTAGGTGACAGTGTTCCCATAGAGGGTCCCACACCCATGAGTATATAGGCTGCACAAGTACACTCAATGGCTAATTTTTAAAAAGAAAAAGGACATAACATTAGGAGGGGTGATGGGCATCAGATCTTAAAAGAAGTCGGAGGGAAGAGTTGGAGCAAGGTATGAATATGATCTAAACACACTGCATGCAATTCCCAAAGAATATAAATATTTTTAATGTATAATCTTAAAATTTTAAATTTTGTTTAAAATACATGAGTCTGCATGTTTTGGGGGTATCTTGGGCACTATGCTTCTAACTGCTGATCCTTTACACTTGTACTAATCAGTAACAAGAAACTCAGTTGCTCAACTGTCAAAACATACTCTAACATCCCAGCAATAGATTATTACAGAGATATGTAAAATACAACATAGATACAGTACTGTAAGCATAAAAACCAACTTCTGAATTAGCAAATAACCCCATGATACAATACTTTTAGATACACAACAACATTCTTAAGGAAACCTTCTTGAGGCATATACTGTAACTGGCCATGAGAAGGGACAATGATATCATTGGAACTTCCAAGAGCCATCACAAATCAATGAATATAGACTTTGAGTGGTCTCAAGCTAAACCTAAAAATGATGGTCAAAAGCAGCAAGAATTAAGCAGGGAATGGTAACAAACATCTAAAGCCAACACTTGTGAGGTGGAAGCAAAATAATCAGGTGTTCAAAGTCATCCGTAGCTACAGAGTTAGTTCTAGGTCACTGACACTACAGGAGACACATGTATCTAAACAAAAAGAACATGTGTACTAGAAACCCACCTTAGCATGACCAATAAACTAGTCTCAAGATGGAGCAACACAAAACAGTCTTTCATAAATTCTGTAACCCAACACAGGTTTCCCATCAA
Source organism: Tokudaia tokunoshimensis (assembly GCA_036184795.1). Lineage (NCBI taxonomy): Eukaryota > Metazoa > Chordata > Mammalia > Rodentia > Muridae > Tokudaia > Tokudaia tokunoshimensis. The sequence continues at coordinate 146,862,289 of BTHU01000001.1, forward strand.
GAAAATACCTACTAATGGATTTGATTTTAATCTGTTCAGTCTCAGGTCAGGCATTCTACCTCGCTCTTTTTACTGATAAGTAACTCAAATCTCTCAAACAGTTCTTTAAAAGAACTAGACATTTTTAATAGACTACAGATTTAAAAAAAAAATATTGCCAGATGCGAGGAATGCTGGAAAATAGCTGTAATCTGATGACCTAGCTAATCAATAGAATCTCAAATTGCAGGCCAGTTTGGGTTACATAGTATATTCCACAGCAGCCTGAGACCTTGTCTCAAAACATTAAGCAAGACATAATCCCTGAAGGGCGTCTCTAGATTCACTCTGGGTAGTTTTTACAATCATTGCCATTTTGTGTGGAAGCCAGGAAGTCTATATTGATATACACTTTCAAATATGACATAACTCCTTTTACTTCCCAAAATTAATGTCCAATCAGTAACTAAAAATGCATTTCATATCTGATCCTTTTGATTTAATAACTGATAAGGGCAAGGATGCCTCAAACAAAGATTTGGATTAAAATACTGGAAAATACACATCAAAGTATTTGGTTCCTCCAAGAAAGTAGTCTCTTGTTTGTTTTTGTAGTGCTGGGGGTAACACCTAGGACTTCACATATGCAAGGAGAATGAGCTCTATCCTCTAGTGCCGTGTGTGCATTCTTCCTAAAGCACTACACATCATGTGCAGTTTAGCACCACCCCAACACACACACAAAAGGACCTGTCCAGTATCATACTTTGGGTTGACAACCAAGAATATGCTTGCTGAATAGAGTATCCCTGTGCTAGGATGGCAACAAAGGAAATATTGTCTTAAAAGACTGAGAGATTATAAGAATTACTGGAGAAGCAAGTCAACAGTATTGTCTGTTAACAGGAAGACTGCATTTGCCTTTTATAGGAACTAAAAAGCAAGAGCAGGGATCCTTACTTTTCTTCACACCCCAAAGACAATTTTTCTCTTAAATTTCTTGCCCACATAAGGATTTTTTCCCATCTCTTTTTCTTTTTATAAAGTGGAGAATATTCTTTTGCAGTTCTTAACTATTCTAATGACAGGCTCAAAGAAATCAACACCATCTACAAAGGGGAAAGAATACTGTATAATAACACTACTAATAATGGAAAAAATCTATCCTATTTTAAATGTACAGTAGCTTAAAGAAGTGAATTCTCATCACTGACAATTTTTTGCAAAAAAAGTGAATGAGTGGGTAGACTTCAAGAAAAAAAAACCCTCTGTATTTCCCATACACACACACAAACACACACACACATGCATGCACGCACACGTGTGCAAACACACACGAGGGGGGGGGACAGAGACAGACAGAGACAGAAAGACAGAGAGAGAAACATATACTGCAAAACGTAATGCCAGCAATCAAACAAAACATTTCATCTTTCATTACAGAAATGTACTTGAGATACCTAGCCACCTTCAAAAACTCACTTAGATACTTAATATCTAAACAGATACCTAAATATATTTAAAATCTTTCTTTGTATAAGCAAGTAAAATTTATAATATTTGCAATTATTTAGAGCCACTGTTCTCATGAAGCAGTTTGAGAATTAGTAATACATGCTATATAGCTGATCTTATAACTTAGTCTAAAGTATTTTCTTGGCTTTAAAACAGTAATTTCTTCTAAAACTCATTTTTAAATAGTACTACAATAAGAAGTAATCTCTTATGTCATTTCATACATGTTTAATATCCCTAAGTGAAATAAAGCAGATGTTTAAAATCAACTTAATTCTTTATGATTGACACAAGTTCGCATCAGACATTTTAAATAAAGATGAAAAGCCACACAAATGAGTTTCATTCTTCTTTCTTTCTTCCCCTCACTAAACTTTCTTCAGTTTTGAGGGTTTAAAATGGATAGAATTCTTCATACTCTACAAATACATTAATAGTTAAGTATTCTTAATATGATAATTTTTAATTTTTTTCCTAACCACATTTGTTTACAAGAGTACACTAATGTCATCATCTACATTGTAGACGCTACAGGACACCTGAGTATATCTTTGTAGTCATCACTCTCAGAGAATCTTGTTCCAAAGAGAGTAACAGAATTATCTTAGTCTACTACCTTACTTAGTTTCTTCCTTGTTTAATAACAACCTCTTATTTCTAGAAGAGCTCCTTCACAACATTCTATATTTCTGCTTTTATCCCAATCTGCCTGCCCATTCATTTCTCTCAAAGGTTCAGTTTCTTCCCCTTTGAGAAAACACACACACACACACACACACACACACACACACACACAAACACACACACACACAAAACTGGGATATATGTTCTACTTTCCTAATACTGTTTTGAATCTAGCATTTATATCAACTGTACTCAGTTAACTTCCCAATAAATAAGCATATTCAATAAATTGTAATGAATTGTCCTCGATTTTAAACTACTTGTTGAATTGTTTTGTTTTCTTTAAAGATTTATTTTATGTAAAAAAACTACACTGTAGCTGTCTTCAGACACACCTGAAGAGGGCATCAGATCTCATTACAGATGGTTGGGAGCCACCATGTGGTTGCTGGGATTTGAACTCAGAACCTCTGGAAGAGCAGTCAGTGCTCTTAACCACTGAGTCATCTCTCCAGTCCCCTGTTGAATTGTTTTAAATAGCATATCATCAGTCTGAATTTTAAAATTTAATCATCAAAGCCAAGCTCAATTTTCATCATGGTAATTAAATTTCTGCCAAAAATATGGATGTGTTAATTCCAGTCTGTTCTCAGTGAGTTCAAGATTGACTTATTCCTTCACACAAGAGGAACTACGTTGACATCTAGTTACTTTGGTATTTCTATTTCTCAAAATAAGAAACAGACTTCTTACAACAATATCAACCAACCAGAGCCCCCCCAGAGCTCCCAGGGACTAAGCCATCAACCAAGGGGGTACACATGGCTCCAGCTGTATAAGTAGCAGAGGATTGCCTTGTCAGGCATCAATGGGAGCAGAAGTCCTTGATCCTATGAAGGCTCAATAGATGCCCCAGTGTAGGGGAATCGAGGCCAGGAAGGTGAGAGGTGGGGGTGAACTAGGAAAGGGGATAACATTTCAAATGTAAATAAAAAAAAATATCCAATTAAAAAAAAAAGAAACAGACTTCTTTTCTTGTATCTCCTGAGTTTAATCCACTACCTACTCCAATGATTTAGCCTTCAACATATATTCTTGGATCTCTATCCTACTACACAGATCCTTGGAGTTCAAGACATTACCTACAAGAGGTTCTAGGTACTCAGGATAAACTGTAAACTTCCTGTTGCGACTTCAGGGACTCTTTAGAGTCTAGCTTCAGCTTATCCAAAGATTATACAATCTAGCGAGATGGAGCTTCTTCTACTTCAAACAATGTTTTCCTCCTTGCTTCTTTCATCTTCAACTTTAGATCTAGAATAAATCCTGTGTCCCTTACACTTCCCAAACACCTATCACTCTTTCCCCTTCCTCTTAACAAGCTTAGGCCTGGAGATTCCGTAGCAATCTGTCATTATTCTATGTGTATCAGTTGTTGTTTTGGACCATGGTATAATTATTCATCTTGACATGCAAAGAACAAACTTCATAAGTACATGGACTGTGATTATCTCATCACCCACAAGTATGTCACAGTACCTAATACACCCAGGATGTCTAATTCATTGAATACAAATATAAATCACAAAGAGGTTAAGTTTAAGATCCTACTGAAACAGTACTATGCTTTCTCTAAGTATTTAATACTTCAAATTCTGTAAAAGTATAACTGTCTCCTCTATCCATCTGCAACAGTGGAATTCATTAAGAATGTGTTTTATTTTTAATGTGATTTCAATTTCAATTGTTATATTATTATAATAACTCCCTTTTAAGGTTCAAAATACTTTGTGCCTACTTTTTAAAATAAGGATTAACTAAACTTAAATGAGCAAATCAAATCTTTTGCTACTGCTCCGAGTCATCAGATGTATCATTTACTGCTTTGAAAAGTGCAAATGGCTCACTGAATGGCAGTTTCAGAACCAGTGTTCTGTGTCATCTCAGAATAGGTAGGGGCCCTGTTACACTTCCTTTGCTAGACAGACACCAACAGAGCTTTAATTTTCATAGAGGAAGTGCTAAGGATAAGCAACTAGCCTATTAGTGATTGTCAGACTTCATGACTAGTAAATAATCATCTGAAATTTATTGAGCTTGCCAATACTCAACTGATATCCTCCTAACTTTTTTTAGTAAGTACTGAAACTTTCTACAGAAAAGGGTATTCTAAGGAAGCCTCCACTTACTAATCAGTTAACATTTTATCTAAAGAATTTAAGTACTTATAATCTCAAAATAAAAGAATTGATAGAAAAAGAATTTAAGCATACCATTTCATACTTTTGGAAATCCTGTGAGGAACATACAATTATTATTCTATTTTTCTATGGATGAAAAAAAACCACGTAGTATTTAAATAATCCTATCAGCAGCAAAGTTGTGTAAGTAAAAGAGAAGGTGAGGGAGGGAAGGGGGCTTAAGGGACTTTCGGGGAGGGAGGAAACAGGAAAGGGGAAGTGATTTGGAATGTAAATTAAAAAAAATAAAAAAAAAGGAAAAAAAATGGGGTACAGAGCTAAACAAAGAGTTCTCACTTGAAGAATATCTAATGGCTGAGAAACACCTAAAGAGATGTTCATCATCCTTAGTCATTAGGGAAATGCAAATCAAAACAACCCTGAGATTCCACCTCACACCAGTCAGAATGGCTAAGATCAAAAACACAGGAGACAGCAGTTGTTGGCGAGGATGTGGAGAAAGAGGAACACTCCTCCACTGCTGGTGGAATTGCAGGCTGGTACAACCACTCTGGAAAGGAGTCTGGCGGTTCCTCAGAAAACTGGGCATGACACTCCCGGAGGATCCTGCTATACCACTCCTGGGCATATACCCAGAGGCTTCACCTGCATGCAATAAGGACACATGCTCCACTATGTTCATAGCAGCCTTATTTATAATAGCCAGAAGCTGGAAAGAACCCAGATGTCCCTCAATGGAGGAATGGATTCAGAAGATGTGGTATATCTACACAATGGAATACTACTCTGCAATTAAACACAATGAATTCACAAAATTCCTAGGCAAATGGTCAGAACTTGAAAATATCATCCTTAGTGAGGTAACCCAATCACAAAAGAACACACATGGTATGCAGTCACTGATAAAGGGATATTAACCCAGAATCTCGGAATACCCAAGACACAATTCACATATCAATAGATTTCCAAGAAGATGGAAGGAGAGACCCCTGGTCCTGGAAAGACTGGATGTAGGGGAACGCCAGGACAGAGAAGCGAGAGGGGGTTGAATGGGGAACAGAGGGAGGGAAGGGGGCTTATGGGACTTTCGGGGAGGGAGGAAACGGGAAAGGGGAAATCATTTGGAATGTAAATAAAAAAACTTAGAAAATAAAAAAAAAAAAAAAAGAGAAGGTGAGGATGTACTGCAATATATGTTCCCTACGGTCCAATAGAGGCTTAGTCTTGCTTTCCTTTTTATCTCCCAGCTATACGTAGTACTCAGCATATGACACTGCAAATGTTTGACAGATCAACGCTTATATAATCCTGCATTATAGTAATTGGATATGTGGTGAGTTTTTAACCTAGTTAATAATCTTCCATGATATATTATCCTCTTAAGAATCCTCCATTTCTAGTTCAGCAGCTCACAGTACCTAACAAGGTGGCTATCTACTCTTTTCTGTATATCTCAGCTAAAATTAATATAAAGCATTGAGTCTGGGGCTAGAGAAAGGAAGTCAGAGGGAAGTCACTTGTCTAGCAGGACAAGGCCGTATCTTTGATCCCTAGCACTGCTCCCCCCTCCCACACAGACACACAGATACACACACACACACACACACACACACACTTACTCATTTAATTGGGTGACCACTATAATCTTTTGCTGGGGACATTAATACAATTAAACTTGGAATTTGAATCAGGACTTGGGGACTTTTTTTTTTTAAATCTCAGTATTGTGCTCTCAAGTACCTTCTTCAATTCTTCTAAAGGAAGAGGAGTGGTTTGAAGCTTTTTAGGTGAGTCTCAGTTAGTAGTTTTCTGCATAGGTACGAGAGTTTGTGACTCCCTTTTTATTCAGTCACAAACTGCTTCCTCCAAGAAAATTCCAGAGAAATGCACTTAAGTCTACAGCCTAATGAAAGGTAATAATTGAGAAGTGGGGATGGGGCTTTAAGTAAGAATGCAATAAAAATAAAAACAAAGACAAACTCACCAGTGTTCAGAAAAATTTACTGCATTACAGTGCCACATCGAGGTTCTCTCTTCTAATGTCATCTCTGCCCCTGCTTGAGCACAAGGCCATTTTCATCTTGACATTTGCCAAGAACTTGTTGCACAACTTGATATATATTCATTCAGAGACAGACATCTCTATGCTCATGGAGGCAAAATTTGCTGTAGTAGCAAGACACAGCAAGTGTAAAAAGTAACTTCTGGTTCTCACCCAGGTCTTTTTAACTTCATTAGTTTCTTAAACAGCCCTTGGTAGCTACATCTCATACATCAGTCAACACAAAAATAGATATACACAGACATGGAATTTCAACATGGTTCGAATTGTAGTTATAGGCTATGGCTAGGGGATCAGGGCTTATTCCTCAGACATGGACAGTCCCCCTTCCAGCCTTATACTCTGCCACAGGCCCCGCCTCCTCCCACCTGGGCAGGAAAGATAATAAAGAAATGAAAAGCCTAGGTTTACAATGCCAAAAGTGAACCCATCTTGTCAAGTGACAAATTTCAGTTCACCCAAAACTTGTTTCTTTAAAACTGTGTAATATTGACAGTTATCTATACTAAATAATGAGGTTTATCAAACTTTGGGAGACATATTTGATGTTTCAGACTGATAAGTCCAATGTTTCAAGTTACCATGAGATTTGCTGCATTCTTGCCCTATGTCTATGCAGACTGTTTCTGATAATTTCATTATCTTTGATACAATAACTTCTAGGAATGAGAATGTTTGTTTTATATCAAATTATATACAAATTTCTTGAAGCCTTTTGAGTTTATAAGACACCGTGTTTGATTTGTAAACGTCTTCTATCAACTTAATCCTTTATGAACCTCAATTCATATTTTTCTCATATAGTTCAGCAGGGCATATCTTCTGTTTTAACATACTAAAAAGCATTAAAGTTATTATATTCAGTTATCAAATACACATAAGAAATTTAGCATTCAGCAGAGCTGAACTGGTAAATAATTCTATTATCTGGGGTGAAATGGCTATTATAAAAAAATATTAAAGTCAAACTGAAACAATACTTGCCACTAAAAATTCCAGTCTTAAAACTGTTCTATCCATACTGATTTGTAATAAATTTTAGACAGATGTAATATAAACATATTTCAAGAAGCTAATAATTTGCTATTAAGCAAACTGATGCATCACACTAGTTGGCAGATTAAAATGGATAGTGAGTGAATTTATGATTCAATAAATTTATTTCAGAAGGAATATTCATTGGTAAATGAATCACTCAGTAAATGTTTTTTGGGTTCAGGAGGATAATCAATTATCTGGTAACTGATCTCTTTCCCAATATCAACATTTAAAATTAATATGTGTTTATGCTCCTAATTCAGAGTCTGAGACCAATATTGCAAATGGTCCTATTGATTAGTATCAGAGTTGGCACCAAAACTCAGGACTTCAGTTCCCAGTTTTAAAAAATAAAAAAAAAATAAAAAATAAAAAAAAAAAGCTGTAACAGAGCAAGGCTTAGAAAAGATGAGAAGGCTGTCACAAAGAACAGGGAATGCGGCCAGATGCTCAGGGCCCTTGTTGCAGAGGGAAAGAAACTCTCATATCACACAGAGAACAGAATCCCACAGTCGGAGTCTCGCCTACAAGTTTCCAAGTGTCTTTCTCACATAAATAAATCAGGCACTTTTTCAAGGCATTTAACAAAAATTCAAGTAAATCAAACTATGCAAATTGTGTCAATGCCAACTAAATGTTTGTACATTGTACATATTATGAGGGCTTTGGGGCCCATTTACATTATTTTGTGTTATCCTAGGTACTTGTTATGCCAGGTTCTCTATTTTATTATCATATAGAGTATCTTTGTTGCAGGCTGAGGATTTTATTATTACTTCGTTTCTGAATGTAACCTATAGTACAGACTGTGTGTTTATTGCAATGAAGAAACCCGAAAGACTTTCTAGCTAGGAAGAGGGGTGGGGCTGCAAACACATAAGTAATTGTAACCAAAATAAACAGGGAACAAATTTTGAATCTTCACTTGAAGGGAGTATGTGTAATTTCAGGGTGCGAGAAGGAAACCTTTTAAATGAAGTGCTTAGTGTAACAGCTTTTACAGGGTGCGCTTTTCACTGTCAAATTGCATGAAAAGCTCATGAGCAAAATCAGTCTCCGGGAGTGTTTGGTTTGTTTGTGGGTTTTTTTTTTTTTTTCGTGGCAATTTACAGCCTTTCCACAGCATGCACTAACTATCCTTATTTTGCAGTTCCTTCTATGTATTTATTGTGCTAACACTTTCATTTTAAAGGATTTAAAATCTCTATTGTGTGAAGGTAAATTTGAAAAACCCATACTGCTTAAATTCTTTAATGGTTCAATATGTTCTGTTAGATTTTATTAGCTTAGGAACTGTCAGACCTAATATACACAGAAGTATTAAGGATTTTAAAGCAACATCGAAACAAATACCTTACAAAAATTCTGATATATATGTAGTATTATGATATTATCAACTATTCCATTACACTCCAACAGTAATGTAATATTTACATATCTAAAATCACATGTAAGATATTATGGTTATGCCACAGTTAACATGTGGTCGTTTTTCTTACATTTACAAAAAATGTTTCCAAAATACAACTGAATAAGTTAATTATGAAAAATGCATTCTCTTTCATTATTAAATTTATTTAACACTGAATAATAGACTCCCTCTACTTAAAAGAACAGTATTTTCTTAGTTTTGAGACTAACCAGACACCCCTCTTTTCTTTCTTTGCCCCTACTTTCTCTTCTGACCATGCTAAATACAAAGATTCCACACAGCTAAGCAGTAGTGACAAGATAGCACCTCTAAATTGCTCTGCTATGTAAACTATCAGTAATACCATTTATTTTATTCTTCAAGTTTTTGGAGGGGAGCATCCTGACAACTACTTTTTGCATAAAGTGTAGGACAACAGTCACAATTTGAACATTACAGACATTAAAATCCAGGAAAAGCCAAAACTAACATATGTAGTGCTCCTATCTGGGAAGAGAAGCAAGGGGAACCAGGAGCACAAGCTCAACCTCAACTATATAATTAACTCAAGGCCAGACTGGGCTACATGGCAGTCTGTCTCAGAAATTCAAATTTAAATTACTAATTTTAAAATAGGAAAACTATATGTTATACAAACTTGTATGCCACATGAACAAAAATGTTTCTTATCTGAAAATAATGCTATCGTCATGAAATCAAATTGGTGTTACATATTCTTGGCTTGTGGTAGTAAGCTCTAGAGAAGACTGCACTATAGTAACACCACAGAAGGTCAACAGTGGTCTTGTATTACCAACAGGACTATGTTCACAATCATCGGCTCAGAGAGCAGGGCAAAACAGGTACTTCAGGCAATGGCCCTGAGTATTAGTTTACCCCAGGATTTATCTGGATCTCCACAATGGAGGTTCTATTGGATCACTTTACGAGTAATGTTATGAGTTGCAGATTTAGCTCTGAACATGACCCCAAGGAGATTCTATTTTTGTTTTCATGTTTACAAACAGTAGCTAACAGTCTAACGGTAAAGAAAATAATGTATGTAACAAATCAATAAAAAAAATTATTTGACTGTTTTTCTCCTTGAGAGTGCTCTAAAGTATTTTTAGAAAATAAACAGTTTTTGGAAGAAGTTAATAAAACTGGCATTTGTGAAGCTGCTACTCCAACCCAGCCAACTGGGGAAGTCTGGAGGGGTGCGGGGGGCTGTGGAGCAGCTTCAGCCTATATATGACAGTATCTGCAGAAACTATGCTACCTGGTCAAAACACAGTGGCAATATACGCTTTAAGGGCACTAACCTCAGCATGAAAGTACATTTGTATAGAGAAGAAACTTTATGATCACCTGAATATTGAGAAAAATGCAACTTTTAGTTTTTTATCATTGGTGATGAAATTTTAGCAATAAATTTTCTTCCAAATTGAGTATTAATCATTAATACAGTGCTAAAAATCTGCTTATTATTTAATTTAAGTAAACTAAAGACCAATGTAAATAAAGAATAGTATAATTTAGAAATAAGATTATAATGTATTTTCTTCTGATAAACTTATAAATCACACATTAACTGCATAAAACTCTTCTCAACAATAAGAAAGCAAAACTGAAAACCTAAAGAGCAAAGGAAAAGAAAGTAGAAAGAGAAAAATCCCTACTTAGGAAATACACACTTACTTCTGAAAATGTGTATATTTATTGGAACACCACTTTTTTTTTCAGTTATAGCCCTTTCTCTTTTAATCTAAACTGTCTAAATGTCAAGTTTCTTCCCAAGAAAAACTTGTCAAAGAAAAATATTACACATATCGAGTAAAACTCTTTAGTAACACAAATTCACCTAAAGAGTCATATTGTGAAATTTTATTAATACTAAGTAATTATAATTAAATTCTCCTCAACAAACTTATTTTATATATACTTATATTTTGAACAAAGCATAGCATATCTATAGCACTTACTGTATCATTCAGCCCATACTAAGGCACGTTAGCTAGCTACATCTATGAACCTTTTGATTTTGTGTGCAAACTAAAATGGTCAAGTGAACTCTGAGTTTATCTGATAATTCATTCATATGTGAAAGAAATTTGCTGATTGGACTGGTAACAAGAGCATGAAATAGAGACATGCATAACTGTCCCTGCACATCTGAAAGCTTGCTTGTGAGGAAAGAAATGAGCTTCTACTGGGTAGATGCTATAAATGCACAGAACATTCTAAATATACAAGAGACAAAAATCATTCTAATCAAAGCATGCTCTAAATACTGACTCACATGTCTTGAACTTTTACTGTCTCTCAGACAGAGAGAGGGGAACAAGCTTCCTAGCAAAGCACTGCACTGTCATGCCAAATTTGTCTTACCAAGCTAGAGAGTATGATAAGACAATGGGATCAATGTCCTCTAAAATTCTCCTATATTATATTGAATGTGCCTGTGAAAAACAGAAAGTAAAATGTATAGTCTCGAATCACTAATTTTATAGGTTTATGTTTCCTGTATATCAGTACTTCATAAATGCATGTTAATTAAGACATATTGCTGTTATAACAAACATATCCAAGGCAAAGTTCTTGTGTAGTATTGGGATTTGGTCTGATGCTGCTATGTATTCAAATGCTAAATTCTGTACTCTAAGAAATGGTTGCCCCACAAACGAGAGAAATCTCATGTTTACCAGCTTCTGTTGCATATACCTTGCTCTCCTATTTAAAGCTATTGGTTAAAGAAAAGTACCTACAGTCAATTACTGGGGAAAAGAGAGGTAGGCAGGGTTTTAGTTACCGAGCTGGGGATCAGAGATAAGGACCACAACAGAAAAAGAGGAAGAAGGAGGGAGGAGATAGAAGAACAGGAGATCTCCATTAGATGTGATGGGCCAAGAGTACATGGTCAAGTTGAAATGGCCCCTGACAACAGACAATGTAACAGAAATAACCCAGGTGAGACTCTAACAGCAAATACTTGAGGAATGCAGCTAGAATTACCAGTCTACCCTATAGAAAAATAGATTATGGGTAATATGTACACTAATGGTACTAAAGTTGATTTAAAAATTGATAGGACTCTGCCTTGATTTGGGGGAGGGGTTGGCTGGGTCATATTAATAAATAATAGAGTTATTAAATAACATTCAAAAGTACCATTTATAACTTAATCATAAAATTCTACCTTAATGGAAAGTAAAATATAATTTATAGTGCTTATTTTTCTTTGCTTTGTTTTTCCTTTGTGTTCTTTTTTTTTTTTTTAAGGTTGCTTATAGCCTAGGATGGTTGCAAATCATTTATGAAGCCAAAGGTAGACCAGAACTCCTGATCTTTCTGCCTCTATTTCAAATTCTTGGTATTTACAAATGTATACCACAAAGGCTGGTCACAGCTTTACTGTCTGATATAATTTCAGTTACATCTAACAACAAAGGAAAACTATTGAGAAAGAAAAATAGAGTAAGCTCTGTGCTTCCAATGGTCTCTGTGGACAACTGGGCTTTCTCATTGCTGCACAAGTCAGGTAAGGAAGTTACATAGTAAGAGGTGGATATGAGAGGAAATGTGGACTTCTGGCAGAAATTAAAAGCTACAGAAGGATGGTAAGGATGGTGCCACATGTAATACACACAAATCATCTGCCTTAACATTTACTTTTTACATTTCTCAAAGACAATGACTTTCAGTTGAGAATTAAAGGGCTATAAAGAAACTAACTTCATCTTTGTCTTCTGGGATTACACAATGCAGACACAACAGACCTGAGGTTGAAATATTGTCTACACTAATTGAATCAGAATATATATTAAGCTATATGTTGAATATACAGAGATAGATACTTCCTCTCTTAGCAATGTAAATATGGAAAAAATTTGTCAAATAAATCATATCAGGACAATTAGAATGAACTGTATATCAGCATGTTAAAACAAAGTCTAAGTTGCTGGACCATTCCCAAAGGCACACTATTGTTCAACTTTTGAGTTATGTGTTTTACACTTAAAAAATTTTCCTACTGGTAAAATTCATGAGTTATTTTGCTAAGCCACCTCCTTTAAGATCATTCGTAGAGATAACACAAAGTCAGTTTTAACGCTGAAGCTTTTTTGTAAATTTAAGTTAGAATAAATTCAATGTGTATTTCACGATGATATCTATTTAACATCAGGTCTTCTTGTCTAAAATTATTGCTTTTAAATAGAGCATGCATGGTGGTACATGCTTACAATCCCAGCACTCTGGTGCTTGAGAGAAGAGAACCACCCTGACTTCAAGGATAGCGTGATCTAAATCATAAATACTAACTCACCCAGGGCTGCTTATTAGCAAGACTCATATCAGAAATTTTTTCAAATTATTTTTATTTGTACAACAAAAACTTCATGCACAGAAAAATTTACTATAAACTTAAAATGTCAGCTTGGAAACTGATCCTTAGCTCTAGAACATCTTTATTTTTCATGTCTTTTTTTGTATGTGTGTACACATGTGTTGTGTGCTAACCCAGGAAACACTAAGCAAGTCCTTTATCAGTGATCGGGGTCCACAACCTTGGATAATTCTTATGAGGATTTTTCAAACTCGAAAATATTTTTGATTCTTACCAACTATTTTGTCAACACCAGTCTCAAATTCAATGAAATAAATAATGTAAATAAATAAATGTGTTCTCTTTTAATTCATTACACTGTCACATTCTTAAATTTTACAGGTTTAATCTTCATTTTTTCATAACTATATTAGGCTCAAATTAGGACTCATTCTTTTAAACATTTAATAATTTATATGCCAGTCTCCAAAGCATTTAACTTGGATTACAGAATTCAAGATAAATGTGGGTTCTAATACTTGAACTGATAGGCTGAAAACAGGAAATGCCACCTTTACTGTCAGTCCAACACGATCAACTAGGGCCACACACCAATTTAGAGATGGGGTTTCTTTAGCTCCAAAGAGAAGCTGCAATGGGGACAATGTCATGCAGAGGGCCTCCTGCTTGCCCACTTCCTTTTCTCCTCGAACTTGATTCTGGGTACCAAGTAAATCAAAACCATTAGAACACAAACATAGAGCCAGACTAGATCTACCAGAAGTGCAATCACTAGAATTGGTGTCACTTGTCATTGTAAATACTTCATTAAAGAACTATAGAGAAAAATTACAACTAAATATTGGTAAGAAAAGACTTAATTGGTCTCACTTACCACTTTGGGATTTTGAGAACCATTGCAGATTCCAGTCTACATTCCTCTGATAAAAATCTCTGAATAAAAAAGAAACAGGAGGCTGTCTTTGGTGAACTTCAGGTGCAAAATCACTTCAATTTCATTTTTTAAAAAATCATTAAAATGAGAAAAAATAAATATACACAGATGTGACCCTGGAAATTCTTTAGCACAACAATCTTCTCAAATATTGGTAAGGGTGAGAAATATCAACAACCCAGAAATTCTAATACATAACTGAATGTCCCATTAACTGAGACAGAAATTCTATATTCGGGATTTATAATACAGAAACAGAAAGTAGAAGCAGTTTTTATACTTTGCAGTTCATTTCTCATCTATAATTGGCAGAGCTTCAAATATATACATATATACACATACACTTATATATGAGGTTAGGCTGAATTCACAATAAATTTTTTTTCACAAGATAGATTTTCGGTTAACTTAACATTAAAATTATATATAATGATCAGACCTTAAGCCTTATTTTATAATGTAAAAGCCTTAGTCACAAACAGGGGCCCATGCCTGCTGTCTTAACATTTGGATGACAGAGGCAAGAGGACCACCAAACATTTTAATTCAGCCTAGATGACAACCTTGCCCCAATAACAATAATAAATTATAACTGATAATATGGTTATTATAAACTAGCAATATGCTCCCGTAAGAAAACTTTTTAAAAGTTTTCTTTTGTGATAGACAAAATGATATTTCACCTATCAAAAACAAACAAAATAAAAACATGATGAGATAAAACAGTCAACTTTAAATCTATATTGCTTTGTGTAGCTCATTTAATGGGCCGCATGCTTATTATCTGAAATATAAAATAACTTTTAAATGGACCCACACATGCAGACTTTATGGCATAGTATTTTTAAACAAAAAGTTGATAGCTCCTTTGTGAATGTTGTTGGATACTTTTAAAGTTCCTTACTACTTTCTTCAAGCTGGGCAAGGTGACACATTATCTTTTATCCCACGAGTTCAAGGCTAGCCTGCTATACACTGTGAATTCCAGACCAGCTGGGGCTACTTAGTAAGACTCTGTCTCAAAACATTTTTTTCATTATCACTGTAAAGATTATTAGCTATTTTAACAATTTAACAGGATACATTACACTCATTTTGTACCACATGGAATTCCAAAGCTTAGCATTTCCTGATTTTAAATGCTATATTCTCAACCTTCAGTCCTTTATATTCCCTTCACGCTCTTCTCTTGCTATAACTTTAATTATTATACATGTGTAAAACCATCACATGTGACTATCCAGAATCATTCACTGCTCATTTTCCTTTAATCTTTTATAGCTAGGCTCTTCAGAATTGAATGCATTTAATATATGTGAAATTAACATTTTCATAATATTCTAGAGGTGGTAAATTATTGCTCATTCTAGTTAGAGAATTTCAACTTATTTTAATTATTTCATTTTTACACTATTGAATTTTTACCTGTTCATTTATTATTATCATAATTATTCTACTTGATGCTTGTTTTGTATTTAAGCTTTTGCACAGATGCTTACACATAAAAGTTTTCCATGGAAGTCAGAATTTACAACATCTCTACATACCTTTTCTTTACCAGAGGCAGTATTTTCTTTGACATCTCTAAAATAGATTTTTAATTATATATTTAGCATTGTAACAATAAAATGTAGGTGATTTAAACTGTATTTATGTTTCTTTAGAAAGCAGCGATCTTTGGACTCAACCAGTAAAACCAATAGCTAAACAATTAGAACCCAATACCGGGAACAAAAATTATTCTCTACGTTGTCTTAAACTGTTCTTTCTCCCAGTTATTTTAACTCATAGTTCTCTTCTATTCTTGTGCCCAGTTTGTATATTTTGAATTTGAGTTAAATATAAAATGCTAAAAAAATGTGTGTATGTGTGGGTGGGTGGGTGTGGGTTTAATTAGCTGACAATGGCACTGCATGCCTTATCCTAACATTCAGATGGCAGAGGACCAGTTCCAGATCCTGGGCCAGCCTGTGCTGTATGTTGAGACCCAATGATTAAAAAAAAGAAAAGAAACAAAAAGAAAAGAAAAGAAAAGTGAAAAAAATAAACCCCAAATCTTAGAAGTTTAAATAGTTGAGTCAAATTATAATCATGATGACAAAGAATGTTTAAGTCATGTAGTTACTAACCTGAACAGAACTGTCTTTAGAACTTACAGTATGACAGTGTTGACTGAACACAAGCAAGACATCACCACAGCCTACTCCTGCCAAGCTGCCTTCACATCCTTCCTTCCTGAACGTTACCTTACTATTTTCATTCAAGTCAAAACGAAAATAGACAATTCAGGAGCACTTCAAGTTCTCACAACTGTCCTGTCTTGCCAATTCTACCATCGATTTGCTCTCTTGTTAAATGTAAATGTCTGTATACTTATATTTAAACTTTACAGAAACATTTATCTCTCTCCAGGGAAACATGAGTGGTTTAAATGAGAAATTACTGTAAAGATTACTAAGTACCTTTATATTTTTAAAAACCATTTTCATAAAGTTGATAATCTCACAAAGGCAGATTATTTGCAGAGGCATGTATTTCTAAACCGACAGATTATTAAATAGATTAACACAAACTCTTAGACATGCTAAGGGCCAATTTAGCTCTGAGGCCTAGGGATCATAGTTGTCTTAAGGGTCCAAAATACCTTTTGAATTATCCTAAGGTATGAAGAATAATTGAAAATCAAATATTTAACATCTGGTGTCAATAATACAGCATCAGTGTTAAACCCTAATTATGAGCTCGTAGTCTGTACAGGAAGACACAATTGGTAAGTGTGCTCAGAGTTGCTACTTCCATCTTTCACTCTACCTAGAAGGTAAAACTCCAGATGTTCACTACTGGAATAGGTAGGTATTCTTTCTTATAGTTACCCTCCAAAGAAACAATCTGCCCCTAATGCTTCCTCTACATACACACACACACACACACACACAAGAGTTTTGTATTTACAGAAACTTCATTCAGTGTCAAAATACTTGCGTGAGGCAACTACTGGAAAATACAGGGCAGGGCAAGCAGTGCTCTGGGTAAAAAGCCAGATATCACAGCTTTATAATCCCAGCTGCAACTCATCTGCTTTACTGCTGCTTTCTGGAATACAGAAATGAGGCTGTATCTCAGAGTCCTCAGACTGTTGAAGCATTCTATAAAGCCACAAGTTCCTGTGTAGGTAATAGCTCCCAACCACAGGCACATGCAGAGAGAAGATATCATCGCTCTGAAAACCCACAAAAGTCTCCAACCTTAGCTGAGTAAGATTTTAGATTTACAATCTTTTTTGAGTTCTCTTACTTATCAAAGTTTCTTGAAAAGAGATTTCTTAGCTTCAAGTCAACCACAGCTTCTTAATAACAGAAATAGTGTTTTAAATGACCAATATCTTTTCTTTCAAAGAACATTAAGTCAACAATGTTTTCAATCACATAAAAATGTAATGTTATATAAGCTTGGAATGTTGCTAAGGATGGAGAAACCTTAACCTATTATAACTTCATCCCCAGGCTTATATAAAATGAGGTCAGTCAGCTCCACTGCTAGCCATATTCTAATAAGCAAATGACTCTGCCTAAGTTTAGTCTCCTCAGATACGTATAAATAGATAAGCCACCACAATTTTCAAAAGACAATTATCATTAAATGATGATTTTTTTTTCTGAGAAGAACTTGACAAACCTTTTTTTTAAAGATTTATTTATTTATGTATATGAATGCACTGTCACTGTCTTTGGACACAACAAAAGAGGCATGCATCAGATCCCATTACAGATGGTTACGGAAAATTGAACTCAGAACCTCTGGAAGAGCAGTCTATGCTCTTAATCTCTGAGCCACCTCTCCAGACAGAAATTGGCAATTTTTTAAATAAAATAAATTGTTTCAATGTGGCAGCCGGCACTTAGTAGGACTGTTATTTAGTGCCAGTTCATTGGGAAGGTGCAGCAGAAAGATTGTCTGACTAATGAGTTTGATGCCACCAGATCAGAAAACATAGTGAGACTCTATTAAAAGAACAAAAAGCAAGAAAAATGCAGACTATTCCATTTTTATTTCATTATGATAGTCATAATGTTCTTTTTTTTTTAAAGATTTATTTATTATTATATGTAAGTACCCTGTAGCTGTTTTCAGACACACCAGAAGAAGGTGCCAGATCTCACTAAGGATGGTTGTCAGCCACCATGTGGTTGCTGGGATTTGAACTCAGGACCTTCAGAAGAGCAGTCAGTGCTCTTACCCACTGAGCCATCTCACCAGCCCAGTCATAATGTTCTTAAATGTCATAGGCCTGATCTCCATTTTCATATTGTATCAGTCATAAATTTTGACTCATTCTTTTAGATGTTTAATTTTCCCTTGGATTATAGACTACAAGATAAAACTGAGTTAAATCACTACTGTCAGACTACAGTCTAAGGAACAGGGACTACAGTCAGTGTTTCAATTCAAACACTGACTAGCTCTTAAAGCTGCTCCTAACCAATGAAATGAAGTCTGTTCCCATCATGCATGCCAGGGCATCTGTTTATGCTCTAGACAGGGCAGCACAGTAACAAAGTAAAGGCTCAAAGAGTAAATACTTTGGGGGTTTGTGGGCCCAAAAAGCTCTGAGGCAAACAATTCATATTTGCTGTGAAAGTAGCTACATGTAAGTTATAATCAAATGAGTATGGATAACTCATGGATGAGAAAAAACATGCCTATTATATGTTAGTCATTAAACAATGTGTGTGTATAAACTTAAACATACAGACATCCACATTAGCATATGCATACTTTTTTTTCTTTTTTTAAGTAGTATTTTTAGGTGCTAGGGATCAAACAAAGGGCCTCATGATTACTAACCATGTATGTTTCCACTGAGCTACATCCTGAGCTAGCAAACGTTGTTTTTACAAAATAAATTTTAAATATTGTTTCAAACAGGGCTGGGAAGATATCTCAGCAGTTAAGAGCACTTATTGCTTTTGCTGAGGGCCTGGGTTCATTTCCCAACACCTACATACTGGCTCATAACCAACTCCAAATATCTGATATCTCCGGTTTCTAAGGGCACGAAGCACGTACATGATACACATATATACGTGCAGGCACTCATGTACATAAAAGTAAATCTTCAAACATTTGTCTAAAACAATAAGCTGACAGCTGAATTTGCCCTCCAAACCGTAAAGGAATGCAGTCCCAATCACTTCTGCTCTAGGCTACTGCTTCTCAATCTACACAATGCATACTAATTACATGCTGTTCTTAAGTGAGATTCTGATTCAGTAGAACAAGGTAGGGTCTAAGATTCTAAGACTCCACTACTCTCCCACATGACTAAAGTTAAAAGAGCTAAAGAAATGGTTAAGAGATCAAGAAGACATGCTACTCTTGCAGAACCCAGAGGGCAGCTCACAAGCACCTATAACAAGCTTCAGGGTATCTGATATCCGCTTCTAGACTCTACAGGCAATAGTGCACATGTGCACTTACAGTCAAAGAAACACATGCATACATACAATTTAACAATTTTTTTAAAGTTGAACCTCAGCATAGGATTTTGGGGTAGCAGAAATTTGATAAAGTCTATGTGAAGAGGGCTCCTATCTATTTAATAGCGATGATGACTAAAACTGTCTAATTGATAATAAAGTGCTAAATAAATATGTCTATAATGAACACATAAACAAAAAAGGGAAACGTTTTGAATGCAATGCTAAGTTCTTTCTTATGTCATTACAATGTTACCTTTATGGGCTTATCCTTCATATGTCCATCTTACTCATAAGTTTACTGAAAATAACAGCACCTATAACATCATAGGTTTTCTTCTAAATGTTATCCAATTAAATCACACACTTGGTATTTTAAAATAGTACAAATACTACATCTTAGAGCTTGACAAATCTCTCAGGACAAATTCATTCAATTTAGTCTTCTATGTGCATCTACAATGATCATCTTTTATTGGCACAAGTACACCATGCTTGTTATACATCCTGCTTCCCCAGACTAAGACATACAACTCGCTACTTCAAGTTTAAACATGATTTCATCTGTTTAGAAGGAAGTGAACAAAATAAGTAACCATACCCTCTACCCATCTACTTTCCTCACTGAATGTGTACTTTTCTAAGCACTGAATCTTTTCGAAAGCATGCTATATTTATATAATTCATTACTTCAGAGATCATTCTTTTATTTTATGTGTACAGGTGATGTACCTACATGTCCAACCATTCGCCATAGGCATAAAGTACCCACAGAGGCCAGAAGACCCACTGTATCCTCTGGAGTACAGACTTTTAGCCTCTATGTGTCCTCTGCAAGAGCAACAAGTGCCATTCACTGCTCAGCCGTCTACCCAGCACAGACTAACTTTTTCAAGACTGTTCACACTCTCCTTCTCTGTTCAATATAGTGCTTGAAGTTCTAACTAGAACAATAAAAGGAGATCAAAAGGATACAAATTGGAAATGAAGAAGTCAAAGTAGCCTTAGTTGCAAATAATGTAATACACATAACTCAGCCAAAAAATTCTTTCAGAGAA
This sequence comes from Tokudaia tokunoshimensis, assembly GCA_036184795.1. Lineage (NCBI taxonomy): Eukaryota > Metazoa > Chordata > Mammalia > Rodentia > Muridae > Tokudaia > Tokudaia tokunoshimensis. The sequence goes on from BTHU01000001.1 coordinate 146,882,933, forward strand.
CTCCTACAACTGATAAACACCTTCAGCAAAGTGTCTGAATACAAAACTAACTCAAAAAATCAGTAGCCTTCCTATATATAAACGATAAATGAACGGCAAAAGAAATCAGGGAAACAATACCTTTCACAATAGCCTCGAATAATATAAAATATCTTGGAGTAACTCTAACCAAGCATGTAAAGAATTGGTATGGCAAAAGTGCTAAGGATTGAAAGACAGAAATTAAAGATGATATCAGAAGAAGAAAAGATGGAAAGAAGACCCTTTTTCATGGATAGAGCAATCTACAAATTAAATGCAATCCTAATCAAAATTCCAAGACAATTCTTTAAAGACCTTGAAAGGACCATACACAACTTCATATGGAAGAACAAAAAATACAGTATAGACAAAACAATCCTGAATAATAGAACTTCCAGAGGTATCACCACTCTTAATTTCAAGCTGTACTACATTACTGTAGTAATAAAATAAATAAATAAATAATAAAATAAAATAAAAACACATGGTAGTTGCATAGAAACAGATACATTGATCAACTAAATTGACTCAAAGACCCAGACATAAGCCCACACACCTATGCATAGCTGAATTTTGATTTTTAAAAAAAAAAAGCAAAAACTACATAATGGAAAAAGAAAGGATCTTCAAAAAGTGGTGCTAGTCTAATTGGATGTCTAAATGTAGAAGAATGCCAGTAAACTCATGTCTATAATACTGCACAAAACTCAAGTCCAAGCACATCAAAACTCTCAACATAAAATTATATATACACTGAACCTGATAGAAGAGAAAGAGAGGCATAGCCTTCAACATATTGGCATATAAGATGACTTTCTGAACAGAACAATGATAGACCAGGCACTACTATCTACAATTAATAAATGTGACTTCATGAAACTGAAAGCTTCTGTAAGGTAAATGACTCTGTCAAAAAGACAAAAATGGCATCCTACAGAATGGGAAAAAATTTCACCAACTACACATGTGATAGAGGGTTAACATCCAAAATATATAAGGAACTCAAGAAACTAGACATCAACAATCCAAACAACAATCTAATGTTAAAATGGAGTACATATCTAGACTTAGAATTCTCAACAGAGAAATCCCAAATGGCTGAGAAACAAAGAAATGTGTTAGCCTTTTGTCAATGTGTATAAGCCTGATGTCCTTAGCCATCAGGGAAATGCAAATCAAAACTACTTTGAGATTCCATTTTACAACTGTCAGTATGCTTAAGATCAAAACCAAGTATCCAGATTTTGGTCTTCCTTCTTCTTGAGCAACATGTGGTCTGTGAATTTTATCTTGGGTATTCTGAGCTTTTGAGCTAATATTCACTTATCAGTGAGTGCACACCATGTGTGTTCTTTTGTGATTGGGTTACCGCACTCAGGATGATATTTTCTACTTCCATCCATTTGGCTAAGAATTTCATGAATTCATTGTTTTTAATACCTGAGTAGTACTCCACTGTGTAAACATACCACATTTTCTGAATCCATTCCTCTGCTGAGGGACATCTGGGTTTTTTCCAGCTTCTGGCTATTATAAATTAGGCTGCTATGAACATAGTGGAGCATGTGTCCTTATTACATGTTGGAGCATCTTCTGGGGATATGCCCAGGAGTGGTATAGCTGGGTCCTCAGGTCCAATTTCCTGAGGAACCTCCAAACTGATTTCCAGAGTAGTTTTATCAGCTTGCAATCCTACCAACAATGGAGAAGTGTTCCTCTTTCTCCACATCCTCTCCAGCATCTGCTGTCCCCTGAGTTTTTGATCTGAGCCATTCTGACTGAGTGAGGTAACCCAATCACAAAAGAACACACATGGTATGCACTCGCTGTTAAGTGGATATTAGTCCAAAAGCTCAGAATACCCAAGATACAATTCACAGACCACATGAAGCTCAAGAAGAAGAAAGACCAAACATTCTTAGAAGGGGGATCAAAATACCCATGGCTGACAGCCAACCAATAGACCAAGCATAGGGTCCCCAATGGAGGAACTAGAGAAAGGACCCAAGGAACTGAAGAGGTTTGCAGCCCCCTATAGGAGGAACAATATGAACCAACCAGTACCCCAAGAGCTCCCAGGAACTAAACCACCAAGCAAAGAGTACACATGGAGGGACCCATGGCTCCAGTTTCATATGTAGCAAAGGATGGCCTTTTCAGACATCAGTGAGAGGAGAGGCCATTGGTCCTGTGAAGGCTTGATGCCCCAGTGTAGGGGAATGCCAGGTCAGAAAAGTAGGGGGAGGAGTTGGAAAGCAGGGGGAAGGGGAATGGGATAGGGGTTTTTTGGAGGGGTAATGAGGAAAGGGGATAACATTTAAATTGTAAATAAAGCAAATATCTAAGGAAAAACAATTAAAAAAAAGAAAAAGGTCAAAAAAAAAAAAAAGATCAAAACCAAAAGTGACAACTTAGACTGGCAAGGATGTGGAGCAAAGAGGAACACTCCTCCATTGCTGATTGCTATTGGAATGCAAACTTGCACAGTCACTATGGAAATCAACAAGACCTAGCTTATATGCTCTTGGGAGTATACACAAAGGATGTTTCAACCCACCATGAGGACACTTGATCAACTATATTCACAGCAGCTTTATTCTTAACAGCCAAAAATTGAAACAATCTACATGTCCCTCAACATAAGAATGGATAATATAAATGAAGTACATATACCCAATGGAGTATTACTTGGCTGTTTAAAAAATAACATCATAAAATTTAAAGGCAAATGGATAAAACTAGAAAAAAAATCATCCTGAGTGAGGCAACCCAGACCAAGAAAGAAATACATGGTCTGTACTCACTTATAAAGGGATATCAGCTGTTAGGAACAGGTGCAGAGACCCACACCCAAACATTAGCCAGAGAGAGTACTTAGACTGGAGGTCACCACCATGTTCCTCCCCTCTTGTAGTTCAAGGAACACCACAAAAGAGGAGGAGTTATGACAGCCAGAGGGTTGAGGACACCAGGAGAGCAAGGCCCATAGAACCAACTAAGCAGGGACCATAGGGGTACACAGAGACTGAACCAGTTGTGGAGCCTGTGCGGGTCTTCGCTAGGTCTTCCAAATGCCTGCTGTGGTTGTTGGCTTGGTGGTTTTATGAGACTCCTGAAAGTGGAAGTGTGTCTGCTCTTGGGGACTCTTTCCTCCACCAGATTCCCTCACCCAGCCCTGATATAAGGCTGTGCCCTGGCCATTTTTGTATCTTACTGAGCCTTGTTCAGTGGATGCACTGCAAGGCCTTCACTTTTTGAGAGAGCTAAAGGTAAGGACTGGATCTGGGAGGTGGGAACACGCTGGGAGGAATGGAAGGAAGGGAAGCTGCAGTAAGGATAAATTGAATAAGAGTAAGTTAAAAAAATAAGATAAAATAAAACTCCACTTACCTACCACTGTATAAGCTCCTCAAAGTTTAGAATTGTACTTCCTTTATTCACTAACTAATCTCTACCAATACCACATTTGATCATAATCACATTCACTGATTGAATGAACATATTTATATTTATATACACAGTTTAACAACAGTGAGTTCTTTTTGATCCCTTTCAAATTCCTAATGTGGCACAGGAATCAGTTTCTCTTTCTCCCACTTCAAACTCCAGACTGCTAAGTCCGCAGAACTGTGCCACTAAACCTGTTTTATACAGTGTGTCAAACTCAGGCCTTCCTGTATTCTAGGCAAACACTTACCAACTGAACTATATCCCCAACTACTTGCAATGCCTTTCATCTGAGTGGGCAGCAACCAGTTTACACTCCATGGCACAGCCATCTGACTACTGCATGTTTTTATAACCAGTGCCAATGTGACGCACAGTGCTTGGCACTCTCTTCCCAGGGATTTTTGGAACTGGACCTACTCTCTGATCTCTCCATCTATGCTCATCACTCCAACTGAATAACCAAAGAGTGGTGGCTTATACAGTAGTAGGTAAGTGGAGTTTTATTTTATTTTCTAACTTACTCTTATAATGCAATATATCCACACTACAGCTTCCCCTCCCTCCATTTCTCCCAGTGTTTCCACCTCCCCTCTGCCACAGATCCACTCCTTATCTCTAGCTCTTTCAAAAAGTGAAGGTCTTGCAGGGCATCAACTGAACAGGTACAATAAGATACAATGTGTGATGGCCTCGTGTATTTGAGAGCAAAGGGTTTAACTTTATAAAGTAAGAAGATGGAAGCGTAAATGAAGAGAATATTGCTTGAGTTCCTATTGACATGATCCACAGCAGGCCCAAGCCCTCAAGAAGCCGAATTTTACTGTGGGATTTCAGAGGTTATCCTAAGAACTCTCTGCATTTGTATATGGGGACAGGGTAAAGTTGATTTCTTACAGTTGCAAGCAACATTAAATAAAAATAAAAATACTTTTCAGAGTAAACATGTTCACTATACAGAGGCAAAATTGTAATCACAAGATGTCTCAAAAATTGCAGAAGGGAAAATATTATGTGATAAGACGTTTGGTAAATGTGTGGCTATTATGAAATATTATTAATAAAAAACAATTGAGTGTGTGTATATATGTGTGTATACACAAACACACATACATACACATATATTCACAAACATATCCTGAAACACAAAGCTCTACAATAACTCTAGGAAGTTTTCAACAATGGATCCTCCCAACTATATTCAAGATACTTCTTATATTTTAAGATACTTCTTATATTCAGGTATTAAAGATACCCTTTAATACCTTTAATACCTGAGCCATCTCTCCAGCCCTCAAGATACTTAAGTGGTTAGCAAGAAGCACATTTTTTGAAACCAGAAAAACCAGTAACTGGGGTGAAGTAATTAGGTAAATATAATCGATTTAGCCCAAAATAACTGGAAGAGCAGGAACTGGAGTATATTCTGTAGAGTAAGTATGAGCTGAAGACAGATAATATGAATACATCACCTACCGTCCTACTCCTTAAGCATACATGGAGAAAGACAGCAAACTAGATCAGAGCCAGTAAATTCTCTGAGAACCTCCCTCGAACCTGTCCCTTCAAAACATGAATCAATTCTGTGATTTCCTGCAGTCAATGAATCCTACTTAATTAAAAAATTTAACTCTACTAATTGAATAATCCACTTGTTTAGGAAGTTACAATGTAAATGAAAAAAATCCTAGCAGTTTCTTTTATAGTGCAATCCAGAATACCCATTATGTTCCAAGCAGAAAATGAAAATGTCAAAAACAGTTTTGCTGTAGATATTTAGTTGTTTTCTGCCAAATTAATGAAAGGAAAATATTGCACTTTGAATTGGTTAATTACCATGAATCCTTCTGCAAAAGGCTCCTGTTTGCAGAATTAAGCCAGCTTCAGTTGGCACACTTCCCTCCTCTTCATGGAGACTGAACTATAGGCTGCGCTGTACTCGAGACATGTAGTTCTTGCCATCATTCGCCAGCTTACTAATCAGTCCTAACCACTCTGCATTCAACTGTCTGGATGCACTGGACACAAAGAAAGCACTTGCCCAACAGGGATGCAGCACATTTGCTGCTTTGAATGTTTAAGAACTAGCTTTAGAATATACAATGAACAACACCACCATGATTTCTAAATCTTCTAGAAACTACATGCACTGCAAGAAAAATCCTCTGTGGCCGTGTTACTTAAGCAAATCCTCCAGGATCAAAACAACAGATGGAAGGAGATCCTAAACAATGATTGTTGGACACAAACATCAATATTCGTACCTTCAACATCTCAGTATTGTGACCAATAAAAAGGATCAGGGAGACAGAGAGCTTAATTCCTAAAATATGCTAGCCAAAAAATACTTTTAAACAATACTTAAACATTAATGCAGTGACAATATGACACACAATGTCATATATCCCTTTAGATATATAGCAGCTAGCCGAGGTTTACAACATGGATATTTCAAAGAGCTAGAAACTGTGAAGACAGACAGAATACAAATAAACGAAAAGGAGACATGAGGGGACAAGAAAAAGAAACAATATTTTTTTAAAAAGATTAGATGGGGCAGAAACAATACTAAAATAAATTATTTTAATAAATGTGATCAAAATATTCAACAATAAAAGGCATAGATTAACAGACTCCTAGAAATAAAAGGTATAGCATGTTGCTTAGAAATGTACATAAAGTATAGACTCACAAAAATTAAAAGCAAAAGTATGAGAAAAAGGCAGCATACTAACTCCAGTGTAAGAAATATGGAATCACTACACCACCATCAGAGAAAAGCTGCTACAGAAAAGAACTGTCAGCAAAGAGAAAAAGGAGTAATTTCATGATGATAAAGTTGTTATTTTATCAAGATCAAATAATCTTAAATCATTATTCACCTAATTATTTGAAGTTCAAAGCATGAAAAAAATGAAACAAAATGATAGGTTAAGATATATACGATCATCACCAAAAGGTATGTCTCAGCTTTAACAATGTCTAAAACAACACAGAGCATAGCCAGTCTCTACTGACATAGAGTATAGCCAGTCTCTACTGACATAGAGCACAGCCAGTCTCTACTGACATAGAGCACAGTCAGTCTCTACTGACATAGAGCACAGCCAGTCTCTACTGACATAGAGCACAGCCAGTCTCTACTGACATAGAGCACAGCCAGTCTCTACTGACATTGAGCACAGCCAGTCTCTACTGACATAGAGCACAGCCAGTCTCTACTGACATAGAGCACAGCCAGTCTCTACTGACATAGAGCACAGTCAGTCTCTACTGACATAGAGCACAGTCAGTCTCTACTGACATAGAGCACAGTCAGTCTCTACTGACATAGAGCACAGCCAGTCTCTACTGACATTGAGCACAGCCAGTCTCTACTGACATAGAGCACAGCCAGTCTCTACTGACATAGAGCACAGCCAGTCTCTACTGACATAGAGCACAGCCAGTCTCTACTGACATAGAGCACAGTCAGTCTCTACTGACATAGAGCACAGCCAGTCTCTACTGACATAGAGCACAGTCAGTCTCTACTGACATAGAGCACAGCCAGTCTCTACTGACAATCACCAAAAGTAAAAGAACTAACAGAGGTCTTTGGGACACCACAAAATACTTAATCTGAAAATATATTCTAAATTGCCAAAAGGTCAAAAAAAAATCAAAAGTGGAATTAGAGGCCTTTTTAAAAGAATAAAAAGGAAAGCATGCCATATTAAAATAAGTGTGACCGAAACAATATTTACAGGGAGATTTGTTGCACTGAATACTATATTAGGAATGGAAGTATGACTGGCCTCAGCCTGAACCCCACAAAATAAGAAACAAACAAATAAAAAAATCAAATGAAGATAAACTGAAAAGAAAATGGACCAAAGTAGATTTTAAGGATGGGGAAACAGAAGATAGAAAAAACACTGATAGTGCAATTCATTCTTTTAAAAGATCAGTAAAATTCCTCTAAACTGATCCAAAAGATCAGTTAAAAAACCCTCTAAAACAAACTATTCAGAAATTAAAAATAAAAATGAGCAATTTCAGAATTGAAAGGAAATATTGCTACAGAATCTACATAAAGCATAGTTATATTAGAAAAACTTTATGCCATTAAGTTTGACAATGTAGATTAATTTCTTGGAAAGCTCAAATTAATTTATTTATGAATAAACAAAGGAAACCCCTAGAACAGACAGATTTGCTCTCCATTCTACCACACACTTAAAAGGAACTACTGTCTACACCAGCTACTGCTCCATTCTATGAAGCTGGCTAAGCTGACAATCAAAAGACAAGGCTGAAACAAGAACAAAGGCGCATTACCACCAGGCATGGGAAATGTCTTCCTGAATATAAGTTAGAATGATTTGACAAATGGGAAATCGTCAACTTAAACAGTTTCTGAAAACAAAATGAAGTTCAGAGAGAGCCTACAGGAAAGGCAGACCAATATGGGTAACATAAAAAAGTCAAAACATTAAACACCTTAAGCAAATAATCGAATCCAACCAATAACTGGCCAAATGAATTAAACAGACACCTTTCAAATGAGCTACAATAAATTCACTTTTAAAATGCTTAAATAATTTTATCAATCAAAGTATTGCAAATAAGTGCAAACATTGTGGAAATTAGTATGGATTTTTTAAAATATATATAACTAATCCATCATTCAGCTCTTCTATGTCGCTTATATACCCAAAAGATTCAAAATTAGTGAACAAATAAGAGATTTTTGTGTACCCATGTTTATCAAGGCCCAATTCACAAAAGCTAAGTAATAGAAACAACCTAGGTGTCCATCAACAAATTATCAGATAAAGATAATGCGATGTATATAAATATAAGACTTTCAGTTCTTTATGAATTAAAATTATGTTTGCAGGAAAATAAATGGACCTAGAAATTATGATGTTAAGTGAAATAACCTTAGACTAGACAAACATTCCTGGTTTGATTGTTGCTGTTGTTGTTGTCATTGTAGTTTTCCATTTGTGGAATGAGGGCGGAGTCAAGCAATTAAGAGAGGTTCTATTACAGATGTGAAAAGAGGTATTGCAAATGGTAACTGCAACAGTAAAAATGAACTAGTATATTTATTATATGAATGGCTAACAATTAAGGAAAAAAGGAGGCCAGGAATTTGAAAACAATTGAGGAGTGTTTTATGGGGAGTATTTGGAGGAAGAAAAGGGAAGGGGAAAATGATATAATTTAATATAATACCCAAAATAAAAGAAATTTTAAATATTCATTGAATCCAAATCCTCATCTCTGTAAGCTTTTTTATTTACTTGTAGCTTTTTGTTCTGTTTTATTTTAGACAAGATCTCAAGTAGCTCAAGCAGTCATCAATTCACTGTATAACCAAAAATGATTTTCAACTTCAGATCCTTTTACCTCATCTGGGATTACAGACATGAGCCACCAAGCTGGGCTATCCATAAGCTTTTTTGAATAGGTATTAGTATGCTAATTTAAAATTCCACTTGGAAATACAGCAGACAGACTAGCCAAAACAACTTCAAGGGGAAAAAAAAAAAAAAGAAGAAAAGAAAAGAAGACTACCACTACATGATTTAAAGACATTTTATAAGTCAGCAATAATCACGACAATATGCTACAAAAATAAACAAAAACAATAAAGAATTCCAAAACTGACCCATAGAAAAATGGGCAATCTATTTTCAAAAAAGATACTAAGGCAGAATGTGGAGTAAAAATAGTCTTTAATAAACAATGTTCAAACAACTGGATATACATAATTTTAAAATGATACTTGAGTATATAAGTGTGTATGTGAAATTCTCAAATAAATATATTGTATTACAAAATAAACTCTGATAGTACCTTACACTGCATACAAAAATTAACCCAAACAGGATTTCATGCTACATATTAACAATTCTAAGGCTGATACTGAGTTTCAAAGCCCATGGAAAATGGATAATTGGGGCCGTTCCTATCACATCTGGAAATTGACATTAAAGATAATCAATTATGCTAAGACAAATTACTGCGTAGCAAATTAGAATCAGAGACTTAAAAAGTATGATTTCTCAATTAAACAAACAAAAACCCACAAATGCACAGCTGCAGAAAAAACTACAAATATTGGAAGAGAAAAGTTACTTTCTGACTATGTCAAGAGAACCAAGATATAACACCAGTAGCAGCAAACCAGCTAAGCACCCAGTATGAGGGGAGCATGCGCAGGAAGCAGGAAGCAGGGATCCATTAAGAAATTATTAAAAGGACAAAACCCAGAAGACAGAAATTCTAAGTTAACATATAATATCAGAAGGCAAAGCAATCCTCAAATCAACAAACACAAGAGACTAGTCAGTTAAGGGAATCTAAAAGGGATCCCACTGCCTTAAGCTAGAGCAAGTTGGATAATAACATAAATGACTAATATAGAACATGAGTATAATCTAGGGCATGAAATAAATATACATGGTTTCACACTGACACAATAAACAAGGAAGAAGAGATGAATTTTTCTTTACAGAGTTTCAAATAACTTATGTGGATACTTCTCTGTACAAGTCATAAAAACCTCTTTATTCCCTTTACTCCTAGAAGATACTTAGTAACTTACTTCCAAAGAACATAATATAGAATAAATTAACCATACACTCAAGTAATCAGGAATAAACAAGAGTGACAAAACATACTGATTTCCCTGGTCCCCATCTCTCTCACCCTCCCAACTTTCTCCCCCACCCCCCACCACCCCAACACCAGCTCCAATGACAATTTAATGTGTATGAGAAGGGCCTATTGTCAGATGGGGATGGGGGAATAGAGTCTCATTATATCAAACTCCCGGTGCTTCTATCTTCCAAATCTTAGCATTCCAGGCATCCACCCTGCTGACACTTTATAAATGGGTACTTCTCAAATCTCATTTAAATAATTAAGAAACATCATGCAAATCCATCTTAGAGGATATTCCAGCCAATGCATGGTCAATACTACTCAAAATATCCATAATCATAAAAACCACAGAACAATAAACAAATTAAGAAACTGTATTTCAGAACAGATGAGGGAAATGTTAGAACTGAAGACAAAGCAGAACCCAGGAAAGGAAGAACAGCTTTAGCAGAAACATTGGTGAAATCCAAATAAAGGCTGAAGTTAATTGTAATGAACAATTCAGTGCTTAGTCTGATAAATTCCCTGGGGTTATGTAAGGTGTTAATAATAGGAGAAAGTAGGTGAGGGGTATACAGGAACTCTCTGTGCTACCTTAGCAACTCTGCAGGTCTAAAATTATTCTAAAGTAAAAAGTTTATTAAAATAATGGGTTACAAATTAAAGTGTAAAAAGCAAAGCTACAAATCCTTCTGAATATAAGAAATTACATTTGATGTTTGGTTTGGCAAAATGATAGCAACAGAACATAAGAGATAAAAATCAGTAAATTTGACTGCATCAAATGAAAAACCTACTACATGCTCTGAAAGGCACTTTATTGAAAGGGAAAAACTAAACAGAAATAAATTAAATAAATAAATAAACCAAAACCTGGAGAGCATGACATCTAGTAAAGCACTTATGCTTATAATATATAGAGAAATCTCAAAATCTGGTTAAAACTTGGTAAATATTTGAACAGCTCCCAGCGAAAACACAAGAACAGGATGCAGAATGCACAAACTCATGCACAGCACTCTCAGCTACAAGGAAGACAGAGTATCATACAACAGCCTGCACTCATTACACAGTATCATACAACAGTCTGTGCTCGTTACGCAGTATCATACAACAGCACACGCTCATTACACAATATCATACAACAGCCCGAACTCATTACACAACTGGCTAAAATTTAAAAGACTTGGGAAGTGATGGCAAGGTATGGAGGAAGTAAAACTCTTCCAATATTGGCAGAAATATATTATTAGTACATTTAAAAAGCAGTTTAGGAGCATCTTAAAAATGTAAACATAGACTTGCCATTCAATTTAACCATAATACTAAGTATTTACTCAAAAGCAAACAAAAAATATTAAAGGTCATATCAATTTTCACTAAACTTCTTAGTAATTGGATAACTGATCATTTTATACTTGCTTGCTATTAGCATCTGCTAATAGCATCAATGGATAAAATAACTTTGACAAGTTCATATAATACAACTCCCCATTTTACAAAAGATGTATGTTACAAGCAAAAACATGGATGAGAAGCCTTATTTTGAAAGAAAGAAGTCAGGCAAAATGAATACATAACACATGATTTAATTTTTATAAATCTCTAGGAAATTTATGCAAATCTAATAATAGGGAACAGGTCGACTGCAGGAGAAGGAACAGAACTGGGCTTCTGAGAGAGGGACAGGCAGAAGAGGCCAGAAAGGGAGCCAGGGAAACCTGGAGAACGACAAGGGATTGGCTATTTTGATTACAGTCATCATATTTCAAAGAGATACTGCATCACTCCTTCCCCCAACAAACCACGCATGTTAAATAGGTACAGTTTATAGTACATAAAATAACCCTTAAATGCTGTTTTAAAAATCAATACTCAGAAAATCTGGAAAATGTAGAAATACTTTCAGCCTATAAATCAGAAGCTTCAGAAATGTTATGATATCTTTAGACACAGCAGAAGAAATACTGATTTCACAGAAAAAAGAAATACTGATTTGTTGTATCTTATATGGCATTATAAGTTAATTAATACTCATAGAAGAAACATCAAAAGGGCATTGTATTAGCTGCATTGCAAAAATATACAGACAAGTAGAACTGTCTATGAATTCCACATGGTTTTAAAGATATAGGCGTATATGAAATTTAATACATTATATTAATGGGCAATTGGTTTATCATTCACCGAAGAAGATCAGTAAAGAAGGCTTTGAAGAACTACTTTTTTACATTTAGTATTTTGTTTGTATTACAAATTTCTATTTATTACACAAGGTTAAGCATGTAAGAATATAATAATAATAATAATAATAATAATAATAATAATAATGCCCACCAGTAATTATGTTGAAGTAGTAGTCCTGGAAATTTCAGTAGGCAATCTATTGTACACATAAACTTTCTAACCCTTTAGATAACTATCATTTCCATTTTATAGATGAACATCAGGGTAAGGAAAATTAAGGGAGATTACAATAAAGGGAATGCTCCAGTAGTCAAGTCTTTCTGGCTCCACAATTTAATATTTGAAGTTTCCTGGTTCACTGAAGAAATGAACCACTGATGACCATTCCCCTAAAAAATATTTGTTGTAATCTCATCTGAGTTATTACTTTCACAAAAATGTTACTGATTCGGGTTCAGTTCTTTCAGTGCCTGCTAACTTTCTACATCATTGTAATGATGAACAAAGGGTCAAACCAACTAGTGTCTGAAGTCAAGAGGCGAGGTGAAGATGACATGTGCAGTATGTAGCAGAGATAAACTAGCTAGCAAAATCATAACAACACAGCTACATATCAATTCTATAGGATTTCATCTCAGTATGTCTTAATTGAAGCAACTATTTTTACCTGGGCTACGTGATTGTACAATCTGTTAAAGCAGTTTATTTAATCAAAAGTAAAAGCAATATATAATTTGATGCAAAAAATTTCAAGTCTTTAAAATGGTTAGAAATGAGATCTGTGAACTCCTCTGATTGCCTGTCAAGAAGAAGCCAGAGAGAAACCTTTTCATGACCTCCTCCTACAAATAAAACTATTCAGAGATCATACTGTTTCAAGACACAACCTTGTTTAGTACTTTCTTCTGATGGATAATGAAACATCACAAAACTAGGAAGAAAAAACTCCCTTTATTGAAATTCTAGGCTCCTTCCTCTTCAGTCCTTTGTGGTTTTAAATTAAAATATTTTTGTGCCTGGCCAATGGATGTTTCATTGTTTTCCTTAAATCATCCCAAATTTAGCTGTAGTCGACTATCCATAGTGCACTCTACTTTGGGGGGCATCTACAGTCATCTTGTTCTCTTACCCACACCTGATTTAGAAAGAGCTTTTGTTCTTGTCAGACACTGCTGCTGTATGTTATAATTTATAGAATAGGTATAATTACTTGCAACACAGTATTAGTTAAGTACAAAATTCATCTGTTCTTGGCACATAGAACTGTTATTTCAGTGTACTAGATATGTTCTGAGGCAATCTTCTGTGTAAAAAAGCACTCTTCTCCATTCTCCATGGAAGGAAAGGCCTTCCCTAAGGAGGTTTCTTGTAATAGAAGCATTTAGTGTGGATCCAATGCCTTAACTGTGGAAGTAGACCAAAAAAAAAAAGAGTTCACACCTTAGTAATTTTTCTCTGAAATGCTGTCTTGTTATAGCACTAACATTTTGATTATGCTACAAGGGCTCCATTCTGAAGAAAAACTAAAACTCCTTTTTTAAAACACAAAGGGAGGGAGGAAAGCCTTTGGAAGTAAAAATACACACACACACACACACACACACACACACACACACACACACACACAGTGAACAGCAGGGGACATGGCTTCCAAGGGACAAAGGGAGAAACAATTTTAACCCATTTTAAATATAATCACTTTTTTGAAACATGATAGTAAAGTGGGAATAACTGAGTGATTTCAGAGCTAAGTAATGGAAAACTAGATAACTGATAAGACAAAAGTAAGAGCCTGGGCTAAGAAACCCACCAAGCAAAGGAGACCATCTCCCAAAAGCTGCTAGAATTTTCTCACAGGAACCTCAGGACATGGATATGCAACTTGCTTTCATTCTTCCATTTCTATCTTGAACTTCACTAGTGAGTTTTCTTTCATAAATAAACAGGTTACTGCAGAAGATAAATTACTTTTAAGGTACCACTTTATGATCCTTCCAAGGAAACATTTTATTCTTTCAAGATCAGACTCCCCTAAGCAGCTTTCCTATGTCCTGCACAAGCAGACACTATTCCATACACAGAGACCATGCTGAATTAAGAAGGCTGAAGACAACCAGAATCTAATTACATAAACTACTTCCCTACAGGTAGATATAAATTTCAAAAATCTCTGAAATCTTATCTTTAAAGGCTGGCTATCCTTTTTTAATTATGCTAAAAGTCTCTTGTCTACTTGATCTCTTGTGAACAATTTTAATCAGGCCAGTGTAATACATGCTGTCTCACAGACAACTTAACAGAGCTCTCAACTATGAGCTAATGGGAAGAAAAGGAACCACAAGGATTTTTATTAAAAGGGAAAAATGGCTAGCGTAGAGATTTAGCCAGCAATAAAGCCAGATTAAATCATGCGCTTTTCCCTCACTTAGCCTACTTAACTTCAAGAACTACAGACATATAATTAATGTGCTCTTGAGGTTTGCTCTGCAAATGTAAACATACTTTTTTTAATTATCTTAAAATTTAACAATTTTAGTCATTCTTTTTTCCCCTTCACAAACGGACTAATCTAACAACCAGTTTTCAGAGTCTAAGAAGAGTCCCCAAACCCCTTCCAGGATCTGGGCAAAGGCCCTGGATTCAAATGAGTGGTGACTAGCTAAGACGCTAAGTAACTTCATCTGCACCCCTCTCCATCAGCTATCACTATAAACCTCCTATACATTCTGAGGTCCTCAGGAGACACAGCTGATGTTCAAAGTCCAAATTTTCAACTGAATATATCAATCTAAGCATAACAATCATCATACTAAATGTTTCCCTTAAACAACTAAATAAAGAAATCCCTAACAATATAAATGGTTGTCTCAATCCCAAAGAGTTTACACGTATGTTTAGCTAGTTGATTTTCTGTCTTGATTACCAAACTACTCTGAAACTAAACATGGTACCCTGGTTTTATCTCTAATTAGTTCCGATGTGTTTGACATTGTGTTTTCTACCCCTCTGTGCCCCATTCCTTGATGTAAATCTGTAATAGTTAAGAGTCACTCCTCAAAGAATTGATGCAAGAATTAAACACCATAATACACTGCATACTGTGAACACACTGTGCACTGTGACGTTTTCAACTGACTACAAATGATCTAAACCTAACAACCACTATAATAAATGTTTTCCTTAAATGACTAAATGCAGAAACTCCTAACAATATAAATGGTTCAATAAAGACCATGTTCTAGACTTTAGGCGTGCCAGCTTCAAGATTTATGCTCAATCATGAATACTCATACTCAGGTCCCCATGTTTCCTCCAGAAACCTTAGCCAGTATCAACACACAACTGTACCTCTTTTCTCTCCACACCCTGATAAAGTGCTCTGTCCTCACTACAGGGCTCCCTCTCCCCCTCTCGCTCACACATTCCCATGAACTTGTCACAGTTCCTGATACACTGACACCTGCCTCTTTTATTACTAAGTCATCTTTTCCCTGCAGCTGTTTTTTCTTCACGTGCTGTTTCTTATTATAATGGAAATCCCTCATTATTTAATTAAAAATATTTATTTAATACTTTTCTACCTACATTTAATTTTAAAAGACAACTCTTTGGAGTTAAACTCCAAACAATTTTAAATATAGATCAAGATAATATATCTGATTCTTTAAAAAATTTTGTTTCTTTCCTTTGTGCTACCCATGGGGTCTTGTAATTCTACGGCTTACATTGATTAGCTTTACAAATCCAGTCTGTTTGATGAAATGGCATATGACAAAGAATAAGAGAGAATATATGCTCACGAGTTATTGCAAAACAAAAAATGGCTTTCACAACTGTCCACTGGTATTACAAGATTACAAATTCAAGCACATAGGTTACTCCACAGTCTCTAAAAAGTTCTCTGATCTGTATATAAACTCCCATGTTAAAAAAACTCTCAATTCCAACATCAGAAGCAAAATCTACACAATTATTGTTCAGAACAATGAAAACTAGGTAAGAACCATCCAGATAGTTTTAAATTGTTAAAAGGTCATCAGGTCTCTCTTAATCATTTTCTTCTTTCCTCAGTAAAATATTCTCTATCCTCTGTTAAATATAAAATTTAAAATAATTAGCAATATAAAATAAAATATTTTTCCACAGATATATTTTTCCAGAGTTCATGCCTGTTAATTATCCTAATGGAGCATAAAGTCTCTTCAATAGCATAGAGCTAATCTCAATACGTTTCAAATTACCATGTTTTAAATTTTTTGCCTAAGATTTTCTGTTCAAGAACACATACACAAAAAGATATCTCAAACTGACATTTAATAAAAACTAACGGAAAGATGTAATACATTCTCTGGAATTTTTTATTTAAAAAAATTTTAAGTATTATTTCATTTAATTAAGGCAAATTTTATACTTCAGAAAAACTTAATTATTACAATGACCTAATTTAGTATTACCTGTAACAATGGCTCAACATTTGGATTTAGAGATCTGCAATTACATCTGGCACAGGTTTTTGGCTTCCAGTGTTAGTTTTCAGTAAAAGGAACCAGGGCTCCTTGGAGAGATGGCTGATTATAGAAGCAGGTTAGGAAATGTTCACACGAAAATTGAATTATTCTCTAGTATCAGAAAAAAAGAAATGTCTCAATAATAATCACAATAATAAGGATATATCAGTGAGACGTAGAAGACAACTTTAAGAGCTCTTAATGAGCAAAAATGGGAATAATTTTAAAAATACAGAATTGTTGGTTGCTGACTTAATAATCTACAAAAGTATACTCATATATTTAAGTCATTGAAAAATGGGAGACAAATCCCTTTTGTGGAAGTATTTAAAATAATTTACTTATATACTCCAGTGTATGGAGGTGCAATGTCTCTGTTCCTTGAGTATGGTCTATATAGTGCCATCCTTCTGGAGAAAAATACGGGGGCACAGTCCTAAGCAGCTTGTTCACCTAAGTAATAGCTGGAGAAACCTGGAATAACAGTAGGTACCTGGACTGTGATATAGGAGGGGTGCAAACTACCTAAACAGCTTTCTGCAAAACAACAAGTGTAAAAGAAGGAAGGAAGGAAAAGGAGGGAGGGATCAGCCATTGCTTTGGTTCTTCTAAGTCTGCTCCCTAGCATACCTGTAGAAGTTTAGTCAATTTTAAACTGCTTCAACTATGTGATTCTTCACATAGTCTAAATTGAAGGTCACTTGCACAACAGTAGGACAGAGAGCTAGAGTATCTAATATGAGGGTTTTTTTTTCTAACTGCAACCATACATTTAACTTTAATAACCAATTTCCTCATCTATGGTTTAGACAAGTCTTCTGGGAGGCCTCTGTTATCCTATAAAAAGAGGGTCTAATCTTAGAATCATAAGAATTTCACCAAAAGGTTTGCATTCAGATAAACAGATATTATTTCTACCCCAATCACATGTGTGAAGCAGGAAGACACACACAGCAAGTCCTAGAACAAGGCCCTGCTGATGGAAGAAGGTATCAGGACAGAGGGCTGAGAAACAACTAACTGTCATAACTCATGTGCCCTCACCATTTGCAAAGACAGTAATTTCCATTCAATGTAAATACAAGAATAAAGTATAATAAAAACCAATTAAAATGTTATACATAACATGGCTATCACTGCTTATTTCTCTAACCTTACTCTGCCATTGGCACACACACGAGGACCAGGCACTTAGTCCTGTCTTCCTGGTTTTCATCTGTTCTTCAGCAATAAGATAGGGAGTCTGCTTCCCCAGTCTTCTCATGAGGTAGTAACCTCAGCACTCAGTGACAGACTCATTATCACCATTATGATTTATCATTATTAAATAACCACTCATTGACATTATTGAAGAAAAGAATCTATTAAAATGTGATTTTGATTTCAAAACATAGAGTAGTACAAGGGACTCCAACCTGGGATCTCATTTGCCTTCTTGTATCCTGATGTGAAAGCACAAATTTGTCAGCTTGTTATAAATGATGTGACTAACCAGAAGATGGAAGACACAGGCAAAAATCCAAAAAGTATCAAGAAGGTAGAAGGCTACAAAATTGAATCATATCACACTAACTTTACACATCAAATTTCAAGGTTTTCTTATAATGAGATACAAATAAAATTAAATGGTGGACTCAATTATTTCACAAGAGAAAAAACACTGTTGTGCCTCAACAGATGACAGAATGAAACTAACGTATTTGCTATCTGGGTCACATAATAGATTTGACATTGCTAGGGAAACATTCTGCAATCCTCATCCCAATGCTTTCCAGTATCTCTAAATATGATGGATTCATCAGATAAACATGTTGGAACTACATTTTTGAAAACCACAAAATATATTTTTTTAATGTTTAACCTTAGTGTTCTCAGCATTAAACTTGATATTGATAACGTAAAATCATGATAAAATGTTATCTGTATCATTTAGTCATTTCATTTTCTTATACCTTATGCTGAGGCAGGATTTCACAGAGTCTTAGGACTAACTCCTTACCTCCCTTCCCAAAGGCATGCTTAGAAGGAATATTAGGGAATGTGATAAAATTCGTAAACAATTCTTTGTATCACCAATTCCATTAGGATATACTAATTACAAGCTGCATATAATCTGTACCACAACAAGCTCCAAGGTACTGCTAACTTCTCACCACCCCCAAGTATACATATTTGTTTCCACAGTGAAAAATGAAGGAGGCTCATGATCATTCAATTTCCTAATAAAGAGTCTGCATATACTGTATATACAACAGAGAGGTATACATGTCTTTCAAAATCCCATCGCAGTCTGACTTTAATCACTTAATGTTCTCACACATGACTTTTCCTTAAGACAACAGGTTATGACAAGTTATCAAAATTTATCAAATCCAGCACTTTTAGTTATAACATCCAGTTGAGAATTACAATTTCTTTATTTCTTTCTCTTTATTATTATTTAAAATATGCATTCTAGAAGCACCCCTCCCCCCTGGCTGCCATTAAGAGAGTAATTTGCTCCATGGCTTTTAAAGTCATTCCATATAGTAAAGAAATGCAAATGCAGTTCATGGCGCGAGATACTTCATAAAACGTAGTCACGCAAAGTATCCACAATGCATTTAATGACTTAGTTACAGGTACTGATTCATGTTATATCATTATGTAGGTGGTATCCACTTCAAAGAGAACATTAGCAAATTTAAACAGGAGAGAAAATCCAAGTTCATGACTATTATAAAGAAGGAAAACGAAGAAAGGATTTGTTTAAGTGCCTTATGAGATCCCATTTTGTGCAATTTAAAATTTTCACATAGTTTTAGATGTTTGTTATCCTAATAAATGACACTCAATATTTATCAAAAGAAGAATATGCTAAAAGATTAATAAGGTTCAAAGCCTCTCCAAAATGAAGAATCAGATTCTCAACAAGACATAAACAAAATATAAATAACAAATGTTACAAAGCTCATGGAAAAGCTGAGATTGTAATGCTTTTAATAGTGTATTGAGAGCAACAAAGTGCTTTCATCTCATCAGCATATTTTGTTTATTATCGAATACAGTTTATTATTTTGATTCTCTTAATTCAAATTTACAACTCTCCATAAGATCTTTAACAAACATTATCTCAGTCAAAAATAGCATTTATCAGCCTTATTCAAAATTTCATAAAATGTACTTTGGAGATATATATCCAAAACCCATGCCATTGGGTCAAGTCCTAACTTGACTAACAATTGGAATACATCTAAAAGTCTTCTCAATAATTGTATTATTTAAAAAAGTTTTAAATACAGGGGTTTTGTTTTGGTTATTGTCTCTTTCTCCTAAGGTACCACACCCTGAACTCAAACTTGCCATATAGTTGAGGGTAACCGCGAGCTTCTGATCCTCCTACTTTGACTCCCAAGTGCTACGATTACAGTACTCACATTACCTAAGTATAGTGTATAGAATATAGCATCAAACCTAGGTTGTGTGCATGGTAGGCACTCAGTCAGCTGAGCTGAATCCTGCCAAGATGGTGGTTTTCTACTAGGTAAAAATTTGATCAGGGTTAAGGGAAAAATTTTGTTTTTACTTTTTGAGACAGGTTCTCTCTACATAGCACTGGTTGTCCTGGAACTCACTAAGTAAGCCAGGCTGGCCTCCAATTCACAGAGGTCTACCTATGCATCATAAGTGTTAAGATTAAAAGCATGAGCCACCATTCCTACAAAGAGGTAATTTTTAAATTTGTTATACAATAATATACCCCTTCTCAGCTTCCAACCTTACCACAGGAGCACATCCTATGCCTCTTTGCTCCATATGGTTGAGTCCTGAGGACTCAACCTACCTGCACCTTTCCCAGAATCCAGGCTTGGCCTGGGTAACACATCCTGTGTATGCCCTAGCCCCATCTGAAAAGCCTGTGTGAACCTAGGCAGTATCCACACACCAAGAACATCAAGGACCTCACTTCCAGTGCTTCAAAATAATGATGAGTTTCCTGGATCATAGCCTGCTTGCATCTTTCCAAACGACAAAATTTAGCCCAGATCTTGCACACTAGACATGAGTCATGTGGAATGTACTGCAGCTGCCTTGTTCCCAATCACCATGCTTGGCCCCAGTCACACATTTTATGTCCCATCCCAGTCTGTTGAGCCAATGAAGCCTCACATCCCCATGTTATCTCCAAGTCTTGTGCCTAGCCATAGTCACACATCCTATAGGTAGACCTAGTCTGGTGAGAGCCTCAAAATCCACCCAGCCCACTCATATGGTCCTCACACTCCCAGGTATAGGATGGGTAGCACAATTTGCACACCACCCCTAGCAGATCCAGCCTTATATCCCATCGCCATGCTTTCATACTTAACAACGGACTGGATTAACCCACATCACTAATTGAAAATCGGTCCTGAGTATCTAAAGGACTGACCTACTAACTTTTCATAACTGATCTAAAATCGACCAAGATTAGGACACAACAAGAACAAAAACAAACCTCCACTCAACAGAGTCATCCTAGAATATTACATCAGACACATGACTAAAAAATGTCCAGGTCTCAATGTAAAACCATAAAAAAATAAGAGAGGCCAGGACATTATGCCCCCTCCCCCAAATCCACTAGTCTACAGAAATGTTCTCCAACGAGAATTACCCAGATGAGCTGAAGAATTTAAAAGACCAATCATAAACTTCATTAAGAATTCAGAGTTAAAGTAAAATCAACTAAATGAGGAGAATAATGATGAACACCTGAATGAAGTCCAAGGCAAAACTGACTGAGGAACACAAT
This sequence comes from Tokudaia tokunoshimensis, assembly GCA_036184795.1. Lineage (NCBI taxonomy): Eukaryota > Metazoa > Chordata > Mammalia > Rodentia > Muridae > Tokudaia > Tokudaia tokunoshimensis. The sequence goes on from BTHU01000001.1 coordinate 146,904,527, forward strand.
TCAGGATTTGAAAACAATTCAAAAAATAAGTAAATAGACCATTTGGTCTGGGCTGATTTACCTTGGGCACGAACCCTGCAGCCAGTCCCATAACACCAAGAGGAAGTGACAGTTCCAGGTGCTCTAACAAGCTCAGGACTATAGGATCAGAGGTGAGGAGGACATACATCTGTCCCAACACCACCTGGCATAGCTGGAAACAAAGGGATCCCATGACACAGGAAACCTACCTGACAAGTGGCACAGGTACCTTTGGGTCTGGGCTACTTTACCTTGGGCGCAAACTCTGCAGCCAGTCCCGTAACACTGAGAGGAAACTCCACTCCTTAGGCACTCTAATATGCCCAGGATCACAGAATCACACGTTCCCCAGGACCTTGGTCACACCAAGATCTCAGGACCCCAGAGGCAGCTTGACACCCAGGAGCTCTAACATACCCAGGAACTCAGGATCCCAGGATCCCAGGATCCTAGAATCACAGGATCACAGAGTCAGCTGAACTCTAAGGATTTTTGACACAACCAGGATCACAGGAAAGACAGGATCCAGGCAGATACAGCAAGGGCAGGTAGCAGAAGAGATAATCAGATGGCAGGAGGCAAGAGTAAGAACATAAGCAACAGAAACCAAGGTAACTTGGCATCATCAGAACACAATTCTCCCACCATAGCAGGTCCTGGAAACATCATCACACCAGAAAAGCAAGATTAGGATCTAAAATCACTTCTCATGATGATGATAGAGGATTTTAAGAAGGACATAAATAACTCCCTTAAAGAAATATAGAACACAGGTAGACAGGTAGAAGACCTGAAAGAGGAAAGACAAAAATCCTTAAACAGGAAAACACAATCAAACAGACCAGGCCTAGATAAACTCACAGCAAAATTTTATGAGATTTTTAAAGATCTCATTAATAATTTCTCAAATTATTAAAAAAAAACAAACAAACAAAAAATCAACCAGAAACAGAAGCAAACTACTTCTGTGAAGTCAGTATCACTCTACTATCCAAACCAGGAAAAGACACAACAAAATAAAACTCCAGACCAATATCTACTACGAACATGAAGGTAAAAATCCTCAGTAAAATACTTCTATGCCAAATACAAGCATATATCAAAAACATGAGCCACCTCAATCAAGGTGCTTTATCATAGCAATGTTAGGACAGCTCAACATTTGTAAGTCAATAAATGTAATAAACCAGGTAAATGGGCTTAAACAATTAAAAAACCAAATATATTATCATCACAATCAATACTAAAAGGTCTGACAAGATCCAACATGCCTTTAAGATAAAAATCTCTAGAGAAAGTAGAGGTAACACACCTCAATATAATAAGGGATAGATATGACAATGCTATAGATGACACCATCTTAAATGGAAAAAGTTGAAGCAATCGTATTAAAAATCAAAACAAGATAGAGCTGTCCACTCTTCCCACTGAGTTTGAACACAGTGCTTGAAGCAGTAGCTAGAGCAATGACAAGAGAATGGAAATGAAGTGATAACAAACAGAAAAGAATCAAATTGCTCCTATTTGAAGATATTATAATACTATGTACAAGAGAATCCAAAAGTCCACCAGACAAAGTCTGGAAATGGTCAACATTTCAGCAAAGTGGATGAATGAATGGATGGATGGATGGATGGATGGATGGATGGATGGATGGATGACTTCAGTCTACAGGTGTGTATGAGTTGTGTGTGTATGTGTATTACATACATAGAAATCCTGAGCAAAAAGAACAATGCTGTGTGTGTCATCGTTCCAGATTTCAAGATATATTTCAGAGTTACAGCACTAAAAATAGCATGTTACTGATATAAAGCTGTCAAGAACAATGAAACAGAAGAGAAGACAAAATATTGAGTATGCATAATTACATCCATAAGTCCAGTAAGCTATAGCATTCAGTATACAAAATGGACAGGACAAACATTTATAAAAATATATAACTCGGTATTAAAATTTTTAAAACAGTGAGACACACTAAAAAATATCTAAGGAAATAAAGAAATGCATCATTTTCCAGGGTCATTGTATACCATCCTGTGAAAAAGAAATATATCTATAGTAAATGTAATTATGATAGACTTATAAATTTTTATATGAAACTAGGCTTGGTGGCATAGGCCTATAATGCCAGTCACTCACGAAGGTGAGGCAAGAGGCTTAGCATTTGGAGGCCTGCTTGGGCTACAGAATGAGTTCAAGACCAGTCTGAACAACTTAGTAACTCTATCTAAAGGTAAAGCATAAAAAAGGATTATATGGTACACTCGGTAGAGCGCTGCTTCTAGTATAGATGTGAGCCTAGGGTGGAGTGCTATTACAAGAAAGTTAACTCATTAGCTTTCAAATTTAAATATGAGAATGATAAGGGCTTAAGGAAACTAAAACAATCTGGAAATGATACTGAAACAACTGGAAACCCACCCATATGTGACAGACAATAATGTTGCATAACATCATATATAATAGTTAATACACAAACACAAAATACTTCTAAGAACAAGATTATAAACTCCTAGGAAAAAAATGACACAATATAAATGACATTGGATGAGACACTAAAAAACTAACATAAAAAAACTAAGGAAAAACATAATAGTTTCAATGTCCCCAAATGAAACCCTCTTATTCTTTAAAAATACAATGTAATAAAAACATATGTCCACAGATCTGGATGTAAGGCTGGGAGAAGTCTTCAAAATATGATTCTACCAAAGAGTATGTACCCAGAATATGTGGAAATATATACACAGACAATAAAGAAATGAAATCTGATTAAAACATCAGTCATTTCAGGAAAATACAAATTAAAATAAACACTGAAGTGAATTAACATTGTGCTTCATTGGCAAGAATGTACATCAATTACAATCAATACATTATCAATGACAATGTCAAATAGCACAGATACTATGAGAAACACTTTGGAATATACTTTTAAAGAGTTCCCTTACCGTAATACATTGATATTTCATTGTATTAAATGATCTGGGGAAGAATTAAAAAAATATATGGCCCCATAAATGCTTATATTGAATTTATGTAACAATTTTATTTATAACATGATAAACGAGAAACCATCTAATTCTCATCGCCTATTCCACACAGAATAACTGAATTTTGTCATTGCCATATAGTGATCTACTGCCTGGTAATTAAAAAGGAACTAAGTACCAACTTGGGTATAGGTAAGAGTTAAAGAAGACAAGTATAAGAACTATAAACCCTACACTTCCAACTCAGGCAGGAGGATGTTCTAGGTTTGATGTCTGACACTACAGAAGAAAAGTAGAATAATTCTACTATCAGGATGAAATTCTAGAAAGTGCACAACTATGATCAGGAGCAAGGGAATGGGACATAGGACAAACCTTTGCAAAGCAATGGAAATGACAACACTTTACTCCTTTCCTCTTCTCTCCACCCCCACACAGAAACTCACCATTCTGCCCAAATAATCAATCCTCAAATTCAGTCTCCTGAGCATCTGGGAACACTGACACCCACATAAAGCCACCCTCAGACATGATCTCTGTGTGGATTAGGACAATGCTCCATGCTTTACGCATTTTTCAAAGACCATTATACATATAAAATTGCTAAATTACACTGAATAAATTATAGGCAATAAAATCAGTAAATAAAAGTACAAGGTTGTTGTGTATTACACTTATAAATCCCAGAACTTGGGAGGCTGAGGCAGAAGAATTATGAAGTTAGTCTGGGCTACAATTTGAAAATAGTCTCAACTAACTAGTTAAAAGAAATCAAATATATGAAGAAGACATATACAATGATAGGAATACCTGTTAAATCACCTATTGAAGAAACAACTGCAATTTGTTTGAAAAGAATAAGTAAAAATACAACTGCAAAAGTGTACCAGTGAAACAGCCTCTCTCACCTCTACCATCTCTTGCAGCTCTTGACACTGTTTGTACTTGTTGGCAATGAGTTATGTTGGTATATGAAAGTTTGGCTAAAGGGGAGCTTCAATGAAATATAAGAATCCCAAGGATGAAAATAGCTCTTCGGTCATTCTTTTCCAAAGACTTCCCTCAAAGGCCTTAAAATTTTAATTTTTCAGCTCTAGAAATCAGAACACCATTGGTTCTCCCTCAGGTTAATACTCTACTTGTAACAATCTGACAGCTCCCAGAGAAAAGAGGGAAAAAAAAAAAAACAACTTCTGGGGAAACACCACCCTGACATCAAGTTATACTATAGACCAATAGTGATAAAAACTGTATGGTATTGGTACAATGACAGGCAGGTAGATAAATGGAATAGAATTGAAGACCTAGAAAAAACCCACACATCTATGGTCACTTGATCTTTGACAAAGGAGCAAAAACATCCAGTGGGGAAAAAAGACAACATTTCCAACAAATGGTGATGGGTCAACTTGCAATCAACATGTAGAAGGATGCAAATTGATCCATTCTTATCTCCCTGTACAAAGCTCAAGTCCAAGTGGATCAAGGACCTCCACATAAAACCAAATACACTGAATCTAATAGAAGAGAAAGTGGGGAAGAACCTGAAACACATGGGCACAGGGGAAAATTTCCTGAACAGAGCACCAATAGTTTATGCTCTAAGATCAAGAATTGACAAATGGTACCTCATAAAATTTCAAAGTTCTGTAAGGCAAAGGGCACTGTCAGTAAGACAAAATGGCAACCCACAGATTGGGAAAAGATCTTTACCAATCCTACATCCACTAGAAGGCTAATATCCAATATATACAAAGAACTCAAGAAGCTAGATTCCAGAGAAACAAATAACCCTATTAAAAAATGGGTACAGAGCTAAACAAAGAATTCTCAACTGAGGAATACAGGGTGGCTGAGAAACAACTAAAGAAATGTTCAACATCCTCAGTCATAAGGGAAATGCAAATCAAAACAACCCTGAGATTCCACCTCACACCAGTCAGAATGGCTAAGATCAAAAACTCAGGGGACAGCAGATGCTGGAGAGGATGTGGAGAAAGAGGAATACTACTCCATTGCTGGTGGGATTGCAAGATGGTAAAACTACTCTGGAAATCAGTTTGGAGGTTCCTCAGAAAATTGGACATAGTACTACTACCTGACGACCCAGTTATACCACTCCTGGACACCCAGAAGATGCTCCTACATGTAATAAGGACACATGCTCCACTATGTTCATAGCAGCCTTATTTACAATAGTCAGAAGCTGGAAAGAACCCAGATGTCCCTCAACGGAGGAATGGATACAGAAAATGTGGTGCATTTACACAATGGAGTACGACTCAACTATTAAAAACAATGGATTCATGAGACACTTAGCCAAATGGATGGAAGTATAAAATATCATCCTGAGTACAGTAACCCAATCACAAAAGAACACATATGGTATGCACTCTCTGATAAGTGAATATTAGCCCAAAAGCTCAGAATACCTAAGATACAACTCACAGATCACATGAAGCTCAAAAAAGGAAGACCACAATGTGGATACTTTGATCCTTCTTAGAAAGTAGTTCAAAATACCCATGGCTGACAGCCAACCAATAGACTGAGCACAGGGTCCCAGTGGAGGAGCTAGAGAAGGGACCCAAGGAGCTGAAGAGGTTTGCAGCCCCATAAGAGGAACAATAATATGAGCCAACCAGTACCCCAGAGCTCCCAGGGACTAAACCACCAATCAAAGAGTACACATGGAGGGGCCCATGGCTCCAGCTTTATATGTAGCAGAGGATGGCCTTTTTAGACATCAATGAGAGGAGAGGCCATTGGTCCTGTGAAGGCTCTATGCCCTAGTGTACGGGAATGTCAGATCAGGAAAGTGGTAGGGTGGGTTTGTAAGCAGGGAGAGGGGGGATGGGATAGGGAGCTTTCGGGGGGGTAAGCAGGAAAGGGGATACCATTTGAAATGTAAACAAAGCAAATATCTAATAAAATAAAAAAATAAATAATCTGACAGTTCTTACCTAAGATTTATTTTGCAACAAATACAGAAAAAAAAACCCTCTATAAATATATCCTTAAGTAGTAACTACGAAAGCAAAAGTATTATCTTCTTCTTCAGAAGCTTGATTCCAAGGAGAGGGTATGCTCAGGACCCTTTCCTTGATAATAAAAGATATCATATACAGCAAAATAAGAGTGGCGAGATAGGGGGGAAAATAAAATTAAGTTAGGAGAAAGGCTTGACTACTTTTGAACAACAGAGTTTGAGAAAGATGAACATAACCTTTGTTTTCCTTCTATTGCTGTGATCAAACATCACGACCAAAAGAACTTGGGGAGGAACCTGGCTATAGGCTTACACTACCACATTAGTCCATCATTAAAGGAAGGCGCAAGAGGAACTGAAGCAGACATGATGGAGGAATGCTACTTAGCTGCTTGCTCTTCTCTATGTGCTCAGCCTGATTATTCTTTTTTTTTTTTTGGTTTTACATCAATATTTTCATTTAATAAAATTACTATACATATTTGTAACCATCTAAAGCATTAAATGATTAGGGTATATGTTGTTAGATACAACATATTAATGAAAACTGGGCTTTCCCCCTTTTTTAATTGGATATTTTATTAATTTACATTCCAAATGTTATCCCTTTTCCCAGTTTTCCCTCTGCAAACCCCCTATCCTATCCTCCCCCACCCCTGCTTCTATGAGGATGCTCCCCAACCCACCCTCCCACTCCTACCTCACCACCCTGGGATTCATTCTCCTACACTGGGGCATGGAGCCTTCCCAGGACCAAGGGCCTCTCCTCCCATTGATGCCAGATAAGGCCATCCTCTGCTACATATGGGGCTGGAGCCACGGATCTCTCCATGTGTACACTTTGGTTGGTAGTTCAGTCCCTGGGAGCTCTAGGTTGTCCAGTTGGTTGATATTGTTGTTCTTCCTATGGGTTGCAAACCCCTTCAGCTCCTTGAGTCTTTGCCCTAACTTCTCCATTGGGGACACCGTGATCAGTCCAGTGTTTGGCTGCATGCATCCACATCTGTATTGGTCAGGCTCTAGCAGAGCCTCTCAGGGGACAGCTATATCTGGTTCTTGTCAGCAAGCAGTACTTGGCATCAGCAATAGTGTCTGGGTTTGGTGTTTGCATATGGGTTAGATCCCCAGGTGGGGCAGTCTCTGGATGGCCTTTCCTTCAGTCTCTACTCCACTCTTTGCCCCTGTATTTCCTTTAGACAGGAGCAATTCTGGGTTAAAATTTTGGAGATGGAGGGGGGGGGGTGTGTGGCCCCATCCCTCAACTGTGGGTGGGGGGAGGGGGAGTACTGCCTAACCTCTGGATATAGTCTCTACAAGTTCTCCCTCCCCTTTGTCAGGTATTGCAGCTAATGTCATCCCTATGGGAGCCTGGGAGCCTCTTGCTTTCCTGGCATCTATGACTTTATGGTGAATGGCTTAGTGGTTAAGAGCACTGACTGCTCTTCCAGGGGCCCTGAGTTCAATTCCCAGCAACCACATGGTGGCTCCCAACCATCTGTAATAGGATCCAGATGCCCTCATCTGGAACTTCTGAAGAAACAACAGTGTACTCACATGCATTAAACAAATAATTTTTACAACAAATATATGCTTTACAAAGTGGGAAACAGGATCAGTAGGAGTAAGCTTCCTATGGCCATATAAGCAGAAGTAGGAACAAACTCTACATTTTTCTAATCCTAGCCAGTGGATTTTTTTTTTGTTATTGTTTTGCTTTGCTTTGTTTTTCACTTTCTCTCCACTTTCTCTCTTTTGTTAGTCAGGGTTTCTATTCCTGGACAAACATGAGCAAGAAGCAAGTTGGGGAGGAAAGAGTTTATTCAGCTTACACTTCCACACTGCTGTTTATTACCAAAGGGAGTCAGGACTGGAACTCAAGCAGGTCAGGAAGCAGGAGCTGATGCAGAGGCCATGGAGGGATGTTACTTACTGGATTGCTTCCCTTGCCTTGTTTCTTATAGAACACAGGACTACCAGCCCAGGGATGGCACCACCTACAATGGACCCTCCCTCCCTTGATCACCAACCAAGAAAGTGCCCCACAGCTGGATCTCATGGAGTCACTTCCCCAGATGAAGCTCCTTTCTGTGTGATAACTCCAGCCTGTGTCAAGTTGACACACAAAACAAGCCACTACAACTGGTATACCACTCAACTGTTTTTCCTTTTCTGAAGCAAGCAAAAATTAGGTTGCTAGGTTCTACTCAATATGTGACATAATAAAAGCAAAGCTTTATGAAACACATATTCTAACTTATAAGGTCTGAATTAGAAGTCAGCAAACATGAAGAATGCAAATCTAGCATTCTACTGTAATATTTAAAAAATGGGCGGTAGCTCAAAGGATGAAACAAGAAGTCTTATATAAGAGAACCTTATGGGATATCTTTTATGAAAATTCAAAGACATTCAGAGTTAAGTAGAAATTAACAAGGAACCTGATAGAATCAAAATATCAAAAAACAGATCTAATCTCTTAGGGAAGGTTTATTATTATAATCCAATTATTTCATAAATGTAAAGTTATTACATCAAATAGCACAGCAGTCTCTTCTCTTAAAAAATTAAACCAGCCTAAAATTTACTGCTATCCTTGGACTTTTATTACAGCTTCCTGAACTGTCTAGATCCAAAACTAAAACCTACTTCCTTCCATCTGTCAGAGATATTCATAAAGCACAGTAAAATTTATGCCCACTTCCTAAAAACACCTAAAGTTATTGGTTTATATAAATCTAAAATATTAAATGTGTGTTTAATCAAACATCACTGAATTAAAGCTTTCCCTTCAGGGGAACAGGATTTGTCAGCACAAGTAAGTGACTAATTTCTGGATTGCAGAGAAAGACTTTCAATGTAGAAATAATTTTAAAATTTATGATTATGAGTCTGCCTTAACTATTTAGAAATATTGCTGAAGCAGAGTTCTATTTATGCCTTTTTCCTAAGGGTCTAAAAATATCCACCCATCTATGATGTTATGTTTTGAAGGAAAGAGATGAGTAGTAGCCTTTCTAACAAATATAAATGAAGATATCCAACAAATGAAGCAATCATCTAAAAACAAACATGGAAGTTAAAATAAAAAGAAAATTTAAAAAAAAATACAGCAATGAACAGAAGTCAGTGCTACACTTCAGACTGGCCAGTAGAGGCTGCCAGTACACAGAGACACTCAGTTTTCCTCACTACCTCAGACCAATAAGAAGCACTGACATGATATGCTATAAAGGCCAGCATCCTGACCTCAACAGAGAGATTTATACAACAACAGTCTTTTTACCTGCATCTCCTACACATTTTACAGCAACCAAAAAGAATAGACAATTTTGAATATTTTTAAACATGATCACTTAGCTACTATTAACAGAAACCCCCAACTATATGTGATTATCTTTCCAGAAATAATATTTATTACATGGGAAAATGGGGATTTTCACTGGAGAACAGCTCAATGCATGTCCCTAAAATCCTTCATTGAATAGATGTCTCTGCTCCGTTCAATAATAACTCAGTTGCAGACAAAGAAAATGTTCAGTTATTGAGTACTATAAAATCATAATTTGACCTAGAATTTGGATCAATCTTGAACTATGATATACTTATACATAATATACTATTAATATACTTGAAATTTCTTCATGTGCATCAGTCAGGTAAGACTATCTGCGCCCTAGAGCCAAGGAACCAGTGATACCTAAATACACTAAGTGAAGATTCTTTCCCAAAATTCATTTTATAAATCTGCTCTATGGCTTTAAAAGCTACATGTCTGGTCCCTTTTTGAGCTGCACAGCACTGCTCTTTCTTATAGAGAGGAAGTTTCTGTCAATCAATACATCCTTTTGCCATGCAAATATGTGCTCAGCTTTCATTTGCCACTCCTCTTGTATGTAATGTAGGCAGCTTAGCACTGAACTTAAGGAACTGCAGAAGTTAAATACATACATTATTGTTATGATGACAGAGAAGGCAATGAACTACCTGAAGCTACATGTGCTTTCTTTGTAAAAGAAAAAAAAAGCTAATTATCTGTAGCTGTCAACCATGAAAACCTAGACCTATTTAAAGTCAATATTAGACTTGGACAACTAAAAACATTTATAATATTTTACCTGTTTTTTTTTACAAGAAAACACTTACAATTTCACTATAAAATATTAAACATTCTGAAGGACAAAGTAACAACACAGTAGAGTATTAGAATTGTACTTATTACAATGAGTATTGTTAGTATAGAGAATTACACACTTGTATAATAACTCACTCATTTAATTTTTTAGAAAAACTGCCTACCATTTTTGTGATATTCATTTCGTAATTAGTAGAGGCAAATTTAGACAGATGTACAACATCTCTATATAAATTCATTAAAATGCATCCAAGTGAAAGCCCAGACTGTTGACCATCAAGACAGGAATCCTATACCTTCACTGAACAAAAAGAAATAAAGTGCCAAGTTGAAATGTAGCAGAAAGTCCCCTGCCTCAGGGACACCTGTGTGTATACTGCAGTCTATCCGCCAACCATCCATTTTCTAGTCGCTCCCATTCGAATCCAAGCAAATGACTAATCCAAGCTTAAAGAGCATATCAAATGAAAAGGATTTTTTAAAAAACAAATCAAAGAGAGAGTCAATATAAAAACCATAGAACTGGGACCAGAAAGATGGTGCAATAGGTAAAGATGCGGCTGCTCAAACCTGCTACCAAAAGGAGCTTATATGAGAAGCTGGATGCTGTTACTCTCTCTCTAACACTGAATCTACAATGTACACAAAGGTGATTGTTCCTAATTATGAATATGAATGCTCTTTGATTTTGTTTGTGTTCAGTGATTAAACACTGCTTTTGCTTATTATTTTTCACAGGAACTCTTCTAATGGGAATACAATCGTATTCTTTAATTCCACATTAAAGGTATCTCTTACTTTCTAATAAATGTTAAAACATATGAAACTTTTAATTACAAGGGCATTAACAAAGGTATAATCAAATATTCAAAATCTACAATGTGAGCAAAATGTTGACACACAACAAGATTATGGTTTTAAAATTAGAGCTCTCTATTCATGATCCTAACCCTACTTTAGGAGACAGTGGAAACTTCATTTGACCTAAACATCAAGACTGTATCTTTTCTCAGGTCCCCTGTCCAACCTTGCCAAAGCACCATTTTATTCTCACATCTCAAAATTGATTGGAAAGGTCAAGAATTTATCAGTATCACATAAAAGTAAAGTAAATCCGAGATCCAAAGCACATGTAAAAATGTTATACTGGTTCCATTAAGGAGTACACATAAGCAGGTAAGGAAAGATGGGGTAAGCGGTCACAATACACCAAACAGTAAGCCCCGCTGTCACAAATTAGAAACTGACAGAATCAAGTCTCCATCTCAACTTGGGAGAACATAACCAACAGCCATGTATCACTGCCAGAGTTTGGACATCTTCCCAGTTCTCATGAGTGGCATCCCTAAGAGTATAAACACAGCAGAATGACAAACAAGAGCACATCACTACAAAGTGTAACATCTTAGAATTCTGCAACTTACATGGTTGCTAAGGCATTTGGTGAGAAGGCCCTGAAGCCCTCGCAATAGGTCCCAGCTCTACAGACCCTGAGCTTAAGGAGCACTGGTCCCCCTGTGGACACTGGAGTTCTTCTAAAGCCACAGAAGTGGATGCATTCTTGCCAAAGTGGATGTAGCCTGGAGCTAGGGAGTATTTCACTCAGCTTGGAATTCTTTGACAAGACTGCCAGGGTCTTCTTGATGGAGGAGGGCCTTCTGATCAAAGAAAAAAGTTACAGAAGATGTGGAGACAGTTTGATTCCATTTTCTTGGTATCCAAGTAACCCTGATCCCTTTGTCTCTGTGTGTGGAGATAAAGACATTCCTGTGTGGAATATAAGGACTACAAACACACTGACACTAAACATTAAACAGAGCATTAATATTTGCATGAGTCCACTGGGGAGAACATAGTTATGGGCATCAAGGATGATATTGCAACCTTTACTGACGCCAAGACACACCATTCCAAAGCAGAGATACTGTTTGAGTTTGAGATCAACAATATTTTCTAGAGCAATGATAATGACATATTCCCCCCGACAAACAAGTATGGTTGTATCAACATTCTCAGCTACACAGTACTTACTGTACAATGTATTTAGGCCCATCCTTCTAATTTCATCAGTATCAATCTTAACCCCATGGTAAAATTGGCTAAGGAGGTACAGGTGCTTTGGTCAGCTTTAAGGATATGGATGAGGTACTGTGTGGAAAGTGCTTTACAGAAATTTTCAGTCTCTGAGGAAGCCTCAGATTTAGCCACAATATGAAAATGCTGGTATCGATATCAGAGGAACACATTATCATAGCTCGTCTGTAGACAGGAACTGGAATGAACAGTGTGAGTCCCAGACCTTCACTATGACTTCACATAACTAAAGGTTTCTGCTGGCATTTGGCTGTGAGGAAGCTGACACTGTGAAGCTGTTTTGGCTTCCTAATGATTCCTAAGAGGAGAACCTGACATGAGATAAGGAGGCCTGGCATAATCCCTCTCCCTTTTTGTTTAATTTGATTATAAATTATAAAACACAAAAATATTTGGTCAAGGTGCCAATACCTTATGCTGCTTTGTGATGCTTATGGTTGAGCCAACCTTACAAGAAACTCTCCCACCAATCTACATCCCAAACACCTTCCTGTTGTTGTTGTTGCCGTTGCTGTTATTATTATTATTATTATTATTATTATTATTATTATTATTATTATTATTTGGTATGTGCATAATAACAGTTTCCCCCCCCCCAACACACACACACACAAGGTAGCTAAATGTACTCCACAAGCATAGGTCATAGCCCCAGCACAGCATGTCTCTGAGGTGTCTCCCATCATTATGATTTTATTAGTGTGGCTGTGCTTACAGAATATAATACTGCTTGGGCAATACCTAGCTTAAAGAAAAAATAGGACAGTGATTTTTCTTAATAATCATAAACATGTTTAAAATGAAAATATTACTATTCTATTCTTATCACAGGGAGATACTGCAACTTTGTATTTTTTTAATCTGAGATTAAAATTATAGTCTTTGACTTCCCATCTGCACCTGGAGCTGATCCTGTGCTACAGTGCTACATACTCAAATACTACTTGGAGAGAGCTGGTCTCCCAGGAGTGTGGAAACACCTGTGAGCACAGGTAAGACCAACACTTCTGCTCCGCAAAACTTGCCTGGAGCACTCAGGACACAGGAACCAAGAAGCAACCTGGGACATGATCATTCTGGTTTAGGTCTGTACCCCAAAGCTGACCCTGTGCGACAGCTCTCCACACACAAATTCAACACAGAGAGAATTGGTCTCCCAGAAGTAGTGACACACAGGCTTGCAGAAGGGACATGGCACAGTCAGAGACAGTAAGACCAGCTAACACCAGAGATAACCAGATGGCAGGAGGAAAGGGCAAGAACATAAGCAACAGAAACCAAGGCTACTTGGCATTATCAGAAACCAGTTCTCCCAACACAGTGAGCCCTGGATATCCCAACACACCAGAAAAGAAAGACACTGAATTAAAAATAACATCTCAAAATGATGATAGAGGATTTTAAGAAGGACATAAATAACGCCCTTAAAGTAAGAAAGGAAAACACAGGTAAACATATAGAAGCCTTTAAAGAGAAAATTCAAAAATCCCTTAAAGAATTACAGGAAAACACAACCAAACAGGTGAAGGAATTGAACAAAACCATCCAGGATCCAACAATGAAAGTAGAAACAATAAAGAAATCACAAAGGGAAGCAGTCCTGGAGATATAAAACCTAGGAAAGAAGTTCGGAGTCATAGAAGCAAACATCACCAACATAATACAAGAGATAGAAGAGAGAATCTCAGGTGCAGAAGATACCATAGAAAACACTGACACAATAGTCAAAGGAAATGAAAAAGGCAAAAATCTCCTAACCCAAAACATCCAGGAAATACAGGACACAATGAGAGGACCAAACCTTAGGATAATAGGTACAGAAGAGAACAAAGATTCCCAATGTAAAGGGCCAGTAAATATCTTCAACGAAATTATAGAAGAAAACTTCCCTAAACTAAACAAAGAGATGCCCTTGAACATACAAGAAGCCTACAGAACTCCAAATAGGCTGGACCAGAACAGAAATTCCCCCCATCACAAAATAGTCAAAATACCAAATGCACTAAACAAAGAAAGAATGTTAAAAGCAGTAGGGGAAAAGGTCAAGTAACATATAAAGGTAGACCTACCAGAATTACACCAGACTTCTGACCAGAGACTATGAAAGCTAGAAGATCCTGGGAAGATGTCACACAGACACTCAGAGAACACAAATGCCAACACAAGCTACTATACCCAGCAAAACTCTCACTTACCATAGCCAGAGAAAACAAGACATTTCATGACAAAACCAAATTTACACAATATCTTTCCACAAATCCAGATTTACAAAGGGTATTAGATGGAAAGCAGCAAAACAAGGAGGGAAACTAAACCCTAGGAAAAGCAAGAGAGTAATCTTTCAACAAAACCAAAAGAAGATAGCCATAGAAACATAATTGCACCTCTAACAACAAAAGTAACAGTAACAATCACATTTCCTTAATATCTTATAACATCAATGGACTCAATTCCCCAATAAAAAGACATAGACTAATAGACTGGATACAAAAACAGGACTAACAGACTGGATATATAAACAGGACCCAGCATTTTGCTGCACACAGAAAATGCACCTCAGTGTAAAGACAGACACTACATCAGAGTAGAGGGCTGGAAAACAGTTTTACAAGTAAATGGTACCAAGAAACAAGCTGGAGTAGCCATTCTAATATCCAATAAAATAGACTTTCAACCAAAAGTCATCAAAAAAAAAAAAAAAGATAAGGAAGGACTTCCTTTCATACTCCACAAAGGAAAAATCTACCAAGATGAAGTCTCAATTCTGAACATCTATGCTCCAAATACAAGGGCACCCACATTCATAAAAGAAACTCTACTAAAGCTCAAAGCACACATTGTACCTCACACAGTAATAGTGGGAGACGTCAATACCCCACTCTCATCAATGGATCATGGAAACAGAAACTAAACAGAGACACAGTGAAACTAACAAAAGTTATGAACCAAACAGATTTAACAGATATCTATAGAACATTTCATCCTAAAACAAAAGAATATACCTTCTTCTCAGCACCTCATGATACCTTTTCCAAAATTGACCACATAATTGGTCACAAAACAGGTCTCAACAGGTAAAAGAAGACTGAAATAATCCCAGGCATCTGATCAGATCACCATGGACTAAGGCTGGTCTTCAATAATAGCAAAAACAATGGAAAGCGCATATATAAGTGGAAACTGAACAATGCTCTACTCAATGATAACTTGGTCAAGGAAGAAATAAAGAAAGCAAAAACATCCAAGAGGAGTACACTGCAGGAAGTAATCAAACTCAGGGCTGAAATCAACCAAATAGAAACAAAAAGAACTATATACAAAAATAAAAAATAATTTGCAGCAGGGAACCAGACACAGCCTTCTGTGCACAGACCCTGTCAGAAGAGAGTTGGTCTCCCAGGAGTACAGACACAGGTTTAGAGGCCCATACGAGGGACAAGCTCCAGCCAGAGACAACAAAACCAACTAACACCAGAGATAACCAGATGGTGAAAGGCAAGCGCAAGAAACCTACCAACAGAAACCAAGGCTACTAGGCAACATCAGAGCCCAGTTCTCCCACCAGAGCAAGTCCCGGACACCCCAACACACGGGAAAAGCAAGAGTTAGATTTAAAGTCTCTTCTCACGATGCTGTTAGAGGACATCAAGAAGGACATAAATAACTAACTTAAAGAAATACAGGAGAACATAGGTCAAATGGTAAAAGCCCTTAAAGAAGAAACACAAAAATCCCTGAAAGAAATACAGGGGAGCATGGGTGAACAGGTAGAGACCCTTAAAGAGGAAACACAAAAATCCCTTAAAGAATTACAGGACAACACAAACAAGCAAGTGAAGGAACTGAACAAAACCATCCAGGATCTAAAAATGGAAGTAGAAATAATAAAGAAATCACAAAGTGAGACATCTCTGGAGATAGAAAATCTTGGAAAGAATTCAGGAGTCATAGATGCAAGCATCAACAACAGAATACAAGAGATAGAAGAATGAATCTCAGGGGCTGAAGATACCATAGAACACATTGACTCAACAGTCAAAGGAAATACAAAATGCAAAAAGCTCCTGAGCCAAAACATCCAGGAAATCTAGGACACAATGAGAAGACCAAACTCAAGGATTGTAGGTATAGAAGAGAGTGAAGAGTTCCAACTTAAAGGGCCAGTATATATCTTCAACAAAATTATAGAAGAAAACTTCCCTAACCTAAAGAAAGAGATGTCCATGAACATACAAGAAGCCTACAGAACTCCAAACAGACTGGACCAGACCAGAAAGTCCTCCCGGCACATGATAATCAAAACCCCAAATGCACTAAACAAAGAAAGAATATTAAAAGCAGTAAGTGAAAAAGGTCAAGTAACCTATAAAGGCAGGCCTATCAGAATTACACCAGAATTCTCACCTGAGATGATGAAAGCTAGAAGATCCTGGGCAGATCTCATACAGACCCTAAAAGAACACAAATGCCAGCCCAAACTACTATACCCAGCAAAACTCTCAATTACCATAGATGGAGAAAACAAGATAGTCCATGATAAAACCAAATTTACACAATATCTTTCCACAAATCCAGCCCTACAAAGGATAATAAATGGAAAACACCTACATGAGGAGGGAAACTACACCCTAGAAAAAGCAAGAAAGTAATCTTTTTCAAAAAAAACCCAAAAGAAAGTAACCACACAAACATAAAAAGAATATCAAAAATAATAGGAAGCAACAATCACTATTCATTAATATCTTGTAACATCAATGGACTCAATTCCGCAACAAAAAACATAGTCTAACAGAAACATTTTTCATGTAAATCTTCAATTTTATCAGAAAATGTTTGTGACTCCTCTTTCAATTTAGTAATGTTTTTTATGTCTACCATTTTAACTGTATTATTTTCCATGATAATCTTTAATTTTAACTTTTTTTCTATATATTTCTTTAATTTTGTCAGAAATATTTTCCATGTAAATCTTCAATTTCATCAGAAAATGTTTATACTTCCACTTTCAATCAATTTAGGAATATTTTTATGCCTACCATTTTATCGGTATAATTGCCCATGATAATCTTCAATTTTAACGTTTTTCTATATTTTTCTTCAATCTTATCAGAAATATTTTCCATGTAAATCTTCAATTTTATCAGACAATGCCAATAATTTTACTTTCAATCAACTTAGGAACATTTTTATACCTTCCATTTTATCTGTTCAATTTTCTATGAAATAGTCAGTTTTAACATGTTTTTCTATATATTTCTTGAATTTTTTTCAGAAATATTTTCCTTGTAGATCTTTAATTTTATCAGAAAATGTTTATAATTCCACTTTCAATCAACTTAGGCATATTTTTAGGCCTACCATTTTATCTGTATAATTTTTCCATGAAATAATCTTAATGAGTTTTTTTATATATTTATTCAATTTTATCAGAGATATTTTCTACATAAATCTTCAATTTTATCAGAAAATGTTTGTAATTTCACTTTCAATCAACTTAGAAATATTTTATGCCTACCATTTTATCTGTATAATTTTCCATGAAAACCTTCAATTTTAATGTTTTTCCATATATGTTTTCAATTTTATCAAAAAATGTTTTCCACGTAAATCTTCAATTTTATCAGAAAATGTTTTTACTTCTACTTTCAGTCAATTTAGGAATATTTTTATGCCAACCATCTTATCTCTATAATTTTTCATGAAATAGTCAGTTTTAACGTGTTTTTCTATTTATTTCTTGGGTTTTATCAGAAATATTTTCCTTGTAGATTTTCAATTTTATCAGAAAATGTTTATAATTCCACTTTCAATCAACTTAGGAATATTTTTATGCCTCTCATTTTACTGTACAATTTTTCCATGAAATAGTCAATCTTAATGTGTTTTTCTATATATTTCTTCAATGTTATCAGAGATATTTTCGATGTATAGTTACACAATGGAATACTACTCAGCAATTAAAAACAATGAATTCATGAAATTCTTAAGCAAATGGGGAACAGGGGGAGGGAAGAGGGCTTATGGGACTTGGGGGAGAGAGGGGAAATCATTTGGAATGTAAATAAAGAATATAGAAAATTAAAAAAAAAAATCAACAAAACCAGGAGCTGGTTCTTTGAGAAAATCAACAATTTAGATAAATAAACCCTTAGTCAGACTAACCAGAGGGCACAGAGACAGTATCCAAATTAACAAAATCAGAAATCAAAAGGGGGTTATAACAATAGAAACTGAGGAAATTCAAAAAATCCTCAGATCCTATAACAAAAGTCTATATTCAACAAAACTGGAAAATCTAGATGAAATGGACAATTTTCTAGACACATATCAAATACCAAAGTTAAATCAAAATCAGATAAACCATCTAAACAGTCCTATAACCCCTAATGAAATAAAAGCAGTCATTAAAAGTCTCCCAACCAAAAAAAAAACCCCAGGACCAGATGGTTTTAGTGAAGAATTCTATCAGACCTTCAAAGACAACCTAATATCAATACTCTTCAAACTATTCCACAAAACAGAAACAGAAGGAACACTACCCAATTCATTCTATGAAGCCATAGTTACGCTGGGTATTCTCCCTTGGAGATGGAATAGTTTCTGTCTAATCAAGAACTTGTCACAATTTCCTTTCATAGAGAACTTCATTAAGAGATTTTTTTCTACTTCTATCACGTTTGATGTTCTGAATAGATTTTAAAAACTGGCTGAGTACATATTACTTTAGCTTCAGAAGATATCATGTATATACTTAAGAGGCATTTAACTATTATAAATTATTTTGATGATTTTAAAAAATGTCAATACTGAGTTCTATATTTTAAAATAAATTTTATTAGTTCAATTAAAAAATTATAATTCAGCCTAGTGTTTCAAAAAGAACTTTCTGAATCCTTTAAAGTGATTAGTTTACATAGTGTGTGTAAGCCTAACCTTATTCTAAATGGATTTGAATGTAACAAATTATGAAAAACAATGTGAAAAATTGTAATATAAAAATAAGAAATACAAAATAGGGTTAAACCTAATATAAATTAGACAGACAAGGTCGGGAGTTAAATTGAAATATGCAAATAAGGGCCCACATGAAGGACTCCATGCTCAAGCTCCAGAATGGCAAAAGTAGAAGGGGATCAATCAGTTCACTAACTCTTCTTCTCTAGGTTGAGTTGGATAAATCCTCATCATATCAATTTACTAACTCTTCTCTAGTATGAGTTGGATAAATTCTCATTATATCAGTTTACTAACTCTTCTAGAGTTTGGAAAAATCTTCATTATGCTGCCCAGGAGACCCTGGAACTTGCTAACCAGCCCAGACTAGCCTTGACCTTATAATCCTGTCTCAGTTTCATATATATATTGACATTACAGCCATGGACCAACATGCTTAGCTTACTTTTTATAACGAAAAACACTGGGCAAGGCTAGAAAGATGGCTGAACATGTAAAGGCACTTGCTTCCAAGACTGAGTTTAATTCCCAGGACTAAAATGTTGAAAGAAAAAAACCAACTCTTGCAGGCTGGCCTCTTGGCTCTACGAGTACCCTAGTGCAGATAATCTTTTTGCACGCGCACACACACACACAAATTAATTAAACAGTTTTTTCTTTTTCAAAACAATGACCTGGAGAGATGGTTCAGAGCTAAGAGTACTTTCTGCTCTTGGAGAGGGCTCAGGTTTAGTTCCCAGTGCAAACACTGGACAACTGCCTGTAATTCCAGGTCCTGGGATCTAACATCTTCTGGCTTACACAGGCAACAGGCATGCATGCAGTATGCTTACATACATTCAGACAAAACACTCATATTCATAACATAAACCAATCTTATTTTAAAAAGACATATACCCAAATATCTCCATATCCTACCACAGAGATTTATGAATTACTGCTCTATTCACAATAGCAATGAAACAGTAACAGCCTTGACATCCATCAACAGACAAATAATGAAATTGTACATAAACACTGTGGGATATTGTTCAGCTATAAAGAAAAATAAAATTTGCAGAAAAATGGATGGACCTGGAAAATACATCAAGGGAAGTGAATTCAGGAAGAAGAAAGTCACCTCTCCCTCACTAGTGGATCTTAGTCTGTAAGTGCATGTGTCTCTATGTAACAGACGTGAGGGTGCAGTATAACATTCAGAAAAGAGACCAAGAGAGGGCAATGCTGAGTGATGAGGAAGAACAGAATGCAGGCAAGAGAGTAGAAGTCACAGGGGAGGATACAAAGCAATAGATTTCTAGTTTCAACTCCATTGGATATTTTCTTCGTTGGCTACATGTATTCAACTTTCTGTGCATTGATGTGTCAATAACCATGTTTGCATCCCAAAATAACAGATGTGATTGTGCTTTGAGGCAGTAGTTATAAAGGTGAGCATACATTTTAGTTCCACTGACCATTAGTACAACAAACATTTGGGACACTTTTTATAAATTAAACATCACTGTGTAAAGAGCACCAATTATAATCACTCCATAACATGTCCTTAACTTTTCCTCAAAATAATCTCAAAATGTAACAAGGCAATTATTATTATTATTATTATTCAAGTCTTATTTTCAAATGACAAAACTAAAATCTTAAACATTTACATGTTCAATTTTCTTTACAAATGGAAAGGCCAAGTCTTAGACACAGGTCTCCTAATTCCAAATCTAGTGTGTCTATTGATCATGTATTCTGGGTAATGATAAGCATGGCTTCTTCAACTCTTTAATCATCTCTATGCCTACCCCATGTAACCTGATCTTTCCCTGTCTGAAATTCTTTAAGAGTGACTAAGTTTGTAGAGATGTTGTGATTATGATTATTTATGACAAACCACCTTATGTATCTACTGTAAAATTGGTTTCTAAGAATGTTTGTGTAACACTGCCAAGAAAATCCACAATCACATTGTGAATGGTCAAGAATAAAGGTTTTGTGCTAGTAAAATGGCTGAACAAGTAAAGGCCCCTTGCAAAGTAAGCTGGCTGACCCAAGTTCAACCCCCTGAACCCACATAAAGGTGGAAGGAAAGACACAGAGCCCACAGTGTTTCTCTGATATCTACATATATACCCTGCACACATGTAAACAAGCATTACTTGTAAACATGCAATAAAGAAAATATTGCTTAAAATAAGAAATAAATTTCTGATTATCAGAAAACCCTCCTAAAATCCCCAAAGAAAAACAGACACCAAAAAGAGATGTGTAACATGCAGGTTTATAAAATTATAAATCAGACATCCCCTTGCTCACAATTTAACAAAATCACAGGATTATCTGCCACTCCCTCAGAACCTTTCTACTAAATTCATAATGATTACTAAAGGCCAGAATAATGGCATGTCATAAACCCTGCTTCTTGCCCTTTCATTAGACTCTAAACTGTGGAATAAAGACATAGGTTCTATGCTTCTGTCTGGCTCAAACTAAAGGGCACTGGCTGGCCATCAGGCCTGATGAAGTCCTGGGACACAGAAGGGTCTTTTTTCTTTTGGACTTTATCAAATGTAGAGCAGGCAATTTATTCTGAGCCAGAAAAATAAAATATAATCTTGGGCCATCTGGTTCTGCAACACTCTACATTTGTTTAGAAAGGTCACTGTTGTCAAGTTATTGAATGTTATCTCTGGAATTGACAGGAGAAAGGAAGGTTTTTGAAAGCAAGCCAGGAATACTAAAGCACTGGATATTAATGTGTAAAATTATAAAGTAGTATTTTAAAAGGTTGGTTTTCAGTGACAGTTCAAATCCAAGCTTCACCTCCTTGAAATGACCTAAGGCAAGTCACCAGAGCTCTTACTCCAATGTTCTCATCTATGAAATCTAAATAACAGTACCCTGGTAGACGGATACAGACACACAAAGTATGCAGATACATGCAGATACACAATTAGCTCACAGTTACTACTTGAATTATTATCATTATTAATTTTAATATAACTGGTAATTTTCATTAATTTTCTATGACATTAAATGTTTATATTTACTTACAGTACATTTGTGTGTGTGTGTTTATGTATGTGTTTATGTGTGTATGTGCCCATGTCTCAGTATTGTCCATTTGATACATCTGAGTCATCTAAGAAGAAAGCCTTAATTAAGGGACTGACTCACTAAGAGTGGCCTACTGGCATGTCATTAGTAAACTTTAATTTTAATTACTATACCAGTGACTCTGGTGAACTGTCATAATTTTATCTGATATGGGAAGCCCAGCTCACTGTGTGTGGTACAAATCCTAGACAGGTGGTCCTGAACAGTTAAGTGACCAAACAAATATGAGCCAGAGAGCCAGAGAGTAAGCAATGTCCTCCAAGGTTTCTGCTTCAAGTTCTAGACTGAGTTCCCACGCTGACTTCCCTCACTGGTAGACTTTGTCCTAGAAGTATTAGTCAAATAAATCCTTTCCTCCCCTAAGTTGCTTTAAGTCTGTGATTTATCAGAGCAACAGGATGAAGCTAGAACACTATGCATATGCATTCAAGTCAGGGAACAACAAGCAGGAGTCTGGTCTCTCCTTCTACAACATGGATTCTAAGGATCAAACTTAAAAGAGTGTCAGGCTTGGGAGCAGGCACCCTTACTGCTGAGCCAACTTGCCAGCCTGACATGTCTGATATTATTTTTTTATTACTATTATAAACACTTCTCCAGAAAGCAAAATAAAATTCAAATAAAAATCATGGCTTATGCTTGGAATACAAACATATGGGTTTGGAGTCTATACTTGATAAAACATACAATCAAACAAACAAACAAACAAAAAATTTTCTTTTTAAAAAGGGAAAAGAAAACAAATCAACTCTATAAAAACTCCATCCAACAATTTCCATGTTGCCAAAGAACAATATTTTCAATTCCACAGGTCGATCTATGGCTCTTATAGCGGACTAGTGTTTTTCCGGCATGTTAGTAGACAGGATCTCCACACATCTGTTTCCCCAACACCACAGCAAGCTGGAGAGCTGGACGAAGGCTGTACTCCTGGGCCAGGAAAAGCTTTCATCTCTCCCGTCTTTATATTATCAGCTGCTTCAAAGTCCCCTGCTTGGATTTCTAATACTTCTCCCCATGAACTGCTGGGTTCTCTAATTCCTCCGTAATGCTGACTGAGAATTATTAAAAAACAGGTTTCAATCCCTAGAACCTAATAACAAATATCAAAAACACATGCACAGGACCAGACAAAATGTGCCAAAGAAATGCATATACCTAACAGAAAGATACACAGATGAAGAGCTGATCAACCATCATCTCCCCAACACAGGGCGTGACCTCACACCCGCCATTTCCTGTCTAACCACACTGACATACCACAGGGAAATTCAGATCCTACATTTCTCTTTTTCAGCTAGCACCTCAAATTTGATCCCAAATACTCACATGTGTGGTTAAGCAGAATTTTCTCCTAAACCTTTGGGAACCTTGCTTTATAAATTCTTACCTTTCCTGTACAAATTCAAGTAACAAAGCATAAACCTAGACTTCTTACAAGCACAGATGATTGTAGATCTTTTTGGAACTACAATTAAAGGTCCTTGGTCACAACCAAAATGGTTCACTTATACCTTAAATTTAAAATGCTAATGAGAATATATGATTCATTTTTATATTATTATATCTAGAATTCTTTTTTACTTATTGTTCAAATTAGGAACAATATTAGCTCCAATATTCTACTTTTGAGTCAGGAAGCAGCAAAATATTAGCAAATATTGTAGGAAGACCATTAAAAAAATCAATGTTCCTTAGAAAATAAAAAGAAAAGGAATGCTAATGTGTAGCATTAGGATAATACTCTGAGTAGCAGCTAAGGTGGTCAGTGTTTCATAACACTTGTGGGATACAAAATTATGTAACCACTATGCATTTTATGTCATTTTCTTATTTTATTAAATATTTGCTTTATTTACATTTCAAATGGTATCCCCTTTCCTCCTTACCCCTCCGAAAAACCCCTATCCCATTCCCCCTCCCCCTGCTTAGGAACACCCCCTCCCACTTTCCTGACCTGGCATTTCTCTACACTGGGGCATTGAGCCTTCGCAGGACCAAGGGCCTCTCCTCTCACTGATGTCTGAAAAGGCCATCCTTTGCTACATATGAAGCTGGAGCCATTAGTCCCTCTGTGTGTACTCTTTGCTTGGTAGTTTAGTCCCTGGGAGCTCTGGGAGTACTGGTTGGAGAAATATCTTATAAACTACTGATCAATGAGCCAATATGTTCCACAGGTAGCATTTCTCTTCAACAATTATCTGAGCATATTATTTAACATAAAAAATCCATACATTATTCTCACCATAAACCTTCACTGGAGCCCTGACAGGAGAAGAGCCAGTACAAAGCAAGACAAATGTGCTCCCCCTCTTCAACTCGAGATTACTGATCCAACAAACCCAAAGAATGAAAGCTTCTCCATGAAGCTCATGATGGGTGATGTGCCTTAAAGCCCTGATGCCATCCAGAGAAGCTTAATTCAAAGGAAGAGATTCGCAGTTCTGACAGGGAAACTAACATGAATCGTTTTCCTCTTTTCTAGAAAATTGTGACCCTGTCTTAGGAAAAACGGGAAAATAAAGGCAAGCCTTTCTCCCCCAGGTTTGACCAAACTGTAAATAATTCCATTTCCTTAAAATTTCTCTTTTTAATTTATCTTAATTAGGGTGGAAATATGGCTTAGCAGGTAAAAGCATATAGTGGTTTAACACAGATTCTGAATTTGAGTCCCAGCACCAACAAGTGTGTCCCAGTGCCCTGTTACCCACAGCTCCAGGCAGTACAGCTTCTGCTTCTAGCATGCACAGGAAGCTGAACTCATGAATACACACTCTGTACCCCCAAAAAAACCAAACATAATTGAAAATAAAAATGTTTAAAACTTATAGAGAAATTATGTGTCAGGTTTATAAACCTAAATGTCCTTCCTGCAGGATTACTATCTTCATTTATGAGACTATGACTGAGCTATTTAATATTTTCAATTCTAAGTTCATTACTGTGTTAAATAACTTTCTAGTATATTTTCACATACCTATGTTGTTTCTTTTACTATATCTTCGAGTTATTTTCTTAGTAGTTTTCCTAAAGATTATAATTAGTATTTTTTCTAAATTATCGTTTTGAGGATAAAGTTAATTTATCAAATTATAAATATTTTATAAGTTTTGTTTATGTTAACGGTAGTTTGGAGAATACTAGAAGCAGAATTATCTTACATGTATTTTTATACATACCTGTCTTTTTTTTTTCCAAGACAGGGTTTCTCTGTGTAGCCCTGGTTGTCCTGGAACTCACTCTGTAGACCAGGCTGGCCTCAAACTCAGAAATCCGCTTGACTCTGCCTCCCAAGTGTTGGGATTAAAGGCATGCACCACCACTGCCCAGCTCATACCTGTCTTTCATAATCTATTGTCACTTTTATAACTGCTCTTTATTTCATGTGGCACCTTGTGATCTTTTATTTGAACTACTGGGACTCCCTTTACAGTTTCTTATAGAGGTCTTTCGATGACAAACTCTTCTACGTTTTGCTTATTTGAAAATGTCTTCTACATTTTTTAAGAGTTTGGCTAGACACAAAACTTCTAGTCAATAGTCTTTTCCATTCCATAATGAAATGTTTTCCAACCTAAGTACTGTAACTTAGCTGTCAATCTTCCTGAAGACCCCATGTGAGGAGACATCACTTCCCCAGCTACCATCAATGCATTTCTGCCATTCACTTTCATGAGTGTACATGAGTATCTAGATATTAGTATCTTGGTATTTAACTCAGATTATCCTGAACTTCTTCAATGTGTAAATTAATATATTTTAGCTCACTTGGGAAGTTTTCTGTAATTATTTCTTTAAATATTATCTTTGTCTTCTCTTCTAGACTGGTAGTAAGAACTTTGGTTTCTTTAAAAATACAAAACTATTATAATAATAGATTATCACTATAATCTCACGTGTGGGATATGGGGCTGCTTCAGATTGTCCCCAGCAGCAGACTATGATTTGCTTTGTGCTCTAGAATGGGGATATAATTTTGCCACCTGAAGATATCAATATCTCACATATCAATAGATTTCTAAGAAGATGGAAGGAGAGACCCCTGGTCCTGGAAAGACTGGATGTAGGGGAATGCCAGGACAAAGAAGTGAGAGGGGGTTGAATGGGGAACAGAGGGAGGGAAAGGGGCTTATGGGACTTTCGGGGAGGGAAGAAATGGGAAAGGGGAAATCATTTGGAATGTAAATAAAAAAACTTAGAAAAAAATAAAAATAAAAATAAAATAAAGCTCTTGCTTTCACTTCTTAATGACACAGAGCCTTTAGATAAGCCAGAGGTAACATTTTTAGATCTTTCCTAGGCAAGTATCACAGCCTTATATACTAAGCATACTTTTACATATCAAGGAAGACGTCACAACCTTCTACTGTTTGTCTGGTTGGGCAGTTCTCCAGGACTTCCTTTACAGTTCCTAACCAGGCTCTGCTTTGTACCAAATGAAGTTATAACCCTCAACAGCAGTGATTTTGCCAGGGGTCTGCTATTGTCTCTGTAATGCCCTGCAGAAAGAGCTTTTTCTTTCTCCAAGCACAGCTCGAATTCAACCACCTAGCCAAGTATTCTCTGAGAATAGTTCTCCCAGGGAGTTGCAAGTCAGACAAAGTACTAGCTATGCTCTCAGGATGGAGGTTAATTTTAATGGAGCTCCAAAAGCAGTAAGATTCATATTCTCCTTTTCTCTTCTTCCCCCCTCATTCAAACCGGCTCAATTGACAGATTTTAGCTATGTCACCAGAGTGGAGTAGAAGGGAGATGAAAGTATTAAGTTCCACAGACCTCATGCTTCAAAGGTTCTGTCAGTCACTTTCCCTTGAGCAGTCATTTTGGTTTTCAGTATGTTCTCTAGGGTTGTGAATTATCAAAATCCTAAAGGCAGCTTGATTTTCATTATTTTACTCATATATATTTTTTGTGTTTTTATCCATTCTTCATCGCTATGGAACTTGACCATGCTCTATATTTTAAAACTTCCTTTTGGTTTTAGGAACTTTGATAGTACATTTTAGCTCACTGACACTTACCTATAGGAACAAACTATTGGGGAAATGTTTTCCAAAGAAGTAAAATAAGCCCATGAACAAAGCTTTATCATACTGCATCTTTTTTTTTCTAGGTGGTTTGGAGTCTTGGCTTAGTCACAGCCTCCCAAATTCTTTCTATAAAACAGAAAAGGCTCAGTGAAAAGGCTGCTCCCTCTTACCTTACTTGGCAAATCAATTCAACTCTGACAGGAAGGAATTTAAACACACACACACACACACACACACACACACACAGAGAGAGAGAGAGAGAGAGAGAGAGAAGTAGGGAGAGAAAGAGGGAGGGAGGGAGAAGGGAAGAGAGATCTGTAGTAAGGAGTATAAAAAGGAAAGAACAGACCTAAACATAGTAGACGACCCTATAAGTGACAATGAAAAACTCCAGAACAAAGACAACCCTAGACCTGTTTACAGGCAGCTCTCTTTCCCAAGACTGCTCTGAGGAGACTCCATACAGAAAGGGGTTTTCTACAGAGTAGCACAAGTTTGATCAAACTTATGGAATTAAGTCAAATAAAAACTAATTCTGGAAAATAATTATTCATCTTCTATTATTTCTCTTAATATTATGCTTATATAATCCACATGAAGATCAAAACTATCCAAGTAGGACAAAAATAATTCAACATCTATTCAAGAATGCTTTGGGGTATTTTTTTCTGTTGTGACAACAAACTAAACCAAAACTAACTAACTCAAAATAATTCTCATTTTCTATTGTATAGTTACTCTTGGGGCAGAGGTGATCATGGGACTGCTTCCAGCTGGCAGGAGGTTTGGACTGATCTAAGAGACTGAGACAGCCAGGCTCTGCTCTCCAGGTGCCTTTCCAGACTCTCCCTTTCCATCGGCCCAACCTTCCATGTGGTCTTTCTAGAAGGCTAGTGAAATTTGTTACAAGATTCAGTCTCTTAGAAACACTGAAGCTGCCAGACCCTCCTAATGCCTACATATACACCTGGAATGGAAAGGAAAAGGATTCTGCACTAGTTCTGAATACCACCAATGTACCAAACTACGGCAACATTAGAGCCAATAAGACCATTGAGGTGAGTGGAATGAAAATGAATATAAAAAACTCTGGAATTAGAAAAGCTGAATGAAGGACAACAATTATAGTTGGACTCTGCTCTGTTCCTTCCCAGTAAGAGCCAATGAGGTTCAGTTAAAAATGTAGTTATAAGTGAAACTTGACAAATCACTCATAAGTCAAACAACTATGGACAAATCAATTAATCTCTATATCAGCTCTTCATTTATATACTAGGAAATATTATATGTGCCCTATTTTACAGGAAATGTAGTATAAATAAGCCAAAATATGCTTCAAAAGTATAAACTTATAAAAATATAAGAAAGTAGTTTTTAACCTTAGTAAATGTTCAATCTAGATAGATTGAAATCATTCAATCATTCAATCTAGATAGACTCCGTTCTAGCGATATGTTATAATCATAATTATCTCATGTCAAATATTATGTTATTTGTTAAAATTGTGCCAAATTTTACTACAAATAATCAACACCACAACTTGTTGCCAAATTTTATATCAAGCAGAAAGTGGAAAAGCCATCTTTAATCTTTAAAAATATAATAGACCTCAATAAATATTTGTCTACTACACTAAAAAGCATTAAAGGTAACTAAATTTCACCTATAAAGGTATTCGCTTTTTTTTCACAACCATATTTTTATATACATCTACTTAAACCGAAATCACAGTGCTTGAATATGAAATGTTCCCCACAGACTCTTGTTTGAACATTTGATCTCCAGTTGAAAATGCTGGTCGGGGAAGTTGTGGCCCCTTTAGGAGGCAGAGCCTCACTGACTGAAGTGAGTCCCGGAACGTAGTGGGTCACAGCACATGGGACTTACAAAGTTGACAGGACACAGTTCTGGTTCACTCTCAGCTTCCTACGTTTGGCTGTGGTGTGACTAACGAGCCTCTTGGTTCTGTCACAGCATGTTCCATGCCTGATTCTATGAGGGACCATATCCCTCTGGAACAGAAAGCTAAAATAAACCTTCCTATAAATTATTCTTTTCATGGTATTTTATCACAACAGAAGAGTAACTAAGACCAAAACTATTAAAAGTGTGGTTGCACGGGCAGTGGTGGCGCACGCCTTTAATCCCAGCACTTGGGAGGCAGAGGCAGGTGGATTTCTGAGTTCGAGGCTAGCCTGGTCTACAAAGTGAGTTCCAGGAAAGCCAGGGCTATACAGAGAAACCCTGTCTCGAAAAACCAAAAAAAAAAAAAAAAAAAAAAAAGTGTGGTTGCTGCCCTGATAAGCTTGACCATGTAGGTCTTAAGTCTCAAAAAAAAAAAAAAAAAAAAAGTTTGGAACTAAAAGAAATGCAGGGACAAAAATGGAGCAGAGACTGAAGGAAAGGCCATCCCAACTTGGGATTCATCCCATGATCCATCCCTGACACTATTACTGATGCCATGTTGTGCTTGCAAACAGGCCTAGCATGGCTGTCCTCTGAGAGGCTCTATCAGCAGCTGACTGTGATAGGTACCTACCTATACAGCCATCCATTGGATTGAGGTCTGGGACCCCTATGGAAAAGTTAGGGGAAGGACTGAAGGAACTGAAGGAGATGGAAACCCCATAGGAAGAACGAAAATATTCTGAGCTCTCAGAAACTACGCCACCAACCAAAGAGCATACATGGGCTGGTCCCTGACCCCCAACACATATGTAGCAGAGGACTGCCATGTCTAGCCTCAGGGGGAGAGGATGGGCCTAATCCTGTAGAGACTTGATGCCCAAGGAAGGGGGATAGGGAGATGAGGTGAAGGCACAATGAGGAGGGGTTGGAGAACATCCTCTCAGAGGCAAGGGGGAGGGGGAGGGGTGAGGAACTCAGGGAAGGAGAACTGGGAAGGAGGGCAACATTTGGAATATAGATAAATAATAAAAAAAAGAAAGATAAAAGTTCTAGAATTTCATCAGCAGATCCTAAATTGACTAGTCTAGTGGGAGTTTTAAAGACACGTGGAAACAAAAATGCTGACTTATATAAAGGCCTGGCTCATAAAGTTTGAAGAGCACAAGACTCTATTGGGAACAGAGCTTGAGGGCATTTATGTTTTATTCTGTAGAAGAATTTGCCGGTAGTCTGCCAATGTCCCAAAAACCAGAGTGAAGTTAAATTCAAAAGTAATGATTTAAGTTGTCTGACAGAGAAAATTTCAAGCTAGGACAACATTGAGGCTGTGTCTTGATTATTGCTCACTTCTCTCACTCAGTTCATATACACAAAGAGAGAGCAAGTAGAGATGATGATGATGATGATGATGATGATAAATAATGACAAAGCATTTGCAACTCTTTAAAAGTACTAGTCATTAAAGAAACCTTGCTCAGCACTGGCACAAAAAGAAAGAGACCCTGAGGGGAAGACTGCACCCAAGAAGGGTCAGCTTGAAAGGAACACACCTAATCTCAGTGCCTCAGGGAAACCTATTCTTAAAAAGCAACAGAAAAAGAAACTGAGGCACAGAACAATATACTTTCATCACTGCAAGCAGTGTGTCACCTTCCACATCTATAAGATGGATGGCTTCATGGCTGAAAGTATTTTATCTTTTAAACTTCTAACTTTGCTGGGTGTTATGGCAAAAGTCTGTAAAAATGGCCACTGAGAGGCTAAAGCAGAAAAGCTGAAAATTTTAGGGTAACTTAAGCTACACGGGTAGTGTTTCATGCCAGCCAGCCAGGGCTAGAGACTGTGGCCTTGTCTCAAATAATAACAACAACAACAATAATAATAATAATAAAGTCAATAAACACATAAATACAACTAACCTTTATCCTATGTAGCTTTCATAAGTCATAAATCATGTTATAACATCACATCATCTGGAAAAAACAATAAACTTACATTTACACACAACTACAAAAAGATCACAGCAGAATTTGTGTTCTTGTACATGTGTCCTTGAGACACAAGGGCCTCCTGCACAGTAAGCATATGTTCTACAAGGAGTTACATCTCTAGGAACATTTTTTTTTTTAGTGGTTAAAAAAAATGAGCAGTTTTAATAACATTAATTTGGCTTGCAAGTAATTAATCAGTGACAAGAAGTGCAAAGAATGAATCTATATAATGAAGTGATCTTGAAATTTGGAGAGTTAATGTGAAGATTATAGGAGCTTAATGAGGTACTTACTCCAGTGCCTGACACACAGTATCTGTTAAATATCAATGCTCTGCAGTGTTAACTAGCTACCACAAACGATAGAGACTATCCAGAAGAGTCAGTGGGGGCACAGCTTCAGCCTCATTCCTGACAAATTATGGCCTCTTCTGAATTCTTTATCAAGTATGTTAAAAACATACAAATAACATGGATTTTTAAAAATATTTTTAATCTTTACATATATGAATATTTGTTTATATATATGTAAGTGTGCCACATGAAAAACTGGTGCTGAGGAGGCCAAGAGACAGAGATAGATTCCG
Organism: Tokudaia tokunoshimensis; assembly: GCA_036184795.1. Lineage (NCBI taxonomy): Eukaryota > Metazoa > Chordata > Mammalia > Rodentia > Muridae > Tokudaia > Tokudaia tokunoshimensis. The sequence continues at coordinate 146,936,333 of BTHU01000001.1, forward strand.
AGACAGGAGTCAGAGTCAGTTGTGAGCCACCATATGAGTGCCGAGAACTGATCATGGGTCCTCTGCATTTCTCCAGGCCTAACATGGAATTTCTTTTATACAATAAAGGAATTTTAGTACCATAATCTCAAATGTACCCACAGTTTTAAATCTTAATATGAGGAAATAATTTACATATCTCCATAAATTGCACATATCATTTTTAGTCATGAACACAGAAAGAACACAGCATTACTCTTCCAACTAGCTGGTAGCATGATTATACCAAAACCCTTAAACTTGGCAGAGACTTAATATACTTACTATTTAGATGAATAACTAACCCTTTGAGTCTTGAAGATATGGTGGGATGTAAATTGACAAACACTTGAAATATCTGTCTGCCTACTCTAAAGTTTAGGGACCTTTAAGGAGGGTCTTCTCTATGACAAAATAAAATTGCTCTTTCTATAATTTAAGCTTGTTCTAAATAGGTCTGGTTTTCAAAGAAATAAGTTAATTATTTTTTACCCACATCATTAATTTTAGAAGAAAGGATCCTAACAATGAAAAATGAGAAAAGCAATTACAGGATTAATTACAACTTTGAGTCACCTGCATTAAGAAAGCACAGATGTGGTGCAAACCTTAGCTCACTCCTCCTATCAAGAGCATTTTGCTGTCATTTGGGAGACCCTGTCAATCACTCCATGTCCAGGATAGACTGTGGAGAAAATCACTGAATGTATCACTTGGGGTGTTCAGCTTAGCACATTAAACTAAAAGCTCATTAACCACTTTCATAAAAACAGATGTCACTGTCTTTTAGAACGTAAGCTCCAGACACAGATTCAATTTGTAGAATGAATTGAGTCTAAACAATTCAATTAAATTTGAGTCTAAATAACTACTTTTAACTCAAATTTGTGTATTTCACACTTAACCCTTATTAAATTTCATTATGGTTTGGGAGAACCACTGATTTTAAAATTTTTTTTCTGTTTGTAGATAAGACACTTCATAGATTATTACAATAAAATAAGAACCAAGTGCATATTTGTGTATCATGAAATCCCAAGTTGAAACTTACATATGAAAGACTCTACAATTCTATGATGTGAAAAAGGAATCATTCCTAGAACTTCTACCACTATTTCTGAAGATTATCATGATCCAGCATTTTCAGTCTGTAAACAGAGAGTTGCTCATGAAAATTACCCTGTCAAAACTAAATGTAACTGCCAGGACTGGTGTTGTGACATCCAAGTGACACTTTAAGTGCCATAAGGAACAACTGTGTTACTTTGTACTTTAGGCGTTAAATATTTCATACAGGACTCTTAAGCATTTAGCAATTTTTTTCTATTTATATATTTTAAATTAGTATCTTAAAAATTACTACAGGCCCTGATTTTTTTTCAATTATTTTTTATTCCCTGTAGAGTATGCAAAGTCAAGGAAATATTCATTAAGAAAAAGGAAGGAATGAAGGAAAAAGAAAGAAAGAAAGAAAGAAAGAAAGAAAGAAAGAAAGAAAGAGAGAGAGAGAAGGGGAGGGGAGGGCAAGGGTGGGGAGGGGAGGGGAGGGGAGGGAAGAGAAGAGAAGAGAAGAGAAGAGAAGAGAAGAGAAGAGAAGAGAAGAGAAGAGAAGAGAAGAGAAGAGAAGAGAAGAGAAGAGAAGAGAAGAGGAGAGGAAAAAAGAGAGAACATCAAGAATGTAAACCTTCTATCTAGATCCACAATCACCAGTAAGAAAAGAGGTAATATATATAACACTGATCACTACTCATACCAAAATAAAGTACAAAAAGAGACATAGTTAGCTATTCTTAGTTTGTAGACAACCATATAGAACGATGAATGGCTGAGATTTTATAATGCAGGAGCCCATGTGAAAGAAAAAAACAAATCTACCCTGTAGATTGAGCTCAACTTCCAGTAATCCCCGTGAATATGGATCCTGCAGAATTTTAATTTCAAAACAATTTCAAAGTTCCTGATACGTGGAACAGAACAGAGTCATATCACACTTCAAAGCTACATCGTTGGCATAAAAATTGCACTACTTGAATTGTGTTTCTTAATCTGTTTCTGCTTCTCCATTTACAATGACTACACCATAAACCAACCAGCCACAGCAAGCTCTTACAAATACACACACACACCAAAAAAAAAAAAAAAAAACACAAACAAAAATTTAAAAATCTATAAATTATGGCCTACTATATAAATTTTAATTACTGACCTATATACAAACTTGCTTCCTTTTCTCCATTCCCCCTCCCAATAACCTTATTCATTTCATTTACAACAGAGATTAATGCTACCAAAACCAAAGGAAGTCTAAATATCAGAGCAAAAGGAAAAATGGTGTAAGGAGAGTCATGTAAAATGTTCCCTGCTTCTTCCCTTGGGATGACTTTGAGATGCTTCCTCCACTTCTTTCCTAAAGAAAGGACTCCACCAGCCCATTCATTGATTTATACACTTTACATTACCTCTAAAACTATACTGCAACCAGGCTCTTTTCACAAATTCACATAAGTTTGCATAATTATTAAATATACAATGTCTATAGTATTCTATTCTCAGTAAGTAAAAAGAATATCAGATTGATTCCATTAACAACTGCAACAGCTAAAAAATACAAGAAAATTACAATATATCCTAGGAAACTATCTGAAAGAACTAATACTTTAGATATATTTTGATAAAATCATAGCTCTTAAAACATAATTCCTATACATAAATGCATACTATACTTATGTTTCAAATCATGTTGTGTGGGCTTAGACACAAAACTAATTACCATTCTTAAAATCGTATTGTAACCTTATATCCATGATAAAATCTTGAAAATGTACAGGGGAACTTTTGGTGCAACCTCTGGAAGACATTTACAAAACACAAGTTAGAAGGGGAAGCTACAGAATCAGTGTTCAACTGTAATCCCAGCAATTCCAGTACTTGGGAGGCTGAGACAAGGCTATTCTTTAGAATGAGGCCTTGTTGTCTTGTTGCTGTGTCTCTGTCTCTGTCTCTCTGTCTCTCTGTCTCTCTCTCTCTCTCTCTCTCTCTCTGTCTCTCTCTCTCTCTCTCTCTCTCTCTCTGTCTCTCTCTCTCTCTCTCTCTCTCTCTCTCTCTCTCTCTCGTGTGTGTGTGTGTGTGTGTGTGTGTGTGTGTGTGTGTGTGTGTGTGTGTGTGTGTGTACAGGGGTCTGGTATAGATTCGGTTTCTCTTTAGCTCTTGAAGATAGTTCTTATTTCCCTTTGGCCTTGTTCTTTAATTCACAGCCTATGCATTTAATTTCCCCCTGAAGATTTTCCTCAGTAAGAAAGGCTATCTAAAGAATCAAGAACTTTGACAGATTCTATCTTATCAGCGCATCTTTTATTAGAAATATATAAAGGCTCATAGGTCTATGAAATAAATATGAAATGGTAGCTCTTAAAGACAAACTAAAGGCTGAGTGTCACTCAAGGATAGGCCCCTTACTTAACCCATGGGAGATACTAGCTTTGATACACACCACAGCAAAAGGTAAGTACATTAGGTCTGGTGTACAGCTCACAGTATTTGCCTAGCATGCATGAGGCCCAGAATTCAATAATCAGCATCAGATATGGGTGAAGTAAACTACATTTAAAACCATTACCAACATTCCATTATTAGATCACCTACAAAAAGGTAAACCATATAATTACTTGAAAACACCAATTTTAATTGTTTTAATTTCATTTAAAAAGACAAATGCCAAAATAATAAGGTTTTTATCAACCTTAATGGACTGATCATTGAATTCCAACAATTTTGGATTGTAAGAAAACACACTGAATGTAAACACAATCTCAAGAGCAATGATGTCCATCTTGTACGTACTCAGACATGAAGCCTAACCCTTGTAAGTACTCATCCCTCCAGGTGAGCTTCCCAAACACCACACATCCATCTCAGCTCATTTTACATTTCTGAATGCCAAAGAAAGGCTTTCCAAAGGTATTTTTTTTTTTTGCAATGAAAGCAAAGGTTCCCATAACCAAAGTGTAGTAACCAAGTCATTATTGGAGGAATTATGACATCATCAGAAGCAAGGTAGCCAATTACTCACCAAATAGTTAAGATCCACTGATGCAAGTGCCATCATGCCATTATCTGGATTTCAATACAGTGGCTGCTGTTTTCCTACTCTTAAGTAGATTCTAATATGTGCATGGTGTCTGGTAACGTATACAATTCTTTGACTCATATTAGGATACCTGATCCAGACATTTTAGAGGGTGATACATGGGAACCAAAGCCATATATGAAGACTCCATCTTCTATTTTTGATCTCACTAAATTCCTCTAAGCCTGTAAAGTACTTGATTATGTCACATACAGGGATGTGAATGCTTTCTCATTGCTTTCCTATAAATTCTGAGTGAAATACAGCATCCTTTATTCCTACCTGAGACAGCTGGAGGTGACAGAGGGGGTAGGTGATAGACATCAGAGAGAAGTTCTCTTACAGATTCCATAGCACCACGGATAAACAGGTTTCCTGAAGCATTTAAAAGAATTACGTAACACAATCTAATAATGTTTCTAGTAAATATATAGTTGTGAAAGAATAAAGCTCCTCACCATATTAACTGTTAAACACCAAAAAAGAAAAAGCACATTCCAAAATTTAAATATCCACTTTTGAAAAAGAAAATAATCAGACTTGAGATTCTATATATGACATTCAAATCTATATAGTACTCTCTGTATCTGACTGTGTCACATAGATAACATGTGATAAATTTACCCCTAGTCTTTCCACCAGCCAAATTCAAGGGATTCTCTATAAAATGCCAAAAACATCGAGTTCAAACATGTTTAAAAACAAGACAAAAATAAAACATCAGATTAAGATAAAACAATTTTTAAAATATCTTGAAACTTGATTATTTTAAATCACTTCATATGTCTCAATTATTTTAAAAGTATTCTTTGTACAACTAAATCTCTCTTTTTTTTCTTGTTAAGCAAAATAGGACATTGTGTTTGATTTTACAGGGAGCAAATGTGAATATGTCTTAATGAACTAGAATTCAAACAAATATAATGTTTTGATTATCAGAAACAAATATAAGTGAGAAAAGATAAAAGGGGATTTCTTAAATGTGTACTTTACAATGTGAGCAGAGAGATGCTGAAAATCATCCTGCTAACTTTCTGGATTTAAAGAAATAAAAATGAGAAAGGATTAACAGATAATATATTAGCTCAAATCTTAAATATGATTTCTTGGAAATAAGGAAGCAAAGTAAACATAAACCTGAACATAAAGCTGAAAACAATAACAAAAAATAAACACAATAATCAACTTTATAGGAAAAAAATTCAAAATAAGATCTTATGTTAGCTTCAGACTCACAAAGATCAGTCTGTCCCTACCTCCTGAGTGCTGGGATTGAAGTGCACAGTGGAGCCTGTATGGTCTGATCTAAGTCCTCAGCATATATATTATGGCTCTGTAGTTGTTCTCATGGGACAACTAATAGTGGGAGGCCAGTCTGTCTCTCTCTTTTACCTGCTCTTGGGACCCTTTTCCTCCTCCTGGGTTGCCTTGTCTAGCCTTGATGTAAGGGTTTGTTCCCAGTCTTACTGGAACTTGCTATTCTGTGTTTAGTTGGTTTATCCCTGGGAGGCCTGCTTTTCTAAAGGGCAAGGGAGGAGTGGATGGGGGGGGGAGAGAGGGGGAGGGAAGAGAGAAGAACTAGGAAGGGTGGAGAGAGGGGAAACTGTAATCAGGATGTAACATATGACAGAATTTAAAAAGGAAAAAAAAAAGGTGTGTGCTCAGTAATTTCCAGATTTTGTTTTGTTTTGTTGTTTAAAGAAATCTCTAGAAAAATAGAAAAGGTTATTTTGAAACCACTGTTTATTTCTAATACAGTCGACTTATATTAACAATGATACCACAACATACATTTATGTCTATGTTTAAACCTGTTCAGACTGGTTTTGCTGGCCTAAATTTGGTCCATGATATCACTGGTCAGTTTAGCATAGTATGTGTATTATAGTCAACTATACACAGCAACACAGTTTTCTAGCATGATCTGGTTTTGTTTTCATTTTCCTTACAGGTAGAAGTGACATTAAGTGACAGTTGCCATAAATTTTTATATTGGTCCATTAAACTTGGAAAAATAGCAAAGCAAACAGGCACAGCTGAGTCTATATGAACAGGTAGCAAATCTAAATACATGTATTTAGGACTAACTAAAGACAAGACAAGGCTCACAAAATAATCACAGGTGTTTGTGTGTATTTAGGGAATTACAAGTCATATTCAACAAAATGAAACAGTCTATACTAATTAATGAATCCACTTTTTCAAAAAAAATGAACAATTTAAACTCTACATAATCAGATGTCTGTTACACTATGAATGTTCTCTGAAATGAAGTTTATTGTATATCATAAATGAAGTGACTACACATTTTAGTGATTTTAAGCAACATAATTATTAATTATATAGACTTATAATTAGATGTTTTAAATCTTCTACCTACTCCTTTAATTCTAATTATTTTCTCCAAATACCCTTCCCTACATCAACCTTATGAGCGTAAGTCCATGCTAAATTATAGTCAGTTTATCTTTGCCAATTCCTCCTCTCCAAATAGGCTATAAACGATATCTCTGCTTACAACAGCTGTTTCTCTATTTCCCACCACACTGTGATACAATTGCTCGGGTCTTTTAAGGGATTGCAAGTTCCACAGCTACCACACTACTTCATTGAGGCCTTTACCACCCATCACTTTAAACAGTAAGTCTAATTTATTCCTTAAGAGCCAGTTCATATTCAATAATTCAAATAAAAGGAAGTCAAAGTTCCTCACATGCAATGTGAGGAACAGTATCAAGTCAACCAACTGTCCTTCCTAGTGTCCTAAGTTCTATGGTGACTTCTCAGTAATTTATTTCCCTCTTGTTATATTCTATAGTAACTTCTTACTCTGGTAAGGTGGTTAGCAATGTATGAGAAAGTAACTAGATGTAGTAGATACAGTGGTAACAAACACAAGGTTATATCCCATCCACACTGCACCCAAATACTGCTTTTCTTAGCAGCTCTACAAGCCACCAAGAACCTAGCTATCTTTTAGCCTTTTCATTCTTATTGCACCTCACTACACAGGAAGAAGCCCTGATGATCTGTCATCATGTCAAACAAGCACTTCCAGCACCATCCTGAGAGCAAACAAGAGAAATTATTATTCCAAGTCCTTGCTCGTGTGTGTGTGTGTGTGTGTGTGTGTGTGTGTGTGTGTGTGTGTGTGTGTGTAGAGAGAGAGGGAGGGAGAGAGGGAGAGGTGGGAGGAGGGAGAGGGAGGGAGGGAGGGAGGGAGGGAGAGACAGAGACTGACTGACTGACTGAGACTGACTCTGCCTGCAAGTATGTCTGTGCAGCAAATATATGCAGTGACCATGGAGGACAGAAAAGAGTCAGATCCTCTGAAACTAAAACTACTGATGGTTCTAAGCTATCAGGTAGTGTTGGGCCATGAACCTGGATCCTCTGGAAAAGTGGCAAGTGTTCTTAATATTTGAGCCATCTCTACAGCCCCTCCTTGCACTTCTAAATGTCAGTTATGACTATCTGCCCAGGGATAAGCTCATAGGACAAGAAGTTTCTTCAGTTCAGTGTCATGGGACCCCTTAGAAATCTACTTAAGTTGACCCTGAGAATCACACAGTAGGCAGCCATGAACTACCCTTCCCAGAGCAGATAGAGAGGCAGGCATACTCACCCCTAGACTCGGGAGTTGTCAGGAAGAGAGCTCGAAAATAATGTGGCCAGGCTATATAGCTGAGTATACATATGAGCAAGCTAGAGTAAAGCTCCTGGGACAGTGGGGAAGGAGGTGAACTATAGTTCGGGACCAAAATGATGAGTCAGTTCTCCTCTTGCCACCGTCCCATAAAGAACTGGTCAAGTTACAGTAATAAAACATGTTCCATTATACTTCTTGGTAAGTATTCAAATATGTAGGGATATGATTTGTGATGTAGGGACTGGCATGATTCCCATATCCTCTTTATACAAATGTTTCCTCAGACTCAATCTTCATTACAACACAATTGATAATGATTATTACAGTACCATCACTTGTAGTAGTACTTACTAATCAAGTGCTGCACTGGCACTATTACTCACTGTCATTGTGCCAAGCATATAGCTGGTACTACACTTGTTCACACTTTGTGATACAACTTCATTCAATAATGGTTATCGGCATGACCCATGAATTCAATGTAAAAGAAGAGCAAAGGGGAGTTCAAGGCCTTTTGGAATTACAAACCAGAATCCTGTTTTTCAGATCTTCATGCTTGAGGTCTATTATCTATTCTACATACATCTGCCAAATTCATCTAAGTAAAGACCACTTTCATCTTCATATTGGAGCCTCCTTCTAAAATGTACACTGGCTGATAACATCCTAGGCATGGTTTAAATTCTGTCTTTTCTTGTCTATTTCATCTGTTTCATTATTACCAAGGAACTCTTCAAACTCATTACATACTCGGTTCTATATCTATAGTGTGCATAAACCCTTCCTCACAATTGTAAGATACAATCCACTCCAACTCCTACCAGGTACTTATTTAGATGAAAATCCAGCTTGTGTATAAATGGAATTATCATGAGTGTCTAAAATAGCTTAGTTAGGGACTCTGTGAAAATTATACAGTTCCATATACATACAGCAGCTTTCTATTAATATTGCGAATTCTGACAAGTCAACTTTATATATCATTTTCATACTAAGTCTGTGTGTGTGTGTGTGTGTGTGTGTGTGTGTGTGTGTGTGTTAAACAGTAAAGTATAATTTGGTACTCACAGAATGTTCTACAGTGCTTATCACATACTTGATGGTGTAGAAGACAGGAACAAAGAAACAAGAATTGGTTTATTGTGTATTTTCCAAAGCAAGTAGAAATACTAGAAAAGTTAGTAAAAGCCATAGAAGATGAAAACTTTGTCTAGAAAAAAAACAGACAATTCATTATTGTGAAGGGGATGCCTAAAGTTCAAGTACTGAACTCATTGGGGCTAAACTGGCTCAAGAAAGGGACACTTAGAATTCTATTTCAGAAATAACCTAGTAATGAAGCTTTCCAAGTCTGAGTTGTGGGTACAAAAAAAAGATAGAAAATGCTTCCTGGAAGCCATGCTGCTCTCTAGATCTATACTTCGCAAAGTCAATTGTCTAGTGAAAAGCTAGTGCAGTCTCAGATGAGTGTTGTAAGACATCTCAGTGGGAAAGTCCTACTGCTGGAGTGCTCTTTCTAATGAATGCAAAGGGAGCATGCTATTTAGTCACTGATAAACATTTCTCCCAAAAGCAAATTTATTGTTTAAAAAGGCTTACAGTATACCATATATTATTTGTCCTATGCTAGGAATTTGCTTAAAAGGTTGATTTTACCTTTAGTTGAAACTATGTATTTTCTAATCTGTTTTGGGCAGCTGTCAAGTAATCAGAGTAAGCAGTGCCATTTTAATAAGAAAGTCTTTTAATAAAATATAATAGGTCACAAATACCTAATTTCTGCTCTTTACTGTAATTGCTAGTCTTTACTACAACTGCCACTTTAACAATCTTTTCCGAATGCTGACACAAAAGATGAACAAATCAAGGGTATTAGCATATGTGTATATTTACAGCCTGCTGTCAAAGGCTACAGTACTACTCTCAACTCCAACAGCAAGTCTCTTCCTTTGATGGAAGCATCCTTCTTCAGTCTGTGACTGTATCTGAATTAAGTTCCCTTTCACAGCAACATTAGCAAACACACACTAATGTCTAAACAGAAAGAATACTGAGGAAGTCAAAGCACATTTCGTCTGTAGACAAACAGTGCTTTTCCTATCACTGTGAAAAATTAAATACTTCTTTATTATTTCACTAATAAATTCTCTGCTTCAATTGGGTTATAACTTCAAAGCAGTTCAAATAAGCTGAGGTTTTTAATGTTTTGAAATATGTAGCATGATAAGTTTTATATGAATGCTCAATTACATCACAACATAAAAGTACAGGGAACTACATTAAAATTAAAACAGAATGCCAAAAAGAGAGAAAACATAAATATAATGTTTTTAATTTTAAAAGGGGTATTAGCATTTTCTGGTTCCAATTCTAATTTAAGTTAACGATAACATCCTTTTAAAACATTCTTCCTGAAAACTTTAGATAATAATCCTTTTAACTTCTGTCTTATTATAAGCATATTATTAACCCATGACTCTTACATTTGGTACCATTATTGCCATGGTAATACCAAAAGTCCTATGTACAAACAGTAGTAGTTTTATTAGAAGTTCGCCCATTTTTGAAAAGCTAAGCTTCCCTAAATCAAACTAGCTTGCTGTGAAAAGAAAACCATGACAACTGTTTGTACCTCTAGCTTTATTATTACATCCGGCCTGGTCACTCTTAGAAATTCAATCTATTATGGTTGCTAGGAGTCTGTCGCTGTGCAACCTAAAAGGGTATGCCGTGCTTTCAGGCCAGGCAGTGCTAATAGACCTGTAGGCTTCCCTCTGTGGGGCTGACCAGTGTGTTTAAAGGGCTTAATACTTTTCAAGAGTGATTGGCCCACAATTCAAGACACATCCTATTAAAACCAAGTCACACTGAGAGATTTCTAACAAAGGGACGAAATGCTAAACATACACAAATATTCAAAATGTATCCTCAGAACCCCTAACTAATTTGGTAAAACAAACAGATTATGATCTACATTTCAATTATACCACCTACTACCCCTTTTCTATATGGTTCTCTAAAAGGTTATAATATATATATAAATGAACCCAGCAAGCTTTTAAGGTTATAGAACAGTGCTAAGTAGTTTTGACTTTGATTTTTCAAAATCTATTATAAGTCCAACAATGGGAAAGTAAACTTAGTAACCCAATATTTACAAAAGTAGTAGCAGTGCAACTGTGTTCTCTTAGGGTTTGTATGACATCTGCCCAGGATCTGAAATAGTTTCTAGATAGCACTTTACCGAAAAACATTTCCTCTATTCATCTCAGTAGACGAGTAAGACTTTATGTTAACTCACAAAATCTATTCTATCTCAAATATTCTATACTCTTAAGATTAATGCTGAATAAGTTATTCACACAAATTTACTGCATTAGACATTATTTTATTTTTAATAAACAAGATGATCATGGAGTCTGCTAATAAAATTCTGCTAAACAGATTGCTGAAACACACAGTGGCATAGAGTAGGGGAAACAACTACAACCTTTAAAAGATGTTGTACTGACTTACATCTTTATACACAGTAGACCCATTTTTATAAAGTATTAGAAGAAAAAGACAAAAATGTAATATAAAATACCAAAAACTGTACAGGAAAAGAGAAATAAGTTATTTAATAACAATTAACCCAACTTTAAAGAATGTATTCAGGGTTTTCCATTGACATTCTGATTATATTAATACTGCCAGCACTTTTTCAACCGTAAAAATAAATTTGAAAAACTTAAGATGGACACTTTCTCCATATTCCTTAGAATCTTTAGGTCTTCCACTAATGCTGGGAAGATTTCCATCCGTCAGTCCCTACCTTCCACACTTCGAAAGAGTCACAGCTATCTCTTAACACTGCTTTCATTTCTTCTCATTACACACCACAGGAGCAGAGCAAAGAAAACTACTTCTCTCAGAGTTCCCAGAAGCAACAAACAGGAGACTGTGGAAGGAACAACTATCCAAAACAAAAGAGGATGAATACAAAAGGAGAGCTGGAGGAGGCTGAAGCTGAGGAGTAATTCTGACCAAAAGGCAGGGCTTAGCTAAAGGGAGGCTGGGGGAGGATTTAGAACTGACTGGTTTGTAAATAAAGCCAACCTGAAAACAGAGCAAATAGGAGCAGCCAACCAGAAGAGGTGGCAGAGACAACACACTCTAGTACGAGAATAATGAAGAGAGTACTGGTGGAAAACACATGGAGAGTGATGGACAAATGTGAAGCTACCAAAAACAAGTTTAAAAAGTTTAAAGTTTCAAAAGTGTATTTCTTGTGTCCAGTCTTACTTCCTAAGAAAGGTACAACTACTCAGAAATGCTTCATTTTCAATATTCAGGGATGTCACTGACACATGCTAGGAAAACCAAGTACAGACTGTTGAATTTATAGAAATAACTGGAATACTTTCTAATGTTCATACCTAGTAAATTTTTAAGTCTAAAGCTGAAGAGCCCAATTTATGAAGAATATTTAAGTAATTTCAATATTGATTTCATAAAAAAGATCAAACATTAAATTGTAATACTGTAGATACACATACACAGCAACCAATAAAATTATTAAAACCACATTTGACTTAGGAGTACATTGTTTGCAGGGCATGTGCTAGCAAATTAAGTTCCAAAGCAGTTATTTAATTCCTGGTCAATTATTTGACAAATACTTTACATTGTTCTAATCTTGTCAGGAAAAAAAAAGTGATCTAACAAAAGTAAATCCTAAATGAGGCATATGATATTTTGATATTTAGGAGCTTAAGTAGAATTAACTAAATGGCAATGGGATAAAAATAAGTGAGGGTAGGTACACAGGCACCATTCTAAGTCTTGTTACAGACTGCTTTCTGCTGCTCACTGGTCCTGGGCTCCTTAAGATAATCCAGCTGCAGTGTGAAGTGCAACATCCTTAAAAGACATCAAGCTGTGAAGTTTCATCAAATACACTACACTATGCAACTGTGTCTCCTCTTTATAAATCCCTAGATTTGTACCACCCTATCATACTTCATACCCGAATACCTACCTTCTGATTACACTTTCTTAAATCAAAGATTGTCAGTAGTCAGTAAATGTTAAATTGAACTAAGTTGTATAATTATTTTATTTTCATAATTGTTTTTAAATAGGGAATTGTCTGTGTTTGATACAACACATAGCTAAGATAGGTGATCAATGCAAACTTTATTAAATACTAATTATTCCTTTGCAACTCCAAAGAAAAAAAGGAAAAAATAAATGCCAAAGGACACAAGCAAGGCTCCTCCCTCCCTTCTGATGGCTGTGAGGACCAAAGCTAAGGTTTCTTCTCTCATCAAACAATGTGTCCTCAGTTTGCTTCTTCTAATTATTTCACCAGGACCCACAAAGTAGAAGGAAAGAACTTACTTTCTCAAGTTGTCCTTAGACTCCCACAGCACACAGAAGTATACATATTAATAGACATATACAAACTACTAATTAAAAGGCAATAAAACTTTAAATAATATTGCATATATAATTACACAAGGTTAGCGAAAGGTTTTGTTTTGCTTAAGGTTGTATAAAAAATCCACTAATTTTTACTTAAATGCTATAAAATATCTATCTTCTTCATATTAAATGTGTATGTACCATTTTTAAGCTTTCCAATGTGCAACAACAATAGCCTCAAATATGAAGCTATTTCACAATGGATGATAGGCAAATAATGCTGAATATTTTCCAACGAATTGAAATGGAAACTATGGTTTTGACATGAACAGACTGAAAATTCTATACTTAATAATATCAAAATGACAATCATTACTCAAATAACAAAATTTAAGACAATGTGCCTCCATCAATAACTTCTAAATAACCTCTCATTTGTCTATTTGCATATTCAAAGTTTTATAAATAAAATTGACTCATGAGTATGATTAAAGATGAGATATGATACCTATACCATATAAGCAATGATATTAAAATTTTATGAGAGGAGGGGTACTTTTAAAATAGAATATCATAGTTTTTTTTCCATGTTAAAGTTAACATAAGCAAATTAAGAGAGCAACCAATAAAGTTGAAGTCCAGCCAATTCTATTAATTAAAATCTTTACACTTTCTCCTTTAAACAAAAGTTTAGTTTAGGTATTTAGAATGCATTAGCAGTAGTTACAAGTTTATCAGAAGAATCTTGAACTTGGATGCATGAAGGATTTATTTTCTAAATCTCTCAAGTATATTTGGCTATAGTTCTCAGGACACACACACACACACACAAACACACAATATTTTTTTTCCAGGGGAAAGGCATATAAAAAGATATATACAAATAAGAGTGCAAACAGAAAAGCAGAATATGACATGAGAACAAATGAGGATAGAACACAACTGCTAATATAATAAAAAAGTTAGCATCAATCAAAGCGTCAATACACAAAGTCACATTGAAGAAGCATCCAAAGACTTCTTCATGCCTTTGTTCAAAGGTCTGCAAGTTCTGAATGCGATTTAACATAGATGGTTCTCCACCCCTCTCATCTGTCTCCATCCTCCTTTCTCACCTAGGTTCTCTCCATAGCATTTACAAGCATCTGCTATAATCCATTTCTATTTATTGTCTTTCTCCTTTACCTCCCATTGTTTGAATGATAACTCTTCCAGGACATTTTGCTTGATGCTATATTTACAGCAGTTCACTTCTTGATTCATTTTGTGTTAATAATTGATCAATAAATGCATGAAGATTATATTTAAAAAATAAAATTGGAGAGGCTAGAGAGATGCTTCAGGGGGTAAAGCACTTGCCCTGCAAGTATAATGGCTACAGTTAATGTGCAGGCAGGCAGGCATGCTCTGCCACAGTTCCAGCAGTAGGGAGGCAGGAAGGGGAGCCCCAGGAGGACTGGCTAAGGTAATTGGTCTGTGACCACAATCAAGAGTTCTGAGTTCAGTGAGACACTGACTCTACAAAAAAGTAGAAAAGAAATTCACAAAGACACCCAGCACCCATCTAAAGAAACACACACACACACACACCTCACAAACACTACTCACACTCATAAATAATAATGAAAAGAAACATATACTTTTTAAGTTTTTATAGAAACTTGAGTCCCTTGTCAAATTTGGAATTAGAATGCCTTCACAGAGCATAACTCATCAAAATTATCACATTTAAAAAAATGATACACAATGAAAATATACTAACCAAAAAAGGGGGCATATGGGGACTTTTAAATTACAGAGGGAGTCTGAAATTAAATTTATATGTATTTAAAATCTACATAAAATCAAAGATTGCTTTCAGTTTAAAAACCTCTGTAGGCTTCAAGGCAGGTAACTTTGCATAATACAATCAATTTAAACACCACAGACCCATCACAGGAGTGACTACTATAAAGAATTCCATTCTGTGTCCACCAGTTACCTTGGTGACGACACTGGAACTCAAGACCTGCTCCTACTGCTTTAACATCCCAGTAGATATAGTCAAGAAGGCAGCAAAGAGTGAAACACAAGAGGCTTGGAGTTTCAAGGTAGCTTCCCAAAAGGCAAAATCCCCATGATTCCCCAATTTCTCATATGATAAGCAGAATTAAAAATGCATGCACCTACTACAGCCGAATCTGATAGAGCATTCCCAATTACTAACACTTCTCTGTTAAGATGCCACAGATATCCCACAGGCATACAGAATACATATAGAGAAAGGGAACAAATTTTCATTTGAAAAGCTAAGAGGAAATGAGACAGAGTAAAGTCAACCCAAATTTACTGTTAACTAGGTAGTAATTTATTTAACAAAATGCTAAAAATTCATTCATTTATGCCATTAAATGTGTTTCTGCAAAAGGAAGTAATGATATTCATTTAAAAAATGAACTGTTATAGCTGGGTGATGGTAACACACAGCACTCAGGAGGCAGAAGCAGAATCTCTGAGTTCAAGGGCAGTCTGGTCTACTGAGCAAGTTCCAGGACAGTCAGTGTTACAGAGAAACCCTATCACAAGAAGGAAAAATACACACATACATTGTTCTAATGGCAATTAAATTTTGGGATTGAATAAATGATAAAACAGCTGATTACACAATACAATCTGAGGCTTAATCAACAAATTTTCTCCTAGAAAAGGACACTGGTTCTGGTACCAAGTTTCTAAAATCTAATATATGATCTTTCCTCAAGAAGCTTACAATATGAAAACGTCAAACATTTAGAAAACAAAACTATAAAAAGTTTCTAATTAATACCATGGATAACAAGTTTATCTTAAGTGAGCCCGTTTAAGTTGAGGATCACTCTCAACCTTACAAAAGACATATTTTATTAAGGAACAAAATATAATGCATTCTAAGCAAAATAAAGACTGAAAACAAAGAGTTAAGAGAACAAAAACAGCAAGCGATGCACAGTTGAGGAGCCCGGCTAGACAGCGATAGCTCTCGCTCGCTTGTTTTGCTGTCAAGCATAGAACTCTCAGATGCATCACACAATGGGGCCTTCCAAACCACATCACCAACTCTATTTCAGATCTGAAAACGTCTGTCCAGGGTTAAACTCCTGGTCAGTAGTGTACTCTGGGATTCAAAACCAGAATATTCATTTCAAGATTCATGGTTCTGTTTTGGAGAGGGGGTGTTTAGGAGGAGAGTGTGTGTTTGTTTGTTTGTTTAAATGACTGATTTGGTTTGGGGGTTTTGTTTTGTTTTGGATTTTTCAAGACAGAGTTTCTCTGTGTAGCCTCGGCTGTCCTAGAACTTGTTCTGTGACCAAACTGGCCTTGATCTCACAGAGATTCACCTGCTTCTGCTGGGATTAAAGGCTGCTGCCACCTGTTTGTAAGCAGTTCATAATACAGTTAAGCCAGAGAAATGGAATTGCAGAGCCAAGTAGTAAAGTAAGTGTGAAATCACCTGGGACTAAAACCTCCAAGTGGAAAATGCTAAACAGTTTGGTGGCACAATGTAGAACAAAATAAACTTATTTTAATCATTCTGATAAATAGGCAGGGAGGAATCATTAAAACAGTGGTCCTCACATATCACATATCCTGTATGTCAAATATTTACATTACAATTTATAACTAGCAAAATCACAGTTATAAAGTAGCAACAAAATAATTTTATGGTTGGAAGGTCACCACAACATGAGGAACTGTATAAGGGTTGCAGCATTAGGAAGGTTAAGAACCACTGAATTAACAGATTCTGACCCAGAAAAATATAAAACTTATTTTAAAAAGGAAAGCTGTTAGAAGACATAGGAGTATAAATATACACTAATGTGAATGTGTATCAACTGAAGCAAATATGACCCAGGTTATAAATTCATGATATAAAGGCACATCTGCTGTTTTATATTCTTCCCTTTATACACAATAGATTCAACAGTCTAGTAAGCACTCTACTAAGTTGTTCTCTAAATTCATATTTTAATTCAATGCCTGAAAGTATTTGGCACTCTCTCCATCTGAATTACACTTTTAATACTTCCATTTTCCATCTTATGGCTCAGCAAGTATACTAGTAACAAAGATACGTTTAAATGTAGACACAAATTATTTTGATCACTTTCCACATTAAAAACAAGATCAGCTGAGCACAAAGCAACACCGTGCAGTCTATTCTGAGGCCCACTTAATTCATATGAAATTGTACTGTTTTAAACCTCAGAGAGTTAGAACTGGGAGCTTTCCAGCAAAAATGCAAGAGCTAACTAATATTTCGTCATACCTTTGTTTACCATATCTCCTTTTTTATTGAAGTTGAGAATAAATCCTATGGGAATCGTTTTACAAGAAGGTCTGTCTATGGGGATTTATCTTGTTAAGAGCAAATGACAAGTGGTTTTTCCCCATAGAAAACCTGCTCTTGCTTTATATAAATGTATCTTCAGATTTGGTGCCACAAATTAGACTGCAGAGAAATCAGTTGTGCTGGAAAGTTCACTTGTCATCGTCTTGGTGAACCTCAGACAGACTGCTTCAAATAACCAACAGTGCTAATGTTCGACTTACAGACCTTCATCACAAAAGCAAGTGCAGTTCAAGATTGAGGTCAAAAATTTACTACTAATTCTACAACTGGGTAGCAGGGGCAAGAATCCAGTCTTGGTAATTGCTTCTTCCTGCCATAGTCTCAATATGATTAATCGGTAAACAAAATATTCTTCTAAAACCTCAACTTACAAAATTACACGTGATATAACAGCAAGACTGCGTGTATGGCTTCCTGTCACTATGGAGGAGATAAGGGCAGTCTGCTCTAGTAGTCATTCATACTTAAGAGTACACAACACCTTTAAAGCCCAGTTGCAAGTCTCAGCTTGTACCAACCACATCAGGGTCAATTATTTCACTTTCGCTTCACTAGAGTTACCCACAAGAAGTAGCGTTTCCATGTTTTACATTAACAAACTGATTTTCATAACAGTGCTCAGAATGACTGGAATAGAGAGAGAAGCTAGGGGTCTGAGAAGCAAGGCAGAGCGGATGCTTTTGTGGAGGAGATCCTGGGTGCCATCTTTCTCATACAAAAAGGGAAAATGTGCATACCAAGCACGAGAATTTCTTACAGTTTAACATCAACTGTGACACAAAAAAATTTACAAATGGCAGACAAAAGAAGTTTTCAATACTATATTTTCATTTAGTGTATAACCTTTAAAGGGTTTTAAAGGATGTAATTAAGTTTACTTCTAATTTACTGCAAAACAGAACAATTAAATGATTCTTATACCCAAGCTTTACAGTTGGAAATATTTCTTGATGTACTCAGATTTAGAATGTAGAATGATAAATGTTTCCCTTCTCTAGAAAAGTAAAATATTTTAAAGTATAAACTACAAGAAGTTTAGAATGTTCAAAGCATCACACTTGTGTTTGCCTGTAAGGAAAGTTTTGTGCTAGCTATATGAAATGTGTCCAGGTGAAGAGTATGAGGTTCAAAATACAAGTCACATAGCTCCAGTTTTCTTATCGTAAAGTAAATGGGTGACAGAAAAGGGCTTCCCTTAAATAACCTCTGAGTACACATGCAATGTAAGCACTCCAGTGTTAAGATGAAGACATCCTAATTCTGTCTCTAGTGGACTGGTACATGTGTGTCACTGGAAAACATGTGCGACTGTATTAAGAGACCCGCTCATCTCTCCTGTCCTCACCATACCCCCCACCCCACCTGGACTTTTTTATCTGAGCTAAACCATAGAACAATAGCTAAGCTGAGACAGAGACTCAAGCTGAATACACAAGAAATAAGGCATGCATCACACGGCATTACTGCTCCAGACACAACATTTTGACAGGTTCTAAAACATCTGGATAAATTTTTTGACTAGTGTTTCTTTTTACATATTAAGAGACAGGAGTTCATCCAAATTACAGCGGCTTGCTGTTAGGTGGCTATTCCAATATAGTACAAATATATATATATATATATATATCAGTACTATTCTCAAGTTAGAAACACCTGCCTTTTAAATTATATCACATAACAGAGGGACAATCAAATTAAAAAAAAAAGGCAAACAAAAACCCCAACTTGTAAAGTTTGGTCAGAATAAATTTCCTAAGCCTTACTGATATTTTTGCAATGTAAAATAATAAAACCAAATAAAATTATGCTTCTTTATACAGTTTCTAAATGCACAGAAAGGTTACTACAACTAATGCTTAAGTTGGCATTGCCTTAGTTTCAGAATGAAATCCTCTATAAATATCACTTTATTAGTATTATAATCATGATCTTTTGTTTGCTGATTACATTTTTCATTTTGTTTAAAGTGTTTGTCTCAATATTTTTTTAATTTTACTTCATCTCATTAATGGTTTTTTATATGGGGGATTCAAACCCAGAGCTTTGAACTCATTGAGCAAATACTCTACAGATGAGTTACATCTCTAGTCTTAGCTATTTAAATGTTTCTTTATAAAAGTTTAGTTATATCACAATATCATTTAACCACAACATAGTTCAATTACCTAGTATCACTCTACTACCCAATCTGGCTACTTATCATGTAACAGATACATATTTTTAAAGACTGCTACAAAATATTTTAAGTCATAGGAATTTTCATTAAAACCTTTAGATCACACAATTAAAGTTATGTAAGCTAAAATATCAAGGATTATTTAATATATGCATTTACCATTTGATTTAATAATTTCAGACCAAAAAGATCAGCCTGTAAGTAAAGAAATCAAAGTCTGCATTTTATGTTACTCATTCAAAGGTCAGTAATTATAATCTGTAATATATGTTACTTCGTCACAGAATATATTCCAAAAGAATAATAACCTGGGGATGAGGAGCGGCTTTTTGTCTGCTTTTGCTGTAGACTTCAACATTAGGGGGAAATGTTTTTTTCTTTACCATATGATCGTGGTCAAATAAAAAATACATAAGTGAAAAAATAAGCCCATGCATTTTATGAAGATACTGAATTCAGAAAACAAAACAAAATATTTTGAATGATAACTCATCATTATAATATATCAGCTTCCAGATGTCCCTTCCTTCATAATGTGTCACAATAACTTAAAGCATGGCATAGCTAACTTCAGTTTTCTGAAGCACAGTCTCATATCTCAGACAAGCTTGAACTCACTATGTAGTGAGAATGGCATCAAACTTCTGATTCTCCTGCCCCCACCTGCATTTGCCATCATCCATAGTTTATGTCCTTTATGGTGCTGGGGACAGATCCCAGGCCTTTCTACATGCTAGGTGAGCACCCTACCAACTGACATCACGAGTAAGCTACACATCCAGCACGCTGAAGATTCCAGAAGGAAGTTGCTTCTCTCCCCCTTGACAACATATAAATGGTTAATTATTTTATACAAACTTCCTCATAAGCAAGTTGGAATAATGACAGATCAAATGTGAATTGCATCACATCTGAAAGGTTTATCTCAAGACTTTTCTCTACCCTTCAAACATGGGCTTCTGTCCTTAGGCTTACTCCCTGTTCACTAATCAAATTTCAAGTAGAGAAGCCGGGCATTACTAAACAAATGACTTTAGCCAGCAAGCAAAAACAAATTTCCTAATTTAATGTGCTCAGAAGCAATATGAAGGTCAATTTGCCCTCCATATTCTATCGTCGTTTCAAATCTCCATTGAAACTGTTCTTAAATTGTAAAACTGTAAATATATTTAGAGCATCAGAGGATAAGGAAGGGTTGGAGTTTTCAGTAAATAGTCTTTATATTATGTACCTATAATTTATGGAGCTCAAGAAAGCCTCCCACTTAGCCTCCAGTGTAGCTGCAACTACAGGCATGCGCCACGGCACACTTTTATTACATAGCTTTAAGAACAACTGATATTACTTGTGAAGTCTCTGTGGTAAGTATACATGGTTCATTTACCCTTCTACTTGCATATATTTTATATACGCCAAAATATAAACATCTTAAGAATAGATTCTTATAATACACATACAATATACTAGCTTCCAAAATGTAGTTTTAAATATAAGATAACCAGAGGGAGGGAGGGAGGGAGGGAGTCACATATGAACATTCCTAAAGCACAATGCTAGCTCTTGAAAAAGAATCTTTTTAATCTAGTAATACACTAATGACTAGAAAAATTCACATCATATATTGTCTTGATAAATAATAAAATGCAATAAACATTTTAGTAAAGTAATAAAATATCTATCCTTAAGAAAGTATATGTACACTGTACAACCATGCAGCAGAAAAGGAACAAGATCCAGGAGAAACCATACTGCTTTAGCCACTTCTGACTCCCGCCTTCCCAAAGTCTGTGTCCCTACACATCTACACCCACTAGGACTTCAACATGAGAAATATATAAGTTAGTGGTATTTAACAAGAGGAACAGAATATTTAAATGTGCATGGTTCTTGTTCTTCCTTCAGTATCCATTCTAATTTCTCCACAGCTACAGTAAGAAAGGAAAAACTTTTTTTTTCCAAGACAGGCTGGCTCCCTTTGCAACCCTATCCTCCAACTTTCAATCCTCCTGCCTCAACTTCCTGGAGGCATGCCACTGAACACAGCTTGAAGAAACTAACAAGCAAAGAGTCTCTAAACTGATATGGCTCAGGGAAGGAACGAAGGAACAAAGGAACGAAGGAAGGAAGGAAGGAAGGAAGGAAGGAAGGAAGGAAGGAAGGAAGGAAGGAAGGAAAGAAAACTGTACTAACTCAGTGCAAAAAGTCAGATTCATTTTAGAAATCATAGTTATACTAAAGTATACACATACAAATCCAATGAAGTTCAGAAACTTGAATATGCTTATATTAACCAATTAAAATATCATTCAAAATAACTCTTAAATTATAAGAATGGCAATCTCTTTATCTTTCACACACTTCCCTGTTAAGCTGGTGAGAGTTGTGATACGGCAGAATATATGTTCTTTCCTAAGTATAAAACTGTTTCCTCCCTTAGCGCCTGCCTCTCCCCACACCCTCCCACCCCGTCCTCTGTCTATCCACACACTGGGAAAATTATGTCCTGTTTTAAATATCTCAGTGGTGAGCAACAGGAGCCCCAACTGTCAGACACTTGTCTGGCACACATACTTAGAGAAGCCAGTTCCAGCGGGAGGGAGCTCAAGCTGTGAGGCTCAGCTCACTCCTATGTGGGTGAGGAAATCAGAGCACTCAGCCACCACTCTCTAAAGAAACCACCAAAATGGTAGGACTTTGAAACCTTGTCATAGGCATAGCCACTGCACTATCACTGGGCCCGGGGTCTTCTTTGTTGCTCTCCTCAGAAGAAACTGCAAGTGAGCAGAATGTGAGCTTTTGAGACCACAGGTAAATCACACACCATTTCCAGGCTCTGTGTCAGTAGCATGCTTCTGCCTTCCCCAGTTAATCTTGCCATGGATTCTTAGGTTGCAAAAAGTTTGGAAGATCACATTATGTCACATTATGTCACTGTTTATCAGACAGCTGGAGAAACTGAGCCCCACACATTACAGTTTTGGTCAGCAGCAAACTGGGGACCTTTGTCCTCCTCTTCACGCTCCTCTGATGACACTTGAGGCCCTTTGCTTCCCAGTCTAGTAACATTGTTTCCTCTCTTCTCTATCATTGTTGAATGTATCTGTCTCCTCTTACTTTTCCTCAAGCCTCTTTGCCTCACTGTTTTAATGTTCCTGGTTAAGCTTCTACTAATCCCATACTTATATTTTGCCTAAGGGAAATATAAGAACCCTTGGGAATCCCTGACCAGGCACTATAAAACAAAAGCCCTGACTAGCTATAACTGCTTCTAAAAAAGAATACATAAGAGTCACCATAGGTATGGGAAACTGTGCAAACACATTAATTTTGGATTAATCTAAACATTTAACCCTTAAGTACTTTGCTAGAGGCCAATACATACCCAGAAGAAATCTTTTAAATAAAAAACACTCAAATTACATCACTAATACAATAGTTACATTTCTGTTCAAGAAGGTAGATTGTCAAGAAAATAATAATGTTTGGGAGTGATATATTCATTTTCCATTTAAGTCACATTTCCTAGCCTTCTTCCAAGGTTCCTTTGAAAATCTATCACATGTGAACTGAGCACAGTGGCAAGGCACAGGTACTAGCACCACACCCAGAAAACTGAGGCAAGAGGATCATGAATTTGAGGCTGGCCTGAACTACATAGAGAATAAATAAATTATGTTTCCACTTAAGATTATGACTAAATCACACTAAAATGAGAAACCACCTTATTAGTCAAATTGTTCAGAAAATAGAAATACAGATATTCAATACAAACTATCAAACAGCAATGCTACATAGGACAGCCAACTTGAAAATTGTTATTTGAAACTTTTTAACATCTAAAAAGATCAAAAAGTGGGATTTTCTTGTGTACGATTTCATATTTTAAGTGACCTGGGTAATGTTACAAAGTTACAACTTAAGTACCAGTTAGCAAATTATTCATTAATGCTAAATAAGTGTATCAGTGGTAGCCTCACATATTCTCCTTAGGGTGCTGAGCAGTACAATATAAAATTGTAGAATAACTGCTAATGAATTCATGTTTTAAAATGGTCTACTACTTACTGTCATTACATTTAATTATTGTATGTAGCATTAAGTTGACAAAAAGAGCTCCAAATGTTTTCAAATATATTCATATATAACATGTAAAGAGAAAGTATAAATGGAACAATGAAATGAACAATGGAAAAATAAGAGATAATTAAATGTAACATCATTATTTCTTAATCCCTAGACCAGAAAAGTTATGTATACACAGTAAAAGAAGCCCATTATAAACCTGTGGTGCAAAATTAACACATAGCTTTGGAACAGCATTAGTATGGTTTTTTCAAAAAATTGATTATCAAATGGTAATCCAAGCCTCTGTTGATATCTTGTTTAATTTTTAAATGAATAAGAGATTAATTATTTAATGACAGAAGATTAGTGGGAAAATGTTTCAAAACTTAAGTCCCATAACAAAGGGATGGTTAGATGGTCATATCAAAATGATTGATAAGTAGCAAAAACATTGGAAATTTTTTGGAAAGAACTATTTTGGAAGCATTTCCTCATTGAAACACCCAACAGACATTAAACATGCATTCTAAAGACTTCCCAGCATACAATATCTCTTTGAAGTTGCATAGATGTCAGAAGATAGGCAGATTGAGTCCTGACTATTCAGATGAGAAAACTGGGTCTCAGTGAAAGCAACTAACTTGTTCACAGTCACACAGTTAATAAGATTAACTGAACTCTCACTAAAGCCTGTACACTTAGCCTGTAACAGGATGTCCCATTCACTTATTAATACTCTAATACAAGTTACTTTCTCAACTTTCATTACATACACTTTGATGTGAAATCTAGACTTCAAGTACGAAGCTTTTTATTTAATACATCCACAAATACATTTAAAACCTCAGTGGCATAAAATGACAAACTACATAGAATTTTATCTTTAAAAAAAAATGGCTTAACTATTGTAGTAAGACCCATATGTGTTTGGGGGTGGGGGCTGATACTCTCTTTTGAAGTTCTAGGATCAAGGTGTTCCTGCATACAAATTGTTTCAGCTTATAGTTACTTTTCAAAACCAGCACAGTTAACCACTATAGCTGAGTTGAGAGAATAGTGTATTATTACCTAGACTTAAGTTTGTACACTGTACCTATACTTTCCCGAACTTTCTTCAAGAAAATACTAAGGTTTTAAAATTTGCCACTGAGCATTTACTATTTAAAATTATATTCCAAAAGGAAGAAGCCACTCAAAAGACAGAAAATGGAACTTAAAATAAAAAAAAAAAATCACAGAGTGGGAGAGAGCTCAGCATTAAGAGCACTTGTTGCTCTTGCAAAGGTCATAGGTTCAGCTCCCAGCAACCACAGTTCCAGAGCATAAGAGTGAAATATCTTCATTTGACCAATGTGTACAACTTTAGCACAAAGTGCTAACATTAGACCAAGGGATTGTTTCTATAGTTCATTACTGGATCTGATTTGTTATATATTATTACACGTATTCTCTCTATATAGACAGGTTTTTCCGAAAGAACTACCAAGGCAGGTAGTATATTAAATGTTAAACTTTACAGAAGTAATTCAGATGCTTATATGCAGAAGTAACTAAAATTTTCTTTACATAACAGTTCTAATCAATTCAATTTTAGTGAAAATAATCTTATATTGCAAACAGCACAGCACCCTCTGGTGTATCTATTATAAGATATATAAAATTCCCACTAAATAAAGGGATAAAATTTTAAGTCAAAAATAAACCTTAGAAATCAACAGGGTGATTCTTTCTGAATTTATTCCAGTTCATATATTTAACATGTTTAAACAAAAACAATTTTCATTATAAAATATCACTATTAATTTTATAGCAACTAAGACTTCAGAAAATTTGTTTCAGTTTTAAAATGCTGAACCAACTAAAATAATGCATTTTTCCAATTATAACATAAGATAATGCTATAAATAAAATTCTTGAGGTATGGAATAACAAAGTTTTACTGATTACGTAAGCTAAATTTCATTTTATTCAAACCCTCATACACACACCCATAATATATAATATATATATTATATTATATATAAACTGTTATGTTGCTATACTTTTTCTGAATTCAAAGGCAGCTTAGCATTATTTATAAGAATGGATAAATAGGTGTTTAGTAAATGAATCTATCATTTATTCAGTGTGAAAATAGAGTGATATTCACAAACAAGAACTAGTGATTTACGTTAAATCGTTGAGCACTTCAAAGACTAGTGATGCTCAACTTCTGCATGTAAAAAGAACCCTCTTCCTGTGAAGATAATGAAAAGATGATATAACTAACCCAACACGCCGCCTGCTTTAGCTCTTTGCGAACCTCTGCAAGTTCCAAAACAAGGCGGGAAAGGGAGACTGACACCTGTTCCGAGCAGCCACCGTCTCTAACAAGCTAAAGTTAGTCAAATCCACTTAATCTTGGTTTTCCAAAATAAGGGAACACTATGCACCTGTGAACAGAAAAGAATTCAATATCTATTTTGTGATTACAACTGAGAATATATGCCAGAAGAATTAAAGAGTTAAGGCAAAGAATTCAGCAAGGGTAACTATTTTTAATATAACTGCAAGTGAATGAAGGATACTTAGCCAAATGCTCAGAATAAAAACAAATTAGCAAACTTTATAATTTAAAAGTTGTCATATTTCTTATTCTTGTTTCTTATATTCTCACTGAGAGGATTGCTAAGTCACACTACAAGACTATTTAGGTAAAAAATTAACTCTTCTCACATATCTGATATCATTATCCATCCGTCTAAGCATGCGTAACCTGAGATTTTTTGTTTTTCAATTGTTTAAAAAAAAAGTGCCTCAATTAACTTGTAAGTTTTGTTTTTTTTAAAAGATTTCTCACTATCTCACTTATAAGCTATAAACCTGTGAGTATCTCCAACAGGGCACAAGATTATTTGAATACTGGCTAAATAATGCAATATTTCAGGCATTAGGTATAAGTATCTCAGGCCGCGAGAACACTGTGAGATGATGGAAAGCGTCCAGGAATGCATTAATTCCTTATACACTATTACATAAATTTACTATGCCTACTCGCTATATACTTTAATAGAATTGTGTAACAGACAATTACATATATGAATTTTGTATATTGAGTATAATTCAAAAAGACAGATAGCCATCATGGCATACTACTCTGAGCCACAAATATTCAGCTACTCAAAACATTATTTCCCATGTTTAATTTCAAAGCACGATCACGTTCACAGATTTCTGTTAGTCTAAAACACTGAAAACAAAGCCTGCCAATGCACAGGGCAGTCCTTCCTAGGAAGAATATCACAGAAAAAAGTAGAGCTGAATGATATTTAACTTTGTATTTAATTTTAAAGATAAATTGTTATAACTCTAAGTTAATCAATCCATAAAACTATTTCACTTTAAAGGATCTCTAATATCAACTCTTAGAACATAAAGATTTGCTTTAAATGGACAGGCTATTTAACATAATGCAATGCTACATTTCCTTTCAAATCAATTTGTGAGTGGAAAAAACTAAACACATGCTTGATGAGTGAAATGACTCTTAAACACTCTTGGACACTACAAATAAAAATATTAAGCAAAGACATTTTAGCATATACAACCTACTCAGCTGAAGCATATGTGAATGCCATAAGATCTCAAACTGTCCCAAGACAGCAAGACTCCCTAACTGCAGACCCAGGACCTTCACCATCGAAAAGTGTTCAGGCATTTGACACTCATATGAACAAAAGAGGAAAAGAAGAAAAAGAGAAGAAGGATGAAAAGAAACAAGGAAAATGAAAAAGAAGAAAAAATAAAAGTTAGTATTTGAGATGTGCATCGAAGACAGGTTGGGAATGGATGAATAAAGAATGCTGAGAGATCCAAACAGACTTCTTTCAGAATCAAGCATCAGCTTCATTTAAAATAACAATCATACAGAAATGAATTGAAAAGTAAGGTTTTTCCCAAAACCCCAACTCTTATATATTTTACCAAATATTAGCCTTAATGGCATTATAATTACCCAACCTCTCCATTGACAATCTCAAGAATAATTAATACTGTCACATTATTCACAGGCTTCTCTGTCAGTTAAATCAATAAATGTTTGCTGTTGGAAAGATTATTTAAATAAGCACTTTAAAATATGAATTGGAAATTTCAGTGTGCCACTATAATAGTACAATCTATTTGCTTTAGCTCACAATTATTATCAATTTTTTCTGATAACCTATTAATTGTTATGCTGAAAATGAGCAAAATAAAGGATCTGTAAAACCAGGTTAGCTCTAATCAAGAAGTTACTACTTCAGAACTGGTAAGTATTCAGATCTACAAGGGCAACTATTTTCTCTAAAGAAACACTTTAAAAGGAAGTTTTCTTCTTCTTTTTCTTCTGAACAGGTTTAAATCATTATCCAAAAAAAAACCCCAAAAAGTCAACAAAAAGAATATGTTAAGTACACACATGCCTAGATCTTAACAGCCACAAAGAAAGTGAAATATACACACGTTTCAAGTTGAGAAGCTTCATACATTCTTTATGAACAACTTGACTTCAATTTCAACTCTCCAAGGGAAAGGAACAGAGATGAAGACGGGAGGAAACACTCTCAAAGTACCATAACTGTCACAAATAGCGTTGTGAACTGAGTTCTCACAAAGCTTCCTTATGTCCTTTTCCTGTTCATCACAAAGTCTAAACCACAATGAAAATTGTTAACACTCTCCTGTGGGGAGGGAGGTGCATCAAAGTGAAACAGAACCTCAGGACTACCCCTCCCATCTCCACATGAAGGATAAAGCACTGTCAGTAGCCACTAACCGAAGTAGCACAGATGCCCTGCATCCGGTTTAAATCACAAGCACACACACACACACACACACACACACACAACGAGAGGGGGAGGAGAGACAAGAGAAGGAAGCAGGAGAGAAGAGAGACAGAGAAACAGACTTTAAAAAAAAATCTCTCAAGAGCAGTAGAGGCCCCCTGGTTTCAATGTGTGTGCAAAAGGGGGCGAGGGGGGGAGAAGACTGCTGAGTGGATATTAAGACTGTTTGCAGCACAAAGAAAAATACAGCTTTAAAAGAAAAAAAAGAATCCCGTGAGGCCAGTGATGGTCAAATAAGTGCAGTCCGTTTAGCAGCAGGCACAGAGGGGCCGAAACGAACGGAGCGGGCTTCGGGAAAAGTTCACCGAGGTACCAGGATAAAAATAACAAAACCCCCAACAAGGCCCCGCAAGTGAACAACCACCACCACAGCGCAGCACCTTTTGGGGACCCCCCTGCTCGATGCTGTCTACTGCGATTTGGAAAGCAGCAGCCAGCAGCAGGCAGCTTTGCAAAACAGCGAATTAAAGAAAGAGAGAGGGAGAAAGCGAGCCCCTTCTCTCCACCTGCCCCTCCTCCTGAGCGCCCGCGGACCTAGGGGGACGCTCCGACACCCGCGACGGACAGCCGCGGCTTCCTAGCCCGCTCGCCCCGCAGCCCCGGCTCCCGCTCCATCCCCGAGTGCCGAGGCCGGGCGGGCAGGCGCGCGGCGCCCACACCCCCGAGCCCGCCGCGCGCGGGTCCATTGTAAACAAGCCCCCGGGACCGAGCCCCTCAAGCGGCCGCAGCCGGTGTCAGGAGGGAGACCCCGCACAGCCACGCTCGCTCGCACACACGAACACACGCACGGACACACACGCTCCCACACACATGTAGAGACCGAAGAATATTCACCTTGGCTGTGGATTATTGTGGTGTTGTTGGTGGGTGATGGAGATGGTGGTGGTGGGGAGGAGGAGGAGGAGGAAGAGGAGGAGGAGGAGGAGGAGAGGAGTAGTTGTTGTTGATGGGTAACAGTCGCCAGGACTACGGTGACTATGGCGCTTGATTCACAAGGCAACGGTTGCTATAACTCACAAAAGAGAGAGAGAGGGAGAGAGAGAGGGAGCGAGGGAGAGGGAGACACTCGCGCGCGGGGAGGGGCGGGGGGAGGGAGGAGGGGAGAGGGCGGGCCTGAGAGCGCCGGAAGAAGCGGGTTCGGCGCCGTGACTGACAGCCCGGAGCCCGGGCGGGGGCTGCGGGCGGGATTCCGACGTCGGTTCCCCGAGGGGCGCTTAGACTTGGCGGGCCCCGGGGTCAGTGCGAGTCTGCCTGGAGGAACCGTACTGCGGACGCCGGGGAAGCTGAGGCTCTAGAGGCGAGGGCTACTTTCCGTAAAATGAGCCCCGCCTGCCTCTGCCGCCAGCTCTGTGCCCAGGAGCCCCGCAGCCGCGAGAGGAAAACCGCGAAGCCAGGGGAGGGGGAGTGACGACGGACCCAACACTGTGTGAGACGCGTGCTACTGCGGAGGCAGACCCCACTTTGAAGAGCAGGCTCCACCCCCGGGACATACGTCACTTCCTGGGCGGAACCAACTAATGTCCCGGATGTGCTGCGCTCCTCCCCTCCCTCTCCTCTCTTCCCCCTCCCCTCTCACTTTTTCTTTTTTTTTCTTTTTTTTTTTTTTCCTCCCCTCTCTCTCCGTGATCGCTGTGGTGTTCCCCGATCGTTTATGCCTCGCGGGTGATCCCTTTCCCAGACTCTCGGCGGCCGGCGTGGGCTTCCAGGGCCTCGGCCGTGCCCTCCCCTCCACCATTCCGCTGTCTCGCGCCTCCTGAGGCCGCGGGTCCGGGAGCGCGGGCGGCGGGGTGTGAGCGGTGCTTCCGCCGCCATCTTAGGGAGCGAGAGCCTGGTCGCGCGAACCGTGACCCATCTCGCTCCGCGCGGCGGCTACCTCCCTGCGAAACCGAGAGGCAAACCTATCACCCTGCAGGACCGGGAGGAAGTGCCAATGGGAAGGGAATTTGTGCTTTCGAGGGTGAGGGTCCATTTAGGAGTGGGTTAGACCTTCCAGAGTAGCCCTCGGGTAGGACCTTACGGTGCTCTACCCTTTTAAAAGTTGACGGGATGGATTCGAGCTAGACCCATTGCCCTATTAACTGGCATCGGTTTCTTAACAGCCTGGAGTAGCTAATTCTTGAGCTGTTTTGGACACAGGAATGGCTTCCATGAAGAACATTATTAGCACACAACCTGGCACCTCAAACTCGAGTTGATAAGGCACAGCTTCTAATACCTCATGGTTCAAGCACATAAGTCCAATTCTCCTCATACTGGAGTCCAGCAGGCACGTGCCCCCGGGCCCGCCAATACCCAAAATCTCCAACATTTGCAGCTAAGCAGCTTATCCAAGACAATACCATTACTGGAAGTAGAGCCTTAAGAAGTCAGTTCTCCTCTTGAGGCTTAATTTTTGCACCTGCAAATAAGGGATTTGGGCCAGCATGAGTTCACTGTTAAAATAAGACTGAGCTCTCTTTCTGTGCCCCAGACCTTGTGCTAAGTGTTTTACATACATTATCTCATTTAATCCTGACACCTGTTCTATTGGATACATAATATTCTCATTTGAGGGAAAACAAGCCGTCATTTTATCTTGCCTCTCTGTGCTATGAAATGCTAGGTAAAAGACATTTTAGGAACCAACTATTAGAACAATAGATTTAACAGTAATACTGTAAGCTTTGATAATTTCGTAATCATAATGAGTTCTATTCTTGATTGTAAGTTACAATACAGTAGTTGAGGGGCGGGGAGGGGGGGAAGGGGGCGAAGCCCGGGACTAAAGTTAAAACAGGTCGTGGTGGTAGCCAAAAATGACACCGTGGTAACCCACAGCAGTTAAAACTCTTCACGTTTGGAATATTCCTTTTGCAACCTTTACAGACAAAGTCCTCCTCGGAAAACATTTGGGACTGCTGGCTGACAGAGACCTCAAGGCTCTGAAGAGCTTCGCTGTGGCAGCCCTATTGTCTCTCAGGTTCCCCATCGCCCCACTGTCAGCTGTTGCTCCTTACTGCTGTCAGTGAGCATAGTTCTATTATTCCTCCCCACCCTTTTAATTTACTGCTTTTAATCTGCACGAATGGAAACCACATAATGAAGCTTGTGCAAAACTGTCTCAAGGGTATAAATAGATACTTTGAGGCGATGTCCTTTAAGAAAAGTGTGACCTTTGTGCTTAGAACATTGTAACATCAGTTTCAAGCAATTTAGAGACTTTATTCCTAGCTTCTGGTACCATCTTTATATACTCTCAGGATGCATA
This sequence comes from Tokudaia tokunoshimensis, assembly GCA_036184795.1. Taxonomy (NCBI): domain Eukaryota; kingdom Metazoa; phylum Chordata; class Mammalia; order Rodentia; family Muridae; genus Tokudaia; species Tokudaia tokunoshimensis. The sequence goes on from BTHU01000001.1 coordinate 146,968,257, forward strand.
CTTTTATTTACATGAATTCTTACAAAGTCAGGATATTTTCCCTTTTATGACAATTGGAGGTATGTCTTCTAGTTCTAGTAAGGCTAATATATAAATTTCAGTGTTACCATTATACTAATTCATATAACCAAGCTGCAATGCAAGCATTAGAATTCAAAACATGATAGATTATATATGCATACATATATCAAATCCTTTTGCTACTCAAAAGTTCTGACAGGAACTCTTCAACTCATTTTTAAAGCTGTGTGGTTATATCTTCATATGCATCATACATGTATTTCAGAAATAACTTTTTAGGGAGTCTTAGGAAACACAGAGCAGGGGCTTAACAGCTATTGCTTTTTACAGTGAAAAATATAATCTGCATTCAAGAAAGGTATTTTACATTCCTTGACAATGCAATAAATTATCAATGCAACAGTTTTCTGCTTTACTCCAGAAATGACGCAGGCATAGTTATCTGTCCAATGCTCAGTTGTTCTGTGAGTTTTAGTTGTTTCCTTTGAGCTCTGTTTCCACTGTAAGGTTGTAATGATTGGGAGAGACATGGGTGAACACATTTGTGTCTAAACCACTTGAAGAAAAGAAGCCCCGATTACCTACATATATACTACACAGATTGCTATAGCATATCCTTAAAGGTACATTTCCAACATCATCTGTTACGATATTTCCTTGTATGGACCACATATTCAAGAACTAATAAAGAATTCCAATTTCAATGCTTAAAAGAAAGAAAAATGTGTATGCAAAGATAAAATACTGACATCCCATGACATTGCTTCAAAAAAATGTGTAAGAGAGTTTTTAAAATGTATGCTATAACAGCTTACCATTAAATTAGTAATAAATCCTTACAAAGCAGAAATTGTAACTGTTTTAAAGTCTTCCGTTAGATTACCTGTTTTCTTCAGTTAAGACACAATAGAATTTTATTCTCATATGTGAAATGAAGTTTTCCTTTCTGCTACATTTTCTAAGTGCTTTTGGTGTGCACACTGCTATTGAGTCTAGATTGCTAAGTGACTTTTCTGGATCTGAGATTCTGTGGCTATGTGATAAATACTAACAGTGACAAGAGAGGTCAAAGTGATTCAGACACTTTCTAACTATCCTCTGGAGTACCCTACTGAAAGCATGCTTTGATTCTGAGAAAAAGTGTTTTGCTAAATTTGTCTTTCTAATTGTGTTTTCATTAAGTACTACAAATCGGCTGATTATTCAGCCATCCTGACATCTGTCTATTATATAAGTATATCTTGAAATTAGACTCTCACCCCAGGGCATAAAGATGATAGTAGAATCATAAATTGATTACCATTGCTCAAGACCAAAGTAAAATTATGTATGCATACAGCTCTTCAATTGATTCAGAACATCAATTACAGTATTTGCACCATTAAACCCAAATACCTGGAAACAATCCAAATGTCAGATGTCTGTCAGCTAAAGGATGCATAAACAAATTGTGATACAGTCAGACAGTGTAATGCAGCTGAACAGTTTAAAGACTATGGATATACAAAACAGCGTGAATACATCCCAAAATCATCATGTTCAACAAAGGAGTCAAATACAATGTGGGAATCCACTTCTGTGAAGTCCACATACAGGGAAACCTGGTGTTCCAGGGATGGCAGTGACAACAGAGTGGGATTTACTAGCAGAGCAGGTGAGAAAGTCTAGGGTGACAGGAATGTCCTACACACTCCTCAGCCACTAGCCATGTGCTATTAAAATTTAATTGGAAGTTAATTTCATGTAAAATTCATAGAACCACTTTTTAAGTTCTCAATAACTACATGTGGCAACTGAACTGGACATTGCGCATACACAGAGCATTTGTAGTCTTTCAAAATTTCTTCTAAAATGCTGTATCTTTCTCTTTTAAACTAATGTCTATATAGATGTTTATATGTGTCAAAATTGTGGCTAGTGGCTATTAAATGTCAATTTTATGTGCCGCCCAATCCCAAAAGCACTCATTAGGCATATTTTAACACATTACCAAAACTGTAATAAATTAATATAATAATTTGATTAGCCTACTTTTCTTCATTTTTCATTCACTTTAGAGAAAGAATAAGACAATTATCCATGGTGATTTTTTTTTAAAGATGTAAAGCCACAAAGAAGATGATGTTGATTTGCTGCTCAAAAACATAAATTCTGGCACTTTAAAATCCTCAGTATCTCAAGAAAAAAGGAAACACTTTTGAGGACTCAAAGTGCACTCTAGAATACTTCAAAGAAATTTTTCCTGCTGCCCTCTTGGAGCCTTGGTCTATGGAAAGGTGATAAATACCACATAACCTTGTGAGGTAACACTTGGGAGAACTTGGGAGACTGCGTACTTCAAGCACATTGTAAAGTCAAGTAAGCTCTCTGGATCACAGTTAAGGTTCAAAGGTGCCAGCAGGATGGTTCAGTGGCTAAAAGCACTTGATGCCAATCCTGATGACTTGAGTTTGATCCCCAGAGCCCACTTGGTAGAAAAAAGAACCAACTACCACAAATTGTCCTTGTATCTTCACACACAGGCTGTGACACTCATATAGTATCCCCCAGCCCACCCCCTGCCCCATGCATCCACAGACACACAAGCCCATAAATACACACACACACACACACACACACACACACACACACACACACAATCAAGGACTTTCAAATTTGTAACCACATATCAAAGATCTCTGATCTCAAGCTCTGAAATTCTATCTCCATAGATTTTAAAAGATGAAAACAACAGATTCAAAGTACTAAGTATATATGTTTAAGTGATACTATTATAAAATACAAAAGTGGTTAAAAATAGACTAAATAAGGAAAATCAATAGGTGCACTGATGTTTAAGCAGTTTGAACTCTAGGTAGTTTTTTTTTTTTTTACAAGATGATGAACATGAATTATTATCAACCAAATGATAGCCATTTCATACTGACAATCACTTTAATTGTACCAGTTATCAGTGGTCAGAAAAATGATTTAATTGAGATAAATTATTTAATTGAATTAAATGTTTTAACTGACAAGTTTTTAAGTTGTCTTCCTCTTTCTTCTCCACCAACCTAGAATAAAGTCTAGGGGGTTCCCAAGTCTGTGCTGACTCAATACTCCTATTAAGTAGATAAATACTACATTAGATTGCTTTTTAACAACTATGCTGACTGTTACAAGCTATGACTTAAGGCTTCCATATTTACAAGTGTTTGTGAACAATGTGCCAATAGCCATGATCGAAGACAAATGATCACTATTCAAAGGTAATGTATTTCTTTATTTTTTTTGTACTTGTTTCTTGTGATGCCTTTCATTTTGCTTTGTTTTAATAGAATTTTGTGTCCATATAATATTTTTCTAAAATTTCTGCTTACCATATTCTCAGCTTTGTTTGGAGGGGCAAGAAAAACTCGTTTGAATTGGGGTGTATAGAATGTGATCTGAGCGAAGTTCAAAGCTTCATTGAATACTTTCTTTCATAAAAGATTTGGACCATGTTTTAATGCCTTCCTGGATCTTGCTTCACTGACTAGAACCCAATTTTAGATACCTTTGGCCCTATATAGTAGGTAATATACTATATTAAATATATACAACTAAAAATTATTTCCAAGTAGTCTAATGGTAGGATTTTATAGACATCTAACATTTAAATTGCATTTGCAGATTTTTATTAGGTCAACATTTTCAGATCTCTAACATACTCAAAAACTATTGAGATACATTTAGGTCCTATAGAACATAAGAGATAAATGGGCCTAAAAAATAATGAAAAATTTGAATTTAATACAATTTGTATTTACTTTGTTTTTCCTTTTTTCTTCTGAGTGAGGATTAATTAGAAGGTCTGGAGGTTCACTGAGATGGAATTATGAGGAACTCTGAGTACTAGTTTCACAAAGATCAGAAAAATAAATTATTTTCCAAGATGATTAGTGCATTTTGTTCAGTATTCTTGTTTGGCACTACAACCTTTGCCTCACTATGAAATTATAAAATAAGCTACAGACAGTTTGAATATGCTTTATAGGATTACCCTATTTGTAGCTTCAAATGTGTGACATGATAATTACAGACTTCTTGTTAAATGTTATATCATTCTTCACCCAGAAAAAATAATCCTTAATGAACACTAATTTGTGCCGAAGATGGGTGGAAGGAGAAATTCTGATGTGAATAATTCAGAAAAGATGTATAAAAATGTATGACAAAGAATTTTCAATCAGGTTAAGCATGCATATTTTGAAATTAAATAAGTTTTAAATTAAAAATAATAATAAAGGTGTATGAAATGTGGTTTCTTTTCCTTTAAGTCAATACTGAGTCTGAGACCCCAGCCTCAGAGCCTTGCTTCTCTGGAGTGACCTTAGCTGCACCAGTCCTAAGGGTCCAGCTACAGAGAGGGAAACCCTGAGTGAGTGTGAGTGAGTGAGTGAGTGAGTCTAAAGTGGAGCCTAATCTGAAGTGGGAGTTCTGCCTGCTGAAAGCAAGCCAAAGAGCACCCAACAGAAGTATGAGTAATTTTACAAAAATATTTTAAGTTAGTCATTTAATCAAAACATTACAACTTGTTAGCAACCCTTCAAAAACTACACCTCTATATTTGGCAGTCTTGTTTGGAAAAGAAATAAAATCGTGGAAGTTTATTGTAGACTTCAAAAGCTTCAGTGCTGACCTGTCAGGAACAGATAAGGCAGGCTGGAGTGGTAGCACTTTAAGAAAGTTGGAAAGACCCTAGCAATATCCACAGTCTTAATATGAAGTAAATGCTAATGCAGCAATACAAGGAGAAATAGAGACTATGTAACCATAAAGTACGATCAGCTGAGATGGCTTATGTGGAGTTTCAGTGATATTTGAGATTTCTGGCTTAGTGAGTTGAATTGCTTAGACTGATTTGGTGTTGTCCTGTGGTGGTGATGCTACTGCTACTGCTGCTCTTGTTTTCATTTGTGAAGAAGGACTAAAAGAAACTAAGAAGGGATCACAGTAATCATTGACATAACAGTTGATCGAAGCACAGTTAAAATTACTTCTAAAAAGGCAAAGACAAAATCTAGGAGAATAAATATTGACAATCATTTGAAATTACTGAGCATAAGCAATCCTTAGCTGCCTAGTAATACTGGTGCTCTCTAGTGTGCATTGCGCTAGTGTCCATGGGTGCGTGGGGTAGGGACCACGGATGAGAGGGAGATGCGCAGGAACTAAAACTCCCTGCAGCAGCTTATCATTCTACAGTTTCACTGTCCTCTACTTCATTTCTGACTTCAACAGACCCCACTGTTGTGTTTGTTGTCTTCTATCAGTGGGTGCACTGGCACAAAATTTATGGTGAAACGAGACAGCAAAAGGCCATGGCATTTACTACTCTGTCTCTTATTGTGCACAGTTATTTTAAGAAGGCACTGAGCTAAACATTCTGCTACAGTCTCCTTCCTTTCTGCCGCTCTCTAGGTTAATGCACTATTCTTTCAGTTCCCCTGTACCCACCCTTTGGTAAAGAGACCCCTTGAACTTAAATCCCCACCCCTCGTTATTCTCTCTCTAAATGTCATTTTTGAGACCCTAATAGCATCTAGCAAGCTAACAGATTAGTTCTCACTCTACTCGGTAGGGTTGTCTTAACAAACTACTGCACACTGGCTAGCTTCAACAGCAAAAATTTCTTTCACAGTTCTGGAAACTAGATTCTGGAGCTCAAAGAATGACAAGAGCTGTTTTCTTCTGCAGTATCTCTCTTGTGTTTAATACATGCTCATCATGTACCTTTGACTTCATGTGATATTTTCTCAGTGGGTCCATGTTCTAATAGCAAATTCCTAAAAGGACTCCAATCATATTGAATTAGGGTTCTGATAATGACCTCATTTTAACTGAATTATTTCTTAATTACCCTGTCTCCCATGCCAGTCACATTCTGGAGCACATAATGTAGGGGGAAGGGAGACACAATTCAGTTCATAGTAAAGACTTCAATAAAAACACAGAATGAATTATAAATATCATCCCAAGATTATGTGTGAACTTAAGAAAAAGATAGTATTGAGCTTACCCTGAACACAACATGTTAAAAAAGGAGTAGAAGATATTTAAAAGGAACACAGCTTTATAAATATGCAAATTTCAATCACAGAGCCAAGTACTCAAGAGACTGGTGTGGGCTCTGTCTAAGCAACAGAGCAATAGTCAGAACTAACACTAATGGAGCATTTGGATAGATACTAGTTATCCTTCCTATATTAGCAGAACAACTCGTGTTTGAGACTAGTCCTGAAGAGTTACTTTTTCCTTTAATGTAAGATGTTTTATGACAAATCTTATCAATGGTAGATACTGAGAGACAATCATGGGGCAACTTCCAGTACATTCTTCTTTTAAAGCAGCTTGCTTATGTCCTTTACCTTTATCTTCTCATTTCTACTCCCTTCTCCATCCTGCTGTTTAAAATAAGGGTACCACCAGGGGAACATATACTACATACACTGTTCTGCATTATGTACATATGAAAAAGCAAACAAGCATATTAACTTACCCAAGTCTCAATTACAAGTATTGTCCCTTTACTAGGTACTGGTTTCAATTTTTACATGGTTTGTTTTACTTTATCCTTGTAGCAATTCTATAGGAGATTAACCATGCCCTTCTCTAGAAAAAAGAAGAGGAAGAGGAGGAAGAGAAGGAGACTTGAGGAGGAGGAAGAGGAAGAAGAAGAAGAAGAAGAAGAAGAAGAAGAAGAAGAAGAAGAAGAAGAAGAAGAAGAAGAAGAAGAAGAAGAAGAAACAGGAGGAGGAGGAGGAGGAGGAAGAAACTCTTAAAAGTAGTGGTTGAGGGGGGAGGTTGAACCAATTTACCAGATCCCTGAGCAGCCCCAGGTTTTAACCACCAGGTCGAGTTCCTTCTCCACCTTTTAATCCCCTGAGCAACCAAAGCCCATCTGGAAAACAGATTATTTTTAAAAGGTACATGCTGAACACTCAGAATTCAGATAGTACCACAGCCTATCAAGGGCAGAAAAACAAACTAAGTGGGAAAACTCTGGTAGAAAAAAAAACCAAAATGATATTCCAGAGCCTTCATTTTCCTTGCTTAAAACATGGCCTAAAATTTGCAAAAGCTTTAACTGTGCTTTAAATATCGACAATTTGCCTTTAAATTCTTTAAAAGACTTTCCTCCTATGAGTCTCTTGTGAAGCTCTGTCAACCTGAAAGGCATTTGTCCCCTAGTTATCTGGCCATGATCAACTGCATCAGGCCAAGATCTGTGCCCCAAAGGGGCTTCTTTTTGGCCATATTCTGCCAGAGTCCTTTCCAGAACCCCAGCTGGGATAATCTTTGGAGCAATCTGGAGGAAAGTTCTATACTTAATTGTCAGTTTTGTCTTGAGAAAAATTCAGCTCTCAGCCAGGGGTCAATCCTTATGGTGGCAGGCTCTGTTGCTCTCCGGCTAGCAGCAGGAGCGCTTTAAGAGTGTTAAGGGCTTTGTTAACCCCCTCTTAAAGAAACTGCAGAGAAGGGGGATTCTTAAGGACATCTTGATATTCTTTTTTAATGTTTAACATTGGGGGTGGGCAGAAAACTAGACCAGTGGAAATTTTCTATTCCCTTCCCATCTGGCACATAAATGGCTTTGGAAAGACTATCAGATCTACTCAATGTAAATGCATTAAAAATCCTGTAAAGAAATAAAGTATAAAGAGGGAGTCCATTTATTCTCTTGCAATAGAAGTTTTGAAGGCAGAGGACTTACAGTGTCGCCCACGGGATTTGCTTCCAGGCTATATGCAAACCTGGCCAACACACTCTGCTTTGTTATGATGGAGTTGTCAGAATGTTTCTGTCCTTGTGCCTCCTGTGGTTTTAATTTCTACTCCTTGTCACCATCTTTTTCATCCAGCAAAGACAGTTCAAATGTATATTTATTATGGGTATTATTATGACATCTTGAGATAGCAATAACTTGTTCCTTTTCAAATACAGGTTGACTAAGGATAGTTCACAAGAATTCACCCATATTAGAAATAAGCAAATCAGTAAATATTCACATTTTTTAGTCCTTTGATCACTACCTTTATTAAAACACTTCTATGAATTATTGTAAAAGACCCCCGTGTTGCTCTCTAGTTTATTCTCTTTCACCCTAATCCCTGTGCCAGCAAAATTTGCATCATTCATATACATATATGTTTCATATTTGCGTCACTCATATACATGTTTCATATTTGCATCACTCATATACATCTATGTTTCATTTTCTAGAACATCTTATAACAACTGGAACACATTTATTTAAAAACTTCTTTGCATCTGTTTTATTCGACAGACTACTTTCCATATTTTTTTTTTTACCAATATTAGCAGTTGACTTGCTGAGTAATGGTGTTTTGTATGGATATACCACAATTTCTTTCCAAGTCATTGCAATGAACAAGACTGCTGTACACACGTGTGTAGAAATGTTCATGTAAACAGATTTCTCATTTCACGTTGGCAAACAGTGGAAAGTGAAAGTGCAGTCCTGACTTCATATGACAGGGTCCAAGTGCTTCCTCTGTGCCTTTAACATTCTCTGCTTTCACCAGGAATACACGAGACTTCTAGTTCCATCGACAACTTTCATCAGACTTTTAACATGTATCCTTCCAATGAGTAGCACTGTTAAGCCTCCTGTCATGAACTTACTGGCCATTCTTTTATCTCTTCTGTGAACTATCTGCTCCTATGTTATTCCTAGCCCAGTTTTTGCAGTTGTCAGCACCTTCTTGAGGAATGGGAGTCGCTACCATATTTGGATTTGACTCTTTTGTTGGATGTACATTGTGCAAATGCTTCTCCCACAGTTTCCATTTCTTTTTTTTTAATTTTTCTTCTTATTTTATTATTTTTATTTTATATAGTCTTTATTTACATTCCAAATGATTTCCCCTTTCCGGGTTCCCCCCTCCCCAAAAGTCCCATAAGCCCTCTTCCCTCCCCCTGTTCCCCATTTGCCTAAGAATTTCATGAATTCATTGTTTTTAATAGCTGAGTAGTATTCCATTGTATAAATATACATGGAAACTATCTCTGATAAAATTGAAGAAATATATAACAAACATGTTAAGATTATTTCATGGAAAAATTATACAGATAAAATGGTAGGCCTAAAAATATGCCTAAGTTGATTGAAAGTGGAATTATAAACATTTTCTGATAAAATTGAAGATCTACAAGGAAAATATTTCTGAAAAAATTCAAAAAATATATAGAAAAGCATGTTAAAACTATTTCATAGAAAATTATACAGATAAAATGGAAGGTATAAAAATGTTCCTAAGTTGATTGAAAGTAAAATTATAGGCATTGTCTGATAAAATCGAAGATTTACATGGAAAATATTTCTGATAAAATTGAAGAAAAATGTTAAAATTGAAGATTATCATGGACAATTATACCGATAAAATGGTAGGCATAAAAATATTCCTAAATTGATTGAAAGTAGAATTATAAACATTTTCTGATGAAATTGAAGATTTACATGGAAAATATTTCTGATAAAATTGAAGAAATATATAGAAAAAAAAGTTAAAATTAAAGATTATCATGGAAAATAATAGTTAAAATGGTAGACATAAAAAACATTACTAAATTGAAAGAGGAATCACAAACATTTTCTGATAAAATTGAAGATTTACATGAAAAATATTTCTGTTAGACTATGTTTTTTGTTGCGGAATTGAGTCTATTGATGTTACAAGATATTAAGGAATAGTGATTGTTTCTTCCTATTATTTTTGATGTTCTTTTTATGTTTGTGTGGTTACTTTCTTTTGGGTTTTTTGGAAAAAGATTACTTTCTTGCTTTTTCTAGGGTGTAGTTTCCCTCCTCGTGTTGGCGTTTTCCATCTATTATCCTTTGTAGGGCTGGATTTGTGGAAAGATATTGTGTAAATTTGGTTTTATCATGGACTATCTTGTTTTCTCCATCTATGGTAATTGAGAATTTTGCAGGGTATAGTAGTTTGGGCTGGCATTTGTGTTCTCTTAGGATCTGTATGAGATCTGCCCAGAATCTTCTAGCTTTCATTGTCTACAGTGAGAAGTCTGGTGTAATTCTGATAGGCCTGCCTTTATAGGTTACTTGACCTTTTTCCCTTACTGCTTTTAATATTCTTTCTTTGTTTAGTGCATTTGGTGTTTTGATTATCATGTGCCAGGAGGACTTTCTGGTTTGGTCCAGTCTGTTTGGAGTTCTGTAGGCTTTTTGTATGTTCATGGACATCTCTTTCTTTAGGTTAGGGAAGTTTTTTTTCTATAATTTTGTTGAAGATATTTACTGGCCCTTTAAGTTGGAAATATTCTATACCTATAATCCTTAGGTTTGGTCTTCTCATTGTGTCCTGGATTTCCTGGATGTTTTGGCTCAGGAGCTTTTTGCATTTTGCATTTTCTTTAACTGTTGAGTCAATGTTTTCTATGGTATCTTTAGCACCTGAGAGTCATTCTTCTATCTCTTGTATTCTGTTGTTGATGCTTGCTTGCATCTATGACTCCTGAATTCTTTCCAAGATTTTCTATCTCCAGAGATGTCTCACTTTGTGATTTCTTTATTGTTTCTACTTCCATTTTTAGATCCTGGATGGTTTTGTTCAGTTCCTTCACTTGTTTGTTTGTGTTGTCCTGTAATTCTTTAAGGGATTTTTGTGTTTCCTCTTTAAGGGCCTCTACCTGTTCACCCATGCTCCCCTATATTTCTTTCAGGAATTTTTGTGTTTCCTCTTTAAGGGCTTTTACCATTTGACCCATGTTCTCCTGTATTTGTTTAAGGGAGTTATTTATGTCCTTCTTGATGTCCTCTAACAGCATGGTGAGAAGAGACTTTAAATCCAACTCTTGCTTTTCCCGTGTGTTGGGGTATCCGGGACTTGCTGTGGTGGGAGAACTGGGCTCTGATATCACCAAGTAGCCTCGGTTTCTGTTGGTAGGGTTCTTGCGCTTGTCTTTTGCCATCTGGTTATCTCTGGTGTTAGTTGGTCTTGTCTTTGGCTGGAGCTTGCCCCTCCTATGGTCCTCTAAACCTGTGTCTATACTCCTGGGAGACCAACTCTCTTCTGGCAGGGTCTGTGCACAGAAGGCTGTGGAGCTGCCTGGTTCCCTGCTGCAAATGGCGGCTGGAAGGGAAGACTCCTGTCCCAGCAGCTCCACTGATCATATGCCTTGTGCCTTCCTAGCTGTACCCCTCCAGAGAGAAGGTGGAGATCTCACCTCTGCACTCAGAAGTGAAATCGCTGCTGGGAGATCATTCTCTCCTGGTGGGCTAAGCACAGAAGGCTATGGAGCTGCCTGGTTCCCTGCTGCAAATGGCAGCTGGAAGGGCCAGATATTCTTTCAATATTATATTTCTTCGTTTATGCCCTTTTAATTTTAACTAAGTTTCTTTAACTCAAGCTTTGTTATTTTTCCTGCTTTTATAAAAAATTTCGCTATTTTTTTCTCTTTAGTTTAGGCTGATATGTTATTATGAAGCCTTATAGAAGACATGAGGTATAGATCCTGATTCACAAATCTCCATTCAAATATCCACTTATTCAGCACAGTCAACTAAGAGGAAAACACTTCCCCACTGAGTTGCCTTTCCCCTTTCGTCAAAATTGGGTGTTAATAAATATTTGAGTCTATGTGGAGATTTTTTTTAAAAATTCTGTTACTTTGATATGCTTAAATAATACCACATTGTTTACATTATAGCAACTTTATATATGCTTAGAAATCAAGTATTATACTTCCATTTTTTTAGTTTTGCAATCTTTTATTGGTTATTTGAGCCTTTCATACAATGAATTTTGATCATATCCTCTCCTTTCTGGCTCTTCTTCCACCAAAGCGGCCTGATCTGCCAGCCACTGAAAGGCAGATTCTGAGAGGGAATGGCTAGGAGCAGAAGAGACCTCAGGAGGCGTGAGTGAGTGCAGCAAGAACAGACTGGCAGGTAGCTTCAGTGAGACAGTTCATTTAATGGGGGGAACAAATGTTACTTAAACCTTTGGGAGTTGGTAGGGACTTTCAGGGTGAGTATACACCATTAGCTGGCGCCAGGTACAGGGCTGCCTCATTTGCATAAGGGGAATTCCAGGTGCTGCCAGACATGACCTTGTAAATGGAGAGGAAGTTTCCACTGGGTACCAGGTCACATGACCTCCTCTGGTGGGAAAAAGGTAGGGACACAGGACTATATGCACTGGGCATGCAGGTCTGGGGCAAGTGGGGTGGCTTCTTCTCCTGCTGATTTCTGGGGTTTGGACACATCTCAGCCCCACTCTGGGCATGGCTCCACAATCCACCCTCCCTCCCCAACTCATCCCCTTCCCTCCCCATGCAATTTTCTGGCCTTTTGTCTTTTCAAACCCTCCAAATCCAATATCTGCTACCCATATATTCTTGGGTACGCAGCTTTTTCCTAGAGTGTGGCCAACCTACCAAAGGTCACAACCCTTAAAGAACAGCAACATCCTCTCCTGGCAGCTGTCAATTGCCAGTAACTTCTCAGATAGCATGGGACTTCATGCCCATCTCTCTCCATGCAGGAATGTTTTCCTGACTTCAGTTTCCACAGGCCTTGTGCACGCTCTCAAGTACTGTGAGTTCTTATGTGCAACTACCCTGTCGTACCCAGAAAGCACCAATTCCTTGTAGTAAATACTACCTCTGACTCTCAATGTCTAACTGTGCCCTTTTCCACAAGGACCCCTAAGCCTTCAGAGGAGAGCATGTGATAAAGATATTACGTTTAAGGCTAAGCATTCTGTAGTATCTTATTCTCTGAACCCTAACCAGCTGTGGGTCGCTGTTTATCACCATCTACTGAAGAAAGAAGTTTCTCTGATGAGGGCAGACAAATGCACTATTCTGCAGATAAGTCATTAAGATTCTGTTTAATATTCTGTCAAGGTGGCAGAATGAATGAATGTAGGAGGTTTTGCCCTAAGGCCAAGGTTCTTGGCCCTAGGTATGGGTTTCTTCTTGTGATCTGGAACTTAAATCCAATCATAAAGTGTCTTGTTCAATGATATTCATGCTATCACTGTGCCACTGGGCATGCCTTGCCAACCAGTCACTATTGTAGCTCTCAAGAATTCATAGCTGGGTAACTCATGGTTCCTTTTCTCCTCTAGTAGTATGCATAGCATCTTCCAGCACTATGAAAGCTAGCTAGTAGAGATAGAGCTTCCAAATGACTACCAGCTATTTCTCCATGTTCTACAACTCAAGGTATGGTATCTTCAGCAATGGGACTCCATTATTTTAAACAGTAGTTTTGACTATTCTGGGTCATTCACATTTCTATACAAACATGAGAATTTACTTGCCAATTTCTTGAGTCTTACTAGGATTTGAATTAGTTGGTATTGACTCTAGAAATCAGTTTCCTCAGAACAAACATTATAGACATGTTATTTCTTCTGATTTTGAAAACCTTATTTCTCTTTTTTGATTTGGTCCTTCCTCTCACTAACAATTTCTAGTTGTCAGAGTTGTCCTAGTTGGCTTTTCTACTGCGGTGATAAAACACTGACCAAAACCAACTTGGAGGAAGAAGGGGCTTATTTTAGGTTATAATCCATCACTGAAGCAGAGGTCATGGAGAAACATGGCTTATTGACCAGTTCACCGTGACTTCTCACCTTGCTTTCTTGTACAAACCCTGGGGCAGCACTTCCCAGAATGGAGTGGGCTCACCCACATCAATCATCCCTCAGGAAAATGCCACAGGCTAGTGTGATGTCAGCAGTACTTCAAGTGGGATTTCCTCCTCCCAGGTGACTCTAATGTCTGTCAAGTTGACAAAGCATCCAGCACACTGCACCGGTCTGTCCCATCTTGGTCAGATTTATTCCTGCTATCTTGAAATTTTGGCACCAATGTAAGTGATGTGATTTTTAGATTCCTTCAGTTCACTGCCAATGTACAGGAATATGATTGACTTTCACAGTGGCCTATGTCCTGGTGCTTTGGAAAAGTCATTTATTACTTCATGTAGCTCTGTGAGTCCAAAGGATTTTCTACAAGATCATAATGGTATCAGCCTATCAGCCATGATTAGAGGTCCATCCTTTCTTCCTTCCTTCCTTCCTTCCTTATTCTGTAAACTGAACCCAGGCCTGGGGGCTTGCTAACAAGCACTTTACCACTGAAATAAAACTTCAACCCCCCAAAGATAACTTAATTCCATCTTTCCAAAAAGTAAAAGGCTTCCTTTCCTAGAGGACATACTACTTAGAACCAGAGATAAATTGTTTTCATTTTGCTTTGGTTTAGTTTGGTTTCAGTTAGTCAAGCACATTATTTGTTTGTGGACTTTAGGTTTAGGCAGTGGGTTTCAGCACTCTATCGTGCAAGATGAAAAATTATAGCAGTTTTTCCTTCCTCCATCTTGTTATTACTTCTCTGATATTTATTTCTCAAACTACATTGTATTATATAGATATATATATAAAATACATATATATATAAAATACATATACATATAAAATACATATATATATAAAATACATATATATATAAAATACATATATATATATATATATATATATTCCTAATTAGGACCATATTGAGGTGTTAGGGAAACTGAATAATCTTCCTTTAATAAACATCTAGAAGTTTTGGATAAGATATTTGAATACTGGTAAGAAATTAAGGGAAATTTTCAATTACCTGAACAGGAACAAAACTAACCAGTACTGACATTAGTAAGTTAAACTTTCTATTCTGATGCTGTCTGGAGCTCACGCAGACACACATTAAACAAATAAAAAATTTTAAAAGTAGATAAAAATGAGGTTTTATTTCACTCATGCACATTAAATAAAAATTTTAAAAATTGATAAAAATTAAGTTTTATTTCAGTTTTAAATTTTTTGTACTTAATCAAGAGGTTATAATATCATTGCTTGATATTTTTTGCCAGACAAAAAAAAATCTGAAATATAAATCACAGAAAATCATTCAAATCCTTTTCCTATAATATATTGTCTTTACTTTCTATGACATATGAAAAATGAAGACTCAATTCTGAACTACTTTGAAAAAATATACTAAGAATTAAGAGCATCTGGGGGATGGTGGCACACACCTTTAATCCCAGCACTTGGGAGGCAGAGGCAGGTGGATCTCTAAATTCGAGGCAAGCCTGGTCTACAAAACAAGTTTCAGGGCAGCTAGGGCTATTCACAAAACTTTGTCTTAAACAAACAAAACAAACAAAAAGAATTAAGAACAAAGAAATCAAACAAACAAAACAAAAATTAAAACTATTGTCTTAGTTAGGGTTTTAATTGCTGTGAAGAGACATCATGACCACAGCAACTCTTATAAAGGAAAACATTAAATGAGGAAAGGCTTACAGTTTCAGAGGTTTAGTCCATTATTATCATGGTGGAAAGCACGGCAGTGTGTAGACATTGTATTGGAGGAGCCCAGAATTTTACTTCTTGGTCTGCAGGCAGCAGAAGGAAACTGTAGTACATTGGGCAGAACTTGAGCATTAGGAGACCGTCTCCACAGTGACACGTTTCCTCCAACAAGGCCACACCTCCTAATAATTCCACTCTCTGTGGGACAAGCATTCAAACACATGAGTCTATGGGGGTCATTCTTATCAAACCGCCATATTTACTTTTTTTTTAAACCATATTTTTCTTCCTTTGAAATGTGCTTTTTTTAATGCTTGCTCATACCACGATATCTTTTTAGTCTTTTGTTTATGATTTGATTTATGAATTTTATGAACTTTCTCCATGGAAAACCCTAAAGGTTTTATGGGATTTTTTCTCTTTCTTTCTTTCTCTCTCTTTCTTTCTTTCTTTCTTTTTCTCTTTCTCCCTTTCTTTCTTTCTTTCTCTTGATTTTTGGTTTTTCTGCACTGGGAATCGAACCTAAAATTCTGTTCATGATGAGCAAGCACTCTTAACACTTGGCTATATTCCCTATCCCCAGCCATTTTTATACCTAATTATTTTGAGATAGACTGTCACTAAGTTGCCCAAGCTAATCTGGACCTTTTTACCACCCAGCCATCCCCAGCCTCCAGAATAGGAAGGATTATAGGCCTACACTGCCAGGCTGACCTAAAGGTTTCTTAATTCTTACTGTGCTGTGTTGTATTTTCTTTCCATCATGCATGTACATGCTTTGTAAACTGTTAATGAGTTTTAGGGAAACATAAAAGCTATATTATTAGGTATTTTTCTATATCTAGTTCCGCTCTACACAAACCGGAGCTGTGAAGGAAGAAGAAAACGCATCCTTTTCATGTGAACCACCTTAGCTTCACTTCTTACCAGTGCCGCCTTCCAGCGTCAGAAACTTCTGCTGCGGTGTGCTAGGAGCACCGCGACCGAACATCACGGAAGTCTAAACAGCTACTCGAATGTGTGTTTTAGACCAGTATTATTAACATTATTTTGAGGAAATCGCTTCACCTCACTGGGATTCCCTGTTGGGTTTATAAAGGGATTAGACTTTTATATTTTTTAAGTTGAAGGAAGAATGTACTTTGGTGACTCGCTCTGAGAACGTGAACAGCACTTTGAAGTGCTTTGAAATATTTTTGAGATATTTACATCAAATGTCCAGAAAAAAGTAGACTAAGAAAGTACTTTGGATTCTTTAAAATATAACAAATAAAGCATGGCAATGAAAACGAGGCTGTGGATTTAAAAAGGGCAGAAGGTACATGGGGAGTGGAGGGGAGAAAGGAAGGGGGAGATTATGTAACTATAACACACACACACACACACACACACACACACACACACACACACATATATATATTTTTTTTCTCTGATATTATTTGAGTATTCTTCACATATCTCCATTATAAAATCAGAATTGAGACTATGTTTCTCTATGTTTGTATCTCTCAAAATATATCATGAATGTTATGCTAAAACTTCATTATTAGTTTAGAAATAGTGCTTTTGAAAATTCCAAACAATGATTAACCTTATGTTTATGATATCTGTGATTCTAGTTAACTTAAACAAAAGTTTTGCAAGAAAAGAGATGTTTCACTCTGCACTATACGATGACAGCTAATATTTATTTCGGTTTTCTTTGCACCTATGATTAGTCTCTCACTGAATCCTCACAGGAAGTCTGTAAAACAGTCCTTACCTTGCTATCTATGTTAGATATCGAGAAAACAAGAATCTAAGAACTTGAATAAATTAGTAGATATTAGAATCATTATAGATACTGAGTCAATGGTTTATACATATGGCATGCTTTTCCTAAGGGGTTATAAAGTTGACAGAATAGAGATCTCCTTCTGTCAAAAAAAATGCACAAGCTGACTTTAACTATAATAGCCCAGATTTTTGAAACACTGTTTTAAAAAATGTCTAAATGTAGTAAAAGGTAAATGTATGACAGCTGCCCCCTTTTTGAATAATTGAGTTAGAGGTCAGATGTAGTAGCACATATCTATAAACTTACCAGGTCCCCTATCCTCTTAGCGCCCCCCCAAAACTACAACACAGTGATTTGTAGAACAGAATTACTATTTTTTTTTATATTTAAGACAGTCTCACTATATAGCCCTAGCTAGCCTTGAACTCACAGAGATCCTCCTGCCAAGTACTGTAATGAAGTAAATAAATAAAATACTGAAATAAAAGTATGTCCACCATGCCCAGCTATAATTATTAAATAATAATAATAATGTACAATAATATATATGAAAAGAGAAAGTTTGTATTCCAAAGAAGAATCATCCTCCTCTAAAATATCTTTTTTCTCCTGTTTGTTAGAAAAAAAATCTAATATTTTTTCTAAATCTAGAACTCTAAACACTTCTGATGACATCTATCTCCACTTACTTGTCCCATGACTGACTTCAATTTAAAATACCCCAAATTGGTCTTTATTTCTTTTATCCTTAATTTTGGTTTTATGATGAGCCAATCTCAATTCAAGAACAAGATGAATGAAATGAGGGAACTATAGCTGAAAGAGTTAGTTGCTGAGGTGGGTTACAAATTTCTCTGTGCTATTCATATGTGATGGGAAGGCATTGCTTGGCTTAATAAAAATAAATCATATTAGAACACATCTAAACCACTTGCTGTAACTCAGATCATGTGTCTGTCTGTCACGGGTCATTGCCTCCCTTGAATGTCCTCTTCCTTTCCTTTAATATCCAATTGTATTCATCTCATAAATTAAGTTCAAGCATCCTCTCTTCTGTAAGAGTGATAGCCAACACAAACTGAGCAGTTACAGTCTCCAGGCACTATGCCAAATACATAATCTCACTTAAACCTTGTTAGAAAAGGTACCTCTATTTTACTCATGTTGCAGATTATGAAATTGGTGCCTAGAGAGATGACTCAATTTGCACAAGATCAAATAACAATTATGGAGGAAAGAATAAAGCCTAAAGAGTTAGAATCAAGATTGAGCTCATTGCTACCATTGGCCTTCACCAATTCCCCAGACCCATTGGAATTTCCTTTCTCTGCGCATGTGTGCTTATATTATCATATCTCCAATCCTCACTAATATCTCCTGTTCATTCCCTTCAGGATGATTGAGAAGTGCCTAAAAATTAAGGGTCAAATATTGACTACAAAAGGAAAATTTCAATATGTGTTTATGTCAGGGATTTCTTAATATTATCCATCAAGTTGCTTGGGGAGTGGTATCTAGGGCATCGAGTGTTTAATTAGGGAAGTGCGTGCCAGTTGCATGTGGCTCCTTACCTCAGTTAATCTTCTGTCTTTCTAAGATGTTTCTTTTATGAAATGTAGTGTCAGTCAACAAGAATCCTGCTACTCTCTCCCAGAGACTATTAGGTATAGATAAAATATTGTCTATGTCTTATGCTTTATGTAGTAGCTGTTTGCTTCTCAAAGTCGTCACGTCACAGCTTCAAGGTACTTACTCATGTTGCACATGGCATATGTCAGGAAAATGTTCTTCAGAGCTCATTCTCGCTTGTGCTTGGGTTTGACTTTGATGTTTTATCTCTTATCTTCATTCTCTTTGGTTACTTTGGTGGGATCTTAGAGAATAATATGACTTTTTGACTTTAAAGTCAAGTAACTACATTAATCACAGAACAGATGTGACCCAAGGAAAGATTTTTTTTTCTCTAACCAATTATTTAAAGTAAGTACATAAAGGTTTGTTCCATCCCACCCGACCCCCAATAAATATCCTTAATCTTTGAAGGAAGATAAAAATGGAAGGAAAGAAAGCTAAAATGTACTGAAGAGGTGTATGCTCACCTGTTTCAATTGGACCCAAGACTTTGGCCCCACCCAATGCTGCAAGACACTGAGGAATGAAACCCAAAGGTTTGCTGAAGGTCTGTCAGGCCCTGCCTAGCTCCTACCCTGTGTCTCTGGGGCAGTGCAAGCTGTTTTTCATCCTGCCTACAAGACAATTAGAAGAGCATAGGGAACTTCTGTCTCACTTGCTCTAGATCACCATCAGCCAAGCTCCACTAGAACAGGACAAAGAAACAGGAACAGTGACCTAAATAAACTTCGATAAGCAACAAAGACGTAGCACTACAGTCTGGAAGCGAATTGCAACCCCTCCGTTAGTAGAAGAGAATAAAAGATGGAAGAGAGTCAGTCAAGAACACTTGTAATCTGAGCCCTCTGGAAGCTGAGATGGTGGGCTTGCAGAGTTCCAAACCCGTCTAGATTTCAGAGTGAGACCCTGTCTCAAAATTAATACTAAGTAAAGATCTCTGATTGCATGAGGACAATTAGCCAAGTTTAAGAGTGTGAGGAGAATATAGCACCCAGTACCCCAGTGTGGAGATCAATGGATGCTGCCTAAAATCACCCCACTGTGAGGTTCAGTGGATCACATCTGAAATCACTCCTCCATGGGGTACAGAGGATGCCTCCTAAAATCACTGGCTTCATTTAACTTTGATCTCTGTTTGTGTTTCTAGCACTTTCTGTCAGAACTGTGACACGGTCTATCATAATCCTCCAGTCTTCAACACATGGTGGTTCTTGGCTCATCTGGCATGCTGCATTTGAACACTGAAGTCTTAAGAATTTATGACTGAGAGACCAGGTAAGAAACAGGAAATAGAAAGGAATTCTCATCTTTTGTGTCTGACTTCTGAGTTGCTGTTGTTCCTTTTTTTTTCCTGGCAAATCAGTTAACTTGATATGCTTCCACAAAATTGGACTCTTTCTTCTACTCTAGGGGAATAGCGGCATTTGTATTGAGTCAGATCATCCGGGTCTCCTTCAATTTTTTTATTCTTTTGATAAAACTTTAAGTAATGCAACACTTAAGTGTTTCAGTCATTCTGTTCCCTAATGTTGTAAAGATCACAGCCTTGTGTCTGCCAAGAGAGAAGCAAAATTGTGGTAGAGGCATTAATTATAGATAGACATCAACAGACTGATGATGCGAGAGAGAGAGAGAGAGAGAGACAGAGAGAGAGAGAGAGAGAGACAGAGAGAGACAGAGAGAGACAGAGAGAGAGAGCTAACTACATGGTGCAACTTTCTCCTAAAGATGTCTTCTGAGTTTCAACCCTGGAAAAATCTGATCTTTCTTTTATCAATTTTTATCATTAAAAACAGATTTATTTATTTATTTATTTATTTATTTATTTATTGTGTGTGTGTGTGTGTGTGTGTGTGTGTGTGTGTGTGTGTGTGTATTTGTGTGCCACATGCCTGCAATTCCCTTGGAGGGCAGAAGAAGGTATCATATCTATTGCAACTTGAATTACAGGCAATGGTGATCAGTCATATAGGTGCTGGGATCTGAGCACAGGGCCTCTGAAGAGTAGAGCATGCTCTTAACCATCGAGTAATCTCTTGAGTACCTATTTCTCTTGGAGTTTCTTGTTTCCTGTAGCTTTTATTTCTATAAAGGAAATTTGAATTTTTTTAAACTAAGATATTGCCAGACATGGTTTTGTGCATACCTTAAAATGTAAATATCTGCTATTGAAATATAGTGAGCATTTCTAATGATAGGGATATTATCTTTTGGTGGTTTACTCGATGGGTAAACATGCTGGAGTGTATGTTGACCTCTAAGATGACTTCCACATTAGCAGTGGCATCTTATACAATATAGTGTATAGGGTGGATTAGTAAACCCTGGTGTAACACATGACTAACTTTATAATGGAAGAAATGTGTTTTCTAAAGTAAGCTACATTTGCATTGAAATAATATTTGTAATTTTAGTTGCACAGTTCAATGGCAACCTCTTTTAAAGTTGACATCCATCCACTGTGATTTCAGACAAATATTTATTTAAAGGAGAAGATGAGATGAAGGTATAACTTCATGCTTTCTTATAATCAGTAAAGAAATGCTGATTCATATGCCCCTTTAAACTCTCAAAGTATTTCACACAGTTCGTCTTTTCAACCATGATGTGCTTGCTATAAGTTGGTGTGAGTTAGTCATTTTGTGTTTAATACAACCATTATAAAAATACTTCAGTATGGGCTATCCAGATGACTCAGTGGGTAAAGGCACATCCAATGCAGACTGATGGCTTGAGTTCCATCCCCAAGTCACATATGGCAGAAAGAGAGAACTTACTCTTGCAAGTTGTCCTCTGACCTCTACATGCACACTGTGGCATGCTTTGCTTGCATGTATGTATGTGTGCCATATGTGTGTGGTGCCATGGAGATCAGAAGAGGCCATCAGATGCCCTGAAACTGAAGTTACAAATGGTTGTAAGCTATCATACAGATGCTGGGAGTCACACCCACTTCCTCTGCAAGAGCAAGAGGTATTCTAAACCAAAGAGTCATTTTTACAGCTCTTAACTTTAAAAAAACAAAACAAAACAAAGCAAAACCTTCAGTATGAGATCAACTAGGTAGACAAATCTGAGAAATTAACTAACCCCTTTGGAGTAAATTATATGAAAGTTAGTTGGTAAAAAACATTAAAAATGTGTGAACAAAATGTAATTTTCTTTACAAAATTACTATGAGAGGATAAAGGAAGCCAGGGGAGGAAAGGCTTCCAAAAATGAAAGGCAGCTGTAATTTCTATAGCAAAAAGAAAAGCCAAGCAAATAATAGAAGGAAAATGTGTCTTCTAGTTAAGTCTCAGAGTTATTGGGAGATGGAGAAGCATCCAAACTCCAACTTTACAGAAGGAGAAAGCATATAAGACTCGGGCAGAATCATGTAAAAGTTGCTTCCTGAAATATCAGAACAGGAGGCATCTTGCAAAACTAATTTTTTGCTGAAGAATTAGAAAGAACCAGTTCCTGACTTTCCAGATAATTTTTTGATTTGGAGTAATGACACTCCCTACAGCACTAAACATGAGCCAAAAATATTTCAGAAAAGTAGTGGAGACTCTGGCTCATGCTATCTGAGAGACAGTTGCTCGCACTACACTCACAGGTTGATCAGTGCAAAGTAAAGAACGCTGCCTGATGCCCTGGGTGCCAGGGGTTGATTTCTAAGTGACCCTGTCCTGAATGGAGTTAGCTTAGGGCTTAGGTTACACCCCTCTGCCTGTTCAGAAGACACTGGCTGAAACAACCAAGAAAACAGCCGCTCACATCTACACCGATTTCTAGCTAAACGGTAATTGTTCCTTTGTCTTTTATAAATCACTAAAAAGAATAATACTGTTAATTAATGGTGAATCATGCTCTGGCAATCTATTCATATTCGTCGGCGTGCTGCTCTGGAGGTGGCGAGCCGAGAAGTGTTGATAACTGTATTGACTCAGCTTGGAAAGAGATTAAGAGTCCCAGTGTGACAACAGATATGAATTTTCTTGTTATAGAAACAGTTCGCTCTTCTGTTCACAGTCTTCAGTGGTTTTCTCAGTCTTTTTATGTAACTCAAACTCAACTGCCCATTGTCAACTTATACCTATCCATCTCAGTTTGCTTCCTCAGATGCCACTATATTTTCGAATGCCACCCTTCTCCCTTCTTTCTCCTTCCCTTCTCCTCTCCATCTCTTCTTCCCTTTCTCACCATCCCTTTTGTATAATCCATCTTGTCCTAATCGCTCCTTCTTTAGATGTTCACTCCATCTGTTCTATAAATTTGAGCCCCAAATCAACCATCCATACTATAATGCAGTGGGTCTCAACCTTCCTAATATTACAACCCCTTAGTGCAGTTCCTCATGTTGTGGTGATCCCCAGCCATAAAATTATTTAATTGCTACTTTATCATTGTAATTTTGATACTGTTAGGAATCATACTGTAAGGATGTGATATGCAGGATATCTTATATACAACCCCCAAAGGGGTCGCAACCTTCAAATTGAGAACCATTGCTGTAATGGAGAGAGCACATAAGCCAGAAGTGGTGGACGGCCCTCTAGGATCTACCTAACAACTTTTAATGATTTTTAATGATGTTAATGCTGTTAAAAGTTGTTAGATAGAAGACAACACTGGTTGCCTACCTAGTACCATTCTTTATTCCTTCCTAATAACAAGATTCCAAGTTTGCTAGAGCAGCAGCCACTCCTCGTGACGCCCTGATGCTAAGGGGCATCAAGTGTCACAAGTGTGGGCAAGTTAAAGGCTTGTGAGTCTTTGTTTGTTTGTTCATTTGTTTGTTTCTGTAGTGAACTCCTTTGTTTCCTCCTTTCTGTCCTCACCCAGGACATGGATGCAATACTTGGACATGTTGTTGGCGAGGATGTGGAGAAGGAGGAACACTCCTCCACTGCTGGTGGAATTGCAGGCTGGTACAATCACTCTGGAAAGCAGTCTGGCGGTTCCTCAGAAAACTGGGCATGACACTCCCGGAGGATCCGGCTATACCACTCCTGGGCATATACCCAGAGGCTTTACCTGCATGCAATAAGGACACATGCTTCACTATGTTCATAGCAGCCTTATTTATAATAGCCAGAAGCTGGAAAGAACCCAGATGTCCCTCAATGGAGGAATGGATTCAGAAGATGTGGTATATCTACACAATGGAATACTACTCTGCAATTAAAAACAATGAATTCACGAAATTCCTAGGCAAATGGTCAGAACTGGAAAATATCATCCTTAGTGAGGTAACCCAATAACAAAAGAACACACATGGTATGCAGTCACTGATAAGGGGATATTAACCCAGAATCTCAGAATACCCTAGACACAATTCGCATATCAATAGATTTCCAAGAAGATGGAAGGAGAGACCCCTGGTCCTGGAAAGACTGGATGTAGGGGAATGCCAGGACAGAGAAGCGAGAGGGGGTTGAATGGGGAAAAGAGGGAGGGAAGGGGGCTTATGGGACTTTCGGGGAGGGAGGAAACGGGAAAGGGGAAATGATTTGGAATGTAAATAAAAAACTTAGAAAATAAAATAAATAAATTAAATAAATAAATAAACAAACAATGTGCTAAGACAACCATAAAGGCATTAGTAACACAGAGTACAGAAACAGAAACTATACCTAAAAGAAAAAGAAAAGAGATTTTAAAACTGTGTTTATGAATATATGCCTAAATGTGTGCATATGGAGGCCAGAAGATGCTTTCTACTGGATCTGCTGTTACTGGCAGTTGTAAGCCACTTCATATGAGCACGGGCCCTCTGCATGAGCAGCAAGTGCTCTCACCTTCTGAGCCTTCTCTTCAGCTCCAGACACTGTTTTTTTCTTGTTTTTTGAGACATGGTTTCTCTCTGTAGCCCTGGCTTCCCTGGAACTCTGAAGACCAAGGTATCCTTGAACTCAGAGATCCGCCTGCCTCTGCCTCTGCCTCTGCCTCTGCCTCTGCCTCTGCCTCTGCCTCTGCCTCTGCCTCTGCCTCTGCCTCTGCCTCTGCCTCTGCCTCTGCCTCTGCCCCCTGCCTCTGCCTCCTACCCCCTGCCCTCTGCCCCCTGCTCCCTTCCCCTGAGTGCTGAGATTAAAGATGTGCATCACCACTAAGCTTCAGAAACTCTTTCCCGTGGCTCTTCCCACTGTGCAGATGAGGACATTGAGCCTGGGATCTGTCGAGTAAGTTGTCAAAAGTCAGACATGACCAGCATGCAAGAAAACCTGGACTCCCATTTCATCTCTTCTGAATCCAAAAATTAATTCTTATATGCTTCCTTTTAATAGAAAACATTTCATCATTATTACATCACTCTGAAAGTAACATGTTTGCTTGGATTAAGAACTTTTATAAGCATGTTACCACAAGAAATAAATTTGTTTGCGGTGGCCCTTGCTGTGTCTTTCTGGATTTGGGCTTGGTTTCCATGAGCATAGACATGAACTTGATTTACCTAGTGAGGAGACTGGAGTTAAAGGTCCGATGGAAAAGCAGGCAGAATTTCTCATCTACAAGGAGGAAATCTTTGAGCGACTACCTGAGGTAGTGTGAGAATGCACAAGCAAGTGGTATATGTTCACAGCATCACAGCTTCCCTCCCCTCTGTCCCACCCACCCACCCACCCACTAAAACCTGCAATAGATCCTCTTTGAGATTTATTAAGGAACTACTGCTTTTTGTTGGAAGATTCTAGTCTCCATAGTGAATTATATAATAAGGAGTCTCATGTACAGATGTTAGCTTGCATGAAGCTGGGGCTGGGTCTAAACATTTTATAAAAGATATGCATGAAAGTTTCAAGCTCTTATTTCTCTTTGCATGCACCTTCTAGTCTTCGTCACTCTTGCCTCACTTGGCTTCCCAGGGTCTCAACTTTGATGGTCTCAGGCTTACTTAAGTCTGGGTCACAGTTGCACTTCTACTGTAAAATCATGTGCTTTGAGAATTCTGCAGAACAGTGGTGAGTTAGTGGATTGAAAAGTAGAGCCCTCACGAGGTTCTAGTCTCTGATAATGGCTTGATTAGCATGCTGTTTACTTCTTAAGAGGTGTTCTGTTTCCAACAGACTGTCAAGTAGCTTCTGGACTTGTTTGTTTATTTATTTATTTATTTGGTTTGTCAAAACAAGGCTTCTCTTTATAGCCCTGGCTGTCGAGGAACTTGCTCTGTAGACCACTTGAACTTATAGAAATCTGCCTGCCTCTGCCTCCTGAGTGGTAAGATTAAAGGCATGCACTACCCCTACCTGGCAAAGATTTATTTTTAGGTGTATTAATGTTTTGCCTGGTGGTATGTCTGTTTAAGGGTACTATATACCCTGGAACTGGAGTTACAATACAGGCAGTTGTGAGCTGTTAGGAATTGTGGGTAATGGGAATTGAACCTGGGAACTCTGGAAGAGCAGCCAGTACTCTTACACACTAAGCATCTCCCCAGACCCCTGAGCTCCTGTGCTTTGACCCGAAGAAGTCATTCCTTTTATCAGTCTTGTGAGTGTATGTGTGTGTATATGTATATATATTAAAATAATTACATTTAGATACTCTGTTAGGGCCCTTTGCATTACACTCAGATCTGTCTGGTCTACCAACACATACTTACCCATGATCAGAACAGTGTAAATACTGGTATCCTGGAGAGCTGGCAATGTTAATTCACCTCTTCATGCAGAGGCCAGGGCATTATAAGTATAAAATAAAACACAGCATATTTAGTAAGTGGAAATAATGTACCAACCTAGTGCCACACTTTTTCCCTCAAACCTTTACTGGAGTTGTACATCATATGTTGGAAACCTAAGGACACCGAAAGTGGCCATTTCATTTCATCCTCTCCAAGACTCCAATGCTTAGTGCACATTGCTACAGATCATCACAATAAGGTCCACATCACTGATTCTAACTCCCATTTGAATCCAAAACAGGCACAAGATCCACTTCAGACCTACTGTGATAGCTATTGACATACCCAAGAGAGAGAGAGAGAGTCAGAGGGGATGGGGATGGGAAGAATCTAGAATTTGCTTGGGTACAACTGATGGCATACAAAGTGCTGTGGTCAGTATGCAAACAGTGTGGCTGTCCCTAAAAACAGAGAATAGAATCATTTTATGACTCAGTAATTCCACTTTTATCTGCATGTCCAAAGGAACCTAAAGCAGGGACTTGAACAGAAATTCATGTGCCTGTGATTGTAATGGCCTTATTCACAATGGGCAAAATGAGGAGACAACTCAAGTGATCACTAAGAGATTGCTGATAAACAGTGAGGTACATACATGTGTTGGAATATTACTTGATATTGGGAAAGAAATCTGACATATGCTTCAGTGTAAAAGAACCTTACCATTATGCTAGTGAGTGGCTAAGTCAGTCACAAAGGATAAACACTGATTTGATTCTACCTGGGCGAGGTTCCCATGTGAATCACATTCAGAACCAGAGAAAGTGCTTATCACAGGATCAGAGAAAGGAGAATGAGGAGTTCCCAGTCAGTAGGTACCATGTTTCGTCTTTTCAGAATGAAAAATTCTCTGGAAACAGATGATAGTGATGGTTACATAGCAGTGAGAATATAGTTAACGAAATGGAATTGCACATTTAAAATAGTTAAGATGGCAATTATGAATTTTATTGAAATTTTAATAGAAAAATATCTTTTCAAAATTAATATCCATTTGTTTGAAGATAATAGATTCATATTTGATCTGTGTTATTTGATCCTTATATGTTGCTGCACTACATGTTCTCTTCATTTAAAAAATGAATTATTTATCTGTACATGTACTTGCAAGTGCATGCGTGCATGTGTGCGTGTGTGTGTGTGTGTGTGTGTGTGTGTGTGTGTGTGTGTGTGTAAGCAGGGCAAGAGTGTCCTTCGTTTAGTGAATAATAAGTCACATTCCAGGTTGGGATAATGCCAGGGGACTGCTAAACTCAAGAAGGAAATTTGCATGGACTTCATCACTTTTAGTGTTCTTCTGTGAAGCATTTGAGCTGAGAGGTAATGAAATGGGGACATTTGAAGCCGAGGAAGGGACCTGTTGAAAATACTTGAAATGGATAAATGAATAGTGCATTTGAGAATAACCATGTTTGACAAAAAAGGGCAGGATAGAAAGTCAGACATATAAGAAGGGTCGGCTTGTGGAAAGTCTGGAGCATGCATATAAGAAACTTGAACTTCTTTTCAGTATGAAATGAAAATCACTTCTCTCTCTCTCTCTCTCTCTCTCTCTGTGTGTGTGTGTGTGTGTGTGTGTGTGTGTGTGTGCATGCATGCACACGTGCATGTTTGTGGAGGCCAGAGACCAATACTGGTTGCTCTCCTCAATTACTCCCCTCCTTATTGTTTCAAACTGAATCTCCTACTGAGCCCGGCGCCTGTCTGTTTGGCTAGACTACCTCCGCAGTCAGCCCCAGGGCTCCTCTTGTCTCTGCCTCCTTACCATTTGGATCACAGGCATAGGGCACCTTGCTTGGCTTTTAAGTGGGTGTTTGGGATGCAAGCTCAGCTTAGCATGCTTGCACTGGGAACACTCTACCCACTGAGCCATCTCCTCAGGCTTAGCCATTGTTGGTTTAAACAGTTTAGTACAGCCTTATGAATACTATTGCAGACAGACACAGGCTGTATCGTGCTATAGACACATAGGAGAGCATAATTAAAAGCTTTGAAAGTGTTCAAGTCATGACCTACTCGGGACTAAGCTGAGATGGTGAGAGAGCAAATCAAAAAGTATCAGAGTGTAAAAAAGACTTAGCAGCTTTTACTACCCTGTAATTGATAGAAATTCTCAAACTGTGTAACAGATGTTTTAAGAAGATTAGGCAGAGTCCCTGAGTCTCTGAATCTTATGTCCCCTACCTCGTCCATGTTACCATATGGGTGTCCTTCAGACACTCTAATTAAAAGTGCTCATTCTTGAGTTTATAAACTTATTTACTTTCAAGATTTCTGATTTTTAAAAGAAATAGTATTTATGCCTTTTCCATTATTAAAAATTATATGTGTGTGTATGTGTGTATACATGCAAACATTTAGAAATGTCATCACATTACCAAAACATCATAAAATATAATAAACCTTACTTTTAATACTCTCCCAAAATTATTTTGACAAATATATTTCATAAATCTATTTATGGTCTATAAACATATGGCTAAGTTTTAAATAAAAGCTAGCATTAAATCTACATGCAACTTTGTAACTCAGTTTTATAATTTGTATTAGGGACCACATCAAGGCCAGTTTCCCACGTCAATCATTAGCCATGTGGTCTTGAGGAAACTAATCTTTTAGTTCTGTTTCCTGAACTCCAAAATGGATATGCTAATTCTTAACTCATGTGATTGCCATAAGGCTGTGGTTCCTAAATTCTGCTGCAAGTTAGAGCTGCATAAAGAGCTTTTAAATTTTTCAAATCTTGCATACTTGTTTAATGTGTGTGTGTGTGTGTGTGTGTGTGGTGCATGCATGCATGTGTGCAGAGGTAAGAGGACAACTTACAGGAATCAGAATAGATTATCTCTCACAAAGTGGATCCCAGGGATCTCGCTCAGGGTGTTGGGTGTAGCAGGAAGGACCTTATACTACGGACCCATTTCGGCAGCCTGATCTGGAGATCTTTTAATGTCACAAAGTACAGGCCATCTCTCAGGCTGTGGGAAGAGTAGGGGGAGGCAACAGTAATACTTGAGTTTCTGAAGTTACAGATTTATAGCCAGGCAACCACAAGTATAAAAATTATGTGAGATAACATATTACAAGCAGCTGGAGGGACTGGAGAGATGGCTCCATGGTCGAGAGCACCTATTGCTCTTACAGAGGACCTGGGTTCAATTCAACCCACATAGGAGCCCACAACCATCTGTAACTCCAGTTCCAAGGCATCTGGTACCCACTTTAGCCTGTGTGAGCACCAGGTACACTTATGGTGGGCACACACACACACACACACAGACACAGACACAGTCAAAACCCCTACACATAAAGTAATAGCTCTTATGAAATGACTGACATATCAACCTCCATGATGCCCCGAACGTCTGTTGTCTCGCTGCATCCCCATCATCCATAATCCTTTCATTTACCTTTTGCCACATCCTATGCTTTTCCAAAACTTCATGTTTGATTAAGAGGCTTGTGCACTGCCATATAGCTCCCATTAAGAGACTCTGTTTCGGCCCAGTATATAGCCCAGGCCATTTCACGACACTGTTCATGTAAAGACCCTACTTTTTCCATTTCTTTCATCACTTCCTCCATCCTATCTTGTCCATTCCATCAGCACAGTCTTCTATCTGGTTAAATTTCATATTAAAAAATCTATGATACACAATTTTTGGATTTCTAGTCATATCTCTTGCAATTTTAGTAATTAGACTTTTAACCAAAGAAAATAGAATTAATTTGTATGATAGGAAAAAATGATGAATGCCCCCTTTTAGTACATTCTGTTAACTTTACTTAATACAGATGATTTATTCTTTTATCCAGACTTCCATTAACAATGAAAGGATAGGATGTTATACCTAGATTATGCTCAAAACCTACTTCAGCTATTATTCAAATATGTAACATTTACTATTAGGAAATCTTTATTGCTTACAGACAACTAGTCACCACTGTGGGGAAACTAGCCACAAGCATACACATTTTATATACAATGTAATTGTTTTGAAACAGACAGAATTCCTGGCTACAGCAGGGCTATTCTGAGCCTCTAACCATGCCTCTGTTCTGCGAGCTGTTCCATTCTGTTCTGTTAGCATAGTGCTTCCATCTGTATGTGCCTAGGAATCCTGTCAATTTTTATCATGTAGTTAAGACACAGTCAAATTATTTCCATAACTTTGGAAGTTACTCATTCCACATTTTCTTTATTATTTTTTTTCTGGCATTTGAGCCTATTTTATTGCTCCGACCAAATGTCTATGTCTTGATAGCAAAAACATTTTCTTTTATCTCATCTTACTTGATATTTTTGGAGGAACAACTTGACAGCTCCTCAACACGATTGTGAGTTAGTAGGGCAGCATCTGTTGTAGCTAGCTCTTCCTGTTGGACGATCACTGGGATGCAGATCTCATCATTTCAAAGCAAAAGCATTGCCTTCTTCAGCATCAATGTCTTCATCATTCACCCCCAGGAAACCTCAAAGTGCTAATGTGTTATTGGTAGAGGTGTTAACAAATGCTATCCCCACCAGTAATGGACAGTCCAAAGCACAGCCCCTGTACTGTCTGCCCTGTCACTTATTGGCAATTGACACTTGTGTTTTTCAATTTGATGTCCAGGATGACTTCTATTTTAAAGTTCTATAAGTAGTGGGAAGGGCCATACATTCACTGCATTGATAATACTCTCATGTATACTCAATAGTGGAATCTTTTATAAAAGACTTATCATTCCTTAGTAATGATGAATGGATTCATTTCTTCACTGTGCTTGCATTGAATTTCCTTCATCCTTGCTTTAATTTCTTAGCATTCTTTTACTGGTCCTTTTGCATGGATTCTATTGATTGGTATTTTAGAAAGATGAAGCTATCATTAAATATCTTTGGGAAAATGTTCAAAAATGTTGAAATGCTGGGCTTCAAAAAATTATGACAGGCAACATAAGCCAGATTGAGGATCATCCTGCCAAATTGTATTTCTCAGCAAGCCATTTGGAGAGACTAAACATTTTTTTTAAAGTAGCTGATATCTTGATAAAAATGTATATCTATAATTTCTCTTTTCCTCCTCTTTTCAACATTAGCTGTCTTGTATGCATACTAATCTCTATGTGGCTCTAATTCTAAAATAGTCTTTAGATGTGTAGGTAATTAAATATAAACAATGGTTTTCAGAGAATGTAAAGGATTAGGAAGTTCACATTGGCATAAATACATTATCTTTAGGAAATTAATTTCAGATTATATTCTGTCCTTTGGGCTCTGAAGCCATGCACTCTTGGCAAAAGTTGAAGAAGAAGATAATCCTAGTGAATGATCAACCAGTTGTCTCCCTGATTTTTACCTTCTGAGGAAAACATGCTTACTTGGCTTCTTACTACTTCATGAAGCCTCTGTGACAGCCAGAGAAGAACATTTCTGCTACTTTGGAGGCACTGAGCTTGGAGAATGGATTTGACTAGAGTAGTCAGGGAATATTTCTTCCACGCCAATCTTGAAACCAGTTCTGAAGCAAGAAAATCCTGAGGGGACAACAGTGGGACTTCTGCCTGCTTCTGAGACAGGGGCAGTCTCTCCATACATCTGAGACGAGTGTCAAAGGGAAGTATGAGTTGTGGTGGGCAAGACAGACCATTAGGTGCCTTCAAAACACAGTTAAAGAAGTTTTGATTTATGTTGTTAGTTGGGTTTTGTTGGCTTAGATTTTTCGAAACCTACTTTAAGGGTTCTTAAACACTTCAACCTCCTTTCTATCCCACCACTCACTAGAGGTAGTGGGAAAAAAAGTTTAATAGGAAACAGTGGTTGTGGACCTATTTAGAAATAGTTCTTTGGGACTATTCTAGTCTTTGATATCGGTAGTCCAGTCCCCTAGCAAACCACCAACACGGATCAGCAGCAGCAGTCCAGTCCATTAGGTAATCATCATTCATGACTCAGGGAGAGTAGTATGATCCAGAAGAAACCATGAGGCTCTGACAATCCACTGAGTCCACCGAAGCACCAAGAAGCTGCTAGGGTATCATGGGAAGTTCACTGGTGACATACGAATTCACAACATATGAAGATCAGCAGCACGATACAAGGCAAACCAATACAAGAGTGTCCTCAGCGAAGACTAGAAAGTCAGAACAAGGTGAGCCAATGCCAGAGCCTCCTCCCACTGTCTGGGGATCATATTTATATTCATTCTAAATGCCACACGTCCTCTCACATGTCTGCTTCAGCTAAACATCCCTTCACCTGTCTGCCCCAGTATAACATATGACATCACTGAGTTTCCAAAGAAACCAGAAATTTCCACTACAGGGTTTTAAAGAACTGGTGACATGATTTAACTTCATATTTAAACAGATTAGCCACTAGATTATGCTCAGGAGGAGGCAAAACCAATCCAAAAGCTATTTCAAAACAAAAATGACCCAAACTGACTCCACAGGTAAGTATGGAACAAATCACAATGGTTAAAGATCCGTCATTTGCAAGAGTAGTGTTAGAGATGAGTTCTTTTCTCACCACTAATGAATACATAATTGCTTTTGCTCCATAAATTCTACTCTGGAAGAAAAGCATAAAGACCTTCTAACTAAGGTTAGAATTGCCTTATAAAAACATGATTAAAGGTAGCAAACAAAATCATCTGGGGCTGAGAGTATAACTCTATGGTAGGTACAATGTTTGCTCAAGGCCCAGTTCCAATAAGCAGTGCATGCATACACATACATACACACACACACACACACCACACCACACACAGGCATGCATACACATGACACACATATACATACATACATACAATACATACACAATACCACATACAGACATGCATACTCATCACACACACACACACACAAAACCATACAACACACAGACCTGCACACACATGACACACATACACACACACAGAACAGCACACTACACACAGACATGCACACATGACACACATACACATACATACCACACATATGTGCCACATATACATGGCATACACATTAACATACACATACATGCACCACACATCATTCAGTCACATACCATACACACACACACACACACACACACATGCACACACACTCATTCACTCACATACAAACGAGTTTCCCTTTAAAAAGAAGGCATCTATCAAGATAATTCAGCACATAACTATTAGAGCAAGGACTATTGGTTAGGTCAATGGTCATCCTTGAGTCACCTGATCAATAAAATTCATCAGCTCTTCCTAAGCAATTCTAGGAAAACTGGTAATAAAAAAAAAAAATCTCACCAACGTTTAAGGAGCCAGAAGAGGAGGCAGTATGGGGACGTTCACTCACAGCTATGAAGAAAATGGTTTCTTTACGTGGCTAGTCTGTTTTACGTGTGGTCCCTGCTGCCTGGCTGACCAGTCTGGGTACCTTCTACTCAGCTGAGCGGTTCAGCGCTAAGCCAGGCTACTGAGCTCACTCCGCGGTCCCGCAGAGTTGGCGCTGCCGCTCCTGCTGCAGAGCTACAGAGTAACAGGTGCCAGTCTTTGCTCGGCTCAGCCTGGCCAGGCCCACCTTCTAGGACCGAGGCTAGACTTGCTTTAGTTAGGTTCGGAGCTCCCTCTCCCCTTATTCCCCTTGTGTCAGGCATCTTTCTGGCACTGTGGAAAAAAAAAAAAGAGAATCTACTTAGAAAAATTTTATTTTCCACAACTTTCATAACTTTCTATAAACTTCCATCGAGAAGTTTATTTTCCATTTCAGAGGTTTTAATCTATGATCACATGACCCTATTGCTCCAGCGGCTGTAATTGACAGACGTGGTGGGGAGCGTGTGCAGGGGTGGGGGGGGGGAACTACTCACATCCTGATGATCAGGAAGCAGAAAGACAGGAAGATAAGCCCCCAAAGGGGCATCTCCCCAATTAGATCCCTTCTTGTAAGTTTCCATCCCTTCCCACTAGCCTGTCAGGTTATGAGCCTATTGCTGCATGAATTCATTGATGAGGCCAGAGTCCCCACGATACAATTCCCTTAAGCCCCACCTCTGACTACAGCTGTACCTTGGATCAAGTCTTCAACACATGAGCCTTTCAAGCACATTTCAAACTCTAACAATAATACCCCCATTGGTAGAGGATTTTCAGGTATTTGGTGAAACAAAGCTTGTCAACTTTGGCACTACTAAAATGGGGATCATATATTTATCATGAAGAGCTGTCCTTCATTCTGGGACTTCAACGATACAACTGGCCTTTACTATTAATTGAGAGTGAACACACCTCTTCTCCCTCCCTACTTCCACTCTCCCTACCTATGCCAGGCAAAAATGCCATCTGCCATTGCTAAATGGGGTTGAGACCCACTGAGTTAGATAGCAATGTCATGACTGTGCCAACATTCAGGGCTTTGTAGGACTGAGTTTACCAACAAACTCCCAGCTGTGGGAGGGTAACTGCATTAGTCAGTCAGTTCTACCATAGACAGAGTGGCTTAAATATCAAACTCACTTTGGGTGGCAGCATGGTTAGATTCTGGGCAGGGTCCTCTCTTGGACATCCACATAGCCACTCTCCAGCTCAGTCACCTATGAAGGACAGGAAGAGAGCTTTGGTCTATAGTCCTACTGGACACTCATCCACTCTCTGAATGTATTAAACTTTAATCATACCCTTAAAAACCCTATCTCCTATACGGAAGTTTGGAGGTTAAGTAGCCAAAAATAAGAAATTCAGGAAGACATAATTTATTACCTTAAACCATCTAACCAAGATTTTAAAAGTTACTCCTCCTAAACCCAGAAAGTACATTATATTCAGCAGCTATTTTTTATTACTTCAGTAACAATGCAGGTTTTTTTGATACTATCACTATTCTTAGAAAAACTATGATTTAAACCAAGATTATATGATTTATAATGTGGAGAGCCTTATTGGGGTACCATGCTGCCTGGCAGGAACCTGACATTGACCAAGGACAAGGGCTTCAAGCAGGAATCTGACATTCAGGCATAATAGGGAAGTAGGTAAAGGCAGGAATTTTAATCTTAGGGTGGAACGAGATGAGAAAGCAGGCTTCAGGCAAGGTCTTGGGCTTGGATGAGGAAGTAGATTCAGGAAATTTTGGTCATTCTAACAAGCCCTTTGTAACAACCATCACAGAATTTTGCTTACTGCCTTGATGATTTTGTGTTTACTGTCTTGCTTGTTCCTTACTGTACCACTATTGACCTTAATTCCTGCATGTAATTAAGTTGGTATAAAAAATGGACTCAAAATTATTAAACCTGCCTTTAGTCTCAGAATTGACTGGGGTCAGGCTGCAGTTTTGTCTAATTGTCTCTTTCTTTTAATCCTTGCTCCTGCGCTGGAGAACCTGTTGACTGACTAAGTGGGCTTGGTCATTATAATCTTTTGATTATAAAATCAAAAAAACAATTTAGATATGAAAGATGAAAGATAACCCTGTCTTGAAGTTTGTATGATGATATACATAGAATATACAGCATTAAATACTAAAAATCTTTTACAGTTAATAAGAGAATTTGTTCATAAGACAAGCCAGATATGAAATTAATAGCTTTTCTCCCTACTAATATTATGCAATTGAAATTGGAATGGGAAAATATCACATCATAAGTATAATAAAAAAAATTACTAAAGATCAATCTAAGAAGGAAGGAATTAGGCAATGCTCTGGGGATTCCAAGGACTGGCCTGACCAGTATTTAATGAAGATTGCTTCAAATTTGGCTAAAAAAAAGGACATGATTAGATCTAAATGAAGAAGGCAAAAGCATTTATTGAAACACATAAAGCAAGACATGGAACATGGAGAGACAAAGTTTCTTACATATAATACATATATTTTTCATTTATAATTATAATTTCAACAGAGTTTTTTCCATAAATGGATCAAATACTTTTTAAATATTTATGAGAAAAGAATATGCAACTAATGTCTATATCAAAATATTATCAAGGATGAATTTTTTCAGACATGAAAACTACTATAAATCTGTTCTTAATAAAATATTATGTAATGATTTAATAATAAAATATAATTGATTTAAAAATGAAATAAAATAGTAAAATTGACAATTAGATTTGATAGAAAAAAAATTCTTCTCTTACATGATAATAACATTACTGGTTAGTTACCTGAAGGAACACAAATACTTATTACTTTGACTAAAGGCAAGATAGTCCAAATTATAAAATAAAAATATGAGAAGAAAATTAAAAAGTCTTAAAAAAAAACCTCAAACTTCAAAGCAAGGCTGTAATTTCTTGAAAACATGTACAGAAAGCTACAAACTTGGCTATGTGAAATTAAAATATTTTTACAGGTCAGAGCGGCAAAATCAGTTACCACAACAGTGATAAGGGTAGAAACGGGAAGAACAAGAAGCACTTAACATATAATTTGAGGTTGAAAGAACAGAGTGTTTCCCCAGATCACATGTGTATGTAAGCATGGGAAGGAAGTAGAATTGGACTCAGGTTTTGTATGATCATATTGAAGAAAGAAACTCAAAATTACTTATACAAAATTAGATAAAAAGTATTTCTTTCATATGAGAAAAGAAACCACAATAAATTACAGTTTTCTCAAGACTGCCAAATACTACAAACGTTACCAAATCCTAAAAAAAAAAAAAAGACACTATTTTTAATCAATCAACTGCTTTAAATATGTTGGCAGTAAACTCTGATTCTGCCATTCATATGACAATGATTTTGCAAGCTCCTTCACTGAATGAAGACTGGAGTAGTGACTCAGAAATCAGGCTGGCCTGGATTTCAGCATTTGTGGTGTTTCCATTGAGATTTAGCATATATAAGGCTTGTGACACCATGCCTAGAAATACTTGGTTTCTGGCGGTGCAGCTTTCAGCTTTTGTTGTTCATATATCAGTTGTGATGAATTCTATGCCATATAATTTTCATCTAAAAAGTAAGGAGTGCCCACCACGATGTATCTCACAGAATTGAATATACAGGGAAAGAGAAATTCATTTTGAACAGGCATCCTTTTGTCTATAGTCTTTGGCTAAATTGCTGTAATGACCCGTCCAGCAGGTCTAGTTATTCAGGTTCCCAAAGAGGCGCTACCTGAGGGTCATGGGGGAGAGAAAGAAAGGAGACCAAGCAAGATTCCATTTGTCAAGGTCTCGTTTATTGTCACACAGGCAGCACGTTTAAGCAGTGGGGATGAGGAAGTTGGGAAGGGGAGCTAGGGGGAAGTGAGATATGGGCCAAGCCCTGAATGAGGAAGTTGGGAGGGGGAGCTAGGGGAAGTGACCTTTGCAAAATGCAAAGGAGGGAGGGGTCAAGGTATTCTTGGCACGAGGAAGCACAAAGGGCATCTGGTGAAGGCATCTGGTATCTGCTCACGTAGGGACATTCCGCTGGTGGAGCGATCCGTATCGGCAGTTCCTGGGCAGGGCTTAGTTCAACAATCTCATGGTCATAAGACAGCCATGGCTGAATGACCTTGTTTGGCTCTCCACACTGTAATACTCAGCTAAATAAGTGCTAGACATTATCTATCTATGGACTGGAAGATTTTTCCTTGGGCTCACTTCTGGAATGCTCGATTGGGAGTATTTGTCCTCTCTAGACAATACTGAGTGAGACTGGTCGTGCTCGTATTTCAAGACAGCCAGGGGGAGGTCCTGAACCTTTGTGTCACCATAAAGCTTCCCAGAAGCTGTGCCTACAAGAACTAACTGCCTTGGGGTATGGCTGTGGACTGCATAAGATCATCCTACAGAACCCAAGGTAAAATTATCTCTAAAGCTGCTTCCCCTTAATCAGACCTCAAAGACACCTGGAGCAATGTCCTCAGGGGAATGGGATAAAGGAAAAGTTAGACGATAAAAAAGCTATAATCTTAACTAACTACAATTCAAATATGCTATTGTAGCAAAGTTTAACACATACAAAAACCAGTGACTATGTGAGCGCACTTAGGTTCCAGAGTCTTGATAGTGTTGATGGAAATTCATGCTTCATAGATTCTCAGTCAATTCACTTCTGATTAACAGTGGGAAAAGCTGTGGATCATTCCAGGCTTCTGACTTGGTCAGGTCAAATCCAACTCTTCTGTAAATATCACCTTATTTGTGGTTGATGACATCTAACTAATTAGGTGGCCATACAGTTCCAGGAAAGAAAATTCTACCAAAATCAGTTGTCTGGGCCAAGAAGCTTTTTCTTTGTGGGCCAGCGATTCCCTTCTTGTAGAGAAACCAGACTGCACAGAGTACAGACAGGTTTTCTGTTTCTGCAGGCAACACCACCACTAGTAGAAGATTAATCAAGTGAAAGACATTTTGATGGAAGCTCTGAAAAATTAAATTGTCACTGGAGTCACAGCCCACAAAAGTACATGAAGATGTCCATGCCAAACCCAAGGAAGATTATTTAAGATTTCCAGCATCGTCTTCTTTGCCTTTCTCTAACTTGGTTTCACATTAATAAATGTGACTTCATCAACCAGCCACCTCAGCAGGCACTTTATATCTGCATGCATTATTTCCCTTCTGACTGCAACCAACTAAAAGGTTCCTATCCCAGCCCAACCTCTTCACCTGCTGCCTCCTATCTTTTTAAAAGAACTTTTACTATCACATTTTCTGTTTCTATAATGTAACCAATTTTATTTTGTTGGATATATTCAAACTGAAACATGCTTTAGATTACCCATGAGGACAACCCAGAGAATAGGCAGGCGGGCAGCAGTGTCCCTTTGACACTATCATTTACCTCTCTGCTGTCCTTTGCAGAATTAATGGGTCATTGTATGTGCTTATTGTCCCTACTTCTTTATCCATCAAGATCTCAAAATCACTCTGGTAGGAATTCCTTCTGACTTCACTGATAAAATGTGCCTTGTCTCACC
The DNA here is from genome assembly GCA_036184795.1 of Tokudaia tokunoshimensis. NCBI lineage: Eukaryota > Metazoa > Chordata > Mammalia > Rodentia > Muridae > Tokudaia > Tokudaia tokunoshimensis. The sequence goes on from BTHU01000001.1 coordinate 147,007,597, forward strand.
AGTGATCTCATCTTGTTAAAGCTAATGGCTGCTTCTCTGAGATCATCTCACTCTTAACAATTGATACCATGTGCTTTTTGCCCCTTCCTGACACCCCTCTGGCAGTGTGGTTTCCTGAATATCAGATGTCTGTAGCCTTTTGGGCTCTTTCACCTCGTACCCTCATTACCTCCTCCTCTGACATTTAAGTGTTTGGATGACTGAAGACATTCTTCTTGTCTCTCTTACCCAACTATAATCTCATGTGGACCATTTCAATTGATCCCAGGCCAGCTTTAATAGATAACTCAAATTTATATGGTCAGCTTACATGGTCCCTTTTCATCCCCAAACTTCCATATTCTAGCTGACATTTCATTCTGGATACCTAGTAAACCTGAACTCACATAAATGTGACCAGTCAGAATTAGTAACTCCCTTTTAAAATTTGGTATTCCAAATTCCTCCATTTCTCAGTAAACAGATTTACCATCTACATAACTGCTTAAAAATTATAGGTTTTGGAATCCCTGATCTTCTTTCACAATCTATAACTAATCCATCCGTAAGTGTCATCAGGGCTGCTTCTGGGATGTTCTGAGTCTGTTCAATCATGACTATTTCCATAGTTGAGGTGTACATCAACACCATCTACTTATTTCAGATTTAATAATTAACATATTTTTGTGAAGCTAGGAAAATATAGATAAATATAAGTATCAAATATAATGTGAATATATTGGATATGATAGATTTATTGTAAAGATTGGTTCACATGATGCTGCAGGTGACAGAGTCTCAAAATGGCTTGTATAGGTTCAGTTGTAGTCTACGGAAACAAGGCGAGCTGATGCTGTAGGCTTCAATTCAAGGGGAAAGGGAGAAAAGCAAACAAAAAACCAAAAACAAATACAGTGCCACAGCCAACGTTCTTTCTGCACTTAAAGAGACAGGATGGTAGGAAATTTTAAAATAGACGTACTTTGAACTTTGACCATCATGAACTTTGAACATATGTGGCCACACATTGTGTTTGGACTTTTAAATTTGACCTGGGTCTCAGATGATAGTTTATGGAGAGATGTTTTAAAAATATTAGCTTAGAATAGAAATATTTAAAATATGATTATCTTTAAAATAAATGGAGATCTTAAAGAAGAATAGACAATCAAGGGCAAATTTAAAATGTTTTAATGAAGGTTTAAAAATAATCCCAGACATATGACTTATGGGTCCAAAGGCTTATATAAAATAATAAGATAAGAAAGGATTCGAAAAGTTACATCCATGAGCAAGAAGAGCAAGCAGGAAGGGGGAGACCCTCTGCTCGAGACAGATGGTGACAGCAGACGACAGAACAGAGCAGGATGGCTTTGTTGCTACACAGCCTATCTACTGCGTCAAAGACAATGATCCTCGGCCTGCAGGGGCAGAACAAACAAGTTTAAGAGAGAATGGATGTCAATGATATGTGGGGAGAGAGAACATGGAGTACCCTGGCAGAGATGGGAAACATCATGGGGTAGAGGAGGCAGGGAATGAGTTCCCTCTGCAGAATGGTGTTGGGTGTTTGGGGGTGGGGGCAGAGAGAGAGAGAGAGAGAGAGAGAGAGAGAGAGAGAGAGAGAGAGGGAGGAAGGAGGAGAGGGAGAGGGAGAGGACAAAAGAGGTAGGAAGCAATCACAGAGCACATTCTAAGTGAAGAGAAAACGTGAGTGCTATTTGTACAGATCACTGAGCCTGATATTAAACTCTGTACGAAATTACAGAATGGATTATTGAAATAGGTGGTTATTCTAATAGTGTCAAATGGGAGCATATAAAGTCTTAGGAAGAAAAATGGTGTTCTCCAGGACCTTGTACAGGCTCCCGAGATTTAAGCTGTGCCAGGCTAACCTCAACCTCCTTTCAGGGCAGATTAGCGACCACTGTTAAGAGCTTGTATTTCTCAAACCTGTTTTAATATTAGGTTCTAGGTGAAATACCTTAACACACTTTTTCTCATTTCTTGTTAAGTATTATACTGTCTTGCTTCTCCTCTATACACATGAGGCACCATTCAGGAGCACTTTGGGGAGTATCTACAGTAGTTCAAATGTGTTATGAATTATATGAAAAGTGCATTTCTATAGTCATGACTAAAGATTTCAATGTAGGAACCAAATAGGCTAGGGCAACTCCATGCCAAAGTAGGGGCTTTATAATACACAGAGAACATCATCCTTGGGTGTGCACTCAAGCCTGGTGGGGACTGAGGCTTGATTCTGAGCTGGATACTGAAGAATTTGTAATAATTTAATAACAGAAACTCGGAAAGAGAGGGATATTTCCTTCCTAGAAAAGGTATTAGTCATGATTTACCAATTTGTGAAATTGACTGGTGGAATAATTGTTAATGAGAATAAGCAGAAAATTCTGAGTGTTTACCAACAAGAATATAGTTCAAGAGCTGAAAGCAAAGGCTCCAGGCTTAGCCAGTAGAGGCCAAGTTGAATACTTCCTAGCCATATAGGTTACTTAAACTTCCCTGTACAGAAGCTTCTCCATCTATAAAACAATCCATCAAAATAATAGCACAGCATCAGGATTAGATGAATTACCATCCATAAAAGCACTTACTCATGATCATCACTTAATAATTTTGCCTCTGAATAACATAATATATAAAAATATTCCTCATGTTGAATAAGAATAAATTAGCGAGTCCACTTTGAATGGCCATTTAATTGGGGAGGTTGAGAAGAGTCAGCCTTGAGAGTTTGAATCTGCTTATGCTTATCATGAGTTAGCTTTAGCTGAGGAACAATTGTACTGTAATTATTCAAGTTATAGTGTTTTCAAGCATCTAGTAAGGCTCCATAACCCAGAAGGATCAAACATAACTGATTACTTTTTTATTCTAAGAAATTGAATTGTCAAGAATGTAAGCAAAGAAATTATGTAAGCTATCTAGCAGACTGCAGAAAACTTCCTGGCTTTTGCATACAAAGCCAAGGTGAGAAGGCACATTGAAAGCATCATCCCAGAGTATTGTAGAAGCTTCTTCTCACTTTACCATGGGCACAGATAATCCTTAAGCTACTATATCCCTGCGTTATCTGTAGTAGGAAAATGTGTACATATGAGAAATAATTCTACTATGAAATAAATGCCTTACATGCCTAGACAATTGACACTTGGTACTTGCTACATGATTTGAAGTAAATCTTATCTTCTTCAATGTCACACTTTAGAAAAAGGGTCTTCCTAGTTACCAAAGAATGGGAGTTAATAGTTAATCCAAGAAAGTGATTTTGGTTGTATAGTAGAATAATTGGACCTTAAACAAGATTTTAACGCTAAAACAAGGACACAAATTTGAATGATGACAAACTGTATCCTGAATATTTTGGCTAGTAGCTTAGAAGATTAGGTCTCAGAACATCCTTTATCCATTTCTTCAGCAAAGTTTGACCTAACACATATCATGTGGCCACTCCTTTTCTAAGCTCTGTTCTAAGAGTAGCAATAAGAAAGTTGGGGCATCATCCCTACTACTCTCATGTTAGTGGGAGGAAGTTAAACAAAAAATATTCCAGAACATGTTTAGTGTTAGTAATCAAAAAGAGTCTAGGTACAGGGCAAGATTAGATGGCTGCTGTGGACTGAATGTCTGGGGAGGTTCTTCTCTAAAGAGAGAATATCTCAACCAAGAAATGAATACAAAGTCAGAACTGTGAGGATCAAAAGGAAAATATCACTTCAAGAAAAATGAACAGCCAGTTCAGAGATCCTAGGCTAGGAGAAGGCTGATTTGACTGACAGGTTAAGGACAGATAAACAATGTTTGTAGAAAGTTCAGAGGTGTAGGTGCAGACATCTGATGATACTATGGGACAAGGTAAACTTAAGTGGACTAACATGATGCACACACTTGGTTGTCAGTCTGACCAGATGGCCATGTAAGTACTTATTATATAATGATGCTCTAGGAGTCTTTATAGGGCTATCTATAATGCTATTTGTAGATTTGTAGGTTTTTTTTTGTTTTGGTTTTTTTTTTTTTTTTTTTTTTTTTGAGACAGGTTTTCTCTCTATAGCCCTGGCTATCCTGGAACTCACTCTGTAGACCAGGCTGGCCTCGAACTCAGAAATCTGCCTGCCTCTGCCTCCCAAGTGCTGAGATTAAAGGCATGTGCCACAACTGCCCAGCTGTAGTATTTTCTAAAATTGCTCTCTTACACGTCTAAATTGTCAATGTGTTTGCTGTTCTCCACCTGGTCTCTCTGCAGCTTTTTCAAGGATAGGTAAATTATTTCATTAGGCTTTATAAGATACTGGAAATAGTTCTTGAATTTTTATTACCTTCTCTGTAGACTCCAGATTGGGAAAAAAATGATTTTTTTTTAGTTGTCTCATAGTAAAGATAAGTATCTCTAAAAGATGAAATGATTGCTCAATATAAATTTCAAACAGTAACAAAGTGTGGGCTACAACCTAAGTCTTCTGGTTTCATTTTAGATCATCTTAGGACACCTTCATTTTTGCTTTAGATCATTTTATATCCTTAAGAAAGCTTGTAATTATAACTTTTATTAAATTGTTAAAAATACAAAAACAATTCAAAAACAAAACCAAAGGGCAGACACTTCTAAATTCTTGGGCATTAGCAAACTGGTGGTGGCCTCTTTTCCAGAACTAGCTGGGGCATTCATTCCTTCAGATGCTGAATATTGGCAGCAGATGGCCATCAACCCAGCCCTCTGAGCTGGCAGGCCATACACTGAAGCTAACTCAGCAAGTAGTGAATGGTAAGATGGAAGTGCTAAGTCGGGGATCAGGCAGATGCAGGGTGAGATGGCGCAATGAAGCCACATTGTCACCACTCTGTCAGCAAGGACTCTCATCTATTTTGGAATTCCCGTGTGACCAAGGAAGTAAATAGGCAGCTATGGTTCTCACAGTTGATCCAAAAATGGAGCCAAGGTTAGAGGTGGACTGCAATTGTACTGTCGCTCACTCCGGGTATCCCTGAAAGCAGTAGTCCTCACAGCGGCCAAGCTTCAGGTAGAGTACCAGCTCTCACAACTCCAGTGGGAAGAATAATCACCCAAAGTAGCAAGGTGTTCTTATTCTCGAGCAGAGGAAAATTATTTGGTTTATTGTCAAGGGATCAGGGAAAACAAATACAAGAAAATAGGTAACAAGGATCCTTTGGGGAGATGCATGTGGGTGGCCTAGGGGAACAAACCCGAATGGGAAAATCTTTGCATGTTAATTTACAGCAAAGCATATGCTTCAAAGAGGCACCAAGCAACCAAAACACATAACGACTTGGCCAGCCTCTCTACTAACCTTCTCAATGCTGGCCCAATGGTCATATATCAGAGCATGTAAACACTGTGGTTGAAATAGATGCTATACATGGGCCCAACAACTCAGATCTCACTCATCAAAGCTAATCTAGCTCTGCCCCAAATACACTAGTAATAGAGACCAATGTTAAGCAATGATCTGCCACAGTCTTCAAGGACACAAACTAAATAATTGATCATTGATTGTGTCCACTAAACCCAGACTTCTACTTTGTAGCAAACTCAACTGGTAGGAACCCACCCCACAGATTCCAGATTTGGTTTGCCTTTATTATCTACACCCTCATCAAACACCATTATGCAAATGCCCGGAGAATATTAGACCCACTGACCTAAGATATTTGCAGAACACCGAGATCCAACTGGCAATGTGTGACAGTGAACAAGTTCCTATGAAACTAGCTGGTCCCATCATTATGCCAGCCCAGGGAGAGAATAGCCTTCTGAAAGTTTGAGAGACTAGTCTGCATATAATACTCAGAAACAGTGGGGTACAGTATGATCCGCTGTCTCCAGTGAATAGTGCATCTGAGTCTGAGATTCTAAGAAGGAAGCAGGTGTAGACCTGTCTAGCATCCCTCCAAGAGACTACCTTGTAGATTTCATGTTTTCTATCCCAGAACCAAAAAAAAAGGACAACTTGGATCTAGGTGTCTGTTTCCTATAAGGTAAAATGTTTATGTTTCCTCAATGGACACTACAAGAGCCTCATTAAATTTTAAAATGGCTGCAGTAGGGTGATCATGATAAGCAGAATTCAAATGCAATCATGTATAAGGAAAATGCCACCATCCTAACAAGGATGTTTGTCTCTGATCCTCAGGTAGGAATAAACCACTATTTTATAATAAGGGCAAAGCAAAGTTGGTTTGGCATGTATGGAATCCACTGGAGCATTTATTTATTCTATAATTCATAATTTTGGTGGTGACAGAATAGAGACCATAGCTACAGCATGAGAAGGTCATGGTGACCAGGGATAAGACCATAAAGAATGAGCATTAACCTCACACTACCATGTAACTTTTTTGAGAAAAACCAGTGAATACAATCAAGAATATCTAGAAGATAATTGGTATAGTGAAAACCTAGAAAAATATGTAAGTGGATTCCAAAGACATAAAAGATAGATTCTAGAACATATTCTGTTGTCCTGTACTTCCCCTTCAGGACTGAGGAATTCAATATCTCAGGTGCTGAGAGCATTGCTAATGACTGTCTTCCCAATTCGAATCCTGGAATTGGTGTCAGCTGAAAACCACTTTCTTCCCCATCCCCACCCCCAGGACCAATTTTTATTAAACCTCAACATAACACTGTTAACAGTAGGGTATTATATTTGTGAAGAAATGACCCAAAGGCAGCAGCGGTCAGAGACTGACAATGTGGCAAATGTATTCAAGGACAATGTCCTGGTGGACAAAGAACCTAAAGTGACAACGTGTCTAGCAAGCTACCAGAGGAGTTTGTATTCCTTTCTGAGCTCTGTGGCTCACCTCTATTTTATTTTTTTTATTGGATATTTTCTTTTACATTTCAAATGTTATCCCCATCCCCGGTCTGTCCCCCTCCCCCTGCTTCTATGATGGTGTTCCCCTCACTCCTCCTTCCTATTTATCTCTAAGCTATCTAGGCTTGCTTTAATTTACTAGCTAGTCCTGTTGCCTCACCTGTTCAAGTGGCTGGGATCATAGGCTTGTACCATTGTGCCCAGTCTGACTGATTCTTAAATGGATTGGGCCAATCAACACGCTCCTTAAATGGATGGACAGAACAGTAAGAGACATGTTGTAATAGTTTAGTGTCTAAGGACTGATTCGCAGTGACCGATTCTTTTTGGATGATGTCCTGGGACACAATTCAATTATTTTGCCTTTCTATAGTTTTTTGTTTGGTTAGGACCCTGCATAGAATCCCCTGAAAGAGATATTTATCTTGCTTCTTACAGAAAATGCAGACTCTCAGAGAAGCCTGCTTGGACTAGGTAGCTATCCACCCTACTTTATAGTAACCATGGCTTGGAAAGTGGTACATTGCCTGAGGATACATTGTTTCAGACACTGAAACACAGTTACCATCCAAGCAAGTTGTATCTTGGAGATTTATTTCCTTTTTGCCCACTTCATCTAATAACTTTTAATTAGTCTGGAGAATGAATTAGGAGAAAGATAAATCCTTTCTCATTCTTAAATGAAGGTCTTCTGCATTACACTAATTATATTGAATGAGTTTTTTATCTTCACTTTAGTTTTAGACTTAAGTTTCCATTATTATAAGTATATTATAAACATTGACTTCTCTTTTACTAACAATATTCTTAATGGAAAAATGATAACATATCTAAATGTTAGCTATTAGCTATGTTTTAAAATATAAGAAGACATCACAATCCTGATAGGCAAAGATCATCACTTAATATTTTTCTACTTTATTGTTTTTCTCAAATCATATTTCCAAATTTACGAGAACATTAATTTAAAGTACAATCCCCTTCACAATTTTCTTACTATTTCTGATTTCATGAAAAATCCTACTACAATATCAGTCTCCTGGCCACAGAGTTTTATATAATGTTTATCTGCTAGAGGGTTTCTGATCTAGTTGTCCTTGTGAGACAGGTTCTAAGAAAGACAACTATGCTGTATGTAGTGGTTTAACTGCAGGATCTTCTCAGGACTTTTTATAAAATTTCTTTTGCTTTTGGGGGGGGGTAGTTCATACAGGTTTCTCTGTGTAGCTTTAACTGTCCTAGAATTATCTTTGTAGATCAAGCTGGTATCAAACTCACAGATTCACCTGCCTCTGCATCCCCAGTGCTGGGTATACAGATGTGTACCACCATCTCCCATATATTGTGTTTTTAATGCTACCAAAACACTCTCATTTTGGCTAGCATATTGCTGGGTAGTTTAGTGATAAATACGAAGGAGAAGTGGGGCTACGCCTTCATTGTAGAGAGCCTCTCCAGCAGATAGAAGATTCTGGGATAGATAATGCTGCAAAGAAAATGGCCTGACTCCAAAGTAAAACCAGAGCTGGGTGTGATGCCTCATGCCTGTAATCCTAGCACAGCACGGGGGAGGCCACAGCAGGAGGGTCACTGATATCTAAGTTAGCATGTTCTACAGAGCCTATCCACCCAAAACAAAGGAATAAAGAAATAAATGAATAAATCAACATGTCCTCACTGGCCTCTCTCTGTCCTTCTCAGACCCCCTCAAAGGAAGTTTCATGATTGCTATCTGCTCAATCACTTTACCTTGCATAGAGAGTAAATGTTAACAAAATTCAGAAATTGCGCAGACCACTGTCCAAGACAAGAGTATTTTGGCTGCTCTGACAATGTAATTTAAATTTAATATAATGTGATATTTGCCTTCCTCTTTTCTTGAGGCAAGAGCACTCCCAAAATTTGTAAGGAAAAATTCTGTAAACAGTGAATACCATTTTCAACCTTGCAATTCTTAGCAGCAAGTCTCATCTGACAAGAAGCATACATTAAAAATAATACATTTTATGTTATAAACTTTTAATGGAAAATTATGATTTATACAAGTAGCATCAAGGAGCCACTTGTATAAATCAACAGTCACAGTTTTTTCTAAGCAGGTTTACAGAAAAATGTAGAAGTGTTCTTCAAGTGGGTGTTCCTTGCTCAACTCTAAATAAAGCCAGATGAAAAACATCAGAGTATATTTTCTATAAAGATTATAACTTTGAGGAAGTTAATCAAATGAAGTTGAAGAGGAATGTGGCCACATTTAATTTGATTTTGAACTTCGTTAATTTGAAGTGGTATGGGTTAATTTGAAGTGGTATGCTATGAAACATTTTAAAAGTCTCTAGTTATATATTTGAAATTATTGGTATCCTCTCCAAATATAAATCATAATAAGAAACTACATAATTCAAGGCTGACTGAATAAATTGTGAACTCTGCCTCTGCCATTTTCAGTAGGTGGTAGTAAATTTGCTGGCAAATAGACACACCTTCCTTTGTCAGACCAGTGAAGGTTTCAGAAATGCATTGTTCACATGGTCCAGTGGCCATGCCTCCACCTGTTTGACACCATCTATTTATAGAAAAAAATTATTAATTTCCTAGAGATAAGACATGTGTGTGTTGTATGCCACGTCTCTACATGTTATATCAATGTGTTGTATGTTTTATATTTCTTTGCCAGCAGTTAAAATTCTCACCAGAGTCACCCAGTGTAGATATTATTTAAAAATATTTTGTCATGCCTATTGTAGAAATACTACTTTCATCAGTCATTTTTAGAATGCATAGTGCTTTTGTTAAGCTAAAATTTCAAAAGGTGCAAGCAATGTTTACACAGGGGAAGGCTCTCTCCTCTGTGTATCTCCCAGTACCCACTTCTCTCTAGAGCCAACCATTAGTATCAGCTGCTTGTGTAATCTTCTAGAAATATTTCATGCATACAGACGTGAGTATGTATTTGCATCCTTTTCCTTAACAGCACTGGTAAAATATGTAAACATTATTTGTCACTTAATAAAAACATCCAGAAAATTGGCTCCTATCCATACAGAAAGAGAATTCTCATTAATTTTGGCATATGAGTTGCATATGATCATAGGATGTAGCCCAACTTGTTTAACTAGTATACCTGTTCTAGAAATGTATATAATTCCTAGGACCTCTCATTGATCTGTGGAACTAAACATGTATGGATTAGATATAGAGATATTTTTAGCCATCTCCAGTTGATTGTTACCCAACAAGATTGACATCTTTTGACAGATTGATTTTAGAGAATCACAATGTTTTTGTTTTTTGTTGTTGTTGTTTTTAAATTTATTTAGTTTTATTTATTTTATGTGTGTGGGTGTTTTGTCTGCATGCATATCTAAGAGAATGTCTGATCCTCTCTGGTACTGGATTTTAAGGACAGTTGTGAGTTGCCATGTGAGTACTGGGAATTGAAGCACATGGAAGGTAGTCTGGAAGAACAACCCCAGCTCTTAACTGTTGAGCCATACCTTTAACTCCCGTCATGTATGTCTTAAAGATTACCCATTAAACCGAGGAACCACTGCATCTTATTTTGCTTTGTCAATATTTTATATAAACATTGATTTGAAATGACACAACTTAACCTAAGAAAGTGGGCAATCATTGAAAACCTACTTGGGGCCATTTTGATGTATGTGAAACCTATTTGTGATTCTTCTTGCATAAGCCCCTCTGCCCACCCACTCTCAGCAAAACCTTTCAATCTTTAGTATTTGCTTGCCTTCAGTTTTATGAGTCTCATTATCAATGGGAAAGCAAAAGTAAGATGGCTCATCAGCTGAGTTTGCCTGGAGGCTTCGCAAGGAGCATAGAGATCTGCTGTAATTGATGTGTTGTTTGAGTTTGAGCAATTTGAAAACATAAATCAATTGTTTAAAACAACTCTAACAGAAGATGGAGTGTTCCTTACTGCTTTGGATGCTAATGGGGCATGGATTCTCAGCATTTTAATCAATGATAGTCACTTTTTATAAGGATTTTATGGAAGTAGGCAAGGAAGACTAGCCAGCATCGATTGCATTCTATACGGATCACTTAAAGCAATTGTGCAAGTAATAATCATAGGATTCCATCTGATAGACAAAGACGTCGAGGCTCAGAGGTTAAATAACTTAGCCAAGCTGCACATCTGCTAAGAAACATAGCTTGGGCTGGAAGCTAGTTTTGATTCCAGACAACTATGGTTATTATCCTAAGCCAGGCTTACCACACACATGGCACATTTTACAGTCACATTTATAAGAGAATTATCAACAAATTCACATAAAAGCTATTTGACATTTCATTATAAATCTATAAAGCTAGAAACTGAAAGGATTCTGTTTCCTAGGTATTTCTGTTGCTGTTGGAGAATTAGAAAATCACCTGTGCTATCAGATCATTTTGATCATATACTGTTAAAGAGAGGACTATCTTAACCATAGCACCACACTTACTTTATATATCATCAAATTTAGTTTCAGGACAGTTTTGTTTGTAACTGAGTATTACTTCATGATAATATTTTTAAGTTAAAAAAAAAAACTTCTATTCTCTCTTGAACGGGTAGCTTGTGTCATTCCAAATCATTGATCCATGTAGGAATGTATTGATTTAAATATGATATGAATCACTGAGTTAATATATCTGTCATGTGTGTCACCACTAGGAAAAAGACTGGCCTAAAAAGGACTAGGTTTTCAAAGATGCTGCTTTTCTATGTTGGTGTCTCTGAGTTCTGAAATATTCACCAAGAGTTTGTCTAGGCTAGGTGTCTATTTCTAGCAAAATATGAAGTTAGCAAACACAGTTTCATGAAAACAAGAAAATAGTATGTTCCTAAAAGACCCAAATCTATAGTATTTTGTGAGGGCTATGCATATTCTAGAGTTAATTTCAATAAAACTATATTTATGCACATATGTGCATGTATGTATACATGCCTGTGAAGATGTTACATAGTACGTAGTGTATCACCCTGGTGCTTGGCTAATGAACCATCTATGCTGTAGTCTGGATTTGCATCCCTATCTTCTAAAGCCCCTTCTTTATACCTCCTCTTTTTGTCCTAATGGGGTGGAAATTCAGAGGTCTTATTCTCATTATTTATTCATTTAAAACAGTTCCCTTGAAATGTAGTAATTATAATTTTGCAGTATTCTGACATACTTAAAATTACAGTGTAATATAAAGAATACCTAGTTTCTAGGTCCACTGAATTTAATATTTACTGCAAATCCTTTCACCTCTAAATTTAAAAATGTAACAGATATAGCTCCAGCTCTATTAAGTTCTTCAGCCTCCCGGTTCCCTCTCTTCCTTCCCATGCAGCTGTCACTATTAAGCTTTAACTTATTTAAAATGTTCAAGTAAGGGCCCCAGTCAAACATGTCAAGCTGAACGCACACATTCACCCTCAGCCTTTTTACAGCACCCATGTCGGATGCTGTGAAGGTCTAATCACACAGAGAGGACAAGAGGAAGCTGTGTTCTGCCCAGCTGTAGTGGAGGGTATGTGGAGAAAAGATTTACATTCCATCAAGACAGGACAAAGGAGAGTGAAGTGTCTGTCTCATCCACCAAGGAGGAAAGCTTGCCCAGATGTGAACTGTTGACTTTGTTTCTTTGTGTCATTGGTAAAAACCAGTCACGTGACCACCACTGCCTAAAAGACCTAGGGTTTTTAAAGATAACAAATATTTGGCTTTTCCGCCTTCAAGGCAAGATGTGCCTCATACATCTGTGTCTTTTAAGCCAAACATTCAGGTTTTTTTTTAAATATAGTTCAAGAACCCTTATTGGTTTGGGAAGAGGAATTGGAGATATCTGAAAGAATCTAAGTTTTCACCTTAGGGAAGACCCATAGAGAGTCGCATGGCTGCTTTGCATATTAACACTGTCTGGCTCAGATTCTCCTAGGTGTTCTGGAAATAAGGATTCAGCAGCGCGTTCTTCATGGATTCAACAGGATGTGGTCAAATAAGCTTAAAAAATTAGAATGTACTCAACATATACTATTAACCTAACTAAATTCTCTCAAACTCACAATTCTGGTTTCCAATCTACTTCTTGGCAGGGAGTTATTGCTCTTTATTGATTTTCTTTCTTTTTGCTTTGGTCCGTGAATGTTAAATTAAATCTTATATGAAATTATACCACGTCAAGCTTCTTAACTCCAGTTTCTTTCCTTTAGTTCCAGTTCTCTTAAGTAATAAAGAACCAATCAATGATTTTATTATCATGTGAAATTAGATTACAGGGTTTTAAATATTCTTTTTTTAAACTATTTTATATGTGCATTTTATTTTAATAAATGGCTTTTGAAATCAAATAGTTGTGAAATGTTTACACCGATAACATCAATTCCCTAGCTTACCTCTCAGCTCATGACTCTCGTATTCATGTGTTTCTGCCACAACATTGCATGGGCCCTTGTCTTCTTTCTTGCCATTCAACTCTTGGTTTTTATTTATATTTCAAAAAAAATAAAAACATTTTTAATAAGCAGAAAAATAATAAAAACAATTCACTTATGTCCATCAACAAATTAACAGTTCTTTTTATGACTGATTTTGTTCCATTGAAATTCTCACTCATTTCCCTGCCCCCCCCGCCATTCCTTTTTTATGTTAAAAATTCCCCGTGAAGTACAATGTATATATGGAAATGTGCAGGTAACAAAGGGATGTTCCTTATAGTTTTATAAGTACACCCCCCACTTAAGCAGTTCATAGAAACTTAGCATCTTCTGAGGTCATATTCTTACCTGTTTCTCTCTCCTCTGCCTTCTAACAGCATAGATGATCTTCCTCTATTTTTGTACATTCTATAAGTCAAAATATTCTTTATATACTTCATATCTGACTTTTCTTATTTGATATTATATTGAAAGCTAACCTTTTCCATTATTGTTTAGCATCACATCATGTAATAATACCACACTTTATTTAGACACTCTCATGGTGGACATCAGTAAGTTCTGCTTTTCAGTTATTTCTCTGTGTCTGTGAGAATGCTAAAATGTTGTCCTTTCATATTTTAAGCATTTTTATTATGATATCTCAGCAGGCACAGAGAAGATAGTAATACAGGCATGTCTCCTGTAAGATAAAGTGTGCGCGGTAATATGCTTTTACTTTTCTGGATTTATGCCTATGGTTGGTATTTCTGGGCCAAAGAATATGTGTCCATTCCCTTATAGTACGCTTTTGTGAGAAAACTTCCAAAATTCATTATCCAAATGTAAATCTGATCAGTTACTCCATTTTTGCCAATTATTTCAGTATTATGAACACTAGCAATTTCTCCCTCTTTATTTTAGTTGTTCTACTGGCCTTGCCATGGTATGGTATCATGGTTTTAGTTTGGACTCTGTGGGCTAATAGAGTATAATTTCATACTTGTAGTGAACGTGTGGCTGTCTTCTTTCATGCAGTTGGGCCTCTTGTCAATACTCTCTAGTGACTTGCATAATTCTTAACTGCTTTACACGTGAGCTCCTTTGTAGATGTATGTGTTGCAAATACCTTCCCCCACCGTGTAGGTTGTCTTTTTATACCCATAATGATATCTTTTGATGAACAGAAGTTTCAAATTTTAAAATAGTAGCATTATTCATATTTTAAACTCAGCTAATGTTTTCTGTGTGCTGTTGAAGTAATCTTTGCCTGCTTCAGTCTCAATGCACGCCTGTGTCTTATTCTAAATTCTTTGTTTGTTTGTTTTTTCTTTGCGCATTTGGAAATGCAGTCTTTTCAAATTGAATATAGTTTATGATGTGTGATTGGAAGAGGTCAAGGTTCGCTTTTTTTCATAACTATAAAATATACTTCTATGGAATAAAATGCTGTGCCTTAATCATTTTAGTAAATTCAGAAACATTATTTGTCACCTTCAATTGTTCTCTGAGAGTCCATGGTCGTCACCTTCTCTATCTACCCTGCCAGATACAGTCTGTGCCCTGAATTCCTTGGTCACAAACAAATTTTCTATATCCTAGGACATTGTAACTCTGCTTCCATATAGCATGCCTTCATTTGCAGTCAACGTGTTATTCAGCATAGTTTTAGAGACTCCTCCATATTGTTGTGTACTAAAGTATCTCATCCCTTCCTTTTCAGGATTTTGAGTCATATTTCACTGAATAAATACACCACCATTAAAATAACCTATTAACAATGTATTCATCAGCTGACAAATGTTGTGTAGTATGAACAACTCTGCTATGAGCCTTCTTGCCTGCATTTTTGTGTCTGTATGTTCTTACAGCTTTTGAGTAAATATGAAAACAATGACCTATTTCAGGATGCCACTAAATAATTAATTATATAAAACTGCTAGAGTCATTTGAAAAGTGGTTGTGCATTTTTACACTTTCACCAACAACTTGTGGGAGCCCATGTTACTCCACATGCTCAGCAATAGTTGGAATAATGTACTCTTTAATGTAACCTTTCTAGTTGTGGTTGTTGATTTTATCTGTCAATGACATGAGGTCATGGGATGTTCAGATATTTGACTAAATACTATGTATGGTTATGGTTCTGAGAGTACTTATGGATCAGATAAAACTCTGAACTGGTGGATTAAATAAAATACATTGATTGGTGTTGGAGGGGTCTCATACAGACTCACTGAAAGCCTTAGTAGAGTGAAAGACTCAGTGAGAAAAACAATCTTTTTATAATTGGGCTCAGACTAGAACTTGGACCATCCCTTCTCTGTCTCTGAAGGCTTCTAGCTTCATCCTGAGAATTCTATGGGGGTGGGGGGTATAGAGTTGGTTGTCTTAGCTTCCACAATATAGTGGTCCAGTACTCTAGAACAAATCACACATGCTGACACACATCCATATTCACACAGCATTCCACTGGTTTTGTTTCATAGAGCCCCCTCACTAGTGTACCAATGACTATGTAGTCCTATGTCACTGTAGCTTTAATTTCTCTGATAACTAATTAGGTGAAGCACATTTAACTCTTTATCAAAAATCTGAAAAAGTTACATTCAAAAGTGCCTACTCAAATGTATTGCCCATTTTTTCCCATAAAATGAGACTGTCTTTTTATCATCATATTAGAGGAATTCTTTATATATCCTGCATACAATTCTTTGTTAGAGGATGTGGCATTTTGTATTATTTTATTTTTTTGCATTTATTCATTTTCGGCATACAAGGGGGAGCACATGTATTTTGGGCATGCTCTCTACTACTGAGCCACATGCCCACCTCACTTTTCTCCTCGCTCTTTGGGATATGCTCTTGCTCTCTTGTTCAGATTGACTTCAAACTTCCAGGATCAAGCAATCCTCCTGCCTCTGTCTCTGGAGTAGCTCGAACTACTGTTATGTGTTACTGTGCCAGGTTGCTGTGGAATCTATTGATGGTGATTCTTTTGTTGTTGTGGAACAGAAACTTTTTGTTTTCATTAAGCTCAACTGATCAAGTCCCATTTTACCTGTTAAATGTTAGTTTTCTATCTTCAGGAAGGATCACTTGCCTCT
Organism: Tokudaia tokunoshimensis; assembly: GCA_036184795.1. Taxonomy (NCBI): domain Eukaryota; kingdom Metazoa; phylum Chordata; class Mammalia; order Rodentia; family Muridae; genus Tokudaia; species Tokudaia tokunoshimensis. The sequence continues at coordinate 147,023,949 of BTHU01000001.1, forward strand.
CCTGAAGTAGAAATGACTTTTTGTAGTTTACATGTCAGTGTATCATGTAATTTGAACTTTTTAGTGTAGCATGAAATACTACACAAATAGAGGGTTACTTCCCCCTACATATACCTAGTTATTTCAGTTGTGTTTTATGGAAACTCTTCTTCCCTTCATTGAAATTTTTTGGCACCACTTAGGAAAATAACACAGTTGCTAAAGTATGAACGTATCTTTAGGTTCTATTCTATTATACTCCAGGCCCTTTCTTATTCTCAAGTCCCCAAAGGCTTTACTTACTCTCCATCAAACGTCTGTCTTTTTTGTCTTCTAATTAGATATTTTTAAATTAATCTATCTTAAATTTCCTTGGTATTTCCTTCTTGGTTACCAAATTGGTTTTTAAAACTATCCAGTAATTATTTAATTATTTATTTACATTTCACATATCATATGTTTTCAGTTCCAAAAACACTCATTTGCTTTTTTGTTTTATTGAAGGCTTTTTCCATTTCTTTATTCAAATTTTCTTGTTTCTTTTCTTATGCTAACACTTTACTTTGTATCACTGAGAAACTGATCTTAGCATCCAAGTGTGATAATTCATATCTTCTATCATTTACATGTCTTATCATTGTTGAATGATTTTTCTGCTAAATTATAGGTTCCTTTATCTGACTTCTCTCCATATCCAGTCTTCTCCTCCTCCTCCTCTTCTTTCTTGTTATTATTGGATATTGGACAATTTTATAGATTTTCTATAAGCTTTTATACGGCAGCTCTAGTCTGGGGCCAGCGAGGTTTATTTATCAGATCTTTCTTTGGAGTCACGTAAGGGCTGATTGCCTGAACCGCAGCCTTCCCTAGCTCCGTGCCAGCTCCGGAATCCCCACACAGCTTTCCCTGCCCGGAAGCAGTCTTACACTGCATTGGCACCTGCCCGCCGAAGGCTGGGATTTAAGGGCGTCAGACTCAGACTTGGAGAACTCAAGTCCTTGTGACTTTCTTCTCTTCTCTCTGCTTTATATTTTCTCCGTCTCAACGACTGTTAACGGTCCCTTTACTTTCTTTTGTCTTACAATATTAACTTAGAATGCGCTTCTTGTTTATTCCTTATAGTAGTGAAAATCGTTTTCTTATCAATTTGGAATCTAGGAGTGACTCAGAATGTGGAGGCTTAGCTCCGAGAGTCTCTTTCTATTTTTTCCAGAAGTAACGAAGTACACAAGGTCCTAGCATGCACCTTTCTTTCCTAGTTTATCTAGCCTTCCTTTTCCCTTTCTCCACTGTCTCAGTCAGCTTTAAATTGCTGTCTATTCCAAGCAGTTTCTCTTATATGTGATCTTGTCCCAGTAATGGCTTGGGTATTTTCGTCTTTAGTGTATGATTCTAATATCTCAGATGCTGCTGTCTTCCCTGTTCTTGAGTACTGAACTCATTTTTTTCTGTTTCAGAATGTGTCCTCAGATCATATTCTGGCACCTTGCAGGAAGTACCTGTTGCTGAGTTTGCAGTTCTAGTCTCAGAACACCCACTCTTCTCCAGCATTCTCCTGCGCCAGTGGTTTTTTTTTTCCCCACCACGTGCTTATATTGAGGCCCTGAGAATATTTTATCATTTTTTTTTGTTCGTGTCATGGTTGTTGTCATTTTCCCCATTTTTTTCTTTACTATTTCTGTTATTCTAACAATTTAGGAATATTCACTGCCAAGGCCAACCACCTTAGACTCTTCCTTTCTGTAATTCTCAACACAAACATATTTTTGTCATGCAAGAACAGAAGATATTCATCAATTCTTACACTAAGTGATAAAATCTTCAATGTTGAATTGCAATTTTAAAATACTATATAGAATTAAGGATAAGAACTTTTTAGCAATTAGTACACTATTTTAAATGTACACTCCATATTAGGATTGGAATGTATGTATCTACAAATGAATGTTATTTAAGGAAGAGACCAACCATTGTCCTTGTTCCTGGGAGGCAAATCTAAATGTCCTTGTTTGCCTGAGGATTTTCAGCAACAAATACTCTGGCAATATGATCTATGACTGGGGTTGGAATATGTCACTCTGAACCAGACTTCCTGAGATATTATAGGCTAAGGTATTAACCTGGATCCAAGGTGGAATTGAGTTAAAAAACAAAATAGTAAGCCACATAAATAGTTATCTAGTCCAAATAATGATTCTAGATACCAATGGTTTAGATTAGATTTTCTGGTCAGTGGTGCTGTGTGTTTTGTGGCTTATCTATGTGCTGGGAGGAGAGAACATTCCAGAGGGAGGTGGAATTTTGGAAAACAGAACGCTTGAGGATGATCTTGCCTGATGCATTTTTCCCTTTAGCAAGTTCTGATCTGTATCCTTTAGCTATAATACAACCGAGTCCCATGGGTCAGTCTTGCATTTTATTGAAACTGAATATTTGGAAAAGAGCCCTGAATTTATATGCAGCTGCTACAGTGAAAGTAGCTTGGTGCTATAGTCTGATGATGTCCCCTCCAGAACAAAGTCATAGTCAGGATGACGGCAGTATTAAGAGGCGAGGCCTTCAATAAATTACTAATACATGAGGCTCCTCCATCCAGAATGAGATGTAAGCCTGTATCAAAGAGGCTCCACACAGCATGGCCCCTCTTATTCTGCCTTCAGCTGTATGAAGACTCCACCATGAGTTCTCCTTTGCTCCAGAGGACACAGTGACAAGTACCATTTGGAAAGCAGAGCTCGGGCTTCACAGGACAATTGCCTCCAACACCTTTCTGATTCTGAGATTCCTGACTTCCAGACTGTGAAAATATAAACTTCAGCCTTGAAGTATTTTCTTACAATGGCACAAAAAGAACTAAGACACTTGCAGACTCCCATATACCGATGGGATCATAGGATCCAAAGTTAGGTCATTCTTGTAAAAGATTACACCAGTTACTTATCACATTAGATAAGTATTCCTTATTCCCGGTCATGTGATATAATCTTAATAAACATCTCAAACACGATTGACAAACATAGATGGTGATATAAACTAATTTTAAAAAACTATGCACTAAAATAGCTTATTAAGATTGGGACTAGAAATCTGCAACAATGAGCGAATTTAAAGAAGATATAGGGCTTGAGATAGTTTGTTACTGTGATTCCAGAGTGTCAAATTCTTTCTTGCCACACATCTGCCTAGAGTTCATGATGTGGCTTCAACAACAAGGAACAATAGGTAAATGAGACTCAAATAATAGCAAAATGCCACCTTAGCGTAGATCCGAAGCAAAGCATTGCTGGGTCACTATCTCCACAGCTGCTTGCAAACAAACTGAGCCAGCTTTGTCTAGTCTGCCCAGCACCTGGAGGGAGCCAGGCAGAAAGCACAAAGGCAAAGGAACACAATTAGACTTCTAGAAACAACCTGCATTCCACAGTTGGGAAGGGATCATTTCCCTCTTTCCCGTGACACTGGGCAAGGGAGGGGATTCCTCTCTTCTAGCAATTTATCCTTTGCGTTGGAGGCAATCACATTGGGACCGAGATTACAACAAAGCTGAGAGACAGGAAGAACGGAAATCTTTGCTGATATTGCTGACCTGCTGAACCAACCAGTCCTGAAAGGTGCTGGACTTCTTGTTATGTGAGTTAACAAATGTTCAAGTGTTTGTGTGTGTGTGTGTGTGTGTGTGTGTGTGTGTGTGTGTGTGTGTGTGAGAGAGAGAGAGAGAGAGAGAGAGAGAGAGAGAGAGAGACAGAGACAGAGACAGAGACAGAAAGACAGAGAGACAGAAACAGAGAGAGAATGGGGTATGTGTCTATCTTGTGCTTATCATTTAAGCTACCTAAAGAAGTCACCTACTAGTCAACACAACCAGTCCTTTTTTTTTTGTCTACTTTGTGATGTTTTCTTCTGACTACAATTCTCTTTTCTCTCTTAAGCAAGTGTGGCAGGTCATGGACAGACCCACCACACAGGAAACTCAAGGAGGCGCAGTGATTGTAGTATGAGCTCAAAATGGAAGCCTGACCTACGACACAGGACAGATTTTCTTATGCGGAAGTTCCTACGCACCCCAAGCAACATTAAAGACAACAAATGGAAGAGCTTATATTCTCACTTGGGGGTCACGTCAATCAGCAAACCTCCGTTTAAAAAAAAAAAGAGCAAAGGAGGTACTAAAGAGGCATGTGCACGTGACTGGAGGTTTTCTCCTTGACACTTTAGCAGGCTTGGTAGTTTGTGAAGAGAAAAATTACTTTGGACCAAACCCAAGTTGTCATTCTTATCAATATTCTGGACCTATGTAGAATGTGTGGTCCTGTAGAGACATGTGTGACTGTTACGAATGATGCTGGTGACTGCGGAGCATGGATGCTTGTGCGGCAGCAGATGGGATGGTGTGCACTTGTTCAGACATACTGAGGCTACCATGAGGCCTGTCTTTACATCACATTGCAAACCATTTAGGCTTCAGTTTTAGGATTGGTTACTTTTTGCACTCTGAAGATGAGAGCTCTATCCTCGGGTAAGAAGGAAGACAATGTGAAGTAGAGAAGAGCAAAAGATCCGACAGTGGCATTCAGCGACCATCAGAGCTCCTCTCACGGCGTATGAACCACTGTACTGTGTCAGCTGCCAGTCACCTAAATGCAAGGTGCGAGTTGTAACTGGGTAAAGAAAAGTCCACAGTTCAGTGGTTAGTTTTAAATTATTTTTTTTAATTACAATTATTTATGTATTTGTTCATGTGTCTGAGCATGGGCACACTGAGCCATGGTGTGTGTGGTCAGAGCACAGCTTCGGAAAGCCAACTGTCTTCCTCTACCACTTGGATCACAGTGATCACACTCAGGTTGTCAGGCTTGATGGCAAGTGCCTTTACCTGCTAAGCCATCTAATCCAACCCACAAGGGCAACTTTAAACGTGTTTAATTTGTGTTTCTATCACACAGAATCATCCACTTGCCCAGTTCCCCCAGAAGTCTTTTCTGTCAGTCCTGTATGAAACCAGCCATGGTAAGAATAGCTCACTCCACTGTGGATTCACTGTCCTGAGCCTTTTCCAGTTTTGTCTGAATTATTATGTCTCCATAGTATCTCTGTATTAGGTGATTCTGATCATTCTAACAGTTCAATTTAGCAATACACGCTAAGCCTCTTGTATTCTAGAGACAAATATTTCCTTACTGCCTTGTGAAGAAGCCCTTCTGTTAATATATGACTATAGTTACAGGAAACGTATTCCTTGCCTTGATTTAAATTTCTTTCTCTGAAGCTTTCCTCCAGTAGAATGCATGACGCACACCCTTCCTTTTCAGAGGATAAGATTTAAACATGGGAGACTGTGGTTCTCAACCTTCCTAACGCGGTGACCCTTTAATACAGTCCACGCATTGTGGTGACCCCTAACCATAAAATTATTCTCATTGCTACTTTGTAACTGTAATTTTGCTACTATTACGAATCTTCATGCAAATATATGATATGCAGGATGGTTTTAGGTAATTCTTGTGAAAGGTTGCTCGAGGGGTTGTGACCCAGAGTTTGAGAACCACTGATGTAAGATGAAAAGTCTTTCCTCTTGGGGCCATTCAAGCAAACACAGTAATGTTATGCCTTAGGCTTTGCTGATCTTGAACACAGATGCTTATAAACTTCATAGGAAGCTTCCTGAGCATGGGGGAAAAGGCTCAGGCCAATTGACAAATACAAACTGTGTTTTAAGTGCCAAATAATAAACCTAGAATGGAAGAGAATTGTGACAGGAGCACCTAACAAATTTGCCTCACTATTTTAGACAAAGTTTATCTGTGTTAAAGTTTTTGGGCAAAGTTTTTGTTTTTTCCATCAAACATCACTGGGGTTCTTGCTGGGTGCATGGCTTACCCAACCTACCTGCCTGTTGTACTTACCATGCTCCCTTGGCTGAACCCCTACTTTCTATGGCCCCATTTGAGTTGTGAACTCCATTGCTTAGCAAAACGCTCTGGATGTAATCATTTTGGCTAATATAGATTTTATTTTTTTCAATCCAACCAGTACTAAAGCAATTAAAGATGTCTCTGGCTTTTGAACAGTGCAATCATATTGCTGACTGTTACAACAGTCTGTTGACCAGAATAAAGATTAAGGGCATGGGATCTGGGGAGCTTAGGAAAATTGTTTAATTTCACTAAGAGTCAATGTTTTCATTTACAAACTGAAAGAAATACAAGGACCTATTTTAGAAGGCTATTACAAGGTCTTGAGAATACTATACACAAATCAATTAGGACCATTACTGTCATTATTACCACAGTCATATATAAATACCAAAATGAAAACTATTATTTAGACTTCTAAAACTTCAGTTATTTTAATCAAAACTGCTGCATTTTTTGTCAGGATCCTGATAAAATATACCTATTAAAAATCAGACCAAATAGATAATCTTTTTTGGCTCACAAGTATGTTGATATATTTCTAGTTTTTCCTTTTCTTGTGTTTTATTTTCTTTAAGATTTGCTTTTTTTTTTTTGCTTTTTTGTGGGTTTGTTTTTTGAGGTAGGGTTTCTCTGGGTAGCTCTGGTTGTCCTGATACTCACTCTGTAGACCAGGTTAGCTTTGAACTGAGAGATCCGCCTGCCTCTGCATCCCCAGTGCTAGGGTCAAAGGCATTCACTACTATAGCCTAATTTCTAGTTTTTCTGTACTGCCAATTCATTATTTAGCTTGCTGACATTATACTATTTGAATATTTGGGGTTAACGAGGACCCAGAAAGAACCTGGGCGTAGTAATAACCCTGAGATTTATTCAGAGTTAAGTTTAGGGGTTGTGATGGTTTGTATATGCTCAGCTCAGGGAATGACACTATTAGAAGGTCTGGCCCTGTGGGAGTAGGTTTGTCACTGTGGGTGTGGACTATAAGACCCTCCTACCTGGAAGCCAGTATTCTGCTAACATCCTTCAGATGAAGATGTAGAACTCTCAGTTCCTTCTGCACCATGCCTGCCTGGATGCTGCCACGCTCCGCTCCTGCATTGATGATAATGGACTGAATCTCTGAACCTGTAAGCCAGCCCCAAATAAATGTTGTCCTTATAAGACTTGCCTTGGTCATGGTGTCTGTTCACAGCAGTAAAGACAGGGGTGTTACATAAGAACAGAAGGTAACATTTCATTGACCTTCCATGAGAATGTGCAAAACCAGTTGTGTCATCTTGATAATTGAAGGCTCTGTGCTCTTACAAGGGCTGCATTCCCTGTGTGTAATCACATGCATTTTCCTCTAGCTAGTAGAATGATGGTCCTGATATGCAAGGAGCAAAAATCTCAGACTATTATGAGAATATCAATTAAAATGAAGAAAAAAAGAGATGATTATTCATGCTATATCTGCAGTAACAGAGAATCTTAAGTCTTATAGTAATGTTTTACCTCCAAATCCAGTCAAGCTCAAACACAGAGAAAACTGTAAGAGGTGAATTACTTCTAAATAATACAGAGAAAAACATAAGAGATTAATTATTTCAATGTAATGCATTTCTTGGACTTATACATGCAGCATTAGTAATTCAATCAAAATCATGAATTCTGTTGTATATTAACTGGGCTTCTTTTTCCACTTTGCTGGAGTTATACACTCTTCAGCAATTGAAATAACAGTTGGCTCACAGACCTGGAAGTTTAGAAGCAGGCCTGACTTCAGGGTTGGCCAGCTCTGGGAGCGTCTTTCCCAAACATAATAATCTGGCTCTGTCCACTTTCATTTGTTGACTTAACAAAAAGGCATCCTTAATTTACCCTGTCCATAGCTTCCTCCCATGACTCTCACGGAAGGGTTCATTTCCAGAAACTCCCAACCTGGATCTGACCTCACAGTTCAGAATCATATCTTATTCCTCATTCATGAATGAGTCACAAGTGAAATTAGAGGATTATTTCTGCAGCCCACGGTAAGACAGCAGTGTGCTCATAAATGAAAACTGGGGCATTTCTGGGGGAAAGGGAGACAGTATAGGATGACTAGTGCATAATGCTATCAGGAATCTTTCTGGAGGTGGAGCTTTCTGTTGGGTGGAGCAGAATTACTCATAGCCTCTGAAAAATTTTCAAGCAATACTCTGTTTTTATAATTATGAAGGAAAACAACCTAACTTTTCCCATCTGATTTTTCTCCTTTGCGGAAATGACAACAGTAATTTTAAGTGGGCATAGTAATATTGATTCATGTGCTATCTACCCCCAGCTTTGTTTGAGAATCCAAAAAAGGCTCTAAAGACTTTTGGGTTGTTTGGCGTTTTAAGGATTTAACTGGCAATTTCTTCACAATTTGGAGGATTTTTTTTAAAGATGAAAATGCAATCTGTATATAATAACCCAAATTTCAGAATGTTGTTATGGAGCAGCTATTTGATGTTTGACAAGCTTTTGACACTCCTTAATGAGCTTGTTTATATCTTTAAGAAATACGTTTACCGAATACCAATCTGAGCGGGAGTATCACACGTTCAGCATTTTATTCTGGAAGGGGTGGAATGCCATCTAACTCCAGCTCGAAGTTTCCTTATAGTGAAAAATGCTTACACAATTCATCGTTGGCTGCCATTCCATTGTTTTTCTTTTCTTTCTTTTTTTTTTTTTTGAATTTTTAATTTTGGAATTTATTACTTTATTTTTTTTATTTTCTAAGTTTTTTATTTACATTCCAAATGATTTCCCCTTTCCCATTAACTCCCTCCCCGAAAGTCCCATAAGCACCCTTCCCTCCCTCTGTTCCCCATTCAACCCCCTCTCTGTCCTGGCATTCCCCTACATTCAGTCTTTCCAGGACCAGGGGTCTCTCCTTCCATCTTCTTGGAAATCTATAGATATGTGAATTGTGTCTAGGGTATTCTGAGATTCTGGGTTAATATCTCCTTATAAGTGACTGCATACCATGTGTGTTCTTTTCTGATTGGGTTACCTCACTAAGGATGATATTTTCCAGTTCTGACCATTTGCCTAGGAATTTCATAAATTCATTGTTTTTAATTGCAGAGTAGTAGTATTCCATTGTGTAAATATCCCACATCTTCTGAATCCATTCCTCTGTTGAAGGACATCTGGGTTCTTTCCAGCTTCTGGCTATTATAAATGAGGCTGCTATAAACATAGTGGAGCATGTGGCCTTATTGCATGCAGGGAAAACCTCTGGGTATAGGCCCAGGAGTGGTATAGCAGGATCCTCCGGGAGTGTCTGCCCAGTTTTCTGAGGAACCGCCAGACTGCTTTCCAGAGTGGTTGTACCAGCTTGCAATCCCACCAGCAGTGGAGGAATGTTCCTCCTTCTCCACATCCTCGCCAACAACTGCTGTCTCCTGTGTTTTTGATCTTAGTCATTCTGACTGGTGTGAGATGGAATCTCAGGGTTGTTTTGATTTGCATTTCCCTAATGACTAAGGATGTTGAACATCTCTTTAGGTGCTTCTCAGGCATTAGATATTCTTCAGGTGAGAACTCTTTGTTTAGCTCGGTACCCCATTTTTAATAGGGATACTTGGCTCTCTGGAGTTTAACTTCTTGAGTTCTTTGTATATATTGGATATTAGCCCTCTGTCGGATGTAGGACTGGTAAAGATCATTTCCCAGTTTGTTGGTTGCCACTTTGTCCTTTTGACAGTGTCCTTTGCCTTACAGAAACTTTGTAATTTGATGAGGTTCCATTTGTCAATTCTTGATCTTAGAGCATAAACTATTGGAATTCTGTTCAGGAAATTTTTCCCTGTGCCCATATGTTCAAGGTTCTTCCCTAGTTTCCTTTCTATTAGTTTCAGTGTGTCTGGTTTTATGTGGAGGTCCTTGATCCACTTGGAATTGAGCTTAGTGCAAGGAGATAAGAATGGATCGATTTGCATTCTTCTGCATGTTGACCTCCAGTTGAGCCAGCACCATTTGTTGAAAAGGCTATCTTTTTTCCATTGGATGGTTTTAGCTCCTTTGTCAAAGATCAAGTGACCATAGGAGTGTGGATTCATTTCTGGGTCTTCAATTCTGTTCCATTGATCTACATGCCTGTCACTGTACCAATACCATTCAGTTTTTAACACTATTGCTCTGTAGTATAGCTTGAGGTCCGGGATACTGATTCCCCCAGAAGTTATTTTACTCTTGAGAATAGTTTTAGCTATCCTGGGTTTTCTGTTATTCCAGATGAATTTTTGAATTGCTCTTTCTAACGCTATGAAGAATTGAGTTGGGATTTTGATGGGGATTGCATTGAATCTGTATATTGCTTTTGGCAAAATGGACATTTTTACTATATTAATCCTGCCAATCCATGAGCATGGCAGATTTTTCCATCTTCTGAGGTTTTCTTCAATTTCTTTCTTCAGAGGCTTGAAGTTCTTGTCATACAGATCTTTCACTTGTTTGGTTAGAGTCACACCATGATACTTTATATTGTTTGTGGCTATCATGAAGGGTATCATTTCTCTTATTTCTTTCTCAGCCTGCTTATCCTTTGAGTATAGGAAGGCTACTGACTTGCTTGAGTTGATTTTATATCTGGCCACTTTGCTGAAGTTGTTTATCAGCTGTAGGAGTTCTCTGGTGAAGTTCTTTGGGTCGCTTAAGTATACTATCTTATCGTCTGCAAATAGTGATAGTTTGACTTCTTCCTTTCCAATTTGTATCCCTTTGACCTCCTTTTGTTGTCTAATTGCTCTAGCTAGAACTTCAAGTATTATATTGAAAAGATATGGAGAGAGAGGGCAGCCTTGTCTAGTCCCTGATTTTAGTGGGATTGCTTCAAGTTTCTCTCCATTTAGATTGATGTTGGCTACCGGTTTGCTGTAAATTGCTTTTACTATGTTTAGATATGGGCCTCGAATTCCTGATCTTTCCAAGACCTTTAACATGAAAGGATGCTGAATTTTGTCAAATGCTTTCTCAGCATCTAATGAAATGACCATGTGATTTTTTTCTTTGAGATTGTTTATGTAGTGGATTACATTGATGGACTTCCTTATATTGAACCATCCCTGCATCCCTGGGATGAAGCCTACTTGATCGTGGTGAATGATTGTTTTGATGTGTTCTTGGATTCGGTTGGCAAGAATTTTATTGAGTATTTTTGCATCAATATTCATAAGAGAGATTGGCCTGAGATTCTCTTTCTTTGTCAGATCTTTGTGTGATTTTGGTATTAGCATAATTGAGGCTTCATAGAACGAGTTGGGTAGTGTTCCTTCTGTTTCTATTTTGTGGGATAGTTTGAAGAGTATTGATGTTAGGTCTTCTTTGAAGGTCTGATAGAATTCTGCACTAAAACCATCTGGATCTGTGCTTTTTTTGGTTGGAAGACTTCCAATGACCACTTCTATTTCTTCAGGGGTTATAGGACGGTTTAGATGGTTTATTTGATCCTGATTTAATTTTGGTATTTGGTATCTGTCTAGGAAATTGTCCATTTCCTCCAGATTTTCTAGTTGTGTTGAATACAGGCTTTTGTAGTAGGATCTGATAATTTTTTGAATTTCCTCAGTTTCTGTTGTTATCTCTCCCTTTTCTTTTCTGATTTTCTTAATTTGGATACTGTCTCTGTGCCCTCTGGTTAGTCTGGCTAAGGGCTTATCTATCTTGTTGATTTTCTCAAAGAACCAACTCCTCGTTTTGTTGATTCTTTGTATGGTTTTATTTGTTTCTACTTGATTGATTTCAGCCCTGAGTTTGATGATTTCCTGCCTTCTACTCCTCTTGGGTGTATTTGCTTCTTTTTGTTCCAGGCCTTTCAGCTGTGCCATTAAGCTGCTAGTGTATGCTGTCCCCCATTTCTTTTTGGCGGCACTCAGGGCTATGAATTTTCCTCTTAGCACCGCTTTCATTGTGTCCCATAAATTAGGGTATGTTGTGCCTTCATTTTCATTAAATGTTAAAAAGTCTTTGATTTCTTTCTTTATTTCCTCCTTGACCAAGTTATCATTGAGTAGAGCATTGTTCAGCTTCCAGGTGTATGCGGGCTTTCTGTTGTTTTTGTTGCTATTGAAGACCACCCTTATTCCATAGTGATCTGATAGGAGGCCTGGGATTAGTTCTATCTTCTTATATCTGTTGAGGTCTGATTTGTGACCAATTATATGGTAGATTTTGGAGAAGATACCATGAGGTGCTGAGAAGAAGATGTATTCTTTTGCTCTAGGATGAAATTTTATATATATACATATCTATTTATCTATAGATATATATATGTATATATATATAGATAGATAGATAGATAGATAGATAGATAGATATAGATATAGATATATATATATATATAGATATATATATATGTTAGTTCCATTTGGTTCAAGGCTTCAATTACATTCACTGTGTCCCTGTTTAGTTTCTGCTTTCCTGAAGGATCCATTTCAGAGAGCAGGGTGTTGAAGTCACCCACTATTATTGTGTGAGGTGCGATGTGTGCTTTGAGCTTTAGTAAAGTTTCTTTTATGAATGAGGGTGCCCTTGCATTTGGAGCATAGATATTCAGAATTGAGAGTTCTTCTTGGTGGATTTTTTCCTTTGATCAATATGTAGTGTCCTTCTGTGTCTTTTTTGATGACTTTAGGTTGAAAGTCAATTTTATCTGATATTAGAATGGCTACTTCGGCTCGTTTCCTGGGACCATTTGCTTGTAAAATTGTTTTCCAGCCTTTTACTCTGAGGTAGTGTTTGTCTTTGACACTGTGGTGCGTTTCCTGCACGAAGCAAAATGCTGGGTCCTGTTTACGTATCCAGTCTGTCAGTCTATGTCTTTTTATTGGGGAGTTGAGACCATTGATATTAAGATAGATTAAGGAATAGTGATTATTGCCACCTGCTATTCTTGACGCTATCTTTATGTTTGAGTGGTTATCTACTTTTGGGTTTGATGCAAGAAGGTTACTATCTCATTTTTTTCCAGGGTGTTGTTTCTCTCCTTGTATTGGCGATTTCCACCTATTATCCTTTGTAGGGCTGGGTTTGTGGAAAGATATTGTGTAAATTTGGTTTTATCATGGAATATCTTGGTCTCTCCATCTATGGTGATTGAGAGTTTTGCTGGGTATAGTAGTCTAGGCTGGCATTTGTGTTCTCTTAAAGTCTGCATGAGATCTGCCTAGGATCTTCTGGCTCTCATAGTCTCTGGTGAGAAGTCTGATGTGATTCGGATAGGTCTTCCTTTATATGTTACTTGGCCTTTTTCTCTTACTGCTTTTAATATTCTTTCTTTGTTTAGTACATTTGGTGTTTTGATTATTTATGTGACGGGAGGTATTTCTGTTCTGGTCCAGTCTGTTTGGAGTTATGTAGGCTTCTTGTATGTTCATCGGCATCTCTCTCTTTAGGTTAGGGAAGTTTTCCTCCATAATTCTGTTGTTACTGGCCCTTTAAGTTGCAAATCTTCACTCTCATCTATACCTATAATCTTTAGGTTTGGTCTTCTCATTGTGTCCTGGATTTCCTGGATGTTTTGGGTTACACGTTTTTTGCATTTTGCATTTTCTTTGACTGTTGAGTCGATGCTTTCTATGGTATCTTCAGCACCTGATATTCTTTCTTCCATCTCTTGTATTCTATTGTTGATGTTTGCATCTATGACTCCTGATTTCTTCCCAAGGTTTTCTATCTCCAAAGTTGTCTCCCTTTGTGATTTCTTAGTTGTTTCTACTTCCTTTTTTAGATCCTGGACAGATTTGCTCATATCCTTCACTTGTTTGTTTGTATTTTCCTGTATTTCTTTAAGGAATTTTTGCATTTCCTCTTTCAGGATTTCTGCCTGTTGACCCAAGTTCTCCTGTGTTTCTCTAAGCGATTTTTTTGTTTCCTCCTCATGGGCTTCCATCTGTTGATCCGTATTCTCCTGCATTTCTTTAAGCAATTCTTGTGTTTCCTTTGTAAGGGCATCTACCCGTTGATTCATTTCTTTAAGCGATTTTTGTGTTGCCTCCTTATGGGCCTCCATCAGTTGACCCATATTCTCCTGCATTTCTCTAAGCGATTTTTGTGTTTCCTTTGTAAGGGCTTCTACCCATTGATTCATGTTCTCCTATATTTCTTTATGAGATTTGTGTCCTTGAAATCCTCTAATAGCATCATGAGAAGTGATTTTAAATCCAGATCTTGCCTTTCGGGTGTGATGGGGTATCCAGGACTTGCTGCTGTTGGAGAGTTGGGTTCGGATGGTGCCATATTGCCTTGATTTCTGTTAGTAATGTTCCTACGTTTGTCTTTCACCATCAGGTTACCTCTGGTGTTAGTTGGTCCTGCTGTCACTGGCTGTTGGTTGGACCTCCTGTGAGCCTGCAAGGCTATTTCTGCCCCCCCCCCAACCCGGATTACCGGGATTCCCCTGGCACCGATTGCTGGGGCCTGCCCTGCTCCTGAGTGACTTTGGAGCCCTGATGTGCCTTGCCCCAAGTGATGTTATAATGGGGAATCCCTGCACATCCAAAAGCTCTCTGGAGCAGAGGTCGCCAAGGTGAGGCTGGTGCGCTCCCGCCCTGTGCGGTGTGCTCTCTCCCAGTGTGGGTCCCTCTGCAGGGCAGATGGCCCACAGCAGAGCTGGCGTGTAGGTGACTGCAAAACTGCCCAGCTCTTGGGAGCAGGGAGCACACAAGCTTACTGAGACCCTAGCGTTGATTGTCCCTGCATCTGGAGGTCTCAGTTGCCCTGTTGCAGGAGCAAAGATGGCGGAGTGCACTCTCTCCATTGTTTTTCTTAGGCTTTTGTTTAAAGACATCCAAACAAATGAACTAATGAAGTGAACTGAACTCAGAAGAACTAGATTCCAGTCTGAAGCTCGCTCAGGCAAACCATTGCATTTCCCAAAATCAGGTTTTCTTCTCAGATTGTCAGGCTCCGTGAATTAGTTATTCATTCTTATGGAGAAATAGAAAACATAATAAGGTGGACTTCACTTTTACTGATATCATAGTAAAGTGACACAGATGAGACTTGGCCCGAAGGACATTTTATAGTGACTTAAATGCAGTGTATTGGGGTGTGAACGGGTATTTGGGAATTAGCTACAAGGCATATTTAAATCCCCTGAAGACTGGAGATGGGGGAAGATAGCTTCCTTGGAGATGGTGGTAGGGTGGCAGAATTTGGAAGGCTGAGTAAGCATTCATCAGGCAAGGCAAGCTTAGGAATGAAGACATTCAGAAAGAGGAGACATCATGATTCGGGTATGAAGGGAAGACAACCTCATGTATCAGCAACTCATGCTACTGGAGAAAGACTGTAAAGCAGGGAGTGGGAACAGAGGACATGAGAGAGACGAATGGGAGTCAGAAGGCTTTGAGCACCTTTGCTCCCGGTAGGTGATAATTCATCAAAATTATGAAGTCACTTTAGGATCAAACCAAAACAATATCAGAGTTTCTACAATGTCTTATTCTAGCCTTCTTTAATTAAATTTTATCTTTGACATTGAAAACAATTCAAAGTGTTCAATAGCATTTATTCTATACTCTCTCACCTTCCAAACGTTCACCACCACTAATCAATATGGTGGTACAATGTACACTGAATTGATCTTGCTTTTTCCCACCTTGCTTAACTGAATCAGGAGAGTTGTGAATCTTTTTTTTGTTTGTTTGTTTGTTTTTGCTTGTTTTTTTTAAATATAATGTTATGAGTTAGTAAATTTTTGTCAAAGAAGTTCACAACAACCCCAACTATAATTTTGGGTAAAGAATTATCACTCAAATGTGTCTGTTTCCTAAGGTTAACTGTTCCCTTCTGCAACATAGGCCTAACTATCCAAGTACTCTCTTTGCCTGGCCTCTTCTATCTAACATGTATAAAGCTCTAGGTATTAAAAATGAGTTTTCTCTATCTCAGTCTCTGCTCCACAACCCCCTCCACCTCCTCCTTCCTTTACTTGGAAAAGTCTCCTATTAAGATGCAAATTCCTGAAGTGGAGTTCATTTTGCTATTATCTGATAATGGAAGTGTAAATTAACTGACTGTTAAACAGCCAGGGGAAATGGAAGTTTTACAGTATTAAGGGGTTGAGTGTCCACAGGTGGCAAGGGCCCTGGAAGGCTGACAGGGAAGCCCCATATCTCATTCAGCTCTCCCTCCTTAGTGGAGAGAGTCTTTTCAGCCTGATGAATCTTTTCTGTAAATACAATAAAAAGTGAGGAATTTCTCAATAAAGTAATAGAAGGGTCTCAGATTTGAAAAAATAAAAAAGTCCCAAGTCACTAAATAGCAGGCATTTTCCCAACCCAACTGCAGAAACATCTCCTTGGATAATAGTGGGATGCCTGTTTCACTGATGGGCTGGGAAATTAAACAGAAAATATTCTGAAGCTCTCTAAACAGAGACACTGCCTTGAGATTGGAGCACCTTGTCATCCCCATCTTCCTGTGGGGAGGTAAACTCTCTCATTTGCTTTCAATGACCAGTTAAGAGATACCTTGTAACATGCCTACAATAGAACACATTTCTTTCAGGATTCCAGAGGATGATGTATGGGGTCTGAACAAACTGGGGAAATAGGGAGAGCTATTCAAGAAGATAGACAGGGAGAAAAAATGCAGGGGGAGTATCGGCTTGAAGCTTCTGTCTGGAAAGGCCTTCCTCAGGCTGCATAAATGGGTAGGACAGAGAGAGTGGCATTGATTACTGTGCCTCTTCATGGCCCTGCAAGTCAACTTCCTGGATGTACAGCACATGCAATATCATGTGCCTAAAATGGTCCCTCACTTGGTTCAATGCTCTGTTCTTCCCGTGTAAAATTCTTGTGTGTGTGTTTTTTTTTCTTTGTCGGTGAAGCCCAATGGGACCATAGAGCATGAACATAGGACCCAACAAAGTGTGCTGCCCTTCTCTTCTACCTCAGCTACACATCATGTTCTGGGTATCCCATGAGCACAGGATGCTCCAGGCCCGGGGCTAGTACAAGGTAGCCGCTTCCTCCCGATAGAGTATCATTATCATAGTTTTAAAGCCAAGCAGCTGTCATGGTCCACTTGAGATCCTCATGGTATCAGGATGTGCGTGAGGATCAGTAGACATAAGGAGAACCTCTTCAGGAGAACTTCTCTGTGCATCTCCCATCTCCAGATAGATACTGCAGTTGCTGATGTTAAAGACATGATACTTCTTAACAACTGCCTTGGAGTCATTAGTATGCCAGAAACTGGCAAGACATACTTAAACAGAATCTTTATCTCTCTCTCATTTTTTGTCTTTTGGTGCCCTCTGTATTTTGGTGCCCTCTGTATTTTGGGTGACTTATATTTCTCCATGTTTCCTCCAGAAGAGTCACCCAACGGCACATTTGTTACACTCATGTCTTCGAAAGCTGAGGTTCTAACGGTTGCAGGAGGTTAGGCTTCCTGTCTGAGTGAGAACACACGGTGAGTAGAGAAACAGGACAACCATGAGAAGATATATGCAGGGGAACACACAGCAGAAGACACTAGTTTACAAACCATGCATCCAATAAGTGATTAATATAAAAAAACAAAACGTAGGAAAGTCATCTATGTGCTTATAGCATTAATGGTGCTCATTTCCCCCTTTGCAGCCAAGGGCTCTATTGACTTTGTAATGGAACTCACATCTTACGAATCTCTCCTGCTGTTGTACCTCTTTAAAATTTTCTTGCATTTTATTACTCGTGTGTGTGTGTGTGTGTGTGTGTGTGTGTGTGTGCACATGCATGCAAATGATGATGGACACATAGTAATCAGAAGACACCTTGCTTGAGTTGGTTCTCTACCGTGTGGGTTCCAGGAATCTAAGTCAAGTTGTTGGCCTTGGTGAAAAGCACCATTACCTACCAAGTCACTTACCAGTCCTGCCTCGCCTCCCAACAACTATCTGAACAGTCAAAATAGTTTTTAATATGTTTATAACTTAGCAGAATGTTTCCTCTATTGTGATATTTATTTCCAGCATGCTTCATATCAATCATCCTTAGCATTAGCCACACAGTAGGAAGAATATGGTTTGGAAAACCAACTTGTTGGCATCAGGAAGTTGTTATTGAACTACTGGAAGGTGAACTTTGATTGAGAGACAATAGGTCCATTTTGTTTTTGATGGCTCCCATAAGTAAGTACATTTCTTAAGCTTAATAAACTTGAGAAAAATTCAAAGAGAAGATGAAATCCACTGTCCTTAACACATTTGATTAACTATCATATACCATTATATTTCAATCTAAAGTTCACTGAAACTATCTGGCTTGTCAACAACAAAATATTATACTTGGAGCATCTTGCCTTGGAATATAAGAAATGCCATATATTATAATTTGCTTCAAATCCAACTGATAGAGCCTCCAGACCCCATAGAATGGGGTAATTTTGTTACATGCTCTCTTAACTCTGAATTTTAAGTCAAGAAGTAAGTGAACAGCTTATGGTACTGGGTCTTCCATTCATGGCTCAGATACCTGTAGCCTCCATTGCCAAACTACCGAGGATAGGTTCAGAGAGCTAGGAAAGAAGGAAGGAAGGAAGGAAGGAAGGAAGGAAGGAAGGAAGGAAGGAAGGAAGGAAGGAAAGAGAGAAGAACAGAGGGAGGGAGGGAGGGAAGGACGGAGAAAAAATGGGAATAAAAAGTATGTCTCCTTCCCTTAAGATACTTTCAGAAATTGATACAGATGCCATTACTGACCTCTTAGCAAAAATCTAAACCTATTGTCACATTGCACATAAGAGACTGGTAAATATATTTCTACAGTGTCAGCCCAAAGCAGAGCTACCAAGGAAAATCAGGAGAATGGAGGCCATACATATTATAACGTTACGTCATTCATGGCAATTCTGCAATGTTTCTCTTTTCAGTCAATCATACTGGCATGGGCCCTGATGTATAATATTGTAGGTCATCAATTGGTGTTGATTAATTGATTTGTAAATTGTCACAACTTAAACTTATATAATTTGCTAATTTGTCTAATACCTACTTGTTTTATGTGGTTATCCAGAAGCTAATAAAAACACAGTTTAGTTGTAATATGTAATAATTTTTTATTAAAAAAATCATACCCTATTTGCAAACCATACATCTGATACATACACCTGTCTTAGAAACTAGATTTGCTTTCTAGTGTCAAATGATGTGACAACAAGTGACAAGCTCATCCAAGTGTACATTGTCAGTCTCAGGGCACTTCGTGGAAGGCTGATTTGGGGATTATATTTACAATGGTTTATTCTCAGAATTGGGCTGGGCTCAGGATATGAGTTTTCAGTCAGTGACCAGGTGAAAGGCAGTGAGAGATGCTATGTAGGACACAGCAGTTTGCTCTGTCTCTTCCTGAAGCCTGTTTCCCAGAGAGCCCAGCCTAGGACCAAATCTTTAAATGGACACTTGCAAAATCTATCCTATCTTCAGGCAATCTTTGCAAATGCCAGGCCACTTTCCCCTCTGTCCCTTGGCCTTCCCATTTCTACTTTATTTCTGCCTTCCTCTTCCCTACAGTATGACCTCATCCACTGAACAGGAAGAACCACCTGGGATTTTTTTTTACCTAGTCATGGAGTACAGAGTTGGTGAAACAGAGAAAGGGGAATGTAAACCATCTGCCATTATATTTACTTACACTCCAGTAGGTAGGTAAAGCACCAATTTCTTTACATGGTATTTTAATTACATTTCATAAGGACCCTAATCTTATAGCTGTGAAACTGTTTTTTAGATAGCTATTGATATTGATTTATCCTATAGTTCAGTATTTCCAAGAGTGCTCTATACATCTTATATACACAAAGTATTTAGAAGGGGTGCCTTTGCAGATTCTAAACTTTAGTAGTTTCCCATTTATTTTTGTTCTGATTTCGAATTTATGGCAAGCTGCTCTGAATTTCTATTAGTGGTAATGATATAAAGTAAAAATGTAAGTTAACATAAGGAAGATGTTAAGTAAGAGCCACTTGGGCAAAATTAGAATCACATTTTAAAAGTTTATAGTTGGATGGACTTGGAATGTATCACTAACACCTCTAATCTTATTTCTTTGTTTATAAAATGTGGGCATTGCATTAAATAATTCACATATACATAAAACTATTCAGTACTAATTGCTATAGTTCATAATAATCTTATTAATTTCTATAGGATTTCCATGAGCATTATCATAATATTAAGTGTGAGATCTATCTAGCTACACAGAGAATATTTTTAAAAGATGGTAGGGTTTTTTTTACAAAGATATATTTGCAAAGATATTAAAGACATCTTTATAAAGATATATTTTAAAAAAGATGATAGTCTTCTACAAAGAAAAATTGGGACCTCAAGGATGACCTAAAAATTTTGGGATACCAAAGGCCAACCAATATGGTCTTTGTTGAATAAATTAGCATTTATCCATTAAGTAGAATCCTATTCACTCATTAAAAAATAGAATTAGCTAGAAGGCAGGTATGATGAGAGACATGGGGTGAGGGGATGGGTGGTATAACAGAGGCATTCAAGTTAGAAAGGCTTCATAGAGGAAGTGGAGGAGGACAGTATCTTGGGACTATGAAGCTAGCAGTCTGACCAGTGAATGTCCAAGTAGCTCAGTGTGGTTGGAGTGTGATATGTACACTGGGATACAGCTAGATCTGTGTCTGAACTGGTTGGCGGCAGATTGTGGAAAGCCTGGGTGTCATTTTAAGTCAGGACATGGAATGCCATTGATGACTTCAAGTAAGGCAGCAACTCCATCATCACAGTGGTCTTGAATGATGACATCGGTAAGGGATGGTTACTTAAGATAAGGTTGGCATCACAGTGTAGACCAGAAATGGGGTCGCAGCAGGAAGAGAGGGAGGCCCTAAGCAGCATGAAATAGTGACAGGGCTGAGAAGCCATGACCAACCTCCAGGTCTGTTAGAAAATACAGAGAGACAAAAAGAAGACCCAATGGCAATGATCTGTAATTCACTCTGTCTGAGGTGCTTACACAACATCTTAGTGTCCACCAGCCTATATAAGCCTGTGCGGAAGACGGAAATAGAATGGCTGTGGTCTGAAAACAGAAATGGAATGGCTGTAGTCTGTCAGCCTTAATAACAACCTACATCGGTATATTTCAGTGATTACCTGCCTGTCTTCTGTTCATGTATGTGCATGCATGTTTGTGGAGGCCAGAGGGAGGTCAACAACCTCAGATGTTATTCCTCAGGAACAGTGCATATTTGTCTTTAAAAAGTGTATTTATTCTTGCTGGGTAGTGATGGGGGCACGCCTTTAATCTCAGCACTCGGGAAGCAGAGACAGGTATATTTCTGAGTTCGAGGCCAGCCTGGTCTACAGAGTGAGTTCCAGGACATCCAGGGCTATACAGAGAAACCCAAAGAAAAAAAAAGGTATTTATTTATATATTTATCTTAAGCCTGAGTCTCTCACTAGGATCTGGAGATCCCTGATTCAGCTTAGCTGGGTGTCTAGTATGTCCTAAGCCAGGATTGCAAACATGTATGTTCCAAACTTGGGTCTTCCCACTTGCAAGCATTTTCCCAACCAAGTGGCTCCCAAGCCCTGACAAAGTACCATTACCGATGAGCCAGTTGTGCAAGTATCCTTTTTGCCTCCTGCTGTACCTTCTCCCAGAGTTGGTCTATCTTCTTGGAGGCTAATTCACCACTGCAGCTCTCTTTTCAGACTCCTCTGCTAGGCACTGGTTGGTGGTCCAGTGTCTTCCACATGATCAAAATCGAA
Organism: Tokudaia tokunoshimensis; assembly: GCA_036184795.1. Lineage (NCBI taxonomy): Eukaryota > Metazoa > Chordata > Mammalia > Rodentia > Muridae > Tokudaia > Tokudaia tokunoshimensis. Next base: position 147,045,579 of record BTHU01000001.1, read on the forward strand.
CAGCCTCCTCTACATGGCATTCCAGAGAGAGCTCCGAGATGCCATTCCCATTCGAGAGCCACAGGGGCCTGTTTGGATGGGGTATCAAAATAAAAGAAATTCTAAAATGCAGAGCAAAGTACTCTTTATACCTTGCTCATTGGATTTGCAGAAACTCGGTTTGGTGCCGAAGAGTGGAGTGTTTTGAAAGCGGCAGTAAAATCGAGGAGCCCCCTTTAAAAGAGGCCAGATTCTTTAGAGTCAGAGAAACAGCGGCATGCCTGTGAGGCTTACAATAATACTTGGCTCTGCCTGGTGTTGAAAGTGACCAAAACTAATCAGGTCCAGGAGAGTATTCCACAAAGCTGCTTTTCTGACTCTCTGCCTCTGCCTGCTTGCTTGTGCTACTGAGCAGATTGCTGGAGCTGGTGCCAACTCTACATTGCTTAATAATAATTCTCATTAGCATGCTGCCTTGGATGTGTATCGCAGAGCAAAATTTAGCTTTTCCTTGGTGTGAATCAAGAGAGGAGCATGAAATTCTAAGCTGAAGCAAAGGCTTTAAGGACCTTGGACGGGGTTACATTTGCAAAGAGTAGCGGCCCTCTTTGGTCCCCAATCAGGGGACAGGGAGACAAAGCGGGATTTTACTCCCAAATGGGGAGCTTTGTGTTCTCTCTCCCGCTCCACTTGCAGCTTCTGAGATGCCACTTGTTTGTGCCTTGCTATTGAATAGACTGATACATTCCAAACACCCAGGCCTGTCCCGGTTCAGAGCCCCGTGGAGTGAATGCTCTCAGCTCTCGCCCTTGAATCTACCCAGCACCCAGCGTACCTGCCGGTCCATGACTTTCCTGTGGTCGCTCACATTAGTTTTGGTTACGAAAGTGAACAAGAGGCTGTTTACCCTCCTGCAGATGCCAGGGTGACTTGAATGCCACTCTGAGGAGACACGCACAACCTTGCACATTCACAGCCTGTTTAACAGGGGCCATATTCCCCACAACGGCTTTCACATGCCATCTGCTGTCACATGGTACCACGTGCCAGGTCCTTAAAGATATGTATTCAATCCTTCTCACCCCTCCTTTAGGAGTGGCAAATTGAAGACAACTTTAAGCAAGGTTTCACACTGAAGGAATTATGTGCATATCAAACGTATTGAATTAAAAGAGGATTTTTTTTATTGTCATTCCCGGCTGCAAAGTGGCAATCAGACACCCTCATGAAAATTTTAGAGAAGTTATCAGACTCAGTGGGTAGCGGAAAAGACACCACTAAAAAGTAATCATTTTTGTGTGTGAATCTACTTGCCAAAAGAATGACAACTACCCGAAAAAGAATTGGAAGGAAACAGTCCAAGGTATTTTATAATTCTATACTCCCTTTTCCTTTGGTGCTGGGGAGGGAACCCAAGGCTCCATGCGCACTGCAAAGCCACTGAACTGCTGAGATGCTCCCCCAGTCTCTCATGATTTCCATTCTCCTGTTGGCCTGTGTGCCCTTCCTCTGATCTGGTAGAGCACTGAGCTCAGTGGCAGAGGAAAGACACTTTCTGAAGGGGTTGAGGGGACTGGTACAAAGCATTCCAGGAACAAATGAATTAGAACATCCCTGTCACGGTTTGCTCTCGAATGATGGCGGCGTCTTCTTTGTTAATTGAAAAGAAATGTAAAATGGGAGAAAAGGCAAAAGGGAACAAAATGAAACAAACAAACAAACAAAAAAAATGAAATAGAAAAGATTCCAGTCTCTCCCCTCCTCTGCGACCTGTGACAGCACACTGTAATGTCTCGAGGCCGTGCATCTTCATGTACTGTTCTGATGCTGTCTGTAGGGAGCCTAGAACAGGAGGCTGGAGAGACGGTCTGTAATTGAAAGTTCTTTGGGGGAGGCGTTCTATCAGGCCTGCTAAGGGAGTCAGCCGCACCTGCTGGCTTTTTTATGTTGAGCGACTCTGAAAGGATGGAAAGCGTAAAGAAATTGAATGGTGTTATTTCTTTTATAATCTCTCAGTGGAAATGCAGTTTTCAAAATTATTGATAAGATGTACCAGTCAGACCAAGGTTTTTTAAGATGAAACTGCAATCTATAGCTTGTTTTAAGCTTGTGGATCATGTCCAGCTTCTCTGACAGACTCTAAACCATTGCTATAATCTGTAGCCATACATGAATTCCTAAGTTGCTGCCACGGTGGCTCTCAGCGAGGGCTCGGCATTTCAGATATCACATCGCTCAGCTGTAGATACTGTACCACAGGTCCATATGTCTGTTGTTTTAAGAAGATTTAGTCTCTTGTTATGAGTAGCTTAGAAGAAAGGCTAGCTATTTAGGATCTAAGAAACAGAGATGAGACAAGAGTATTTCAACCAGCCCAGACATGATCTGAGCACCACTGCACATTTCTGAGTGCAGCCACATACAGCTCCTGTTCATACAACTGTTCAGCTGTCTTTGCCTTGAAGGCCATTGTCATGGGGACACATGGATTGCACTGCCAGCCTGCCTGGCTCTTAATTCCCTGGACAGGGGGATCCCTGAGGGCAGGCAGGTGTCTGTGCCTCTTCCAGTTCAAACGCTATGAGTCTCACTGCCCATCCAGAGGTCGCTCGTGGGTTTGAAAGGATACGGTACATTTCTGGTTGGATTCAACCAGGAGGGGGGGAAACATCCTTATTTACGACTCAGGTTTTGTGCTTAGAAAGACATCTTTACACTATTTTTATGTGGCCGTATTGTAAGTCCTGTTGGAGATGGAAAATGTTATCCTCGAAGGCCCTATACAACAGAACTCACTAAACTGAGGGGATTTCTGTGGGCGTCTCAGCTTGTTTTTTCAGCCTTGCTAACAAGGTTGACAAGCATTCACAGGTTTTGTCATCTAGTAGCACACCATGCACTCCCCAAGTTACCAACAACCCGTTCTTCAGAAGTGGTCCCATGACCCAGACATGTCCTATCCCCCTGGTCCAATCAGAGTGTGCCCTGGGATTCTTGAGCACACAGGAGAGCCAAAAGTCTTCTTGCTCAGTGAGGTGTTGCCTGTGGTCCTGTTCCCTTCCAGGTAAAACGTAGAAAGAACAAGGTAGACAGAGCAGCGACAATGACAACCGCTGTCAGAGAAAAACCCAGCAGCGTTCTCGGTCCTGTTAAGTTCCCAGCCTGGCTTCCTGTGGCCCTCTATCTGTTCCTGGTGAATCCGATTGCCCGATTCCGTGAGTTCGTGGTGAGTTTTTGTGGCCTGCCGTGTCCCTCTTAACAGTAGAAAGGAAAGTCGATGGCCAACACACACTTCCGGTGAAGTGAAGGATCAGTCCCTCCACCAAGGCTGGAATCACCAGGAAGGAGAAGCAGCACTTTCTCAAGAGCACCTGGAAGCAACAGGAACTAACGTGGGTGCCTGCTGCCCAGTAGTTTCCCACAGTAGTTCCCCAGTTCCTTTCTCCTATGATCTTGTCCTCTGTGCTGAGGATAGAGGGTGGTGGGGTAAAGTGCCGGAAGGCAGTAGAAACGGGAGTGGAAGTTTGTGTAAATGCCCATGGCTGACTCTCAGCCCAAGGTTTGGGGCCGGTCTCTCTCTATGGTTATTGTTTTTCCTGTAAGGGCCACTTTAGAGAATTCACACAATGAATTCCAAACCATAGGGGTCGCAAGAGAATCCTTTGCGGATATGAGGCATCTTCCTGAGATAGAGGCTCAGTTTCCCTGTAGGCTCACCTCCTTGCCCTAAAGTGGTGGGGGTGGAGGTAAGGAAAAGAGAGAAAGGAGAGCTGAACGCTAAGGTCCTGGGGGGCGTTTTCCCCAGGCGCAGGCCGGGTTAGGGGTTAAGCTGAGGTTGGAAAATCACCACTCCGGCATGCTTCGCCAAGACCTGATGGGACTAAGGCAAAACAGAGCCAAAACAACTTGCTGGCTCTGACTTCCGGGACTTTATTCAGGAAGTCCAAGGAACCCAGGACTCTGCATGTCCACCAGGTTTCTCATTGGTACTGATACACTAGGTCCCATGACTCCTTGTAGGAGAAACTGCTAATCTAGAACATCTCCCTTCAAATCCTGGACTCCATGTACACGCCCACACAGCATCTTTTTATTTTTTTTATTTTTGAACAGTACACCAGGCAAGATAACATCCTCTATCCTATTGCAATGCTGACATATTATCAATATTTCAAAAATGTGAGATTCCAGGGAGTAACGGTTCGTATCAAATGCTCACTTTCTGCACACTTCTGCAATTTTGTGCTATGCATCTGAAATCTGACAAATGATATTCTGGACCCAGGCAACAACTACTGAGGCTGGAAGGAAAAAGATTCTAAACCCTGATGTCCGTGTTCCCTCTAAGTGCATTTTAATTGAGTAGAGTGTGGTTTGGGAGCGGGACTGAGCAGCAGCAGAATGTAAGGGAAGTGATAAGTTCAGTTCTTCACATAAAATGTACATCAGGGGAAAAAATAAACAAGACGAACTCAAAATACTGCAGCAAATGTTGGGCTGAAATACTGCCAGGTGTGGAGGTGTAGAAAAATGAACACACAATTTGGTGGCAAGGCACAAAACTGTTTAAATCCTTCTACAGAAGTTTCAGAGGACTATAATTTTGGCATGGATCTATGAGCACAGTTACCAGGTTTACCATGTAGGCATGCCAATGGGATCTGTAAGGATTACCTTGTCCAGCCTGAGATATTGCACAACTCCTCAAAACATTGCCTTCACATATGCCAAAGGAGAAAGAAGTCAGAACATTTCTGCATACAAAAAATAATAATAAACCCAACACAGAAGGTATGAATTCTGCATAAGTGGTAGTAAACTTGTGCTCTCTTCACAAAGTAATATTCTTACAAAGGACAAGTGGATATATTTATATATTTGGGTACATGCAAATATATATATACATACATACATATATCTTAAGTTTAGCTCACTATAAAATGTATCTTTGATAGCTTCTGCTCATCACTAATGCTGAAGTAAAAGTTTGAGATGGGAGAATCCAGGGTACCCTACGTGATGGTGACCTCCATCTTTCAAATGATAGAATCTGAAATCTGAAATGTGTTCTCCCCAAAATGATTGGTAAAAGGTAGGGATAGAGACTTGTGTACCCAGCATATGTATTCTAAAATTAACAAAATCCTGTAGCCCTAACCCTTGTTACTTCTGGTCGATATTACCCACTACCTGTGCAGTGTTCATGGCTGTCTCCCTAGTAACCGCCACCTGTGCGGTGTTCATGGCTGTCTCTAGTGTTTAGTAACAGATCTGAAGGACAGTAGGATGGTATGAGGCCTGCGGTCCATGTGTTCTTATGTTCCTCACATCCTTATTGTCTTTCTAACCAAAGGCTCAAACCCCAACCACACACACATGCAAGAAAGGCAGTCACCTGCCCTATACCAATCTTAACACTAGCAGTGAAGTGGATTTCATCAGGTAGAATTTCTAAATACCGAGATGTTATTTTGGAAAAAAAAATAGAAAAAAAGCAGATTTTAGAATACTAATACGAAACAAGGAACAATGAGAGCAGTGTGTCCTAGTAAAGCATTTAGAGAAATGCTTTGAGCTTGTTCAAAGTTTGCTCCTTCCCAAACTGAAAAGTTTATCTACTATATATATTTGTATGTGTTGTATGTGTATATGTATATATCTGTATGTATGTATATATATATATATATATGTGTGTGTGTGTGTGTGTACAAACACACACACATACACCCACACACACATGTGCCAGACTCTTACAGGGTTCTAATCTTTACAGTAGTGCTCACAGAAAGGTGTTATCATAATCTGAGAGGTGAGAAAACGTAAGCGAGGTCTTGCACACGATTAATCAATGAGTGAAGTAGGATTGTAAACCAGCCGTCTCAGGCCCAGAAAACCGACATTTCTGTCTGCCTATTGCTCCTGCACATTGGAGAATTGTCATGAAGATACTTTTTGAATCCATCCTGTGATAGATTCAATGATAGTGACCAGAACTTGGGATAAGCACAAATGCAGGTCTGGAGGACAGAAAGGTAACAGAGATTTAAGAAAGAATATTGAGATAACTCCTTCCAAAAGAAAGATGTATTGTAAGTTTGCCAGTCCTTTGATTTAGCCTGAAACTGCCCCTGACTATCAAGTAATGAAGTAATGAGTCTGTTTGGCACACATTTATCAAATGGTTGTTATATATTGAGCACTATACTTGGGTCTTAGGAACAGTCTCTACTCGTACAAAATTTATGTAATGATTCTCAAACTGTCACACTCACAATATTCTGAACACTTCTGACAAGTTCTGATGGCAGTGACCTACCTCTAATCAACTTGGATTCACTTCCTGTGGTGGTTTGAGTCCCTTTAGGAGCCATTTTCATGCTTAGTCCCTAGTAGATAAGGTGTTTGAGAAGGCTTAGGAAGGTGCCTTGGAGGAGGTGGGTCAGTCCCAGAATCTGTCTGTCTCTGTCTTTCTTTCTGCCTCTTAGTTTGCTGTCTACAGATCAGGATGTAAAGCTCTCAGCTACTGTTCCAATGCTATGCCTGTCTGCTTCTCACCGTGATGATCATGGACTCTTAAACTATAAGCAAGCCCCTAATTAAATGCTTCCTTTGATAAAAGTTCCTTGGTTATGGTGTCTCTTCACAGCAATAAATCCATAACTAAGCACTTGCTCTTGAGAGACATCTAGATATAAAATTTTCAAAAACTCCAAGGCTTGGTGATTAAAATGTAGAGTCAGATCTGAGTTCCTGTTTCTGGGGTGAGGTAACTCAGGAATAGTAGAATAGAGATGAATTTTATAGAAGGAATACTAAGCCATTATAGAGTTTATACAAATATTGTTGTTTTCTGTCCCTTGATGTGACATATAAAAGACTGGGAAACCCTGAAATAGTTAGCAAATAGATCATTCTGCTAATGATGCACCTTGCATCCTAACTTGTAAATGTACATGGATTGTGCCTGCATGAACATGTGCTCTGAAGCATTAACAAGAAATCTGAACTACAATCTGAAGCACTTGTTCAATGCAAAAAAATTTCTTTTGCAGAATTTTCCTCAGTAGAGCAAATATAACTGATAAAATCAGAACACAAAGAGGGATCGTAGAAGCTGTCTTCCCGTGCAATCTCTTTTGTCTCTGGAGAGAGGCAGCTACTTCAAATCACAGAATAAGACAGGGATGGAGTTTGGCACAGAACCCACTCTTTCAAACATTTCTGGGTTGCTTGATTGTAGAACACATCCCTGAATAGGATGCAGCATTTAATTGCTTCCAGTACAAAATTAAATGGCACACCACCCCACAATGGACACTTCTCCTGTCTTCGCTCCAGACTCTGGATAGTAGGTAAAGTGACAGTCCAAGAAGTAGACATTCAAGGCACCCGGTCTCCAGAGGGGCTGATTATTTCCTTACGATCCACACAGACACAAAAAGAAGAAAAATGACACATGAGGTTTTCCCCAGGTAGATAAAGTGCCAAGCGCCTGCCAACCTTGCTTTCCTCTCCCTGGGTCGCCTCCCCGTCCCCTCTGCCTCCTGCTGTTTTCATTGCTATCATTATTTCTGTTTCTCTGAGGATAGAGAGTGCTGGCAGCCCGCTCTGTCCTTCTCGCAAGCTCGCTGTCATCTGACGGTTCTCTAAGCTCCCTTCCATCTAGCTCAGCTCATTTCTCCCTCCAGCTTCTACATTATTCCTCATTCTCCCTGCTCAGTTCACCATCCCATCAGTCACTCTCTGCCACGGCTGTTATTGCTGCTGCGGTCCCCTACTGGTTCTGTGACTTTAATCACCACCATTTCCAGAGGAAACTCTAGCTGCCCTGATTATAAGATTCTGGTCCTTCACCCTGATCTTGTTTGATGGGACTTTACTAAGTGGGCTGAAAACACATACTGGCTGGAGATACTTGTTCCCATCTGCTGCTACCATCTATTCCCTACATGATGCCCCAGTTCTCTGTCCTTCCCCTTGCTACTTTACCTTTCCTCAGGCTCTTCTTCCACATGGTATTCCCAGAGTTTCAGAGTCTCCATGACTGTTTGATAGCTACTGTGACATAGTATTGTTGACTCTAAGGGCTTTGGCCTCATTATCTGGCTGAAAACTGCCACAACACTAGATATGTGACCTCAGGCAAACCACTGACCTGTTTGCTCTCTAACAAAGGGATAATAACATTATTAAAAGGATAATGATATTAATTCGTTCATGGTGTTGCAGGCATCAAATGGGATGGCGCGTGGGAAGCACATAGCATACATAGAATGGAGAATAGTAAGTGCTCACTGACACCAGTCGCTATTATTTGATTATAACTATCGACTACCTGTTTACAGATCCTTCCGACTCTACGTAGTGGGCCACACTATTATAAAAGCCTGGAAAATGTAGTCTGTGTTTCTTTGATGCTTTGTTGGCAAACTGTGAAAGGAAGAGTAGATATTGCAGAACTTAAGTGACCTCTGTCAGAAATTCAACATTATTTCAGTGTGAAGAGAAGGTCATATGAGGGAATGGCTGCCTCTGCCTCTCTTCACCTAAATCTGCTCATCTTAAATATTAACTCCACTCAAAACCAAGAGTGGCCCAATTCTTTTATCTTTTGGCAGGATTGGTTATCACATCGTTTGTTTATCTCTCAGTAATTTTACAGATTATAGTCTATTTAAACAGTATATATCAGTATACATCAACATAATACCTTGTTGACTACATCCTATAGTTGTGAAGTAGGTGATTTGAGCCAACTCCTTTGTAAAAGACGATGAAAGAAGTTGATGTATAAGAAGACATTACTGAAAGCATAAAAGAAGGCAAGACATTGGGGAAATTTGGGGTAAAATATAAAATATGAGAAACTGGGAAAGGGGGAACATATGCCTCAAAATAGATTTTCTTCTTGAGGACTTTTATCAAGTCTTACGGAGGGGCTACAGTGCTAAACAGCTATTGGTGTTATTCTTTGACTAACATATAAGCTGAAAACTAAAATGTACTGGGGGTAAATCCCTTTAAACTGAGAACATGGCTGCATAGCTGTCTGTCTGTCTGTCTGTCTGTCTGTCTGTCTCTCTCTCTCTCTCTCTCTCTCTATCCTATCTATCTATCTATCTATCTATCTATCTATCTATCTATCTATCTATCTATCTATTATCTATCTATCATCTATCTATTATCTATCTATCATCTATCTCATGTATCTATCATCTATCATTCTCTGTCATCTATCACCTTTCTTTCTCTCTTTCTTTCTTTCTCTCTCTCTCTCTCTCTCTCTTTCTTTCTTTCTTTCTTTCTTTCTTTCTTTCTTTCTTTCTTTCTCTCTTTCTCTCTTTCTTTCTATCTGGCTGTCTATCTTCAAGGATAGGTAACAAACACAGGGCCTTGTCCAAGCAAGATGTATGAGCTTTACAACAGGGCTACATCCCTAATTTAAGCCACACTGCTGCTATGAGGAATTACTTCAAGTACACCCATCTTGTTTGAATTTGTAACAAGTTCTGCATCACTTTGCATCATTTAATGGTGGTACAAGTAAACTCCAACTTTGAAATTATAATATTCCTGGAATGATAACACACCGCTACTTGGAATAGCTCCTTGGAATGGAGATATCATTTCACCAGGCCTAAAAGCTTCTTCCAGATAGTTTGTAAACTATAACATCCAGCATGTGATGATGAAAACCTACTAGGCTTACAGAGCAACAGGACATGGTGGGTGAGTCACAGGAAGGACAGAAATCCCAGCGAGCTGTACCCAACACATGAGTTATCACGTTTGTCAGATATGCTGCACAAAAGAGCTTGGCTCGCTTCATTATGGAATAAATTTTAATTCTGAAAACATAGGAAGTAAACTAAAAACTCCACAGTTTCATGCAGCATAGCAAGAAAAACAATTAAAACTTCAAAACTTCAATTCTTAAAAAAACTTAACCTAAAAGGGAAATATGAAGAATGGATTGAAAATAAAAGAAAATCCGGTTGTGTAGTGGTGGTACATGCCTTTAATTCCAGCACTCAGGAGGCAGAGGCAGGTGGATCTCTGAATTGGAGGCCACCCTGGTCTACAGAGAAAAATTCTGGGACAATCACCCCATCTTGAAACAAAAACAAAAACAAAAAACCTTAAAAAGAATAAAACAAAACAAAACAAAATCCAGTGATATGTGCTCAATAAAGGACAATGTGTAGAAAGGATACAGAAAGTTCACAGGAAAAATAAATCTTCCAAATGTTCACAGGAAGGAATGAACCGTGGCTATGGCTATTCCGTAGTCAGCGTGGCCTTAAGAGTAATGTACAGTGTTGGTACATGTTTAGAGCAATGTATATTGATAAAACATCCTATTTACTATAAAAAATTACAAGTTGAGATTTACAAGTGCCCAGTAACATGGCCTCAGAACACAGAAAGCCAAGCACTGAAATTATTAAAGTAAAAAAAAAACAAAAACAAAAACAAAAACCCCACAAATCTACAAGCATTGTGGAAGGTTTTCAGTTCACAGCTAGGTAATGCATGGAATAAAGCTCCTGAGAGAGGAGTAAAATGAATGATTTAAGAACACATTCTGTTCTGAAGTAACAGAAACTGTGGTGAGAAAGAAAAAAGTCTTACTATGTAGCCCTGGCTAGACCAGAACTCACTATATAGACCAGGCTAGCCTGGAAGTCAAGAAATCCTTCTGCCTCTTGCCTACATGTGCTGGGATTAAAGGCATGTACTCTCATTCTGGGTCCAACCTACATATACATTCTTTTCAAGCACGGAGCCCATAAACTTTGCAGCAGTACGGTCCCCTAATCCAGTGACATGGTACCATATGTTAATAAAAAACATAAAATTTCCCAGACTTTTAGAAACTGAGAGATACACTAACAAAGAATTCATAAGAGAAAACAAAACAACGAACAAACAAAAACAGGTCAGATGATGGTGACTCATGCCTTTAATCTCAGCACTTGGGAGGCAGTGACAGGTATATCTTTATGAGTTCAAGGCCAGCCTGGTCTACAGAGCAAGCTGCAGGACAGCCAGAGTTACCCAGAAAAACCCTATCTTGCAAACCAAACCAAACAAACAAAGTAAATGATCATCAGAGAACAAGTCAAAACTTCTGGGGTGTAGCTCACACAGCAGCTTAATAAATATGCTAGAAAAGAAGAAAAGCCTAATTTATAAATCAGTGCTTTAGAGCATCTACTCTCAGAGGACAGAAAGATAAAATGAGATAAACTGGAAGGCACGAGGACGAAAACAGAACCTAAGCAAGAAAACGTACACATGAGACGATGAAGACGATGGGCAAAGCCACAAATTGGTCCTCTGAAGAGATAAAACAGATAAAGCCCCGGAGAGACCGGTGTAGGGAAGGAAGAAGGTTCCTGGATATTGACTGTGGAAAGGAAGTCCTCGCTGTAGATTCTATGATGTTAAGTTAAAAAGCAGGCGTTCTGTCAAGACTTTTAGATGGAGAAACTGCTAGGCAAATTTACCTCACCATGAAAAAAACAGAGACTGTGAAAGATCGTCAAACCTGATTCAGCAGCTAAAATTCTTCCCAAGAGAAGAGTGGAGGCAGCAAGAGTCAAAGGGGAGGGGGACGTGAGGGACCATGAGGGCACATGCTGACAGTGCATTCTGCACATGCGTGTACAGAAAGTATAAAATCTTACTCTAGATCCACCCAGAGAGTTTCACTGTTGAGTTTGCCAAGTGTTTAAGGATGAAACTATTATAGACTTAAAAAAGAAAAAAGGAAAAAAAAAAGCTTCTAAAACGTAAAATGCAGGATGCAGTCCCAAAATTACTGCGTAAGACTAGAATAACCTGATAACAGACACTGACAAGTGTAGAAGGAGAAAGGGGATCTGCCAGCCATTCTCATGCACGACACAGATGCCAGTTCTAAATAAAATACAAGCATTCTGATCAACGCTTACGTCCCAAAGAATGGGAGGGACGCTGTCACTAAGTTCAATATCCACTCGCCATAAAACAGGAGACTTAAACAAGAGCACTCTCACGTTCATGAAGCTATCTGCAGGAAGGGTCACCTGTGTAACATTCTCTGAGAACAAAGTTGAAATGTCCCCTCTGGCCACATTAGTGGCCACGTCTATCCAGTATTTCACCTTATGGTTCATTTAAATTTATGATTGTTGTGCATGTCAAAGTGTGTGTGTAAGCACATCACAGTTGATATGTAGAGGTCAGAGCACAACTTTGTGGAGTCATTTCTCTTCTCCCATCTTTACATGGATTCTGGGTACCAAACTCAGTTTACCAAACTTCCGTGGCAAGTAGTTTACCACTGAGCCATTTTGAAAGCCCCCCTTTTGTCTTTTAAAAATTACTTGGGCTGGGCAGTGGTGATGCACACCTTTAAGCCCAGCACTTGGGAGGCAGAGGCAGGCAGATTTTTGAGTTCAAGGACAGCCTGATCTACAGAGTGAGTTCCAGGACAGCCAGGGCTACACAGAGAAACCCTGTCTCAGGAAACAAACAAACAAACAAAAAAACCAAAATACAACTTGGTAATATTTTCATACAAGACAAAGGAGAAAAAAGAAAGAAAAATATAAGAGAAAAACAGAATTATTTACAGAAGAATATAAAATTGTTTATGCAGAAAATCCAAAAGAATAAAACATAAATCATTATAATTCACAGCTGAATATAGAAGTTTGCTGGCTAATATTCAACATAAACCATGTCATTAGTCAAAGAATATACAGTATTTTAGAGACTCAATTTTAAGTTACAGCAAAATATTATAGGCTCAAGAACATTCTGAATAAAATATGCTTTTATCTCTTACAGATAAAAACATAACTATTCATCATGAGATGTTTTGGAAGATCTAATAAATAGGGGGGAATTTTATAAATCTAAATTATAAATTGGGATCATAATTATAAAAATTATGCAAGTTGACCATTCTGGATCTGAAAATGAAAGGTGCCACAAGTGGAAATTTCTATGCCATGAAATTTGTTATATGTAGAATATTATTTAAAAGCATCGTATAAAGTTACCTTCAGGCTATGCACATGTGGTAAGCATGAGACATGGACCAATTTTGTCATCAGACTGAGGTGACAGCCCTGAGGGCATATCATCATACATACACAAATTATGAAATTTGAAGCACTTTTGATTTGAAGCAGTTTAGATAAGGAATATGCAACTAGTAATTCTTCTAAAATAATAGATTCAACATAATCTTCCTCAAAAACCCTGAGGTAAATTAGTAGAACTGCAGAAAGCTATCTTAAAATAGTATATTTAAATGAAAATGGCTGACAATATCTATGAGGAGCAATGTCAGAGAACTTGTTTTCCTAGTAATGTGTGAAGGTGCCACTGGTAGAAGATCTAATCAACAGGCCCATGGCAGGAGAGACTGAATAAAGAAGCAAGCACACACACATGAGGGCACATATATTATGACACCTCAATGAAGAGACGGTATGGTCTTTCAATAAAAAGACAAGAGTCTATTAGTCAATGAGAAGAAAAGATACTAATAAGTCAATCGTGGTGGGTCATCTTGACTGTCAGCTTGATTGGATCTAAAGACACTTAGATTAGGACAGGTGTCTCTGGGAGTATTTGTGAGTGTGTTACCAGACACTAATAAATATTAAGAGTCTATCGTGATTTATGGTTTAATCCATAGATGGATGAACATTTTGAATAGACTATTAGGAACTAACCAGTGGAATTGTGCAACAGAAAGCTTAGTTGGAGAAAATGAGTTAGCAAGTGTGCCCTCAAACGTTATACATACAATCACTTCTTGGCCACCCTCAGGTGAGCCACTTCTGCCAAATACTTCTGCCACCATGCTGTGTCTTCTTTGCCTCAGGCCCAAAGTGATGAGATCGGCCTAGCACATACTGGACCCTGAAAACAGCACTTGAAACACCCTTTCTTCTTTACGCTGTTTCTCCGAGGTCTCCATTGCAGTGCTGAAAATCTGCCTAACATTTCATCACTTATAAACGGAATATGGACCTACTGTGAAAGGCAAGACACCATCATTCATAGATGGCTGCTATGAGAGACTGTCTTCATGACTTTTGTTTAAGTAGAAACTGCATCTGGACCAGGGGCCTGGACCAATGATACTGATAATAAGCTTTAAGTGGGCAAGCATTTGGTCAGTCTGCCTGTGGCATACCGGGAGGCTTTTGGCTAGCACCATCTGGCTATATACATCCTTGGAAGATGTCTCGATGTCTCTCCACCATGTCCAGCTGGGACTACTAAGACAACTGGAAACTTAGTGTAACCTAGTGCAACCTCTGGAGCCTAGTGTGATGAAGATAAGCTCAGCACTTCTTTATTTGGAGATAGAACTGTTTTGTTTTTTTTCTGACCCGAGAATCCGAGCACCAAATGCCAGCTTTACAGCAAAGAAGTAGCACTAAGAAAAGAAAAAAAAATGGTTACTTTCCGCAGACTTTTTATGTTTTTTTTTTACTTTTATGTTATTGATACTGGCTTACTGTATGTGCATTAATTTGGGGTTCACAATGTAGAATTAAAGAAACAGAAAATACAGTATCTGCTAAACAGATAGGTATTTTTTTTTATGTTTGGTGTCCTACTTAACTATTATTTGTATTAACTTTAAACAAGAAAACCTCAGCTTGTAAGCAAAGCAGGTGAAATTTAAATACAGAATGCAAACGATGGTGGAGCCAGGTAGATACTAAGGCGGTCAGAGGTCAAGCAGTCTCTGGGCATCCTGGGAGAAGTAGAGAGTAAAGGCAGGCAGAGCTAGCAACGCTTTGCTGGTGGGATTTAAAAGTTCATGACCTACCTGTTTTCCCCATCCTCCTCTTACGTTTCTGATGTTTTCCATACTGTTGCAACTCTACCTTGGCGGAGTTCCTCTAGCTTGTAAATGCAGATACAAGAAAAACAACAACATCGCTATTACTTTCCTATAAATAACCTGATAAGGAAATTCTGTTGGGAGCAAAGAATGAAGCATTCATGGGAGTGAAGAAACGGCTTCCCCTGGGGAACAGAAGTCACAGAGTCAGAAGCAGAGGACAGGCATAAGAGGATTGGAGGTAGCACAGGTTAAAAGACAGGGTGCAGAGCTGGTTGGAATTGTGAACAGACTAGGCAATCATTGTCCCTTTTTTCCCAGCCATAAAATCTAACACCTGCTTTTGTCTGGGGACTAAATGATTCTATCCATATTGCAGGGTTTTTTTTGTATTTATTATTATTATTTTGTTGCTGGTGGTGGTACCTATGTTACAGTCTTTGTTTTGTTTTTCTGAGACCATTCTGAATCCACTCTTTTGTCTCAGCCTACTAAAGCATTACAACTCTTCTATTCACCTGTAGCTATTGAATAACTTGGGAAATATTCTTTAGAAAAAAAAGTGGAGTGAATTTACTTTCTATTTCTTGTGATAATTTGGAAGGCGTCCTTTCAGAGAACCTACCAAGCATTCAAAGAAAAATTGAGAAAATCATTTACTTTCACGTGTGCTTTTTCTTTCCTTATTTAATTCAACATTTTTTTAAAAAAAATCTCTGTCTTGATGGAATGGAAGGATATATTGCTATTGCTCCGGATGCATAGTGATCTGAAATAATGCTTGTACAGCTTGGAACTAACTCAAGGACAAGAACCTCAAGATGGAAGTCTGTAGTCTGTAGAAGTGAAGACTGTCATTGAACAAGGCCAAGAAAGAATCTAATTTACTGAAAAGGAGCTCTATATTTCTTCGCTTTTGAGCAGTGGCCTTTACACTTTATTTTAAATCACAATCTACTGTAGCAATATTCTTTACATTGTAGTTTGACATGCACATCTCCCTTGTATGTTTGTACATCAGAACTACATGTTTCATGCGATAAAGTGTATCCTTACTGTGAATCCAACTCTGCTCTAAGATTTTCCAATCCCATTTGGGACAATGACATTAGATTCTGTGTTCCAAACTCTCAGGGCCTCTATTACTTGTCTTAATTATCTGAATGACAAGTCTCTTCAAGTTGGGCTTTTGTCATTTAATCTGATCATGTTCTCTTTTCTAGGGTCTGTGTCTACAAATGGAAACGTGATGAGGGGAACAGGAAATGGAAGAATGTTGAAAGTAACTTATTTATGACCAACTTGGTTAATTTACTCACAACATGAACTAATGCAACAAACACCCATCATCTTTTGTGTTACCTTACCCATTCAATTTCTTTTATTCTCCTCATATTTCCCACAAAGACTGGTTTTTCAGATATTAGGCACAATAGACTTCTTTTTAGAAGGGGGTAACTTAGATACAATGATCACCAATCATGCACTTTGACCACATCATTTCCTCTCATTGACTATGGAGGAACCTGGCTGCAGAGATGATGTCTATGTAAGCATGAGGCCCTGAGTTTGCATCTCTAATGCCCACATTAAAGCGGGGTTGTGGAAGCATGTGGATGTAATCCCCAAGCTGGAGGAGAAGGGATCATGACAGAAGGATCCCTGGAACTCTTGGAATGTCACACTGTTTCAAAAACAAGGTTGGAATCAATTAAGGAAAACCCCAGTCATTGACCTCTGACTTCCACATTCATGTACTCACATAGACACAGTCACACTCACACAGACACACATACTCACATGCAGACACATATACTCACATACAAACACACAAACGGAAACAACAACAAAAACCTAGGAGGTAACTTGCCCAAAGTAAAACATGTACATATCACACACACACACACACACACACCACCACCACCACCACCAACAACAACAACAACAACAAAAACCTAGGAAATAAAGCAACTTGTCAAAAGCAAATAAAACAAAACAAAACAAAAGCCAAACAACTAAACAAACAAACAAAAACCCCTCCAAAACTAGTGTGTGGGAGAGCTGAGCTGAAAGCCCGGGACAGGCAGACATAAGAATCACTGAAAAAATCTATCCCCCTGACATCAAAGCACGTTAGAACCATGAAAAGAAAAAAAGAAAAAGAAAAAGGAGATCGTATGTTTCTAATCTGTTAACACCAGCCAAGCTTGTTTGCGTGCTTCTCTTTGAATTGCTTTTGCTCTTAGGCTCTTATATTTACCAATCATCATATGGAACATATGTTGAACTTTACAACATGTATTTGCGTGTGCATTCCTGTCCCTCCCAAAACATCGTTTACTTGTTAGAGTATAGTTGGTAGCCAGCTTAGGTGATTTTCCTCATAAGAATTCCTAGTTTTCTGTGTCTTAACAAAGAAATTTAGAATTCTAACTTACCTTTTTAACACAGCACTTGCTTTTATTAACTTCCTTAATAATTGAAGAGAAGATAAAAATAAATGCTTTCATAAACATTACTTCTAAGCAGAAGCCATTAGTGACTTTAGTTACTTCAAATTACAGTTGTTGTTGTCTTGAGTGTGGGAAAAGACATACATGGCACAGTACATGTATGTAAGGAAGGCAGAGGACCACTTTGTGGAATCATGTCTCTCTCCATCCTTATGTGTCCCAGGGGTTAAACTCGTCTCAATACGACTCTGTAGCAATCACCTTTGGTGACCAAGCCATCTTCCCAAGTCTCTCAAATTGCTTTTAAAACAGATGCTTGCATTGGAAAATATTTTGCATGATGTGAAATCAGTTTTTTACGCTTTAGAAGAGTGGATTGAATTAAAATACCATGAGGATGAGCAGTGGTATCCATTATTCTATGCTCAATAAGCTGATAAAACTGGACTGAAATTCCAGAGCCCTCATCAAGTTCCTGGGGACACTAATTCTAAAGTCGAAGCAAATACCCAATGTTGCTGTTGTTTTTGTTGTTTTAATTATCAGTTTTATTAAGATAAAGCTTACATACTCTACTAGAACCCTAGTGCTGTTTCTACCTACAACAAAATTTCCAGCTCTTAAACTGTGACCCAGCTCTTCACTCATGCTTTTACTGTTTGCATGCAGCTAATCTCTTTTATAAATTTGTTTTCTCCCCTACCAGGACTCTCCCCAAGGACCTGCAGGTTTCAGATACTGACATGCAGATCAGGGTGTTTTTACACTCAAGCTTCCACCACTGGGTGGGTTTGGTTTCCAGGGAAGCAGCACCATAATGTTTGATCATGCAATCACCTCAAAGATACCTGACAACACCTTCTGTCTACAGAAAAACAAAATACCTCAGAAAAGGGATATTTAAAGTTTAATTCTGTAACACCATTCCCAGTTAACATCTAGTGTGTCTCTTAAAGATGCTGAATGGCAGCTCAGATGGGGATGCCCAGGTCCAGTAAGAGTCCTGTCAGCCTGTGATGATTTTCAAATGAGAACACTGGAGTCATTTTCTGAACAGTGTTTTCAATGGTGGTAAGACACTCCTCATATTAACTCTCCAGCTCATCCAGGATGCCAGACAAACAGACATGCTTTAATATCCAAAAGATCTTGTAAAGAGTAAAAATAAACCATGGCTTCTTCACACAGATTGAAAGCCACTGTCATTTTCAAGCGATAGTGATATAGAAGATATATGCCAAGGTGCTACACTGGGGTGGATTCCTGTGTGCTTTTTACTCCTCTGGGGAGAAATGTGCCAAAGAAGCAGCTTTGGAACTCACATTTAGGAAGAGGGGAGAGAGGCAGACATGGAAGTTGGGTCTTCAGGAGTGCAGTGCTGGAAAGGGCTCTGGGGAAATTGTCAGATGAGGCTGCCTACCTGGCATTTAGAGGGGACAGATGACACAGAAACCCTGTCTTGGAACAAGCAGGTTTTCACCCTTTAAAGAAGAAGTATCATCAGGTAACCCAATTATTCAAGTCAGAAAAGAGAATTATCCAAACCCAAGTAGGAAAACCAAAAGCAAAGCAAAAACCAAACCAAACCTTCATGGTAACAAAAACCAAAACTCCATGGTAAAACCTGAGTATGACAAGGGCTGAAAACCAGTAAGGAAGTTATGGTGTAGGGCAAAGTGGTAGAAACTGATGATGTTTCTTAGAGATCCACAAAAGCTGGGATGCCTAGGCAGCAGGCAGAGGGGAACAGCATCTTCCCAGGCAAAGGACCAGCTCACACTAGCAGCATGGAGGGGAGGGAAAAGCAGCCTTATTGATGTTGATGTTGAACTGGCAGTTTTGGCTTACATTCTCTCTCTCTCTCTCTCTCTCTCTCTCTCTCTCTCTCTCTCTCTCTCGTTCTTTCATTCTTTCTTTCTGACTGCCTTTTCTTTCTTCCTTTCTTCCTTTCTTTCCTTCTTTCTCCTCCTCCTCCCTCCTCCTCCTCTTCTTCATCCTCCTCTTCTTCTTCTTGAAAATGTATGGAAACAAGATGTGTCAATTTCTTCTCACTGCTATCAGTCCTCACCACAAAGTCTGTGTTTGCTTTAGTTGCTTAAGAAATACAAATGGATGCTCTTACAGCTGTATAGGTCTGAAGTATGAAGAAGCTCCCAGTGGGATAGAGTCCAGGTGTTGTAAGATGCATTATTCCCTTAGGAAAATTCTGCCTTGTTCAGCGGCCTGAAGCTGCCCCAGTCATGGCTTGTGACCCCCTTCCTCCCGAAACATCAGACTGAACCTTGCTCACACTGCCATATTTCTGCCTCCCGTTCTCCTGCCTCTCTCGTCCACTCAGAAGGACCCTGTGGACTCCACTGGGCTCATTTCAGTAACTCAGCTTTTAGGTTAGCTGATTAAAAACATTAATGTTATTTGCAACCTTACTTTTCCTTTTGTTGTGTAAGCTAATAGTCACCAATTCCAGGGATAGCTACAGTGGAAGCATCACTTAGGATGCCATGCAGAGGGACTCTTGTGGGTAAGTCCTGAAGTTCCTGGTGCTGGGGTAGGTAGGAAGACAGTCCAAGTTAGCAAAGGGATAGATTCAGGGCCCGTTCTCAGAGTCAGCTGATGTACCACTATGGGGAAGTCCTTAGAAAATAATCATGACCAGGTGAAACTTTCACACATTCTAACTTAAGAGTTTGGATGGGCTTCAGACATGATGATGCCAGGAAACTGATATGCTTGACCCAGAAGGCTTTTATGTGCCACCAAGTGCACCAGAATCCACTGATGCGGGATACAAGTGTGTATCTTAGTTCTAGGGCGTGAGAGCAGAAACTCATATAACACATGACTGAAAATCTTTGTTCTTTTCTGATTCCCATTAGTAACTTTTGTAAGATGTTCCTCTCCACTTCTCTATCTCATACTATCAGATTTAGCATCTGACCTTTACATATACTAAGTTCGCCTGGGAAAATATTACTCCAAATTGCACATTACACGTTGAACTCATTCTCTCAATCTAAGTTTGTTCACGACACTTAAGAAGAAAAATTACATCACTGAAGTTCATCAATAGCAGTTTATGTTACAATCCCTAGCCCATATGCTAAATAGTCAGACGTGTTTCAATCGCATGTTAGTAATATCTGTTTCCATTAGACTCCATTCTGTAATATTTACTATGTAAAGGTTTCCCAGTATTTGAATCATTTTACGTACTTTTTTTCAGTTTGTCTCTTGTTATTTTATTTCCTTCTTGCATATAAAATTGTTGGTAGTTACCATGGCAATTCTAATTGATTTCATTCTGCTGTTTTTTGCAGGCTTTGAAAAAGATTTGCACAATACATCCTTCATATTGTTATTTTTATCTTTGTGAGTCTGTAATGGCCTCTCAAAGGATAAACAAAAGCGAGAGACAAGAACAGCAACGCTACCTTGTTTGGTGTCAAAGGCTGGGACGAACAGAAGAAAACCAAAGAAGAAGAAGAAAAGCCAAGCCAGAGAGGACAATAAGGAAAAGGGTCAGAGATTAAAAGTAAAAGTGTGTGTCACACAAGAGAAAGTTCAGGTACTGGAGTCAGCAGCCGTACATGGCAAGAAATGTGCTTTTGGAGAGGATGAACTTGTCGATGGAGCCTAGAAGACCTGTAAATGATGGAGAAAGAGCCGAAGAGGTAAACTAGGTAGGTGTCACTTTTATGGTTTGTTTTATCTTCTGGTAGATCAAAAACTTCCATTACACACACACACACACACACACACACACACAGAGAGAGAGAGAGAGAGAAAAATACATACATATGAGCATGGACTTACAAGGTACATTTGTATGTCTATAACACTGGGTAGGACCAACTCATAGTCTTATTTTTAGGAAGCTAAAAAGTATGTTCTTTGATGTGATTGTGGCTTAGCTATGTCTTTGGTCATCTGCCTTCTACACAAAAGAGAATGATCCAAATGAGTGTAGTCGTAGAGATTAAAAAAAAGAAAAAAGGTTTCTTGGAGCTCTGGAATGAACTGGTATACTTTAGGATTTTGTATACCTTCAGAACATTTTTAAATTTAGGCCACATACTTACCTAAAGGTAATAATTACAAATGTTAAAAAGTACAGTCACATCCAGGCCAAGTGTGGTGGCACACTCTTGTGACCTCAGACCTTGGGAGAAGGAAGAAGCTGGAAGATCAAGAGTGTAAGGGTATCCACGGTTACATAGGGAGTTCAAGGTCCAGCCTGGGCAACATGAGCAAGGTCAGCCTGGGCAATATGAAATCTTGGCTCAACAAAGAAACAAACACAGCAGGGGGAAAAAAAAGCCTTTTGTAGTAAATAGTAAATTCAAGATGTAAGCATGCAGGATGAATTCTAGAAACAAAGACCACTCATGTGTTCTCTCCTTTGTCCTTTTACAGGGCAAAGCAAAGAGAAAACATGTTCACAATCGAGGTTGACATCTCAGAGGAAGAAAGTACTTCCAAGAATTGAAACAAGTAAGAAATGTCCTCAAGGAAAGGATATATTTATTTTATTTTATTTTACCTCTGAGATTACAACTCAATTACATTTTCCCTTCCCTTTCCCACCTCCAAACCCTTCCATACACCCTCACACTCTACTTCAAATTTATGGTCTCCTTTTTCACTAATTGTTAGTGCATTCATCTATATTCGCATATACGTGTATATTCCCAAATACATCTTGTTAAGTCTATGTGATGTTACTTGTATGTATGCTTCCAGGGCTGACCATTTGGCACTGGACAACCAATTGGTGTGCTCTTCCCTGAGAAGACTACCTCTTTCCTTCCCTTTTAATTTTCAATGAACAATTAAAGGATGTTTTAATCTACAATGGTCTCAACAACGTTACACTTTAAATACTTCCATCAGCAGGCTTCAAAGGATAGCTTTAGGAAGAAGAACAGCAAACACCATTCCAAGATGGTCAAGAGCCCTGAGGACGAAAGATGCTATACATGCATGATCTTGTTGCCTGGAGAATTACTCTACACTGGACTCCAAAGCTGGCATGTCTAATTCAGAGGACATTTGATCCCCAGGTGCCCTTCCTTATGTGCTAAAATCCAGATGTTTAATGAGGCTGCATCTATAAGCCACTTCAGATTCCCAGCTTAGCAAAGAAACATCAGCTCATGTCCTCCACACCTGGATAAAAAGATCTTGGGGATAGCAAACGTGATTTATTCAAGAAACGCATTGTAAAAATTACATTACACAGGCTTATGTGAAATATGAAAAGGCTTTGGGAGATAAATGCCTAGAATAATCCACCATGAAACTTGTAGATAGATTCTATGACCCTGTTCTTCTGGTGCAAACATAAATGTGTTTCTGATAAATATGTTTTATTATGTTTTGCTTCATAAGACCACCCTATTATAAATTCACGATGGTTAAAAGAAAAATTTAAGAACCTCTCTTCCCTTGGCAGCCAGGACAAGGTTTTTGAAACCAAAAACATATGTTTGAATTTAGCTCCACATGTGCCAACTAGCTATTGATTGAACACTGACACGTGTGAGCTCTAGGGATCCCAAATCTCTCAGGGCAGTAATGCTAAGTAAGGTATGCTCTTTACCCAGTGATGGAGGATTCATAGATGACTTCCCAAATCACTTTTAAAAAATCAGTGTGGGGTAAGTATGTGGTTGCTTGCATAAGTGCACGCATGTGTGTATGTATGCTGTATGTATGTACATGTGCAGTGTGTGTGGTATGGTATGGTGTGGTATGGTATGTATGTATGTATGTGTTGTACTATATGGTATATGTGTGTGGTATAGTGTGTGTGTATGCATATGTGCGAGTGTGTGTGGTATATATATGCATGTGCATATGCATGTGTATGTGCTGTGTGTGTGGTGTGTATGTGGTCCTTTTATGGCATGGTGTGGCACACACATGTGTGTATGTGTGTGTGTGAATGTGTGTGTATGTGTGTGCATGCATGTGCCTGTGTATGTATGTGTGTATGTATGTGTGGTGTTTATTTGCTGTGGTAAGGTGGGGCGTGTGTGTGTGTGTATGTGTGTGTGTGTGCATGTGTGTGTGGTGTGTGCACATGTGTTGTCTCTCTCTCTGTGTGTGTGTGTGTGTGTGTGTGTGTGTGTGTGTGTGTTATGGCATGAGCGTATTCTGGTACATTCACACAGAGCTTGGAGGAAGACATCAGGTGTCCTGCTTTCTTGTCTTATCCCTTTGAGATTGGATAGCTCAGTGAACCTAAAACAACTGTCAGCCAGCAAGCCCCTCCTGTGAGCCTCCTGCCTCCACTGCCCTAACACCCAACCCCACACTCAGTCTTCTCTGTGGGTGCTGGGGATTTGAACTCAGGTCATCATGCTTGCACAGTAAGTGCTGTTAGCTGCTGAACCTTTTCCTAGCCCCAGGCCATTCCATGTAATCTTTATATTTTCCTTCCTTTCTTCTCCATTTGAAAGATGCCCTATCAGACAGTGCTCATCTTTTCTCAGTTCCCTCTCTAGTTTTTCTCATAAAGGGCAATGCCCCTAGTCACCCTCGGCTTATTTGGTCCAGTCTACTGACTCTGCCTTAGGGATCCAGAACTATCAGAACACTCTAGCAGAGGAGAGTTATGTTGTTGCGCTGAGAGCAAAACCTTCACACAGGGGAAGACTGACTCCAAATTACTCTTCTGCTGGGAAAGTTTGTCGGTTGGTTTCAACATAATATTGCCTGTCTTTGGTTTGGACACAGTCTGAGCCAAGCCCAAGCCCTTCATAAATGACTTTCAAAATAAAAGTCTAGTGAATTCTCTCGTCGAAGAAGCCAGGGTGCTCTATGTAATCCCAGAGCCATCAGCAACCTGTTCTGATAAGGCTGGATTTTGCTCTCTAGGACGCTCCTTTCAAGTAGATCTTACCTACAAATTCTGTTGATTAGACTATGCTCTGATTAGATATGTTCTGTGGCCTAAGCCATGACCTCTGTCTTCCACGTGATCAACAGTCCTGGAAATGTGTCTTCTTTCATTGTTGCCCTCTGAAAATTCTATCTGAAACAATACAGATTGGCCAGGAAGAACTGATGACTCTTCTGGAAAAATCCAGCTGTTGCGGGATTTTTCTGGAATCAACAGGAGTCTACCCTTACCTCTGTCTAAATTTAGAGCCACTGAAAACACAGACAATAGAATTCCACAAAGGCCAAAATGTCTGCCTCTCAACTGTTCACAGAGCTTGTTCACAGGCCACGCATGACATTTCCCATCTAATCCTATACAGCACAGATAAACTGTGGAGCTGTGGCTGTGGGCTGCAGGATGGCAGTGGAAAAACTGTGGCAGGGGAGGGGGCAGAATACAGACTGAAGAACAAATATTGTCTGATACCAGGCCAGCTCAAAAGTTCAGTTCCCAGCAAAGGGCTAGTGTGGCTTGGGGCACAGTGAGGGAGTAGCAGAAAAATAGATTGGAATTCTTCTGAAATGACAGCAGTCTGACTGTGTGGGCCGCATCAAAGACTCTTAAGAGAGGGGAAGAGCTTGCCGTAAATCTCCAAGTCCTGGGCTACCCATGGCGGTCAATAGGATCAGCTCGGCATGTCGAAGGCACAGCAGCATCGGACTGCGTCAAGCACGCGGCCAGCCAGAAGAGATGCTGAGAAGCAAAGCAAGCCAGCTCCCTTCTCTCCTTCGTTTCATTACTCGCCACATGTTTTAGAACAATTCATTCAAGATTCACATAAAGTTAGCTATGGGCTTTTCTAAATAGAGCTCTTACATCTTAAAAATAAATCCCAGGCTTTTAAAGCACTGTAATTATCTTGTCTGTTATCTCATCTGCTGCTTCATCTTTCATTCCCTCCCTTGATCTTCTGTCTGTATGGGGTGTTGCCATTTCTGCAAAGCTTTTAAAGCAAAATTCTGGATATTTTCAGAGGTGGGGGAGGGGCGGGAGAATAGATTTGTCACGATTTATGTTACTTGCTTGCTTTTTTTTTTTTGGAAATTAACTCTTTAGTCTCAGGTCAAGTTCTGGATACCTGGGCATTTGGATTGGTATTTTAATCGTATCATTTTTTTTTAAATCTCTGTGATCATACTTCAGGATGAACATGCTTACAATTCCCTGTACTGTGGCATTCTTGTATTGAGGCATTCTTACTTTGACTGAAATCATGCTTCTAAGACTCACACATTTTAGGGATCTTGTGATTCATACTTTATATCCTGAACTTGAAGCTTAGTGAGGTCTTCACGTACACTAACTTTTCAGATGTGGAAAATGTAGAAGAAAGAAAAAAGTTATGTTTGACTGAATGCTACATAAAGAAGTGCAAATTTATGCAGAGCATTTGGTTTAGAAAGTATCAAATACTTATGCAAAATTTAGAGATTTCAAAATTTATAAAATAGAGGACAAAACATAAATCCGGGAAAAATCTTTTAAGCTCTCCTTTGACAGAGCCATTGCTAATAGTCTAGAATCTGTCTTTATAGTATTTAATAGCACATGCATCATGTTAATAAATTTTGAGTCTTAGAAACTAATGTTTTATATCTTTAACATTTAACATTATGAGCATGTTTGTGTTAAATGATTCCTAAAATTTTTATTTCTGAATGTGTGTATGTGTGTTGTAATATACATGTATCATGTGTGGAGTGGGGTGGGGTACCCTTTGAGACAAGAGCTGTGACATACCCCTAAAACTACAGTAATAGGCAGTTGTCATTAGAAGCAAACTCCAGTTCTCTGTGAGAGAAGCACACACAGCACTCTTAACCACTGAGCCGTCTCTCCAGCTTCTCATCAAGTGATCTTTAATGACAGAATCTCTCAAGTATTTTATTAAGACATTTTTATAAATATGAAACTCGTTGTACAAACATTTTTTGGTTGCAAATGATGTTGTTATGACCATTGTTATATAACATTTCACTGCAGTATATTATTGCTTACTTCCATAGGAAAATGTTAGTAGAATAAAAGAATTAATGTTCAGAAAGCAAAAGACCTCTCAATCTTAATCAACAGGCCAAGAAGTGATTAAAACAATGTTCAAAGGAACAATTACAAACTTACTTTGGAAAACAGTTTCGCAGAAACAGGATCAGTTGAAAGTCAAATGAATAATCAAGGTGTTTCTCAGGAGGGCAGAATCAGGGCAAACGCTGAGGGGTCTTCAATATTTCCTCTCAGTCATGGTGAGACCTGACAGATAAGACTTCTTCAGTTCAATTGATGTCTTTAAGCTAAAATAATTTCTCGGCACCATCCTTATTTATATTGCAGTCCAGATTGGTTCTTGGCTTGCAATATTCACCATCTTAGGAAGCACTTCAGATCTCTGTGTGTGCCCAGATGACTCTGCACAATCAACAAAGACTGCCATTTTTTCCTAACTGAAGGGCACTGTTGGACTGGAGCTGTCAGAATGAGAACATGCTCTGGGATGCAGGAAGAGAGGTGGCCCAGATCAGGGGAACTCAAGAACTCAGTGTTCATAAGAGAGAACAGAGCAACTTAAGAACTGAGAATGACAGCTTCACATGTCACAAACTGAAGAGGAGAAGGAGATATTGATCGCTTGGATGTGTTTATGATAGCTTGTTCTGTTGGAGGGATAGTTATTCCAATTTTTTTCCACATTTGGCATTTACACCTGATTTAATAATACTTTTCACTGTTCTATTATTTTCCTGGTGTATTTTTATATATCTTTGTTTCTATTGGAAATGGGGGGTTATGTGTCTATCTCCTAATCCAAATTCAGATTTATGTACAGATTAAGAAACTAGCAAGGGAAAAAGTCTGAGGTGACTCAGGTCTGGAAAACTCACTATCATCTTGGTAGTTACCTGAATGCCTCTGCCTGTCTACAAGGCCATGAGAAATTCAGGCACCCTGAGCAGAACTCTTTGGAAACAAAATTAGATTAACTTTTTTTCTTCCAACATTGTCTCTTGGAAGTTTCTAGGCTATTAAAGAATCAGTCAAGGAGACCATCTAAAGCATGTATGTAATGGAGCAAATATTTTACAAATGCAGAAGAAGCAAATAGATGATAGGGTGAATGTTCAAAACTCCCACCTCTACTAAGTGATACCTCATCCATTCCTTCAGCACATATTTATCAAAAATCTGGAAATATTGTGACACTCAAGTAGACAGTGTGGATAGAAGGATGAGTGTTTAGAAAGATGCTTATACTATTTTTTTTTAATTCACAGCATAGTAGACAGAATAGAAAACTGCATGAAGAGTGTACAGGTTTAAGGGATATGTGCTAGAGGATGAAGAGGTCTGTGTAAGTGGATGAAGAGGGATAGGATGCTGGTTACCTGGAGATATCAGATCTGAAGGGCTTCATGAGAGAGGAATGGGTGGGGCAGAAGAATGGAACAGAAGTGAGCAGAGGAAGGGAGGTGAAATCTGGCCACATGCCACCATTTAGAGGTCATTAGAAACACGTTGAGCAGATTGAGAAAGAGCAGAGACATGGCCAGTAAAGTTGACAACACAAAGGTCATTGGTTGGATGATTTATTATCTACGTAATTTATAGTTCAATGCACAAGTTTTTTTTTTGAGAGCGAGAGGGAAGTTATTAATAATTTGCCAAGACAGTGTGCAAACTGGGTCTGTCCTGGCAAACAAGAACATATGGTCACCCCCTGCCATTGTTGACCTTGATAAGACTGGTTTCATTGAAAGTGGAGTGATGGCAGTCTGATGTGTGTGGGCTGGGAGCAGGGCAGAATGAAACACGAAGAAAACAGGAGACCCAGAGGGACTTTTTAATAAGAAATTTTGTAATAAAGAAAGGAGGAAAAAATGGGACACAGCTAGAGAGCATTGGAAACCACAGAAAAGATTGTTTTAAAGTGGAGATTTTAAGTGGCAGTATGCCAGGGTGAATGATCGAGGGCTGGAAGAGACTCTCTGGATGACAGAGGGAGAAGACTGGAGCTGCAGAGGGTTTTGAGAGGGATTCTGTGATCATTTGAATGACCATCATTAGATATGAATACGACCAGTTGCACCCTTCAGTGGGAGGAGGCAGGGTGCTTGGACATGCGTGGGTGCAGTCGCTGCATTTCACAGAAAGAAAATGCAATTTCTTCTTAGCCAAAGCATGAGAGTCTACTTTGTGTGGAAAGTCTCCTTTCCCTCCCATGAGGAGTCACAGCTTACCACTTGAGGGCAATTTTCTTTACAGGCATTAAGAAGATACGTGTGAGCTATCGCTTCTCTCGGGGAAAATGTCCCAACGTGGAGCCTTTTATGCTTTAACAGCAAATGTAGAAATTCTCCCAGGTCCAATTTAAATCAGGCAAAGAAGATGAATATTACACTGGTCAGCAATTGCCTTTCACAGTGGGTTCGGCTGAATGTGGACGTCAACAGTTAGACTAGGAGCTGGTCTTTCAGATTTAGAAGTAAGAAATAAAGGGAAGTGCCCAGGGTACATGGAGATCTGGGTGAAAACCAGTCTTTGAATGGATCCACAGAAAGCAATTTCTAGTGGGAGCTTTGGCACCTAAGAGCTCTGTGACCCTGGGGCTCTTGCTGGGCCTTCACTGCTTTGTGTGGAAAAAGAAAACCGAGAAAATAGGTATCTAGCTGAACAAAGGCTGCGTGGACACGTGGACACACACACACACACACATGCACACACGCATCTTAGGAATTCTAGGAAAATGTAAGCTTTATGTAGGGGCCTCAGAAACTAAAAGACATAGATGAGTATTTTCAGGGATTTAATGAAGAACACAGGAATTAAACAGCTTAGATGACAAATAGCGTTCTTTCAATAGTCGAACCCTCTTGAACAGGCTCCAAGGCAGGGCTAACAACAAAGTCTATTTTCTCCTCCTTTTCTGAGATAAACTTTCATTTCCCCAGGCAGCCAGGAACAGTTGCTTAAAGAGAATTTATTCACCCGGCAAATAGCACCTGAGCAGTAATCTCCAGATGTGCCTTCAACTACTGCAGACATTGGCTGAGCACCACAGTGTGGTTCCCCTTGCCATCTTCCACTTAAGTCATGCCTGTGTAGGATATATATATATACACATACACATAGCCTGCATTTATACATGTATAACATGTACATACCTGGTGCCCATAGAGACCAGAAGAGTTTGTCAGATTCCTCAGAAATGTAGTTATAGATGGTTGTGAGTCACCATGTGGGTACTAGGACCTGAACCCAGGTCCTGTTTAAGAACAGCAAATGCTCTTACCGCTGAGCCATCTCTCTAGCCTATATACATTTTTTAAAAGAACATTTTCATCCATAATCTGAGTTTTCTTCTTCAACTATATTTACACAGACGCCTGTCATGTCAGACACAATCGTTAGAACTTATTTTTATTTTGCCCTACTGTTTGAAGGTCTTTTACCAGATGACAACTCAATCAGACTTGCTAAAAGGATAGTCAGCCAAACAATTATAGACAATTTCATTAGCCAGTGGAATAATCAAACAAAATCACAGTCATTTTGTAGTCATTTACTATTTTTCTGATTTCTTATAAATGATTGGCTTTATCTGAACTGTCTCCTAATCATCTAACAAAACCACTCTTCTTCCTCTTCCTGGACTGCATTGAATAATTCCATACCCTGTCTGTTCTTTAATTTATTCATTCAACAAAGAGGGTTTTAGACTTAGAGTCACTGAGGAGTCAATAATGAATAATAGTGACCTCTGACCTTTTATCACCCTAGCTCAGGTGAAGGTGGGCTGGGAACGCCACTGCTTTCTTAGAAAAGCTAAGTATGGATGACAGTGAAGAGTAGGAAGGCAGAGTGGTCCTTAGGCTTGGAGGAGGTGGGAGTGGCCCAGCCAGGGGAATCTTAATTCCAGGAACTGTCAGTCACTCTCCTGGTTCAAACAGCCTTTGAAAATGTTACTGAATCAGTGAATTCATATTTGTTAAATCAAAGAGAGTAAATGATAGTAAAATAAGTTAAACTCAAGTGATATGCATTTTAGTGTTCTTTTCCAGCTCTCTTAATATTCTGGGAGATAATTTGTTTTTAAAGCATGTGCTTTTAGCTGGCCATGGTGATGCCCAACTGTGGGTTTTAGGCAGGAGGATCTTTGGGGTCTAGGAGTCCAGAGTCATGGGGCATCTAAGGGAGCAACCCTTACTTGTCTCAGGTTCTGACTGGAATCAGCAGTACTCTATCAGACCCTATTTTTATTTTCATCACAGGTTTCATTCATTAATCTTGATTTGTTGGCAAAGTTTCATTTAGATGTTAGTTATGTTGAAAGTTACATCTTCCAACAGTTCCTGATATTTTATATCCAGTGTGAATCCTTCCCACACCTCTCCCTCGTCTAAACCCAGAAAAATGACATATCTGAGAAAATGGAGGCAAATTTGATGTTGATTTTCTGAGGTGATGTGAAAACCAAGAGCTGTCTAAACTAAAACATCAAAAGAATGGACAGGAGGCAGTGGGGTGGCATCTATGGTCAGGACTGGGGAGAGCTAGATAGAAACCACATGTCTGAGAATGCTCTCTAGCATGGATCCACTCTCCATCCACGATGGTTCCCAAGAGTGACCCCTTCTTCCAGATATCCTTTACAGAGCATTTCACACAAGGCAGACACTCCCTTTCTCACGTTTGTGGCAAATCTTCATTTATGATCTCTTTGCTGACAATGACTAATTCACCCATGTCATTGTTTCTCTAATCATATAATAAGCCCAGTAGATGCTCAGTAAATACTTGTTTAAAGGACCAGAACCATCAGTGAGTGTTCACATTGCCCTAGGGAGAACCTGTGATAATTAAGCCTACCGTTGAAGAATTTGAATCTTCTTCCTTGGATACATTTTTTTTAGGTTAGGACACTCATTTATCCATCAAATATGGCACAAATGAGTTCTTAGGGCCCTTTCCAGTGACATGATTAACTACCCTTTCTGAGAAGAGTTTTATATATGTTACTGCTAATAGCAAGAGAACTTCTCCTGGGGCCATTTTCCCTTTTATGTGATTACACTGATATTTTAGAGTAAATGAAATTACTGCATCCCAGATGGGAAGTTCTTTTGAATTTATGAAATGCAGAGATTGCTATAAGGACTCTAAAGTTGAGAAAGGTCTCTTATCCAATCATCAATGGATAATTTTGGTTATTATCACCCTCCTTACAAAAGTTCCACTGTGGTTACCAAAGTCCAAAATTTGACATTAGTGTTGCCCTTGACAACTGCATCCAGACAGTTTCTGTGGGAAATTCTCTGGCTATAGTAAAAAGATAATTACAATTGTAAAAAAAAAAATCTTAATATGTCTGAGTGTGATTTTATTAGATTTCCTTTTGTGACACTCTCTTGATCCATTCTACTAGAAATTACTATTATTATTCATTATTATTGTCATTACTATTATTTTAGAGCACAGCCTTGCAATAAAGACTCTTAAATAGAGACTAGATCAATCCCCCACATTCACTTTCTGTTCCACCTTTTATCCTTCAATGATGGACACAATGCTAAAGGTGGAGCATATCTACCTGGATAGGCTGTGTGTTAGCCACATCCAGGCTTCTCAAATAAAATTGTTAATATGTTTAGGCTGCTGGTTCTCAGTCCATTCTGATTCAGAGCCAACTATAACGGCAGTCTGCACAGAATTCAGTATATAGAAGAGAAGTGCTTCGTGCAGAGCTGAGATGGAAGTGATTTGGTGGGAGAAAGGAAGAATTGCAAACTCCAAGCAGGAAAGCTGGGATCATTATTGTGTATTTGATTGGATTGCTGCCTGTATTTCAGGAAAGCTGGGGCCCCTTGATTAGGAGGAACTGGAGCAAAGCCTTTGTGTACTGGCCTGTGCTGATTCCAACACTTTTAGGCAATGCCTTCCTGGTGAGGCCAATGCCATATTCACCTGGGCTGTGAGTAAGAGAGGAAGATACTGCCTTTGTCTCTGGAGTCATCTTTCCCTACCTGGGGTCTCCATACATGGTGGGGAAGATGATTTGAATGCCGTCACTGGGACTATCATAGTAATGACATGCAGATCCAAAGCCTGCTGCTGCTGCTGCTGGTGTGTGTGTGTGTGTGTTGTGGGGTGGGGTGGGGACCATCTATTGTGCGCTTCCCTGGAGATGACTGTGGCTGATTGACTCACTGTGCTCCTAGCCAGAGAGAAGGGTAGAGCAGGGACCTGGAGCTAAGAGAAGAAGTTCCTTGGGCTTCAACTCCAGAACTAAACAAAAGTGCTGGGCTGTCCTTCCCTCAAACTTGCAATTTATCAGAATCAAATAAAGAAAAACTGAAATGAGATTAAAGGAAACTGTATTTCCAATGTCTATTCCTCTCAAACAGGCTTGAAATGCCTTATGGCTAATGTGATGTCAGTGTTAATAGACAACTTGACAGAATGTACAATCACCTGGAAGATGGACCTCTGGGCACACATGTGGGAACTATTTTTAGTATATTGATTGAAGGAAAGGGGAAATCATTTGAAATATAAACAAAGAATATATATCTAATAAAATAAAGAAAATAAAGTTGTATTGATTGATCTGGGAAGACCCATCTGGGCACACATGTAAGGAACTATCTTTACTACATTAATTGATGTGGGAAGACCCATCTTGTAGGTGGGGCCTAGGCTGTAGAACTGGAGAAGACAAGCTGAGCAGTACTGTGTGAAGACTAGTGGTCTAGTTCCTGACTGCGAATTCCCCAAATGGTGCCCTGTGAGCTGGAACTGTGAGCTAAACTGCACCCTTTCTCTCCTAAGCTGCATTTTATCACAGCAACAGGAAAAGAAACTAAGGTAAAAAAAAAATAGTCCCTGCTCCCTAAGACAAATGAACCAAGTTGGTTGGAAGACCCATGTAGCCCTGGAAAGGCATCCCCACCAGGCATTTTCAAAGACAGAAATTGAGTATGAGGGCAGATGTGGCCTAGTAGATCCTTCCAGGGAAAATGACCAGGTCCTATGCAGCTGGCCAAGCAAAAGGACAATTCTGCAGCAAGACAGGGAGCTGGGGGACTTCAGAGATGGCTCAGTGATAAGCACTGACTGCTCTTCCAGAGGACCCAAGTTCAATTCCCAGTACAAATGTGGCAGGTCATAACCATTTGTAAATCCACTCCCAGGGGATCCAGCACTATTTTCTGAGGGCATTGCACACAATGGTGCACATACATGCAGGCAAAACACTCATACATAGAAAGTAAATACAATTTATAAAAAAGGGAAAAGAAAGAAAGGGATTGGTGTTTCAGCCATGTGAAATTGCTTCCTCACCACCATGGGACAGTTACTGCTACCCTTTGTCTCCAATGGGAGCATATTATAGAAGTTCTGTTCCTCTGTGCACACTAAGGGGAGATGGCTTGCCCTTCAGTCCATAGGCCAGACAATCCATAGCAAACCAAACAGATCCCGTTCTTTTTGTATCTGATTAAAGACTGTATACCAGTATAATGCCATATGAAATTGGAAGAGAGAAGACTGTGGGTAGAAAAGTTTAATGGGGAAAAGGGAGATGGGGAAGAGACAAGGGTCAAACAAATCTAAGCGTAAATGTATAAAAAGGCCATAAAGAGGTTCGTGGCTGTGCACGCTAATTCAAAAGGCTGGATGCAAGAAATGAGATAGGTTTAGAGGTGATCTCATTTGGGATGGTCTTTGTCTGAAAAGAAAATGGGTAATCATAAAACTCTAACACTGGCTGGAATCAAGTTGTGCATATTTGCATTCCGATATATGTTTATTATAAGTTTTACTGGTTATAGGGAAGTGGTACATAATTTATAAATAATGATATATAACAATTACAAGAATAATATGAACTGGGCTTTTCATAGATTCCTTATAAACAGTTGGTTCTCACAGGGGTGTTTTTCAAACCAGCCAACTGACAAATGAGCCTCTTCCTACATGAGCGCTGCTTGATATGTTCAGAAGAAAGATAAAAGTGACATGAAGAAGCTGTGTGTCACCGCTTTCCTTGTTCATCAAGGATATGAGTAACATTTTTCAGATCATCATTTTCCAGCAAGGAGCCTGTTTCCTTCTGGGGCTGTTTATGAGGCAGGGCCTGCAGTCACAGAATGCTTTCAAGTCTAATTTGCACTAGCAACACCTTCATCGTTGCACTAAATGTGGACAACCAACAAGACAATGCATCAAGCTAGTTGCAGGAGCTGATTCTTGGAGTGTAACTACTCTCTCTGTGGCTGATGTAAGTTTATCACATGCCTATTGCTGAGGGCGGAACCAGGATACAAAGTGCCACTCTCTCCCCTAGGTGGAGATGACATGTTCAAAGCTTAGGGTCATATGAATGTAAGGTAATAAAGTAATTAGGAAGTGATAAATTTTAAGTATACAGCATGCCTTCCTTATGATTCATTAACTGTACATTTGAGTAGTTTAATTCTTAATGGTCTCATTCTAACCACTGACTTGCAAAATCCTTGAAATGTAAACTTATGGCTTTTATGAATGACCCCCTTTTCCATACCACTATACATAATTTGAGTGGAGGTAGTGAAGGAATATATCACAGTACACAGTGCTTTTCTGCCCATCCTTTCATTTCTTCTTACTAAGGAAAGCCAGCTTTGCAAGGTGCACGAAATGCCGAATTAATAAATGATATTTCTGCATCTTCTATTTATAATAGGGTAGCCTGTAAGAGCATAATTGAGTAAGACAAATTAATGACATTAAGTGGGACTTCCATAACATCTTCCTAAAAGTGGGTAGGAGGAAACAGATGTGTGCCTTTTGTGACTTGCCCATCCATTTGTATCTGTCAGCTTAGACTATAGCAGGCTGGAAGGACAATTTAATCTCAACATCTCAAATCTAAACAGAAACATATTCCTCACTTTGTGTGCATGGCAGGTTACGTGAGTCACTCTGATCCATGTGTCAGCGAGGGACACGGTGTGACAAGTCCATCCTTCAACTGTAAGATCTGGAATGTGAGGGTTCACTTGTTGTCAAGGCTGTTCTTTCTTTTACGCTTCTGCCCAGAACAGAGGCACTTCATTTCAACATAGCCCATTAGTTCAAATTATTCAAATAGCTCTGTTAATTGAAGGGTAGACTAGGACCCTACCTTCGTTATGTGGGGAAAACAAACATCTAATTTGTGTAAGAGCATTATTTTTAGATTTCTTTTGCAACCAAATGCAATTCCTAAAGGACAAATGGGCACTAAGTTTTTTAAGTGTGCTATGTAAAGTCAATGGCATAGACAGTATCATAGTTGAATTCTGTATATACAAAGGCAGTAAGTGGAAGCAACTTGAACACTGTGGAATAAACCAACCCTGTATTATCACATGCAGCACAGCCCTTGTCTACAGTGGGCCCTCTGAATCCATGGGACCTACTTTGTGGACTCAATTCAACTGAAAGCACACTTTTGAAAACTTGCATCTGTGTTGAATGTGTGAAGACTCTCCTGGCATTGCTTCCCAAACAATGCAGTTTAAGGTGATTTACATTGTATTACTTATTGTGAATAATATAGAGATGATTTAAAAACCTATACCTGGGCATGCCAAGGCTTTACAAGGGCTTTGAGCATCACAGATGTAGGCATCTGTGGAGTTGCTGGAATCATTGTTTTGTATACTTGGAGACCACTGAGCTCTTAAAGAAGAGGGAGGCATAGCTGGGCATCATGGCACACCTGCAATGCCAGCACTTAAGAGGACAAGAGGACTGCCATCAGTCCAAAGCTAGCCTGTACTACACAGTGAGTAAAATGAACAAAGAAAAATAAAGGAACTCATAACTATAACCGCTTTTACATAAAAAATAATTTTAAACCCTAAAGTGATTTATCTCTTCTGCCTTCCTGATGGCATTTACCCTAATGTGTCCTGTGCATCCCTCTGTGAGAGGAGATTAGAAACTAAAGCAGAGGTAACGTTCAGCTCTTGACAATCAGAATCCAGTTGTGCAACAAGACAATGCCCTGCCAGTCAGGCTATTTTTTCTTGAGATGGGATTTTTCCAAATCCTGCATTCTCGTTTGGCATATCAATTTCCATGCTTGTCTGTGAGGCTGATTGTTGTAGGATTTTCCATGTCCAATCATATTAGGACAATGGAAGGCCTGTGATTGGACAGGAAAAGGGAGGGGGAGCTAAGAGTTGGGGGTGGGACAGAGGTCGCAGGAGGAGAAGAAAGGAACCGAGATGGCTTCCAACGTGAACCTGTGTGACATCTGCTAGCCAAAATAGCTAAGTTTTTATAAGGTTAGAAATATTGGGATAAAGCTTTTATCATTATTAATTGGCTCTTAAATTATTGTATTGACGTCTTGTTATTTGTGATTATAATATACATAAGTCTAATTGGCTAACCAAATAAGCATTAAGAGTCATGTTTCTACCGGGTAATTGCGGGGGGTGGGGGGGGCAGGGGGTCTAGCTCAAGAGAGTTGTCAGAGGTGGCCAAAGTGCTAAAGTATGGTCCAACACTGCTGCGGAGAGTTGGCATACTTTCTTCTTTAATATTTCCTGCTACAGCTGATTCCAGATCAGTTAGAAAACACAAAAATACGCCATAGGATTAATAGAAACCCCACCCATCTGATTCCTGAAAATATGAGGAATAGAAAGGAGATCAGAGTTTATACCTAGACAGGAGTGTTCTGGCTTTGTCGTCCTTGGGATTAGTTTAAGAGGTGCATAGGAAGCTCACAGGAAGCATGTAGGAAACACACAGGAAACAAGCAGGAAGTGTTCGAGAAGCATGCAGAAAGCACACAGAAAGTGTGCAGGAAGCATACAGGAAGCATGCAGGAAACATGCAGAATGCACACAGGAAGTATGTAGGAAGCACACAGGAAGTATGCAGGAAACATGTAGGAAGTAAGTAGGAAGCAAGCAGGGAGTGTTCAGGAAGCATGGAGGAAGCACACAGGAAATATGCAGAAAGCATGCAGGAAACATGCAGGAAGCACACAGGAAATATGCAGGAAGCATGAAGAAAGCACACAGAAAGTATTCAGGAAGCACACAGGAAGCATAAGGGAAACATGCAAGAAGTGTGCAGGAGGCACGCTTTACAAACAATGATGCATTGTCTGAAGATGAAAAGGTTAAATCCCCGCAATTTAGCACTGTCAACACTGTCCTTGATTCTTACACTGATAGGCGGATGTTGAGTGACAACCTCTGGATGGTCCATGGGTCAGCCTGGTAAAGTGAACTGCTGAGGTAAGGGACAGGAAAGTGATAGCTAGAGACTGAGTGGGACCTGAGACTTCAGAAGCTGGAGCAAGAAGGCAAGGCACAAACAGCATAAAAGCATCCATGAGTTAAAAGAATGGATCTAATGAAACCCCGTTGAAGGCAGTAGGGAAAAGACTAGGAGCAGCCTTAGAAACACATCCCAGAGTCCTGGCCAGGCACCTGAGAATCATCCTCCACAAAGATGGCTCTCATGCCCCTAAACACAAAAATGATATCTGAAATAGAAGAATGGGGGGGTGGTGGGGGAGGGGAAGTAGCCTCTGAGGCCAGACACATTTCATCCAGAAATACTCCAGCAAAGTATTTCAATTGGAGAGCTATATTTAATAAGGAGCAGATTATACAGTTAATCTATGTTCCTCCTATCTGGCTGGCATATACTATATTGTGATTTTCAGGAGAGCGTAGGTTATAGTAAAATCAAAGAACCAACGTTCCATGTGGTAATATTAAATTTTGTGATCTTACTGTGGAATGTTTCTGTCAGCTCCTCCTCCTTTCCCCTTTTCATAGGCTCAGTTTTTAGTTAATTAGAATGCCGAGTAAAAGGTTTATTTTTTTTTAATGGCATTTTCACATATACTTTGTTTTTATAATTCTCTTCCCTCTCCCTTGTTCCTCTGCATATATTCCTGCAAGTCCCCCTTGTCCCTGAGTTCGCCCTTCTACTTTCTTATTGCATATTTGATGATCATGCCTCCCTTTATTAAGATCTCTGTCTTCCATCCCATAGTCAATTCCTGTTTTACTTTCATGACCTATGGCCACCCATACCCGTATGTATAATATGTATATTAAAATTGAGGAGAGCATATAAGAGAAAACATTGATATTTATCTTTCTGAATCTGAACTATATCCCTTAATATAATTTCTAGCTCCATCCATTTTCCTGCAAATGTCATGATTTCATGTATTTTTTTAGAGCTAAATAAAAATCCCATTGTGTGTATCTTCTATATTTTCTGCATTCATTCCTTCACTGATGGACATCTAGGCTATTTCCTGCTACTGTGAAAGGGTATGTGATATACGTGGATGAGCAAGTATCTATCCCTGTGGATGCTGACTTAGCATGCTGCGGTTATACATGCCAGAGTGGTATAGCTGGATCACATGGTTCTGATTGTAGTCTTCTGGGTTCTATTTTTAGATTGTTTTATTTTTATTTATATGCATCTGTATATAAATGTGTGTGTGTGTGTGTGTGTGTGTGTCTACACATGTGTACTGGTGTCCCCTGGAGGCCAGACTAGGACAAGAGCTCCCGTAGAGTTGTAAGCAGTTGTGAACCTCCTAAACTGAGTGTTGGTCATCGAACTCTGGTCCTGTATGAGTCACAATCTTTCCTAATCACTGACCTGTTTCTCCAGCCTCATATTTTTATTTTTTTTTTTTGAAGAACTCTATGTAAGAGAAACAAGCCTTCCTACCCACTTATCTGTCCTTCCAGACCCATAGTTTTTTTTGGTTTTTGTTTTGTTTTAAAGAACTCTTTGCAATATGCATCTGGTAAATAGTTGGGTGCTGTTTGAACTTACAGAAAACAGACTGGTAAAGCAGGGTTGCCCTCTCTGATCAGTCACCTCTCCACAGCAGGTTTATCTCAAAGTGTTCTCCAGGGCCCCTCGCCCTGGAATGGGCTCTCCATCCCACTCACCCTGTGACTCTTATACAGGGTGACAATACTGTGTCCTTGAGAGTGCCTAGAAAGTGAATTGCCTCCAGCAGAAGTTAGTATTGTGCATCCCGTGATATAAGAATGTCTGTAATGATGATGTAAAACCAGAAGCTCAGGCATAGCTTTTTTTAAAGAGTATTGCACTGAAATGGTCATTTGAATGAGAAATATGCCTCATAAGCCCTGGCATTTGAACACTAGGCTCCCAGCTAACAGTGCTGTTTGGGGAGGTTTAGGTGGTCCAAGCTGGCTGGAGGAAGTGCATCCCGGGGGGGGGGTGGGGGGGCTGTGAGATTCTTTGGCTTTGTTCCATGTGAGGTTCCCTCCACTTCATGCATCCTTGCCTGCAGCTTGCTGTCACACCTCCCTCCCAAGATGGACCCACTGACCAAAATCAACCCTCTCTTCTTTGGTTACGTGCTTTGGATACACAGCAGTGTATTTGGTGTTCGTCAGCCCAGTTCTTCAGAGTTGAGATAGATCTACATAGGAGAACTTAACTATTCTGTTTTCAGCCTGGGATGGCGGTGAAGAATGGGTACACACAGATTTATGTTTATACTCAGGAATCTTGGGCATATTACTTATTTTCTCCGAGTCCCACTTTTCTGATATGCAAAATTAATGATTAAGGGTTATTAGGAGGACTTTTATAATTTTTTATTTGCAAAGCACTAAATATTGTATATTGGAATAAACACAATCAAAATCAAATTTCTGAAGACTTTACTGTATGAGAAATTAAATATAATTCCCTGCCCTTATTCAGGACTGAAGATAACTGTAAACTTTGTTCTGAAGGGGACTACCTGGGACCACAGGCTCTCAGCATCAAGAAAGGCCTGGCAACAAGGGAACGTCCTGTGTTAATGGATGCAAAAAAAGATTCCTTCTTTGGAATGCAAAGGACACCTGGGGCAGGTCAACAGCTTCCTTACTGGTGTTTCCTGTTTTGTTAATGATAAGGTAAACAAGTCAAAGTCAGCCACCACAAAACAACAAGATATCAATAAATGCTTTTAGTTGTGTGGACTGTTAGAGGTTTGGTGTATTGTAGAGAAGACCCAAACAGGAAACTGCACAGATGCCTCAGGAAGAGCAAAGAGGAATCACACTGCCCAGCAGCCTGTGAACTGGCAGAGCTGTGTCCTGCAATGTCTGCACCACAAAGAAGACAGTCGGCAGCAGGCTGGAAGGAGGCAGAGGGAAAGACAGAGCGACTCTACTTTGCTGGTGATTTGCACACTGTTTGGTGATGGCCTTTCATCACAGTTCTTGGTGTCCTTAATATGTCTCCTCCCTCATTTTGTCTCAGCTCTTCAAACTTTAAATGAACTCATTTGATCTTTCCAAAACCTTCTTTATAAAAATTAAAAAGGCATAGGAGATTGTGGTTTTCAAATTTTTATTTTATTTTTTTCTGGAAATTATACTTGAATGAATATGTAATTCTGCATCCACCCTTTCCATGGTCAACACTGAAAAGTCCCCAGTAAGAAAACACAGACAAGGGGCTGAGCAACTTAAGACATTATTACAGGCCTTTATTTGGGGCATAGGATTACTTTCAGGGGGTTCTCTGTAAGAATCAGAGCTCACTGTTTGCTTAGAAGAAGGGCTGTATAGAGCAGAAGCAGGGCTGGAAACAAGGAGGTGGAAAGATTTCCCTTTTTGGCCTGCAGTTGGCCATTGGAATAACCACACTCAGTTAAAGACTGTTAAGTAATTGGTAAATATCTTTCCTAGCTGACCACTGCTGGGGTTCCACGAGACAGGGCAGTCAAGAAAAACAAATCAATGAACTTTTAGGTATCAAATTTCTGTAGTCACTGGAGTTGTCACAGTTCAGCCAAAATGGAAAAATTTACAAAACGGTGTAGCCTTGACTAACAAGTGCATCTCTTAAAATCTCTTGAACAGCTAGAGTTCTGATGTAAGAGCTTAGACTCCTGTGAGATCAATCACTCCTTGACTCTTATTGTTGTTGTTAGATTTATTTATTTATTTTGACACACACACACTGTCGCTGTCTTCAGCCACACCAGAAGAGGGCACTGGATCCCATTACAGATGGTTGTCAGCCACCATGTGGTTGCTGGGAATTGAACTCAGGATTTCTGGAAGAGTTGTCAGTGCTCTTAACCTCTGGGCCATCTCTCCAGCACTCACTCCTTGATTCTTAAACAGAAAGTGTCACAGAGGTGTGGAGAGCAGGTAGCCTCGACATTAGGTAACCACTACTCTCCTGATCAGCTAGATTTCACTTCTCTTCCTCCATGAAAACTGTTAGTGGACACATGGTCAAGTGAGCATTCATGGCTGCTGTATAGTTAGCCTGAAATATAAACAAAAAGTAAGGCTGGACCAAACAATGTCCATCTATTGTACTTAAAAAGAAGCAGCCTGAGCAGAGAGGCCTCAGAAAATCTTGAAAGCCTCACCTGCCTTTGCTCCTCAAATCTTGCTGCAGAAGCAGTCAGGATAGGAAATCAGAAAGCTTAGAGGTTCCAGGGTTCTAGAATGAATAGTTTGGGAATGGCGAATATCTCAAAAGACAACCCTCTCTTTAATAAGGAAAGCTTCTTTTGACAAGAGCTTTGAAAAGCATAAGAAGTACCTTATAAAAATTTACAGCCTTTTTTGAAGGGTTGCTTATTTTTTTTCTTTTAAATATACCCAATTACAGATTTACAACATAGTTCTTCCTAAGCATGAGTTGTGTGTTTAATATTCAAATGACTCTTGTAGGGAGCCATCTGTTACATGACCAGGCATGGAAATTCTTTCCACGGCTTTACATCAGCCTGTGCTGATGTTTGTCAAGCTTTAGATTTCCTCAGGCACTTGTGTTTCTATTTAGGAGAGCAAGGTGAAGAACTTGAAGGCAGGACACAATGTCTTCCTGATTACTCAGTGGCTGCCACTAGAAACACCTTGTTCAGCATATGTCCTGCTAAATTGTCTTTCCCCACCAACTACCCTCAATGTTTTCAGATAACACAATATTCTGAGAAAAGGACATTTTGTTAATCTTTGAATCTCTTCTAAGAATATGCTTTGCTCATTGCATTAATCAACACATTTTTCCAAAAGTGCTCTATCTTTAAATGTGTGTGTGTGTGTGTGTGTGTGTGTGTGTGTGTGTGTGTGTGTTCAGCTTACTGTCCCCTGAGTACCACTTCTCCAACTGCTGTTCTATTTGAACTGCATCTATTTTGCTAAATAGGTTTCAGCCGGTGTACTCATTCTGGTTGGGATCTACCTGGCAAGTGATGGGAAGGATCCGAGAGTCTGCGATCAAGCTCAGTAAAGAGCAGAAGGTTGACTGCTGTCTGATGAGTAGAGTAGAGAGTAGGGGTCAAATGTGCCATTGGTTTGCCATTTCCACACTATGCTTTACTTCATCTTCCTATTCCTGCTCATTAATAAGCATTGTGAACTGGCCAACCTTGAAGCAAGTATAGAGTAAAATTAACTCCTCTAGGTGGGAGATGAACCTGACCTGACAATAACACGAACACCAGCAATAATAGCAGCTATAGCTGTTGAACATTTGCTGCGTTATAAATATCACTGTTGCTAACTTACAAGCATTCAATCATTTCATTTACTCCTCAGGAACATCCCACATCATTGAACGTTTACTCCTTGGGAACATTTCCCACTTCTTCAGTTTCAGAGAAGAGTGGACTAAAGTTCTAAAATGTTACCTTGTTTTCCTGAATTCATTACTCATTTACTCTTATTCGTACTGTTCTGGGTCTGGACAACCACTTTGTCACTGTCACTCCTCCCTCACATGCAGATCCCAGCTCAGCTGCTCCCTACATATGAATCCCCCATGCTAGTTCCCTGTTAAAAGTGTAACAGTGGAGTCAGGTTGGACCCTCTGAGTTCAGGATGAGCTCTTTCCTCTGGTTGTGACATATTAGCCCATATGGCCCATTCTGGGTAATTCACTTAAATTATCTGTCAATCTAAGTCAATGAAACACTTCTCTTTTTAATTTTTAGCAAATTGTCCAAATGTTTCACTTACTGTTATGTATCCCATTTAAGTAATACATTCAAGACATTTATCTGGGTCCAACACGTACTTTTCTGTAGCTGGTCACTCATCCTCATGGTCCTTCCGTGTAGTAAAAATACAGCTAGATGACTCGATTGTCACTTCCTTGTATGTAAGAGTAGGCAGGACACCATAATACTTTTTTCAGTGGTGGCTGTGCCCAGTTCCTATTTGTACTTCCTGCTGCCAAGAGGGTCAATAGCTTGGCAACTTTTAAATTTTCTAAAAGGAGTTAACCAGTCCATGACACGGTTCCATGAAGGTACAGAGACCCACTATAGATTTTAATTACACCTTCTCAAGAATCAGTGGTATTTCACCTCTTGTAAAATCCAGCATGGATACCAAAAGGAAACAGTTCTTTGGTTTGGAGGCAACACTGGGCAAATGGCACCCTGCTGTTTATGTGCGGTCAGGTATCAGGAAGGAAGGAAGGAAAAAAACCTAGCTGAACCCCCAGGTGCCCTTTGTGGGTCTGTTTGCAAGGCTGTTCCTGCTATTTTGCCTAAGCAAAGCTTTTGTTTGCCATGGTAAGGTTTACTTTGCTTTGAGATGTTAGCACATGAAAAGACTGACCAACTTGTCCTTTTGAGGCAAGAATTGAGAAGTGAGAAATTCAGACACTTGAAAGATGTAAAGATAATTGCTTTTGCTAAAATGCATTTCAAATTTAATCTAGGTTCAAGCTCTTTCTCTATACTTACATACAAGTATGAACATACCCAGTTCACTTTGGAGTTCCTTTACTGACCAAGAAAGACAACGGCTGATATTTTGGCCTACAGAGCTCAGTTACCTTTACAATGAAGCA
The DNA here is from genome assembly GCA_036184795.1 of Tokudaia tokunoshimensis. Lineage (NCBI taxonomy): Eukaryota > Metazoa > Chordata > Mammalia > Rodentia > Muridae > Tokudaia > Tokudaia tokunoshimensis. The sequence goes on from BTHU01000001.1 coordinate 147,089,686, forward strand.
GGTCAGTTGGTGTGTGTGTGTGTGTCTGTGTGTGTCTGTGTGTAAGTGTCTGTGTGAAGGAAGTAATGAAAGAAATCTGTATCAGTCTTCTCTCCATTGCTGTTTTCTCCAGAATAAGTTACTATATTTTTTGACTTAATTTTTTAAAGAAAAGTCCAAACCATCTCATCCTGATGATATCAGTGAGGTCCCCAGCTCCTGCTGTATTTTTCTAAATCTTCAGTTTAGCAAAATCCTGAAGGCTTCCCCCTATTCCTTCTCTTACCTCCCCAACGCCAAGAGTAAAACAATCTCCTTTCAGGCCTGAATCAAGGATATGTAACATTTTGGAGTAATAAAAATATAATCCAGTTTATTGTCTGTGTCATGTATTTGGATCTCAAGGCAACCAATCTCATTTGCAAACTGAACTCAGGTAACCTCTCTTTCTCCACTGCCCACAGGCTAAGGGCTTTTACTCACCTCAAATCTCCCTACCCTCTAACCCAACATTTTTCATCCATTCGTGAATATAGTATGCTAAGACAAGATTGCCTGTCTGTGATTTTTTAGAAGATAGAGTGGCATCCTAATTCATGGCCACCTGAAAGTCAACTTCTCTACCAGAGGCCCCTATCCTGATCTGTTTTCCCTCAGCACAACCCCCAGCCCCTTTGCCTGCCTGTTCCCTTTTAATTCCACAGCCAAACTCTTTGACTACACAGAGAGGACAGGGGCCTCAACTCCTGCAAATCACCTTGCCCTCTCTTGTTTTACATTTTTGCTTATTTGCCAACTGGATTGATATGAAAAGGATTTAAAGGGAGTGTGGTCTCATTCCTCCCATGCTCTTCCAAGTATTAAAGTGAAAGAATTTTTGAATTAGTTTAGTGCCAGCCACTACTCAAAGACTTAAAAATCTCTTAACCTATTTATATCCCTAATACTTTTCCATTGAAAATCTTTGTATAATATGTTAGTACACTTAGTATGTTTTTCTAGGCCTAAGAACTAGTTATGTGTCAGAAACTACTTTTGGGTTATGCTCAGGGTGAAGGTCTGCAGTATCATTTATTTTTTTTCACTGTAGACCAAGGAAGAATCCCTGCAAGAGCTTTCCCTTCCCAGGACCATTGTGTCGCTGCTGTCCCAGAAAGTGGCTGGCAGTTCCTGTGTCTGCTGTAGTATTGCCCAGGGGAAGGGACAGCACACAGGTCCACTCTTCTCTCTGGTTCCTCAGAGGAACACAGCCATTAGCTCCTACAATCTTTAAGCTAGGGAACAAAACTATTGGCTTGGCTGTTATTGCTGCCTCCTCCCTTTCCCCACCTGCAAGGACATAGTTATTTCACAGCTAAGAACTCAGTTCACACTCTAACCAATGCCATAGCTGATGGAAAGTCTGTCTTAGCCATCTTTAGCAATTTTTTTCCTGTGGAAGGGGTGGGGCATGAAAAAATTGTAAAACAGATATTTGAATGTTCCTATTTAGCAACTACTTAAAAAGATTTGATGATCTCAATTCTTCTTAAAATTTTTTTTCCATATAGCAATTTCACATGGCCTACTGTCAACTATATTCTTTAAGCACTGTAGTAGATATTTCTCTACATTCTTTTTAAATGTTATGTGTATTGTTGTTTTGCCAGTGTGTAGGTTTGTTTAGCACATATGTGCCTGGTGTCTAGTGAGGTCAAAAGAGATGTTGGGTCCTCTAGAACTTAAGTTCCAGGTGGTTGTGAGCCACCCTTTGGGTGCTGGGAATCAAACATGGGTCATCTGGAAAGATCAACCTTTGTTTTAAATCTCTGACCATTGAACCATGTCTCTAACCCACACAGTTTGATTTTTTTTAAATTCTTGTTTACCTCTATTTCAGAAACATTTGTTAGATAATTAGGTAGTTTTAGATTCCAAAGTAAAGCACATTTTGAGTATAAAATTAGAGTCAAATAATGTTGAGTCATACTTTAAGGCACCAAATGGTAGAAAAGACTATATTTAGTGAAAAATATAATAAAGCAACATGTTTTACAAAGAAACCTTTTCAACCTTTTCATCATCTATTATCTATCATCTACAGGTCTGTCTGTCTATATATCTGTCCATCTTCTATTTATGTAACATCTGTCTATCCTCATTATTATCATCTGTATTTCATACACATATTTAGAGAAAGTTACCTACACTAACTCATTAAATCCTAGGAGGTGGTAGGTGGGAATCAAACATGGGTCATCTGGAAAGATCAGCCATTGTTTCAAGTCTCTAAACCATTGAACCATGTCTCCAACTCACACAGTTTGAATTTTTTTAATACAGCAGGGGCACGTAGGTCCTGGGAAGGGCAAGATCTTGCTGGAATTCTTCCTTGGTCTACAGTAAAAAAAAAAAAAAAAGTAATACAGCTGATCTTTGTCTCTTTTTCTCCAATTTTATTTTGTACAAAAGATACACTGCTCACATTAAAAGAGTGTTTTAAAGTCAAGAGCATGTCTCACCCTCTTCTGCATGCATCCTGTGACTGACCTTCCAACAGAACAATGTCAATGACTCTGAATGATAAAGACCACTGCCTTACCTCCCCCATCCTCTCCCATTTTAACACTGTAACTGATATTTTAACAATGCAACTGATAACTTACCACAGTCAATAAGCAAAACAAGTTAACAGAAGGACCAGAGAGAATCAGTTCACTCTTCTGAGCACACAATCAGAGAACATCCAGCTCTTTGCCAGCTCTCTGCTCATGCACATGGTAGAGAGAAGCATCCTGTTCCAACATGGAGAGATGGTACATCAGAGATGGGAAGAATTTAGAAGCTTCTTCCCTTGATCAGTCTGGAGACTCTGCCCCGGATATCTGATCTTTAAAAACCTCAAATTCATTGAAGAATATGTAGGCTCTTTTAAATGATTCCCGTCATTCTCTCCCAAGTCCATGAGGTAAGACCGATGAATACCTTCATTTTTCAAATACAAAAGCTGTGGGACAAAGACATGGCAACCTGCCAACACTTCCACCAGGAAGCCACACAACTTGGATTGGAATCAGCACTGCACCCCAAGTCTTGTGCTGGTGAGGGCTGTTCCTTACTGCTTCTCATTTTTCTCTTACCACTCTAAACCTCTAGCAATCAGAAATGCCCTCATCTCCAGTGCTGACAGAGTCCATCTCCAAAGTCTCTGTCCTATCAAAAGTTCTGGTGATCTATGTGGGTGCCTCAGCAGCAGAGCAGGTAAAGGGGTGGTCCTGTCGGCCTCAGCCTTTTTGAAAGCAGGCTGGAGTGGTAGGTGGAGATACAGAGACTCCCACTCTTCTTTGAGGGGTTATGTCTAAGTTTGGAGTTAAGTACAATAAGTAATACTACAAGAGAACCCTTCTAACAATGTATTGTAGTACAAGCTATGAGAATATACTCTCTTTTTCTCTTTCTTGCTCTGTTTTCTCTCGCTTCCCCAAAATATATCACTGTCTTTTATACACCCTTCTTCTTCTTGACTGTGGGCAACTGAAATGCCAGAAAACAAAGCCATAAACAAAGGAAATTACTGGAGGTGGTTTGCAGTGGTTGGGAAACAGGAGTGAGGGGCAGAGAAACAGGGAAATGAAGGAAGAGAAAGAAGAAGAAAAGTTGTTCATTTTGTTGGACACACTTGCTGACCAATCTTCCCAGGACTCTTTGAGGAATCACAAAAAGCTAGCCTTAGAGCTATCCCACTAAAGGATACCAGACCTGGATTTATTCACCAGGGGGTCATTTCTTTTCATCTGAAGGTGTTTAGCTGGAATGATAGGTTCCCAACATTTCCGCAGGCAGACTGGCTGAGCAAGAAGGATCAGAACTTACATGGGACATGGTTGACCTGTGTGAGACTCCTTGTCAGAGCTTTGGGAGAATTCAGGGTGGGCTGAAAGTAGTGGAGAGGTTCCTAGAACCATGCCTTCCATGATGACCTCTTAAAAAAAGAGATACAAGCCGGGCGGTGGTGGCGCACGCCTTTAATCCCAGCAGATTAAAGGCAGGCAGATTTCTGAGTTCGAGGCCAGCCTGGTCTACAGAGTGAGTTCAAGGACAGCCAGGGCTATACAGAGAAACCCTGTCTCGAAAAACCAAAAAAAAAAAAAATAAATAAAATAAAAATTAAAAAAAAAAGAGATACATTTCTTCAGTGTGTTGTGGAAGGAAAAATCAGAGTATAGCCAGGAAATCTCAAAGACTGATCCTGTTAGTGGCAATCCTCCTCACCAGGGCTTGTGAAATATTCTCAGGCCTTCCACATTTGATCTTAGCCAAAAGGCTGAGAAGTGATTCCTCAGGCCTTCCTAGATGTGAGTTGGAAACCCAGACTGAGTGGCTAGGAGTTGTGATTTAAGAGCGGAGGCAGAGGCAAGCAGATTTCTGAGTTCTAGGCCAGCCTGGTCTACAGAGTGAGTTCCAGGACAGCCAGGGCTACACAGAGAAATCCTGTCTTGAAGAACCAAAAAATAAAATAAAATAAAAGCCCTAAAAAAACTTTCTTTTTTTTTACAACAATTTAAATTTTGTTAGATGGACCTGAAGATGGTGTCAGATCCCCTGGAACTGGAATTAGACAGGGATGAGAACTGCTGGAGGTTGGGAACTGAATCTGGATTCTTTGGAAAAGCAGACAGTGCTCTTGATTGCTGAGCCAACCACCTTAAAATCTTGAGAACCAGAGTTTTAAAGGTAGAGACGACAGCATTCACAAGTCAGTTTTTCCTCTGGAGAAGACTGAGATCTGGAACTTTGTCAGATGCCCCAGATTGAGGTATCCCCCAGGTCAATGTGCAGCTATAGGGACGATACATTGCTATAACAAAAGAGGACCTAATAGGACAGAAATGTATTTTTCTCTCAAATAATAGTTTAGTCAGTATAGGCTTGTGGGCTTATCTGCTCTACAAAATCCTTTAGGAACCCAGATTCCTTTTTTTTTTCCAGAACCCTGACATCTCCTGGGGGTGATTTCCTTATCTGGGTGACCAAAGCTAGTCACTGTCACATCCAAAAGCTGACCAAAAGATATTGGGTTGAGGAGAGAGAAAATACCTGAAATCTAAGGCTCCTCTTATTTTGCAAATGACGTTCGAATGGCTAACAGTCTCTCATACTCCATTGCTGCATAACTGGTCATGGGATTGTGTATGGCTGCAAGGGAAGTTGAACTGTGCGGCCTCTGACTTGGCATCTTTGTTCCCAGGAAAGGGTTCTAGAGGACAGTCATCTCCGCATGAGCCACAGCTCAGACTTTTCTAACACTGGGCGCATGGCTGCTGTCACTTTGGTTCTGTTTCGTGCCTATTGAGTCATGCAGGTTCCAGCAAGGGGGACAGAAGTGGTCTGAGAAGACTGTGATCAGGTGGCTTAGGTAGACTCATTTATTTCCCCTGAGGAGAAAAATATGCCCCATCAGGATCCTTTAAATAAATCCAATCTGAGGCATTCCAGTGAGGTATTAGGCATCCAGGACAGAATGCCACTGTAAGAATGGGAGGTGCTTAGAGCCATCCTGGAGAAGGTTTAGTTTGAAATGCAGCATCAGAAATTTTAACTGTAGATAAGGGAAAGAGGGGGAGCAAATAAAGAAAAAAGAAGTTGATAGAAGTCAAACCTGTGCCAACCAAGCTGTCCTGGCTTGGGAAAGGAATGGACGGATATATCTCGTCCTCACCCATGAGATCCGAATATACCCAGCCAAGTCTGTTGTCCAGCAGGTTAGTTCTAAACTTAGTCTACCATTGGACTGAAATGGGATGACCATAATCTGCAACCTCTGGCAAGACCAGGAAGAATGTGAAGGCCAAGTCAATGCTGAAGGATCCCAAGGTTCCTGGCGCAGAAACACGAATGTTCAATGTTACAAGTTCAGAGGAAAACAGCAGAAAGAGGATGTAGAAGGTACGAGTGACAACAGCCCATAATTAAACAAGGTAGGAATGAAAATGAAATGGGGGGCTCCTGAGCATAGTGTTGAACGCTACATGTGATTAATGGACAAGGTTGGTGGGTGACCTGAATCATTAATTAAGAGAGAGAGAGAGAGAGAGAGAGAGAGAGAGAGAGAGAGAGAGTCAAGGCGAGCATGAGAGAGGGAAGCCCAGAGACAAAGTTTTTCTGAACAGTCTAACTCTCACGGCCAAAGGCAGAGAACCAGATCCTTATTATTCCTTGAGTAATATGTCAACCTCAACGTAGTCTCTGGGCATGGATTTAAAGTAACAATTTAGAATAAATCATAATTAGAAAGCTAATTAACTGAAGCACTGTGTAATAAAAGACATAGGCCTTGAATTGTGCCTCTGAAGTCAGCTGACTTTTGCTTTTGTATTTCTGGTAGGAGGGACTATAGATTATATCTAAATATATCACAGTAACCCTAACAAATAGGCATGGGCACAATTAAGCCACTCGACATAAAGCAAAAAAGCTTCCCTGATGTCAGCAAGCAGCGGTGTTCTTTTAAATTTAAGGCTTCTATAAAACCTAAAAGGAAACACTAATCAGCAACCCTTTATCCTTTTAATGAAGGCCAGCAACTCTCATATACATTTTTTAATCTCTCTTTGCTTTACAGTACACAGAAATAGCCCCTGAGAATGTTGTTTTCTCTGTGCTCACCACAGAATTAGCAGAAAACCATACATGCAAAACGATGCCTATCCCCCTCCCCAGGCTCCGACACTTTCTGGTAATGTGTAGTGTGATATACATGACCTAGAAGTTTAGACTTTTGAGGTTGTACTGCTTGAGGTCATCCTGTAGTTCTGTGACTAATAAATGGGATGGTAGAAGCTACTTAAGCTCTCACATTCCCTATTCCTCATGTGTGGAATGCATAGGAAATGGCTGGGTAGATCGTGAGGGCTGTGTTGATACTGATAAGCCTGCTAGAGATGCTCCCGGAGCAGAGGAAGCACATGCCTGTGGTTTGTCTTTCTTCAGTTCATTGCATTGGTCAGCCCATCTGCAACTGTATCCCAACCTTGCCTAAACTATGAGCATTTCAACTCTAGAATTATTATCCTGCTGGCCTTGTCTTCTGGGAGGTTTAGCTTCCTTTGTGTCCTCTCAGGCAGCTGATGGAAAGAACAGGTTTAAGCATAAGCTGGACCATGGCTACTAAATTTGAATGTCCATGCAAATCATGTGCTGACTTTGTTGTAGTGCAGGATTGGGCTTAGCTGGTCCAGAGCCTGATGATACATGGATTTTGTTCAGTGGACCACACTGGGGAAAGGAAGAAGTTCAATTCATCAGAAGCCATGTTCTGATCCCTTCATGAGCTTTTGGACTTTATGAAGATTTCTTAACTTCATCTACTGTATATTTAAGCTTCAGATTCTTTATTGAATTTATACAAAAATTAAATTAAAAAATAAATACAAAATGTTTAGCCAAGTGTCTTACCTTTAACAGCCAACCATTAATAGGTGTCTATTAAGTTGTTAAGAGCAGGTGGCTAGACACTAATTCCCAAAGGTAATTTTGTTTGAGAGAAAACTACCTAGACTAGAGGAAATGCTATAATTCCCAATTGTATTATCAAATAAAGAATCATCAGATGTTTATCATAACCAACATCCAGACTGCCAAAGAAAAAATACATAAATCAAACATTATCATTTCTAAGAAAAATCCCCACGTTAGCTCCAGCATCACAGAATCTATAGCCCAAGGATATGTTTGGAACCAAAATTAGGTACTGTGGAGAGTTAGTTCCCACCTAAAATATTCAAACATCTATACCAGTGGTTCTCAACCTATGGGTATCAACCCCTTTGGGGATCACCTATCAGATATCCTCCATCATCAGATACTAAAATTTTAATTCATAACAGTAGCAAAATTAGTTATGAAGTAGCAATGAAATATATGAGTGGTTGTGACGCTAAGGTCCTGTTCCCCAATTGGTTTCCCCAATTGGTTCTTTACCTATCAATAAAGATGTTAGGGGCTAATTTTTGGGCAGAGGAAAAAGGCAGGAGGAGGTTAGGAGATGAAGGGAGAGGAAAATAGATTTTCACTATGTTTCAGAGGGAGAAAAAGTCACCAGCCATGTGAGATCTAAGGTAGAATGGCCATCAGCCACTTTCCTGATTGGGCCAGGGAACTAAAGTTGAGGGCAGATTTAGAGTGTTGAGCTGGGACTAAAGGTAACTGAGCAACTAAAGTTGAGGGCAAATTTAGGGTGCTGAGCTAAGAGTATAGGGAAGGGCATCCTAGCTGTAGGAGATTAGAAGCACCCAGCAATTGAGTCAAGAAGGCAGGTTGAAAATAAGTTAATGTGTATGTGTATGTTTCATCTGAGGATCTGAGGGAACCTGGATGAGGCTGGTAGCATGGTCTGCCTAGAGCTTAGAGTGGGGTACCAAAAACTACACACTACAGAAATAATTTTTATGACTGTGTGTCACCACAACATGAGAAACTGTATTAAAGGGTCAGAGCACTAGAAAAGTTGAGAACCACTGCACAGAGAAGGTCATTCTAGGAACAAAACAGCATGTGGGTTGGGGTATGTTGATGAAGAAGCTGGGAAAGAGTCAAATGAAAGGACCAAAAAAGTCCAGACCGGCACTCTCATAGGGTCAGAAACACTGACTACTCCTATAGCTAGCTGAATAATGAAAATACATAGCAATAATGAAAATTGTATCTGGGCAGTATACCTCATAGGTCTATCTCTGTAATAGGCAACATATACCTAAACCAAATATTACCCTCGTTCCACCTACTAAAAAAAATAAATCATATAAGACCCACAAAGACCAAATGAATTCCAAAGTAATTTGACTGCCTCACAGACAAACACATTCAACGCTCAGCAAAGTAGAAATGATGAAATCTGGCATAGAATCAGATTGTATGAAAAAGAAAGCAAGAGAATACAGTATGTAAAGAGAAAAATCAACCAATAAAATCCAAATTGTAAATAGCATTAATGCTAGAATTAATGGAGAAAATAGTTATATGCATTTAGATGTTAAAATAGTATTACGGACACCAAAGATAATAATAATAAAAAAACTCAAACATTTAGAGATGCAAGCTATCAGTGTCACAGATAAAAAAATTTGCTGGTTAGAATTAATAGGAAGTTAGACATTGTTAAAGAAACAATCAACAAAGCTACAAGTCTTTGAGTAAAAACTATCCACACTAAAAGCAGAGAGAAAAAGAAATTTTTAAAGATGAACAAAGTACCACTAAGATATGAGAAATTTTCAAGTGGACACAAATTTGTACAGCTGGAATTGAGTTCTATGCACTGGAATGAAGAACAGATAAAGTAATACCATGAGTCATTCTATGACATTTTCTTAATATTTTAATTACTTTAAAGAATAATTGAAAGGGATGGAAAGACAGCTCAATAGTGAAAATGCCTCCCTGTCAAGCATGAGAATCTGAATTCAAATCTTCAGAACCCATGTGAAAAAGTCAGGAACAGCCATACCCAACTATAATCCCAGCCACTGAGGAGTCTTGGAGCATCCTTGCAACCCAGTCTAGGCAAACAGTGAACTCCAAATTCAATGAGAAAATTTGCCTTAAAAATTAAGGTGGAAGAGCAATCAGGGAAGACACACACAATTTTGATCTCTGACCTTCTCATGGAAATAAATACATACCTTGTGCACACAATTAAGGTAATTGATGACATGCTATGAAATTTGTTACAATATAAATAAAATGTGACAATATAGGGTTGAAAAGGTATAAATGGAAATATACTCATCAATAGTAAATGGTAGAAGATCATTGGAATGTCTTTTATAAATTAAAGATGTATACTCTAAACCCTCAGACAGTAGATAACTGAAGTATGTAAGTGTTTCAGCTAATAAACTACAAAGAGAAGTGAACAAAATTTTAAAAATTAATTAAGAAAAGGGAGTAATAGATGGGTAAATAGAAAACAAATTACTAAACAGTATATTGAAGCCTTAACATATTGATAGTTGCATAAATGTAAGTGGCCTAAACACTACAAACCAAAGATAAAGAAACTATCAAATTGGGAAAGAAGTAGGAACCAATACAAATAAAGGGATATTAGAAATCATTTTCAAATTAAGTGAACAAGAAAACATAGTTTTCCAAACCAGTTCAGCACATTAAATCAATGTGTGGGAGAAATTCTGTATCAGTAAATACGTATGTTAGAAAAAGTGAAGGTCTCAAGTCAACAGCACCAGCTTCTTCCTTAGGAATAGGAATAAAAGGAGCTAAATGAATCCAAATAAAAGAAGAGAAAGTCATTTATTTAAATGAGATGGCAATGAGAAACTAGAAAACAGAAACTAGAATGCCATGGAGAAAATCCATGTACTAAAATATTAATTATTTAAAAGAATCAATAAAATTGATGAATTTTAAGCCCAACTAATAAGAGGAAAGAAAGAGTAAAAGGGGTACTGTGAGGTGAAAGAATACATAGGAAATCACTACTGATCCCATTTCATGCTAAGAAATTCAACAACTTAAATAAAACACAGTCCATACAAGATAGACAACCAGATTTCATTCATGAGAAGAATAGATGACAGGGATTGCCCTAAATTAATTATAAAGTTTGAATTTATAGTTAAATACTTTCTCATGGAGAGAACCTCATGACTAAATGAGTTCAATATTGAACACTATCAATCATTTATAAAGAAAAATAGTGTCAATGTTACACACACACCCAGAAGATGAAGGAGAGTGGACAAATCTCAAACCTATTCCTTGAGGTCAGCATTATCTTTAGATCAAAACTAAAACTGCCATTGAAAACAAAGCAAAAATAAAACCATAGATAAATATCACAAAAATAAATGTAAAAATTTGAATGATAGCTTAGCAAATCAAACCCAATAACACAGAAAAGGGGAAATAATTTTATGATCGAATGGAGCTTGTCAGAACAAGGTATCATTGGCTTGACATTTCAAAATCAAGATGATTTTTGTTATATTAGCAAACTTGAAAAGGGAAAACTGTGTAATCAACTCAATAATAAATTCAGAAAAGCATTTTAAAAGTTGGGTCATTTTTTATTTACAAAATATAACTTCTCAACAACATAGGAAAAATATTTATGAATGGTTATCACCCAGTATAATCTCCAATGGACTCTCCTCTCTAAGAATGTAGATCAGGGCATTGAAGTGTGTCTTAATCCTTTCTTCTCAACAGGGTACTGATGGCTCTAATCAATGCAAGAGACCAGTAAAAAGAACCAAGAAGCATTTGTTTAGCAAGAAGGAAGTAAAGCCCCTTTTTATTCATAGAGGATATGACAATATAGAAGACTCTGGGATATATATAGACTTCCTGGAATTAACAGTATCAGAATAGCTGAAAAATATAATGTATTATATTTTTATGTATCAGTCTCAAATGATCATAAGTAGAATTTAATGATAACTCCATTTACAATAGTATCAGCATGCAAAACAATAAGAGGTAAATGAAAATATGTGCGAGGTGTGCACACTGAAATTATAAAACATTATTATTAGATATGAAAGATTAAATTATTCATCGGTTAAGACCTCTTCTTGTTAAGATATTAATTCTCTACAATTTGTTGTAAAGATTTAATACAATTGGTATCAAAAGCTCAACAAAACTTTTTTCCTTTTGGTATAAAATTCATATAGCAATAAAAAGAATTGAGAATACTCAACAAAAGAGCTTTGAAAGAGATCTAAGTCGGGAGGACAGCTAACAATAGCTAGTTTCATAACTCATACAACTGTACATTCTCTAGTCTTCATTTCTGAGTCATGTCAAAAATCTGACTTTAAAATAACTTCAAATTTAGCTTCACCTGATACTTTTGCTCCTAACAACAAGGAAGATGTCTAAAATTTAGGCAGTTTTATTTATTTAAAGTACTTTTTTCACTTATTAAGTCTGATGATTTCATACATTATGTTTTGACCATGTTTTGATTATGCTTTGTTCTCCCCAGATCGGATTCATCCCCGTTCTTTACATACCTAACTTTGGGTCCTTACTTTATTTTGTTTTGCTTCTCTCCCTCCCTTCAGTTATCAGTTTCCCAAAGCTCCTCAGCTAGGAGTGGAACTTCACTCATGACCACCTCCCCACTTTTCTTCTCCGTCATGGCATTCTGTGTGGCCTGATCTTGTTCAGGTCACAATGGAGTTTACATGAGCAACTCTTCTGTTGTTTCTGGAAAACATTCTTTCCTTTGACTCGTTCTATCTCCCAGGTCTTACAGTCTCTCTGACCCATCTTTTGCAATGATACTAAGCATTGGGACGAGGGGGTATGACATAGATGTTCCTATGTTCACTCTGAAGTCATTTATTCAGTTGTGGGCCAGGCACTCTCTACTGCAAAAAGAACCTTCTCTCATGAAATCAGAAAAAAAGCACTACTCTTATCAGTATAATGGGAAGTTGTTAGGAGTCAGTTAATTAAATATTTTGCTCCATTAACAGAGTAAGAGTAGTAGGTTCTACTGTAGGACCTATCCAATCATACATTCTCAGCCCCAATAACTGTGCTGGCATGGGTTCCATTTTGAGGAGCATACTTAACTACAGTCAGAAGGTGTTTGGTTGCTTGCATGGTATTCATGCCACTAATGCATCAGTGGGAGTGTCTCTACAGGCCAGTTATCACTGCAACTTGCAGGTTTCAAAGCTGGATAAGATTGGCAAACACTTTTATCACCTGGTAATATGCATAACACCTTCCAGAACTGTGATAGCAAGCCAGTAGAAATGAGGCATCCCAGTACATATCAGCTTACTTTCTTTATGATTCAGCTATGTGATATCTTCACCAATAGAGGCTGGAAGGTAACTAAAGCAATGGCATTAGCCAATAATATCTGGGGTTCTATGGTCCCTTACTGACCAACAACTGCAATTAAAGGAAATCTATTCCTGGCCTTGAACTTTTCACTTGTTAGCCTGTGGTTTTTAGTAGGGAATTAATGCCTTGTTCTATAAACTGCTCTAATGTTGTCTATGTTCACATTTAAGAAACTTTTGCGGTAGCAGTTTTTCACAGGACTCTTTCATAAGCTCTTCAGTGTTAATTAGCCCTCTCCATGGTTTCTTTTCTTTACCTTCCCTTCCATTGTCCCCACCCCATCTAACCCTTCCTTACCCATGGTTCCCCTTTCCCTTCTTTATATTACTACATTATATCTTTCTTTCCTTGAAACTTCCCCCATGGCCCATTACCCAGAATTCTTCTGCCAGTCTTACCCATCCTCATAGTCCACTACCAATACGGCGTAATGTCTAATATTTTTAAAATGGCTACCACGAAAGAGGCCTTGGAGCACCAAGAACAGGTTGGGTTCTGAAGTTAAAAATTTACTCAGCTAGAGCAAGCCTGTCAAAAATTATTTTTAATATATATGTATTGAGATGACACAATATATGGTTAGTCTCTTGGTCATAGTCTTTCTTTTGGATTTAGGTCCTTATATATTTTACTTCTAACCAATCAGCCTTAAAAGTATATATCCTATTATCTTGTTCCATGAGATCTCCATAAAGATACACAAGATAATTTATTCCATAATATGTCACAATACATTTTAGATGAGGACTAATTCAGATGGAAAGCACCTTTAGTTTTGATAAGAATTAGAGAGCTAAATACACTTTTTAAACCTCTCTGAAGTCTATTGATTTTGCCTTGATCCAAGCGACCCAACTCCATTCTTGATCCCATGGGGGCAGCTTCAACGTTAGCTCTATTTCTGCTTCACCTTTTAGAATCTCTGTGCAGCTCAGATAACAGAATCATCCAACAAAGATGGAAGTCGGATCATATGCTCCTCTCAGGTTTGTATTCCCTTCAGAGGCCTACATAACTGTTGACCATATGTCCTAGCATGTCCCTCTGTTTAATTCCTAGAGCCAATGTGATTCTATCCCTGAGACTCACACAGCACGCTGTTGCTGTAGGAGCTTTGCCTCCTCATTCAGCCTGTTTGTTACCTAATGCATCATAAACAGGGCTGACTCCATCACTCTCCAAGCCTTTGCTCCAGGTGGCTAACCTCAATGAGATCCAACTTGAACTATCATGTTTAAATTGCAACTCATCTTTCCTTCAGCAGACTTTGTTATTGTTTATTATCTTCTATAGAGGCAGTGATTTGTGTGTGTGTGTGTGTGTGTGTGTGTGTGTGTGTTTGAGAAGAGTGTCCTAGCAGACAGTGGAGATTGATAAATATTTGTTGAATCAGTGACTAATTCTGTATTCCTCAAGCCAGACATGGATGAGAATAATGAAATGACCTTGCCCTGCCTCTACACAAGCAGCCCAAGGTGACCTGTACTAAGGACTAAAGAACCAGCATCCTCATCTTAGGCTAGGGTGAGTCTGGGTGGGCACCTCTGCTCATGGTCCAGAAGCTGGAGGCCAAGCTCTTAGGCTTTTAACTTCTCCTTGAATTGTTTTCATGTGTTCTTATTATGGCTCTATTGCTTGTTCTGAGAGAGGCCCATCTGTCTCCTCTCTCTTCCCCACTCCATCTGTCTTCCCATTGCTTGCTCTCTCTCCCACTCTCTCTCCTTGACCTTATGATTTGAATAAGTGCAAAATGTCTTTGGCACTATCCAGAGTGAATTAAAAGCTGAAGGCTCTCTCTGTTGATACAACAAAAAGAAGCCAAGTAAATCAATTAGAGGAACGGGGTGGAAGAGAATGTGGGAAGTTTGTTTGCTTGTTTATTAATATACTCGTGTGTGTGTGTGTGTGTGTGTGTGTGTGTGTGTTTAAACTTCACTCCATCTAAAAAAAGAACTTTATTTGAGCCAAGGATAGGATTTTCTCATCTTACTTTAGTCGAAAGAAGAGAATCAATATTTCAAACATCTATAATTCGCGATTAGTGTCTGCATACATAAATATATGCATTTTGGTGCATATGGAATATAAAGTAAAACTGTATTTTTATTCATTTTTGGAAGACAAAGTGTTTTATTTGTTGTTTACAATGGCCAAAAGAAAAAATTACTAAAAGCTGTGTTTTTAAGCGAAAGACTTTTTGCATTATTGAAATACCTTAAGTGAACAAGAGTAGAAAAACCAAAAAAGGATCAATCATATTTTTATCAATTAGTCATATTTTAGTACATTTTGTTCTACAAATCTCACCTGTTATTTGCACACTTATCTATAATTTAATGACATAATCTTTTGCTACTTTATTTAGACATAAATCATAGGCGTCAGTATACATCACTCATAACTATTTTAGAATCCATTCTTAAAAATTAAGGATAGGCTCCTAAATAATCACAATAGCACTGTGACACCTTGTCTTCGTTTCTTTCTATTGCTGGGATGAAGCATCGTGACTAAGACAGCTTACAAAAGAAAGCTTTTGAAGGTCTGATAGAACTCTGCACTGAGTCCATCTAGTCCTGGGCTTTTTTGGTTGGGAAACTTTTAATGATTGCTTCTATTTCTTTAGGGGTTATGGGACTGTGTAGATGGTTTATTTGATCCTGATTTAATTTTGGTATTTAATATCTGTCTAGAAAATTGTCCATTTCATCCAGATATTCCAGATGTGTTGAGTATAGGCTTTTGTAGTAGGATCTGATGATTTTTTTGAATTTCCTCAGTTTCTGTTGGTATATCTCCCTTTTCATTTCTGATTGTGTTAATTTGGATACTGTCTCTAGGCCCTCTGGTTAGCCTGGCTAAGGGTTTATTTATCTTGTTGATTTTCTCAAAGAACCAGGTTCTGGTTTTGTTGATTCTTTGTATAGTTCTTTTTGTTTCTACTTGGTTGATTTCAGCCCTGAGTTTGATGATTTCCGGCCGTCTACTCCTCTTGGGTGCATTTGCTTCTTTCTGTTCTAGAGCTTTCAGGTGTGTTGTTAAGCTGCTAGTGTAAGTTCTCTCCAGTTTGTTTTGGAGGCACTCAAAACTATGAGTTTTCCTCTTAGCACTGCTTTCATTGTGTCCCCAAACTTTGGGTATGTTGTGCCTTCATTTTCATTAAATTCTAAAAAGACTGTAATTTCTTTCTTTATTTCTTCCTTGACCAAGTTATCATTGAGTAGAGTTGTTCAGCTTCCATGTGTATGTGGACTTTCTGATGTTTTTGTTGCTATTGAAGACCAGCCTTAGTCCGTGGTGATCTGATAGGATGCATGGGATTATTTCAATCTTCTTGTATCTGTTGAAGCCTGTTTTGTGACTGATTATATGATCAGTTTTGGAGAAGGCACCATGAGGTGCTGAGAAGAAGGTATATTCTTTTGTTTTAGGCTGAAATGTTCTATAGATATCTGTTAAATCCATTTGGTCCATAACTTCTGTTAGTTTCACTGTGCCTCTGTTGTGTTTCCATGATCTGTCCATTGATCAGAGTGGATGTTGAAGTCTCCCACTATTAGTGTGTTAGGTGCAATGTGTGCTTTGAGATTTAGTAAGTTTCTTTTATGAATGTGGGTTCCCTTGCATTTGGAGCATAAATGTTCAGAACTGAGAGTTCTTGGCAGATTTTTCCTTTGATGAGTATGAAGTGTCCTTCTTTATCTTTTTTGGTAACTTTTGGTTGAAAGTTGATTTTATTTGATATTAGAATGGCCACTCCAGCTTGTTTCTTGGGACTATTTGCTTGGAAAATTATTTTCCAACCCTTTACTCTGAGGCAGTGTCTGTCTTTGGCACTGAGGTACATATCCTGTATGTAGCAAAATGCTGGGTGCTGTCTATGTAACCAGTCTGTTATTCTTTGTCTTTTTATTGAGGAATTGAGTCAAATGATGTTAAGAGATATTAAGTAATAGTGATTGCTGCTTCTTGTAATGGCTTATGCTCTGCAATCAAGAATCCACAAATGGGCGGGGCTTGCCTTCCTCTTTCCGCCATCTTGGCACCTGTGGAGGCCTGCTGGGAACAGGACTTCTGAAAGCAAGTATGTCTGGAAGGCTGTGGTGCAAGGCCACTTTTGCTGGCTACAAGCAAGGTCTCTGGAACAAAAGAAAGCACACGGCTCTTCTTAAATTTGAAGGTATTTATGCCGTGATGAAACTGAGTTCTACTTAGGCAAGAGATGTGCTTATGTGTATAAAGCAAAAAACAATACAGTGACTCCTGGGGGCAAACCAAACAAAATCAGAGTGATCTGGGGAAAAGTAACTCATGCCCACGGGAACAGTGGCATGGTTCGTGCCAAATTCCTAAGCAACCTTCCTGCAAAGGCCATTGGACACAGAATCCGTGTGATGCTGTACCCATCCCGGATTTAAATTAATGAAGAGTAAATAAATAAAAGTAGATTTGTAAAAAAAAAAAATCCACAAATGGGACCTCATAAAATTGCAAAGCTTCTGTAAGGTAAAAGACACTGTCAATAGGGCAAAATGACAAACAACAGATTGGGAAAAGCTCTTAACCAATCCTATATCCTATAGAGGGCAATATCCAGAATATACAAGGAACTCAAGAAGTTAGATGCCAGAGAATCAAATAACCCTATTTAAAAAATGGGGAACAGAGTTAAACAGAGAATTCTCCACTGAGAAAACTCGAATGACTAAGAAGCACCTAAAGAAATGTTCAACATCCTTAGTCATCAGGGAAATGCAAATTAAAATGACCCTGAGATTCCACCCCACACCAGTCAGAATGGCTAAGATCAAAAACTCAGGTGACAGCAGATGCTGTTGAGGATGTGGAGAAAGAGGAACACTTCTCCATTGCTGGTGGGATTGCAAGCTGGTACAACCACTCTGGAAATCAATCTGGCAGTTCCTCAGAAATTTGGGCATACCCAATTCGGAATATCCACAATATAATTCACAGACCATATAAAGATCAAGAAGAAGGAAGACCGAAGTGTGGATGCTTCAGTGCTTTTTAGAAGGGGGAACAAAATACTCACAGGAGGAAATATTGAGACAAAGTGTGGAGCAGAGACTGACAGAAAGGGCATTCAGAGACTGCCCCACCTGGAGATTCATCCCATATACAGCTATTGTGGATGCTGGGAAGTGCTTGCTAATGGGAGCCTGATACGGCTGTCTCCTAAAAGACTCTGCCAGAGCTTGACAAATACAGAGGCAGATACCCACAGCCAACCAGTAGACTGAGCACGGGGGTCCCCGATGGAGGAGTTGGAGAAAGGACTGAAGGAGATGAGGGGGTTTTCAGCCCCATGCGGGGAGCAACAGTGTCAACACGCCAGACCCCCATCTCCCAGAACTCCCGAGGACTGGACCACCAACCAAAGAGTACACATGGAGAGACCCATGGCTCTAGCCACATATGTGGCAGAGGATGGCCTTGTTGGACATCAGTGGGCCCTTCGTCCTGAGAGGGTTTGATGCCCCAGTGTAGGGGAATGCCAGGGTGGTGAGGTGGGAGTGAGTGGGTGGGTAGGGGAGCACCCTCACAAAGGCAGGGGGAGGGGGAGGGGATAGTGGGTTTCCAGAGGGGAGATGTGGAAAGAGGATAACATTTAAAATGTTAATAAAGAAAATATCCAGTAAAAGAAAAAATAAAATTAAAAAAGAAGAAAAATAAATAAAAAGAAAGCTTTTATTTTGGGGCTTCAGAGGGTTAGAGTTCATGATGGCATGGTGGCAGGAACATCTGAAACTCACATCTTGGACCATAAGCAGGAGACAGAGCATGCTGGGAAGGGCAGGACTTTTTGGAAGCCCATGCCCAGTGAGCTCATGCCTCCTCCAAAAAGGCCACACATCTTAATCTTTCCCAAATGTCCCATCGACTGGGAACCTAGTATTCAAAGGAGCCATTCTCATTCAAACCACCTAAAAAATAATAATTACCTAATATCCAATTCATATTTAAATTTCCTGAATGGGTGCCGAAACTTATCAAGACTATATAGTCATTAATTGCATGATTTATATCTCTATCAATTTTTCCTTTTTTCCCCTACAATATTAGCTCTTTGAAGAATAGCCCATTGGCATAAAAACAACAAAGAGACCCAGCCTATCAGAAACAAAGTAGAAGTCAAGGACCAACACCTGAGGTTGCCCACGTTATACTATCCACGCATACATACACACGTCATACAAATCTCTCTCTCTCTCTCTCTCTCTCTCTCTCTCTCTCTCTCTCTCTCTCTCTCTCTCACACACACACACACACACACACACACATACATACTTACCCATAAATAATTTTTCTATCAATGCAATACTAGTGGACATACTTTGAAATTGTTCAAGCAGCATGGGGTGGAATATATATGGGAATAAGCAATTGTTATAGTAATGAAAGGTATTAGAAATAAAAATATAAGAAATACAAAATGAAAAACAAAGACAAATCTTGCATGGGTGAATATAGATAGGAGACACAAATGAAGGAATATGTCAGTTCAAAGGGATTTAGTAATATTTTAGTTTTCAAAGTCCAGCTACATTAAAGGTTTTCTCTCAATATCAAGTCCTTAAACTCTATTTTCAGATCTGTAAAATGGGAATGGTTATAAGCTGACTTTTTTGATTCTTAAGAGAAGTTTATGAGACTTTCATGAATGGCCAAAACTGTGCGATTGTGAAATATCATGAGGTGTCATGAATTTGAAAATATGTGTTGTGGGGGGAAAGCCATAGGCATAGTTTTAAAGATAGATGTCATGCAATAACAAAGTTAAAAGACAACAAAATAAAGCTGCCTTCAACAGAAGAAACGTTAATTTGAAGGGTGTCAGTGACCAGGTGAGTGAAATTCACAAAGCCACTATATTGCAATTACCAGACTGATTTTGTCACTTTAATTTTATGTCCATGTGTATGGGTCTTTTGCCTCTATGTATGTTTGTGGTACATGTGAGTGCAGTGCCTCTAGAGGCCAGAAGACGGCAGCACATCACCTGAATATGGAGTTACATTTGATAGGTATCAATGTGGTACTGGGAATTAAACCCAAGTCACCTGGAAAAGCAGACTATACTCTTAGTTGCTCAGCCCTCTCTCCAGCCCCCAATTTTGCCATTTTAAAGCCAGAATGTTTTGCTGAGAGAAAGATAAAACCAATTATGTTGTCTCAGATTATACACATACATGTATCTATTTCCTGTGTTATATTTTCCCCATATACAACAGACACACCATTGCCAAGTAGTCATGGGGAAAGGCTTCTAGAAAGTCTGTTGCATATTTAACATGAAGCCAGCATTTTATGGTGAAGATGGATTGCATTTATTATAATCTTAAGAATGAGTCTATTAATCTGTGGAGCTCGTACACTTACCTGCTGTTCAAATTTTATCTCTCCTCATTTACAGACAATCTGCACCCAGATGGTCCTATGAAAGTCTAACTTACTTAATTCACTTACAAGGTGTCATCTATTATCTGGATGCTGGTAGCTCACAAAATTACCTCTGCTGTCACATCTTTCTTAGGCCTCAGTCCCACCTATCTGGTGAGTAATTTCATCAAAGGACAAGCCTAGGACACACCCATCATGTGGTGAAGGAGCCTCTACTCTTCTGGTTTTATTATTTGAATAGCATTACCCTTCCTTGATATGACAAAACTAATGCTTCTGGTTTCTCTTGGGTCACCAGTTGGTGATCAAACTCTTCCCTTTAATATTAGGTCACTTGAACAAGCTATCCTGTTTATTCTTGTATCTCTGTTCAGATTTGGGGGCTGGTTTGCTTTTATCTAGGCTGTTGATATAACATATTTTTTCTCTTGATTTTTATCTTTTTAGAACTGTCTTCTTTTGGAAACTATCCTGCTGTTACAACAAGAATTCAGAGTACTTCCTATATACCAACCACATGACCAAGCAGCTTCCATATTTGATCTTGTATCTTCACAAGACACAGATCCCAATCATTTCACTTTCTGTCCTCACAACCACCTTCTGCATCTTCATTGCTTCCTTCATACAATATAAAGCTATTTTAGTTCCTTCCACACAGAACAAGTCTCCAACCACCCCTTCCTGATTTCTCCAAGTTCAACAATATAGGACTGTTGCAATTTTCCTAATGCATTGGGTTTTTTTGGTTACCATTTTTACCAACAACTCTGCTCAGCCTTTCCAAACTTTACCACTGCATGAACTTTAAACTCCAACTTAATTGCTATCTTTTCCACCATCAAACTTTGATTGTTTAACTAAGAAAAGCAAATGCTGAGTGAATAAATATGTTTTCAACAAGGATTTTACTTCTATGCTAACAGAGCATTGTGCATCCCCAGTACCAGCCTAAAAGCTGCCTTTCAGCAAGGGTAGGTGTAAGATTATTATTCATTTTCTTCACTGTTATAA
Source organism: Tokudaia tokunoshimensis (assembly GCA_036184795.1). Classification (NCBI taxonomy): domain Eukaryota; kingdom Metazoa; phylum Chordata; class Mammalia; order Rodentia; family Muridae; genus Tokudaia; species Tokudaia tokunoshimensis. Next base: position 147,110,965 of record BTHU01000001.1, read on the forward strand.
TCTCCTTGAGGATAAAGGCTGTGTCTTCATTTCTGTAGCTCAATGCATTCACTGCCTCTTTGATACAATGCTTGAAATGTTCCTTCATTTAAAAGGGTTGACGAAGACCTATATGTTCCAGGAACTAGGGAGAAATGGCAAATAACATAGGCATCATAACTGGGTGTTTGTAGTCTAGATGGTTGGAGAAACCATCTTACAAAGATTGACATTCAGTATGAAATGCGGGGGGGGGAAAGAGTGATTGACATCGGTAGTGGTGGGGAGCATGGGAGCAGATCTTCAGGAGGGAGGAGGAGCTTATTGGGAGAGGAAAGTAATCCAAAAGGCAGAAAGAGCATCCCAAGGACCATGGTAATGTGGCAGTGTCATGAATTTAGGAAAAGATTAGTAATTCTGAACTACGAGGACAAGAGAAATGGCCATTTGTGACCCCAGCATACCTACGGGTGGGTATATGGGAAATGGGGGGGGGCAGATCAGCTAAGGCTCCTTCCTAGCCAACTTGCCTGTCATATGCATGAGAAACAGTACAGTAAGTCAGTGTCAATCGAGGAGGAAGACAATCACCAACACTCAAGCTTGTCCTCTGACCTCTACACATACGCAAGTGTCCACAGATACAAGGCCATACCCCACAATACGCACACGTACACACAAACACACACACACATACACACAAGCAGATACACATACCACACATACACACACATAAACACACTACACACACATACACACACTACCCACACAGATACACACACCACACATACACATACTACACACACACAGATGCACACACTACACACACACTACACACACCCAGATACACACACCACATGTACACACAGTACATATACACAGATACATATACCACACACCTCACACATATACACACACACTACACATACAGATACACACACCCATACACACACTACACACAGAGAGATATACACCACACACACACACACACACACACACTACTCAAACACATACCACCCGCAACATACACATACTACACACAGATACACACAACACACATACACACACATATACACACAATACATACACAGATACATACACCACACATACACACACACAATATTCACACACATACCACACACAGAGATACATACACCACACATACACATATATACACACACCACACATATACACACACTACTCACACACATACCACACACAACATTCACATACTACATACACACAGATATACACACCACACATACATACCCCCCACACACACACCACACATGTACACACTACATACACACAGATACACACACAACACATAAACACATACACACTACACATATTACACACAGAGAGATACACACACCTTATACACACACAATTTAACTAATTGTACAAATCGTTCTGAGCCTCCAGAACTCACAAGTTCAGTGGAAGGAGGTCAAGCAAACAGCAGATCACAGTCAGATTAAAAGACCTTAGATACCACATCAAGTGACATCACTGGAATAATGTAAGGTAGCATTCACTAGTTATTTATTGGATTAAGTGACTCATTTTTCTAGACGGCTGAATAGCATTTATATTCGTGTGGCCCTTGAGTCTCAGGTCCGGGTGTAGATCAATTCCTTCTACTCAACTGTATCCGTGGTTAAACCCAACTTCTGCAAACCAGAGTTGTTTGGTTCCATGCTGCTCACAGAACAGTTCTCATCTTTGGCAAACAGTGCTATGGAGCTAACCGGTCCCCAGAGAGGAGGGGACAGTGAGACTCATGTAGGTAGGACAGGCAGCCTCCTTCCAGGCCCCGTGGTTCTCATGCAATCCTCCAAGGAAGGGTGAACTGTTGGAAATGATGCAATGACATATGCGCCTCACACTCCTAAGGCCCAGGGCTTTGCTTTGTTTTTCTCCTTTTCAACTTGGGTAGTGCCTCTTATTTAAACTATTAGGTGAATTATTAATTTTCCTTAGCCCAGTTTATAAAGAAGGAGTGCTCCAAGCCATGCTGCTACTATTAGTAATTTTTAAAAAATAATTATTTAAACCCAAACCTGGCCCTTTTAAGAAGCAAATCTAAGATCAGGCATTTGCTATGTAACTGTTCACCCCACATAGTTACCAAGTGTCCAAGCTCTTCAAAGACAATTCTGGACCTACAGTTTCCAGGCTTCAGCCAGTGAGGGTGAGGGTGAGGGTGGGGGTAGGGGTAGGGGTGGGGGTAGGGGTGAGAGTTAGGGTGAGGGTAAGGGTGGGGGTGAGAGTTATGGTGAGTGAGGGTGAGGGTAAGGGTGAGGGTTAGGATTGGGGTGAGGGTTAGGGTTAGGATTAGGGTTAGGGTGGGGGTAGGGGTGGGGGTTGGGGTGGGGTGGGAGTGAGGGTGAGGGTGAGGGTGAAGGTTAGGGTTGGGGTGAGGGTTAGGGTGGGGGTAGGGGTGGGGGTTGGGGTGGGGTGGGGTGGGGGTGAGGGTGAGGGTGAGGGTTAGGGTCGGAGTTAGGGTGAGGGTTAGGGTGTGTATGTCTGCTGAATCCTGCTTGTACCTGGGGGTGGATGCTTGTCCCTATGAAGATGTTCCTGGTTGGACATTGTAATGAGCTCTTCTCTTAGCTCTAGGTCATGGTATTGAGCTATGGCTAACTTAAATCACTATAATAGAGTAGGTCCAAGGAACATAAGGTCACACTCAGGGCTAAAGACACATGAGCATGTGAGGTCACACTCAGAGATGAGTAAAGACATGGTTGTCCTTAGGCTCAAAATAGTCTGTCTAACTAGGAAGGAAGAGAAGTTGCTGGCAAGTCAACATTTCAGGTTTCTACAGCTCCCCCCATTCAACTCCACTACTTCCAATCATGCTGAAGGGTTCAGCATTGGCACACAGCCCTTGATTTGATCATAAGAATCCATACAGGCCCAGCTCATCTTTGAAAGAAGATTCTTCGAGTCTGGGATGTTGGAGAGTGTCTTATAACTCTTAGTGGCTTTACAGCATTTGACTTTGAGTTTGAAAGCAATTTGGAAATGGCTTCCAATCCTTTGTGCAAAGCTACTCTTCTGTCCCAGTGAGCAGCTAGCATTATAAAAGGAGAGACGTTTTAATGCTAGATTTTTCTCAGTCAAGATACATACTTTACATATATGTGAGAGATGAGTGGACTTCAAGCACAACATAAAGATTTTAAAATGTAATGCTCTGGGAATACTTGAAAACGGTATGGCAGAGAGCCTTAGGAATGTGTCCTTCAGCTCCACAGTAGACAATAGAAATGTTCAGGCAACAGTAACATCATGATAAGCCTTTGAAAGACTGTGTTCTATATGGATACTTGTCACAAAAACACAATGGAGTGGTAAACACAGATGAGTCTCTAATTAAAATCAAAACCCATTTGTTAATTGGAAAAGCAAAGGTTAATGGTCACACAGATTGGTTTCAAATTGTCACTTTTCAAATTCCTATCACTGTTTGATTATTTCCCCTCCTCGTTCCATTGGTGCCCAACTGTTTACTCTAGGGACAGTGGCCTCCACCAAGATGCACATCTTCAACATGCTTGAGGGAGGCAGTGACAGGGATGCCTGCAGCCTGGACTGGGAAGAACAGGTGCATGCTCAGCCGTTCTATATTAGAATGATTGGGGAGTTCGAGGCTTTGGGTGCTATCGGAACTGAAAAGGGGAACTTCAAAGATTCGGTCTTTGAACTTGTGAACCTCTGTCAGGTTGGCTATATTCTCAGACCACAGCTTCCTGGATCTCACTTGGGTGACAACAACTTTTCATAGCTCTGCTGAAAGTCCGACAAGAAAATGAGAGCTCCCTTCTGTCTGAGAGCAGTAATCCCCGTGGGAAGACCAGGATGCTTATTCTAGGCTTGAGATAGGTTATCATTATCATTATTATTATTATTATTATTATTAGTAGTAGTAGTAGTAGTAGTAGTAGTAGTAGTAGTTTTAAAAGTTAAGTTAGTTTTATTAGAGAGCAAAGCAGTCTTCAGTTTGTGGTAATTAAAAAGGAGGAAAGGGAGACAGGAAAAAAAAAAGTCCAGCAGCCCAACAATGAGGATCTGAGAGACAGTTTTAAAAGCTTATCTAAATTCATCTAAGTGGAGGCACTATACTGAGAATGCTATCATGGAAAAAAAAATCTAATCCAAGATTCAAAACCATAAACATCAGTAATTGTGGTGGACAGTGACAGCTAAGATAGTGTATAAACTGGGGGTTCTAAACTCCATTTTAAGGCCACCAGGTAGATGTCATTCTGGGTAACTACAAATAAGCATTTGGCATTACCACTTGTATAATTGGATGCCTGGAGTATACAGTAAAAATGCACACGTTTTCCTTCCATCCTTCTTTTAGGTAACAAACTTCCTTCATCTCCTGCAAGCTGACAAAATACAGACTGTTTTTTGGCTCACAAGTACCCCATGCTGGTCACATATAGCTGTTTAGAAAAAAACAGACTTAACTGCACCAAAGAAAGAGCTCTTTCAGCTGGCACGCGGGAGTAACAGAAAGTGGCCACCTCCAAATCCTGACTTTAATTTGGGTTACGGAACAAGGATGATTGACTCTTCATGACTTCCTCAGAACAACACAGACACGCGTGCAATGTGAAAGCGACTCAGAAATCTGGCCGTCGGGAGGCCACTGAGTTCTCTCTCATCCTATAAATAACACTGCTCATGCTGGGAAGACACTACCGAACACACAGGAAACAGCACGCGTGCACACATTTAATCTCCACTGACAGAGAGCACCAAAGTGAGGTTTGTTTAGAGGGATACAGATGCCTGAAGTCTGTAAGTAATGTCTGCCGCAGAAATGAAATAGGCGCTCAGGGAAAATCCCCTCTGATTTCTGGAGAGTAGAAGCAGGCAGGGGCTACTGAGCTGAAACGGGTGGCTCCGACTGCATCACCACAATGCAGTGCTAAGTTTATTCACCAGGGGTCATCAAAGGTCTGGGTTTTTCTTTGTCGACTTGTTGACACATGTACATTGTGTACTTAAGAACTCCGGAATGGCTCAGCATTGCTCACAGGGATATAAGCCTTACTGTTCCCCCTACCCCCGCCCCCAGCACTCCAGCCCACCCTACGCCTATTACAGAGCATCCAATTATTGTTCTTTACCAACACATTACAGGTAGCACATTCATTAGATACATTAATGGAAATACCTTTTGTAACTAAACCAACTTGCTCATCACAGAGGCAGCGTGACATTTAGTTAGATTTTCATTTATCTATCTATCTATCTATCTATCTATCTATCTATCTATCTATCTATCTATCTATCTATCTACCTAGCTGGCTAGATTTAATACAAAAAAATTAAATAGCATTTTCCAGAGTTAGGAAGTGAAAGGCTGATCTTACTATTGTTTTCCAGACTGCAAATGAGTTGTGACTCCTATCTCTTAAGATTTCAGTCAGTCCCTCAGGAGCTGGGATCTGAGGTCTGAGCAGGTCCATGGGAGAACAGGCCAACATTATTTACCCAAGATTGGCCCCATTAAATAGTAAAGAATGGAGAACATGTTTTCTAGGATGATCTTTGGAACTGGTCTGAAGGGCAAGGTCTCGGAGGTCTTGGTGATGCTGGGTGTCTGGAGGGAACACTGCCCTTTGACCAGTATGAAGTTCTTAATCTCAGCTTCCCTTAAAGCACCTCTGAATGTCTGGAGAATGAGCCTATTGTGGTCAGTTTGATTCTTTCTTATCTACTCCTCTGTATAGACCAAATTACAACCCTGGAAAGCTCAAAGGTGAAATGTGCTTCAACCACAAGAAAGAGACTCTTCTAAAGATTCTTCCCAGGGCTGCACAGTTCCTATCTAAGGACACAGACCCTCCTCCTTCTCTGAAGGACAAAGGACAACCACAGTATGGAAATGGGGGTGTTTAATCTGTATTCCTTTGTACTTCACTTAAAATGCAATATTGCAACACTCAAATTATGGGGTTTATTCCTTTACACTACACTTAAAATGCAATATTGCAACACTCAAATTACCTGGTTTTAGCTTGTGACAGTTGACAGTGACTTCCAAATATAACTCAGTCCTTTTATGTCATGCTTTCTCAACACAAGGTAAGTTCTTTAAGTCAGTTGCAGACAAAAATGATCTGCACACTTAACCCTCTTCTACCTCAACCCTCTCGAATGAGATGGAAAGAAACCTTATAATCCGAGACTATGCTGCATTAAAAGGTGAGTGAGACACAGAATATAAAGAAAGTCCAATAGAACTAACCATGCAATTGATGCATTTAGCTCCCAGCCCTCTGCGGAAAGCCAGGCACCGAGATGTCCATTCCAGCTTGACAGTTTTGTCGTCGATGCGATGCTGTAAAACTATGGAACACATGAGTGTGGGGGTGTGTCCACAGTAGAAGGTCTGCTCAAGTTTGTTATTTGGGGGAAGAATTGTGAAACCAATGCAAGATGGGGGTAGCTAGATGCAATGAGAATCCAGAAGCTTTGGAAATCTCCACTCAGCCCTAGGGCAGAACAAACATCCAAGCAAAGGGAGCCACAGCAATAGCGCTTAACTTTTAAGCTGTTACCTAGCCCCTTAACCTCATGCTGTAATGTGGAGTTTACAATCCTGGAAAAAGTGAGTGGGGGAGAGAGGCAAGACAAGTTTGGTGCTTTTTTATTTTCTCCTGGTATGAAGTATTTCTCAAAAGATGAACGAGGCAGGACTTACCCACTGACCTTATTCTGTTTAATGCGAAATCACATAGCCCAATGCCAACTCCTGTGACAGCACCTCCTGCGTAAGCCTCCTCCAGCTAAATAGCAGGGACAGTTATTTCAAAGTGACATTTACACTGTCAATGGGGATCAGAATGGCTGAAGGGTAAGATAGTGATCAAGAGAGGATTAAATCCCAGAACCAAAAGGAGGCAGATATCTGTAAAAGCGATAAGAGCACCCGAAGCTGCCCAGAGCTCTTTCTATTTAAGCAGCTGGGAAGCAGTGCAAGTTGCAGGTAGCTTTACCAGCGTGTGTGTGTGTGTGTGTGTGTGTGTGTGTGTGTTAGAAGGACAAGAAGGTACTGACTTGGTTATATTATTTAGTTGCTTCTTTGTTGCCCATTCATTAGATGATGGTCAAGTTTGCCATTTCCAGATTCATCAGTTTTGAGTCCACTCTAAATACCCAGAGAACAGTCAATCATAAGTATTGTATTGAGTCCAACAGGTGACAGACACTGGGGGGGAAATGGTATTAATTTTTTAAATCCATAGGTCTTATCTCATTTTGGGCTGAGGGATTAAACACTTGGTAGTATATGTCAAAATTCAAGCCTGTTCATAGAATTGTATATTTCATGTAGTTCTTCCAGGGTGGGGACAGTGGAGTTCAGGTTACTGTTCAAGAATGACTGGATGTTTTTAAAGAGGTTTTCAAAGCAAAGATGTAGAAACTGGTTGATTTTCTGCCTTGTGAGAAGAGAGAACGAGCTCAGTCGGCAAAGACTGCAGTTGCTAACTGCTAAAAGTGCATAGTAGACCCTGCCCTCTGTTTTCAGTTAACATGTAACAAGAATGAACAAGGATGGTTGAGAATCTTGACTGTATCAGTGGACTGGAAGCACAGCTCAGTGTTAGATCGCATGCCCAGCATGAGTGAGGCTCTGGCTTTGAGTCCTAACAGAAGTTGGTGAGGAGCCATTATTACATGACAAAGAGCAGTCATGTAGTCTAGGGCTTACATGAGAAGAAGAGAAATGGAAAGAGCAATTACCAGAAGAGCCTGGCTAAAGCCAAGGCAACATGTTATCTCTCTTAAATAACCACAAGGACCATCAAGAAACAAGTTCAGCTTGGAAAGGTTCCATTGGAAGTTTTCAGTAGCAAGGTTCAAGTCAAGAAAGTACCTGCCATCAGCTCCTTTCCTCAGTACTCTCTCATAGAAGTTTGAACAGAGACTACATGACCATCTAATGGATTACCACATACACAGGATTCCTGTAATAATCAGATGTTGCATTAAATAACACCAAGAACTTCTTAGCGAAACGCTATAGAATCTATATAACAAGTAGATGAGAGGAATTTATAAAAGTAGATTAAACTCAGAACTAAATTAGTTATGAAGCAACTGCATACTACTGCCCTGTTTTGTCTAATTTTACTGAAAGTTATACAAAATTAGAGTGGAAAATGAGACAACTCCCTCCTCCATCGCCATCCATCTTCCATCATCCCTGTCCAAAATCAATGAGTAAGAATGAACTTCAAAAATCACTACTAGATTTTTAGTAAATTTTGAAGGACATATTAAATGTGATTAAGCAGGGCTGACAAGATGACTTAGCATGTAAAGGTGCTTGCTGCCAAGCCTGACAAACTCTGTTCTATCCCTGAGATATAAACATTGAAAGACAGAATTGCCTCCTGTAAATTGTCCTTTGACCCTCAACAAAGCAACATGGCATATGTACACACACACACACACACACACACACACACACACTAGCAAAAAGCTAAATGTAATTTAATGCAATTATTTGCCCAAAGTCTAAAATAGCATGTTTATTGGGATATTTATCATTTGGTTTTCTGATATATAACAAATTCTTGAAGCAAGCATCTGGAGACTAGTGTATGGATGTCATGGTGAGGTTGAGGACCCTGAAATATAATGTTCTTTTCCATCATCTTCTATACATGTCTTTTACCTTGTTGTGGGAAATATTAAAAAATAAAGGCAAGTTCCTACATTATACCCTGCTACACTCAGTCCTGGCAGTCTCACCAGCAAACCCAATTTGCCACTGTATCTTTTTCTGTTGAACCCAGACGAGCTGCTGCATGAAAGAAAACACAACACAAACTTTTCAGAAACAATGGCAACTCAATCGCTGGGTGCAACAACTAAAATCCTAATCTTGTAAACCTTATTAAATCTAAATCCTCTGGAGGTGAATCCTGAAGGATCCGCCATTGAAACAAGGAGACACTAGTAGTTACCTCTTGTCCTCATGCTATCCCTGTCCAAAAAGACTCTCTCTCCTGCTTTCTCTCATCCCCTATCCTACCCAGAAGTCCCACCTACTCTCTCCTTTATTCTTTAGAGGATGGTTCACAAGAAGTCACCTGAGTATGTGACTCATTCCCAGTTCGAAGCCCCCCTCAGGAGAGTAGAATTAGCATCAAAATACAAGCAATCCCAGGGCTATCCACAACACCTCATTGTCTGAGATAGCTTTGGAACTCTTGAGTCTGAAATAGACTCAAATTTACAAATGCAATGGATTTGTAGAAATGGATACTGCTCTTTCATAGAGAGGGATGTTTAAGTGGAAAGTTCATTGTTAAGTATCTTTAGGTTTTAAAAATCCTTATTTCTCTGGACAATTTGGTAAGTATAAGAATTTAGGAGTGGAGCAGCTGGGACAGAAGTTTCCCCGCTGCCATATGGACCAGGGAAGCTGGCAGCTCCAGAGCCTTCTGTGCCAGGAGAGAGTGATCTCCTAGCAGCACTTTCATTTCTGAGAGCAGAGGTGAGAGCTCCACCTCCTCTCTGGAAGGGAACAGTTAGGAGCTCACAGGGCATAAGATCTCATTGGAGCAGCTGGGACAAAGGTCTTCAGGCAGCCATTTGCAACAGGGAGCCAGGCGGTGCACAGACCCTGACAGAAGAGAGTTGGTCTCCCAATAGTAAGGACACAGGCTTACAGGCCCACAGGAGGAACAAACTAGAGATAACCAGATAGCGAAAGGCAAGCATAAGGACCCTACCAACCAAAACCAAGGTCATTTGGCAGCATCAGAACCCAGTTCTCCCACCACAGCAAGTTCTGGATACCCCCAACACACCAGAAAAGAAAGATTTGGATTTAAAATCGTATCTCATGATGCTGATAGAGGGCTTCAAGAAAGACTTAAATAACTCTCTTAAAGAAATACAGGAGAACATCGGTTAACAGGTAAAAGCTGTTATAGAGGAAAAACAAAATCCCTTAAAGAATTACAGGAGATCATGGGTCAACAGGCAGAAGCCCTTAAAGAGGAAACAAAAAAAAAAATCTATTAAAGAATTACAGGAAAACACAATCAAGTGAAGGAACTGAACAAAACCATCCAGGATCTAAATGTGGAAGTAAAAACAATAAAGAAATTGCAAAGTAAGACATCTCTGGAGATAGAAAACCTTGGAAAGAATTCAGGAGTCATAGATGCAAGTATCAACAACAGAATACAAGAGATAGAAGAAAGAATCTCAGGTGCTGAAGATACCGTAGAAAACATTGACACATCAGTCAAAGAAAATGCAAAATGAATAAAGCTTGTAACCCAAAACATCCAGGAACTCCAGGACACAATGAGAAGACCAAACCTAAGGATTATAGGTATAGAAGAGAGTAAAGATTTACAACTTAATGGGCCCCTAAATATCTTCAACAAAATTATAGAAGAAAACTTCCCTAACCTAAAGAAAGAGATGTCCATGAACATACAAGAAGCCTACAGAACTCCAAACAGACTGGACCAGACCAGAAAGTCCTCCCGGCACATAATAATCAAAACACCAAATGTACTAAACAAAGAAAGAATATTAAAAGCAGTAAGAGAAAAAGGCCAAGTAACCTATAAAGGCAGGCCTATCAGAATTACACCAGACTTCTCACCTGAGACGATGAAAGCTAGAAGATCCTGGGCAGATCTCATACAGACCCTAAGAGAACACAAATGCCAGCCCAGGCTACTATACCCAGCAAAATTCTCAATCACCATAGATGGAGAAACCAAGATATCCCATGATAAAACCAAATTTACACAATATCTGTCCACAAATCCAGCCCTACAAAGGATAATAGATGGAAAATGCCAATACAAGGAGGGCAACTACACCCTAGAAAAAGCAAGAAAGTAATCTTCTTCCAACAAACCCAAAGAAGATACCCACACAAACATAAGAATAACATCAAAAATAACAGGAAGCAACAATCACTATTGCTTAATATCTCTTAACATCAATGGACTCAATTCCCAATAAAAAGACAAAAACTAACATATATTTTTCATGTAAATCTTCAATATTATCAGAAAATGTTTGTAATTCCTCTTTCAATTAATTTAGTAATTTTTTTATCTGCATTATTTTTCATGATAATCTTCAATTTTAATGTTTTTCTATATATTTCTTCTATTTTATCAGAAATGCTTTCAATGTAAATCTCTGATTTTATCACAAAATGTTCTTAACTCCATCTTCAATTAATCTAGAAAGGTTTTTTATATCTACCATTTTATCAGTATAATTTTCCATGAAATAGTCAATTTTAATGTGCTTGTCTATATATTTCTTGAATTATGTCAGAAATATTTTCCATGTAAATCTTCAATTTTACCTGAAAATGTTTATAATTCCACGTTCAATCAATATAGAATTATTTTATGCCTATCATTTTATCTGTATAATTTCCATGATAATCTTCAATTTAACATGTTTTTCTATATATTTCTTCAATTTTATCAGAAATATTTTCCATGTAAATCTTCAAGTTTATCAGAAAATGTTTATAATTCCACTTTCAATCGACTTAGGAATACTTTTATGCCTACCATTATTATATCTATATAAAATTTTTCTGTGATAATCTTCAATTTTAACATGTTTTTCTACATTTTTCTACAATTTTATCAGAAATATTTTCCATGTATATCTTCAATTTTATCATAAAAATGTTTCTATTTCATTTTTCAATTTATTTAGCAATGTTTTTTATGTCTACCACTTTACTCCATAATTTTTTATGAAAATTGTCGATTTTAACGTGTTTTTCTATATATTTCTTCTATTTTATCAGAAATATTTTCCACATAAATCTTCAATTTTATCATTAAATGTTTTTACTTCCTATTACTTCCTTTTTCAATAAAAAAAAGGAAAAAAAAGAAGTTAGATAAAGTCTTGAGTAATGAGAACTTTCTATTTTTATGTTATACCTGAGTAGTTAAGAAACTAATAAAAATTATATACGTGTATACTATATAAGTACTTAAATATGTAAAAATAATAATGCATATATATTCACATAGACCTTGAACATTTTCTGTACACTAAGTACTATGCTAGAAGAATTTAATGTTCTATTTCACATAAAACAAACCTATAAAGTTTTAATTTCTAGTTATAATTCACAAAACCTGGAGAATATAAGTAATTTACACATAGTGATATAGGGCTCTCATGTAATACAAGACTATCTTACTCCAAGACCTTTGCTATTTATCCTAAAAACATGCTATGTTTCAAGGTTTTTATCAATGTGTTTTTAATGGATTATCATCATTAATGGAAGAGAAAAGCAGAGTGGAAAGAATATTTCTTTCTGGTCAGCTTAACATAAATCAGGCTTGAGGCTTCCTGGAATGCAGAGTGTCTGCATCTTCATGAGTTCCTCAGCACCTATACATACAAACTAAGATGCTTTCACACTGCAAGTCGTGGAAACCCTTGATTCAATGAACTTTAGATCAGTGATAATCCAGATTTAACCTTTAGATCAGCATGATCAGAATCAGTTGGGACTCCGGGTTGATGAGATGGCACAGCTGGTAAAAACACTTGCTGCCAAGCCTGACGACCTGAGTTCAATCCCCAGGGCCTACATGACAGAAAGCTTGAACTGTCTGTTGCAAGTTGTCCACTGACGGCCACACAGAAGCTGTGGTATGCATGTGCACACCTACATATATGCACAATGATAGACAAGTAAAGAAATATAATTTTTAAAATGTTAGAAAATGAATTGTCGGGGGTCTTTTGAAAGGTGGACGTCTCCACCTTGAAGATACAGATCAAGTCTCTGAGTAGAGTCAGACAGAACCCTGGCTCTCAGGTCTTTTCAGGTGATCCTGAAGAGCAGAGAACTTTGCAAACAGTGACTGACTAGTCTGTGAGTAAACTGATTTTCTTGGTAAGCAAAAAGTACAAAGGCAGGATATCTCTGGATACAGCAGAAATGGCCTCACCCAGTTTCTCCTCTAATGGCCTCCTTGTTTCTGTCCATTTGAACAAGTTACCTTTGTTAAGGCCGACTTGCCTATCAGCCAGGGACAGAAAATGACCCGTCTGTTCTTTCCCAGCAACCTTTCCAAAGCTTCACCCATGTTTAACTTTCAAAATGCTGTTATTCGGCCAGATCTTCAGTCAATTACTGGAACAGAGTGGGACCAACGTGAACTCTTGAAAACACAGCTGTTTCTCTGATCAGGACAAAGATGAAGACAGTTGAACCCAGGAAGGTCTAAGGAGGGAAAACCGCAGAGCAAGAAGGTGTTGCATGGAAATGGACAGGGTGTTGTCACCAGCAAACATGTTGGTTGACACTACAGTGAATTCTTCTGCTCCGTGAGGACATCATCTTGGGCCATGAAAACTTGATTTAATAAACCGATCATTGTAGATGAAAATTTCAGGTCAGTGTCAACAACCAAGTACCACCACTTTTCCCCTCTTGATGATTATGGTTTAACATTTCAAAGAAGCTGAGCATAATGATATATTAAAAAGGTGTTTAGCTGCACCAGCTAGAGATCTGTTTTATCTTTTTTATTTAAATGTTCTATATTTTTACATAGGAGCTCTGAAATAATCGTAATTAAAAGGACACAAAACTGTGAGTAAAATATGTATTTCCCTTCTACAAGTCTTTGCGCTTCTTCAAATGGCAGGTGTTTCTTAAAAAAGTAAATTCTATTCATTGCCATCTTTACCATAGCAAAAAACACAAACAAACAAAGCAAAAAACAAAAAAAACCAAAACCAAAACAACAACAAACCACCTTGAATTTTAAATAATGACTTTTTAAAAGAGAGAAACTCTGAAGTGATGGACAGATTTCTTTGATCAGTGCTTTGCCAAATGGTGCACACAGTTAGTTGGAGACAGGTAGGGATACTTCAAACATTTAATTTTTGCTTGACTAGCACATGAAGCTATTAGTCGGGAAGATTAGTAATTACCAAATCCTCTACTCAATCAGACATGAATGCCACACAGCTCTGCAACTGTTTAGCTGTAATATGGAACTGATCTCCGCAGATGTAGTAAACTACAGCTCAGATCCATCACAGACTAGAAAATATTCACACAGCCTGTGTTTCATTGTGGGTCTGTGCCCCAGCCTTCCCCAGCTCTCTTGCTGCTTGAGTCTTTCAATTAAGTGCTTGCCTCATTTATATTCTACATCTGATCAAACACCAAAAAAATGTGGATTAGTCACATTCCTACATAAATTTGAACATTATGTAACAAGTGTCCCAGCAGTTTGAGAACAACTCTCGATGTGGTATTTTGGAAAGAGCCCTGGGCTGGAATACTGACTCTCACACTGGCTCCATCAATGCCACCTCGAGTCTTCCTGGAAATTTATGCTGATCCATTCCATTTACACCCCTGGACCTTCGATTTCTGGGGCAAATGTAGGGGGCTGGCATTCCTTGTCTTTGGATTCCCCATCTGTTCTATTGTCCCGGACACAGGATGATTGGCTTGCCAGGCAGACTGGCATAGTGTGAAAAACCCTTTCCTTCACATCTCAGCTCAGCTACTTATTAACTGAGTGACCTTGGGCAAATTATTGAAAAATCTCAGAAAGTGTTTTCTCATGGGCAGAGAGAGATAATATCAACCTCACTCTCGGTTGTTACAAGCTTGAGAAAATACACCGGGCACATCTAGCAAGGCTAGTGCTATATTAATAGCATAATTGAAAAGAAAAGGAGGAAAGCCACCCTCTTTTCTTTTCTAATTTTCTCTAAAAATCTTGGAGCAAGAAAAAAAAAAGTAAAAAAGTAAAAGGTGCTGACCTGAAGAGATGCCTCGGCTATTAAGAATGCTTGCCATACCTGTAACTCCAGTTTCAAGGACTCCACTGCTCTTTAGGACCCATGGGCAGCAGGCTTGCACATGGTACATGTGGATACATGCAGGCAAAGTACTCATACATGTAACATGCAAAGAATCGCTGAAAAATTGAAAATAGATAAATACATGGGTCGATGGATAGTTCTGTCAAAGACTCTTGACCCCATTTTTGGTCCATTCGTCCATTAAGCCCTTGCTATTTAGAAACTGGTTGTTGCTGATTCCCTGCATGGTATCTATGTGTCTCTAATTTAGAATTCAGGGCTTGCCAAATCCCAGATGGCAGGGTCCAAACTTCAGGCTTTGTGGAACAAGAGATCTGAGAACTTAGACTTCATAACATTCACATAGCTAAAGTGCTGTTGGCGAGGATCGAAGCTGACCAGCAGAATGGGAAAAGTTCAAGAAAGAGTAACAGTTCCAGGACCTTTTCATGGGAGTGCAGGCTCAGGAAGGAAGCCTGGGTCCTGTGAATCTATCTTGAAAACTCCTCATGTTCAGCCAGTTTGATGGCACATACTGTCACCAGCTCTGGGTTCCCAAAGTCCCCTGGTGGTTTTACTGGCCTCTCTTCATCTTCATTGTCAACGATCATCAGAGTCACCTCAGCCTTTTCTGATTTATGTGATTTCTTTTTAAGTTGATCTGGGCTATTGTCAGAAACTAGGATTCCTGATGTCTTATGCCTGTAAGTTTCTGCCTTTGAAGATACTGATATTTCTGTCTCTTTTACTTGTGTGTGTGTGTGTGTGTGTGTGTGTGTGTGTGTGTGTTTAATTTTACTTTGATCCTTATCCTTTCTCCAACATACCTAATAAGATCATTTAGTGCAAAGATTACATTCTACTCAATGCATGTTCTAGAACAGAGCGGCAAATAACATGTGGTCAAAACTAAGTTGCTGACCTCCCAGAAAAGCCAGTCGTGACTTCCACCATCGTTGTCAGAAGCCAGTGTTTCTCACAAACGTTTCTATAGTAATAACTGACATTTATGGAGCTAACTTTATTGCCATTTGAGTGCGAGGCACTAGTCCAAACATTTATTCTGTCTCGACTGGCATAGTCCAGTTAGCTAGCTCCCAGCATCCTACATCCATCAAGGATGTAAGTTAAGGAGTCCTTGTCTATGCCTTTCCAGTGAAAATAGCCACAGTCTTCCCTCAAGGTGAGAGAAAACGTGGAGACCAGATGAAGAGGTCCTAGGCTGAGGGACTGTGTCTCAGGCTCAGAGAGTCCCAATCTCTAGAGTGCGGAGTCAGCAGCCCTGTGCTCGGCTCCTCCAGAGAAACGAGCTAACGCCTCTTTAAAAATAAAGAGATCGTGTTGTCCAGAGGACGTTTAGGCTCACAGCAGAACTGAACAGTAAGGTATGGAGAGTCTCTATATTCCATCTTTAATCCTCCTCCAACCCCAAACCTTCCTACCATCCATGCTCCTAACTAGAATAGCACAGTTTTCACAATTGATGAGTATACGAACACCTCACAGTCCTAGAGACTTTCTTTGTGTCCTGGGGTCCTCTCTTGGTGCTGTGTATTACAGGTCTGTCTAGACAAGCACCTGTATTTGCCATTGTGCTCTTACATACACAGAGAGCACTTTCTGTACCCTATGTATTCATCCCTGTCTCCTCCAAACTCCAAGCTTGTATAGAGTGTCAGCACAAGTCACAATTTGAAATCAAATAGGATAGCACATGGATTGGCACCATTAATTACAACATGCATGTGCATTTAAGGTCTATAAGCCTATTTGTTTTGTGGAGAAAGCATGAAAAGAAAAAAGGAAAGAAGGAAGAAGAAGGAGAAGAAGAAGAAGAAGAAGAAGAAGAAGAAGAAGAAGAAGAAGAAGAAGAAGAAGAAGAAGAAGAAGAAGAAGAAGAAGAAGAAGAAGAAGAAAAGGAAGAAGAAGAAGAAGAAGAAGAAGAAGAAGAAGAAGAAGAAGAAGAAGAAGAAGAAGAAGAAGAAGAAGAAGAAGAAGAAGAAGAAGAAGAAAGAGAGACAGAGACAGAGAGAGAGAGAGAGACAGAGACAGAGACAGAGATCATCACTGGAGTCTGTTAGACAATATCATGTAAACGAGCCATTTTAGAAAATAACCACACGTGTAAGGAATTTGGTAGGAGCACAGCCCTGAGTGCAGGGAGTTATGGAAGTCTACAGTATTTGTCTTATCATGATATCTGTGGATATCCATTATTTGGGGAGAACTTGGTTGGTGGGGATCAAGGCAGAATTCCATGTATCCTGCAGTGGGCTGACAGTCCTAACTATGTACTGAAGGACTGTTCTCTCTTAATTGAATTTTCAAGTCACAGACTTTTTTTAGTTTGAGTAGCCAATCATGTAATTAAAATAGTCATTTATGATGATCTGCATGAAGACCCTTACTTGCTTTAATATAAAAACACCAGGAAGTTTTACATGGTTGCAATATGCACTGAATTTTCTAGGTAAAAATTGCCATGTAGCATTTTCCATCGTATTGAAACCATAAGACCGTAAGTATTAATAATGATTTGTCTATTTTTATACTATATATGTAGAATATATTCATAAATACACAAAAACACATGCATATATTTGAGTACTAGGTACTATTAGATTATATAACACATTTCATTATGTATTCACATCAATTTTTTTTAAATCAAAAAATAACTTAAATGGAGTGATACTAGCCAAATGCTACTTTATCACCTCAACCTTCTGGATCTTAAATTTGTGCAAGCATTTCACTCTGTTATTATTCTTATTATAGCGGAGCCGTTCCCACACACTTACATACTTAAAACATAGGATTTTGTTCTAAAACCACTGTCTCTTCATTGCCCATTGTGGTAGAGTAAAATTACTATACTGATATTTTTGAACTTAGGTTCCAAGAGAAAGTGTTTCCCCTGGAAGTTAATTTCAGAATAGTGGGAGGACACAAATCAGTCAATCTACAGGGCAGCCAGAATCAGGACGTGCAGAAATACTGAGTAAAGAAAGTCAAAGATGGGGCTGGAGAGATGGCTCAGAGGTTAAAAGCCCTGGTTGCTCTTCCAGAGGTCCTGAGTTCAATTCCCAGCAAACACATGGTGGCTCACAACCATCTGTAATGGGATCTGACGTTCTCTTCTGGTGTGTCTGAAATTGGGATATCCTTTCCCTCAAATGTGTCAGGAGGTTTATTGAAATGTGTTTGAATATTTAAGAGAATAAAGAAATGTTAAACTGAAAGCTCAGAGAGACTTGTTCCCCTTTCATATGCAAGCACTTACGATTCAATCAGTAATATCCTCATTCTCTTGCTGCCTGAACCAGGGCAGACTACCTGAGCTTACATCAAAGAAACATAGGCTCGGGTGTACATCTGTTTTGGTTTTTTTTTTAATACATGCAAAACTAGAGAATTAAGCCTATAGCATGTGGTTCCACAGCCACTGGCCACACCAGGGAACTTCTTCACTGTCTCCAGCTCACATTGACCTGTTAGTTTATAGAAACAGTCTGATCCCTGATCATGGAAAGGATGCAGTGAAAGATCCAACACTGGCTCTGTCTTTTGATATATTCAAAGAATTGCATGACAAATCAACAACCTGGAACGCTGCAAGCCACCACTCTACCTTCCCTATCTCGGCACACCACTCTGTGCATCAAGAGGTGGAGTCTGTTTTCTGTCTCTTTCAATCTAGACAGCATTTGTGCCTTGTTTTTGGCTCAAAGGAGATGACATAAATCTGGCTGTATCATCTCATTACATAGCATTTAAGATCTGTTCAAGATCTGAGATTCTCTACCAAAGCACTCAACCACCCCTCTAGATAATGACATCAAACCATCCTCTAACCATCCCAGCTTCCACATCTGAGGCACCAGGCACAGGATGAAGCCATATTGTGTGCTCTAACCCAGTAGAAATGTTTCTAGCTAGTGCTACACAGCAGAGAGGAGCCCTGCTTAAATCCCTAGTCCATAGACCAAAAGAACCAAGTGTTTTAATTTTTAAGCCATTCACTTTAGGTTTGCTTATTATATGGTAGTACATACTAGAGATAGAAGATACAAATAGAGATAAGGAGCTATGGAAGAGAAAGAGTCCTAAAGGTAAGGTGAAAGGGATTCAGAAAAATAAGAGTTTAAGCTGAACTTTGAAGGGATGAGCAGCTCCTGAGAGCCACATTTCTATAGTCTTCCCCCAACCATTCTCCACCCTAAGACAGGAGCGCTTGTCCTAGAAGCAAAACATCACAAATGACAATTGATTAAAGGTACAAGAAAAAGGCCCAATGGCCAGAATCTCTGCCACCTGGATAGGGTGATGACCCTCAGAACCTTATTCCTCAGTGTGCTCATCCCCCTTCCCCCACCCCACCTCTCCCTGGTTATTCTCTTTTCCTCACTGACATCTTTCCATTTCTCTTCAAAGGTGCCCCTCGACTTACCCAAGTACCTCTGTTTCCTGCCATAATAGCATGCTAATATTTTCCCCATGTCTTCATTTTTATGACTTAAAAAAAAAAGAGTTCTTTTCCCTAGCAGGTACGCTTGAAGGGGTTGTGGAATTATACAGTACCCAGTGTGCAATTAATTTGTTATGAAGAAGGAAAAAAAAAGGGGTGTGTGTGTGTGTGTGTGTGTGTGTGTGTGTGTTTTCCTACAAGGGAAGCAATAAAAGTGACTTTTGCTAACTTTCTTCTCACAATTTTTAATGAGTCAACATGTGTTGAGGAGAAATTAGTCAGAGCAGAATGAATCCTGTTATGCAGTTCCACTTTTGTAAGCATGAGTCAGAGATTCCCGTGTGGCTATGCCGTGAGCACCTGGCTGTGACGAGGAGGGCTGGGGGTAAAAGAACTCTTTCTTGAAAACTTAGAAAAGGAGCAAAGAATCCCTCGGAGTGTGAAGGAGAAAAAGAACAAATGCCACGGTCAGAATTTAGTTTCATTATTATGGGGAAATGCATGGCGTTGCTCTCCCCTACCCCTCTACCTGGTGAATGGTCACAGTTTGTAATTGACCGGGTGAAGTTCCTACTGTACTATGTAAAGTAAATGGAAAAGAGATGAGAATTCAGCAGATATGAACTTTCAACTCACACACACACACACACACACACACACACACACACACACGCACACGCACACACACACACACACCCTATCTTTGATCAAAACATCCTTCACATGCTTAAGTTGAGTTGTTATCTATGTAAAGCATTAAATTGGTAGAGGGGAGGAAGCTCAAGATTCATGAGACCTTGCCTGTCAGGTCAGAGATTGGTAGATAAGTGGAGATAATATCATAGTGGGAATTACTGGGGTGCCTGTATCTACAAGGTGCTTTGCAAAAATGTGATTTGTGAGCAACCATGTACCATCAGGTTCAACAGGTATTTCTAGTTGGGCTTTGTTAAAATCTTACAGTCTGCAACATAGAATCTGGGGTAAAAAGTACATACTATCCTCTTATTTTGAACAAACACATACATACTGTATTTGTGGGAACCCATTGACTAATTTATTCCAGAAAGGCAATGTTCTTAAAGGCAGTAGTAACACAACATAGTCCTAACACAATGAAACTGCAAACATATCATGCCAAGTCTGAGTTCATGACCTTTGCTACTGCTCATAGTCTCAAATATGCCTGGTAAAACAGATCTTTTCAGTAACTAATATTGTCAAGGTACGGCAACAGTATATTTGAATAGTCACAGTATTAAACACTCAAATTCTTTGATTTTTACAAACAAGATTGAATTAGTCAGTAGAAGGAGAGACATATGGGAGGGCACAGAAGTGGCAAGCAATTATTTTTAAGTTGGATATATTCAAGCCTCACTTCGGCAAGGACCCAACCAGTAAATATCACTGTGGGAACGCTAACATGGAAACTGGTTTCATCTTTGTTTATTTTGTATTGAATAAACATTGATGGGGAAGCTGTGTGCAGGGTGTTGTGCCTCCTACAGACCTGCTCATCCATCTGCCTGGTCAACCTTTCTGTGGAGATAGAGTTGCCAGGACCACAAACTCAGCGTGTCCAATTGAAACTCATCTGGCCCCAAACCTGTTCAAGCCGTCTGTGTTTCCTATCTGGGTTCATGACGTCATCAGCATCCCAAATGCTCCAGTGTTCCCATGTCATCAATTTCAGCCTTCACCACCTCCACTGCAGCTCCCCACACACCATCCCAGTGGCCAAATAGGATTGAATTACATTCCTGTTTCTATTTAATAGTGCTAGAAACTTCTTGCCTGGTCTGTTTAATCACCTAGTAGGTAGTCTTTCCATAGGGATCTTGCTAGGTTTTTGCCACTATGCGTTCATCTGTGTAGAGAACAAGTTAGTTATGGGAGGAGAGAGCTCTTTCTGCTTTTTTCAACTTGAATATGAGAAGAGAGAAGAGAGCTAGGACAAGCCCCAAAGCCACTTGCTCTCTACAAAAAGAAGTCAACACATTTAGTTTTTATGCCTTGGGAGATTCTTAGATTTGGTCAGACACTCATATTCCTACCCTTCCTTCCAGTTAATGACACACCTCACAGCTTACATTTACACTGCCACAGTTGAGGGCACTCTGAACTGCAGTTATACTCCCTGTTATAAGAACTAGATTTCATTTAGAATCTAAGCCCAATCTAATTTTCTTCCACATGCTAATACCTTAGAGAAGATAAAGTACTTACTATGTGCATAAGCCCTACATTTAAACTCACATCTCTCACACCTCAGAAACTGTTTCCATAAAGTTTTATATCTCAAGTTGTATTATTCTTTTCTCCCATATTTATGTTTTGAACTCCTGTTGAGATTATGATGCCCTTCTCAACTACTCTGATATAAAGCTCTCTTTGCTCTAATCCCTTGTTATCAGGTTTAATTCATAGCTTTCCCTGGTGCATGAAACTGGGAACGTATAGGTGCAGCTCCCTACTCTCCCTTTCAGCAGCTTGAGGTGTTTCCCTAGAATTTTAGGAACCCTCCTTCAGACCAAAACAGAATTCATGAAAAGAATTATCATTGAAAAGAATGTCAAGATTGGCCTGCTTATGAAGCAGAGTTGGAGATTTTATTAAAGATATTTGAATACAGGCTTGAGCACAAGACTTAAGAGAAAAGAATCACTAAAAAAAAAAAAATCAAGACAGCCCACAGTTCACAGCCCATTGATTTCACTATAGTCATACATAGGAGTTTGAAGATACTATCTATTTTTAGTTACTTTTCTATTGCTATGAAGAGACACGACAACCAACACAACTTATAGAAGGAAGAGTTTATTAGGGCTTACAGTTTCAGAAGGTGAGTCCATCATTGCTGGGAGCAAGGCGGCAGGCAGACATAACACTAAATGAGTAGCTGAGAACTCACATCTTGTTCCACAAGCATGAAGCAGAGAGAGAGAACTGGGAATGACCTCAAACTCACCCCCCAGTGACACACCTACAACAAGGCCCCACTTCCTAATCCTTTCCAAACTGGTGACAAAGTATTCAAATACATAAGCTTATGGGGGACATTCTTATTCAAATCACCACATTATCATATACCAGTTTGCTCTTCAGGGGCATCTGGTAGAACTACATCCCAAAAGGTAAAATTCAGACCCACAGAGACACAGAAGCTGTGTGTCTTTATTGTAAAATGTTCTGTTTGAGAGACTCAGGCAATGTCTGGGGAACAGAATGAGGCCCCACCTTAAGAGACATACAATTGAGTCTTAGGCATAGGTTATTGCTACTCTAACAGAATACATTTATGTATGAAAATAATATTAATTCCATGTCATTATTAGTTGTGGTGAGATAATTGCTTCTCAGCTAGAGATGCTTAATGGTACTCCAAGGGTAACAGGTTGCTCTCCCTTCCCATGTCCCCATCATTTCCCTGTTTCTATCCTGCCTCAACTACTAGAACAGCTACAATGTTGGGGTTTTTTACTTGAATACCCCTTTCCTCCTCAGTAATAAACACTATCTTGAGTTGTTCAACTGTTTGTTGCATCAATAAATAATCTTATTTTCCTTTCAGTACATTATAAACATTTACCAGCATTTGATCCTGGACATTTTGTTGTCTTAGTCATCACAGTAATGACAAAAATTCACATAGTCCTCATTACCTGCCAGGCACAATTTTGAACTCTGTGAATTGCATTATTTAATATTCATAATAACTTTATGAGTTAGGCATTATGGTACTAGGACTCAAGTTCAAACAAACCAAGTCCAAAGTCAGTACCCTTAACTTCACACTCCTCTTCTTTATATAAGACTGCAAGGAAAATAGTGTGGCTTGCTTTCATTGCATCCAAATGGTTACAAATGCAGACACTGCCTGATAATGCCACTTCTGAAAAGATCTTACAATTCCAAGCATGAAGAAGAGGGCAGCCTGGGGCTACCAGTGTACTGGTGGCAATACAGAGCATAGGCATCCATCTGAAGAATAGTTTAGCACTGGCAAGTAAAGTTGAAGGTACAATGGACTTCTAATCCACAGAGTCTATGACAAGGACTATAGAGAAACCTGTGTCCATGTCCACAAAGCACAGGATGCAAGCCTTCCTATACCAATGCTGTGCTGAGGAGTCTAAACAGTCAAGGGTGCTGTCAATGGAAGGATGGATGAGCATACCATTAGATTCACATTTATGACTATTACAAAATAATGGAAATTAATGAATTATAGTTCTTCCCCAATCACACATATAAAATGGACAAAGAAAAGGCTGGGTGGATGAAGCTAGCTAGGGCTGAACACCAAGTCTGATTTCAATTAAAGAATGAAAATGGGCAAAATAGGAGCTGAATTAGCATGGGGAGTCAGACTCACATGATGAAGCTGAAAACTGGCAGCAGGATGACTAATACAGAAGTCACAGTAAGGGTGACCCTGGGGATGGAGGGAATCTGAACAAGGTCTGACAAAAGGCTGGAAGGTTAAGACAAAGAGGACTACTTTTTGACTTTGGGTATTTTTTTGACTTGACACATCATTTGGTTACATTCTAATAAATATAACACTTCTATACAAGTTGATTAAATTTCACAATAAATAATAACTCAAATGGGATAACCTATTTCCTGGTCCCACTTCTGATATTTGGAAGCTCTGTTCTGTCTGTCTGTCTGTCTGTCTACTTTCTTCCTCCCTCTCTCTGTCTCTCTGCCTCTGTCTTTCTCTTTTTCTCTCTCTCCCTCTCTCCTCCCCTCTTTCTCTTTTTCCTGCCTCTCAGGTTCTCACATATAAGTCTATAATAAACAAGTAAATACTGAGTGAAACAAGACCCTGAGAGAAGCAGGGAGAAGGAAGATTGTGAGGAGACAATGGCGAACAATAGCTGGTTTCTCTTGTCTCTTCATGCCCTGGTACATATGATGACACCACACACCTGTATCTTCAAAGGAAGGAGAGGGAGGAACAGGCACTACTTACTGGGAGGTCCTCCCTGTCATACCAAGGAATTGGAAAGCATGGGTTTGAACATCAAAACCTACCTCCAAAACCCACAGTATCTTGTGAAAGTTCTAGACCTTCCAGTATTTTTAAACAGGAAGTAACCCTTAGTATTGCCTTCTCATTGAATCTGAAAGCCCTGCATAAAGCTGGGAGAAGTCTTTATCTAGTTGCCACCCAGAGAGGCTAGCCCAAAATATGCTGTTATATTTCTGGTAAGGCCCGGAAAAAGTGACTCTGTTTCTAGAAACAAGAGTAGTTGTGGCTAACCTGGCAGAACACACCGAATGGAAAACAACTTTGAAACCAAGCAAGATAATCAAATTTAAATAATCGAATTCATTCTTTCTGACCCTCCTGAGCACTGAACAAAGAAGCCACAGGCTGGTGAGTTTGGGCCACTTTGCCTTGGACCCAACCACAGAAGTGCATTGCCTTCAAATCCAGTATTATGGTGGTGGTGGTTTTGAAAGCAGCAACCAGCTGTGTCATTCATTCCAGCAATCCTCCAGGGGTTTTATTTTCCCTTTCAAGAAAGTAGAGAACAACAACATTCCACACGTTCTTTCCTAGAAATGATTGACCAGCCTTGAGGGCAATCTTGCTATGCTACCTAGCCTGGACCAGAGGCACTGGTAACAAATCAGAAAGGCGTGGGAACCCCTGTGATCTCACATTGGTATAGGCACAGCACCATCCTCCAGGGAGTAGGAAGCCGGCAGCTTCTTCCATGTTCTCTCCCCAAAATGAACAGTCCTCACATAGGTCGAGGGCTTGTGACCTTCAGACTTTCGACCCTTCTTCATTTCCTTCTCCTTTGCCTCTCCTGCCTTGCGCAAACTCTGCAAGCCCGCAGTAGGATGAACAAGTCAAGGTCATTACCCCATTTAGACAGAACGCTGAGAAGGAAAACAGAGCAGACTGTCTGCTTACACAGGCCACGCTTCTCAGATCTTATCACTGCACGGAGACAACTTCCCAACAAGCACTATCCTTTGTTGTGCAAATAGATGTAGTTTAGGCGTAGACCAGTCATTAAATGATGAACAGTATTATCAAGAAAAAGTAGGTGTGTTTCAGCAGAGCTGTGGGTTTGTTTGTTTGTGTTATATAAAACACACACACACACACACACACACACACACACACACACACACACAAAACTATATGTACTGAAGAACCTGAAGAGTATAAAAAAAGAAGTTCAGCTGGGAGGAAAAAGCATTGTGCATCATCCCTCTACCAGATAACTGCTCAGGAATACAGTGTGTTTGTTACCTGATATTACAGTCATTTCCTGTATTTACTGGATTTCATTGGAAGCTGCATAATACGCCTAAATAAAATATGTGAAAGGGCTTATATTTAGATATGCTAATTCATATCATTTTTTTAAGTTTATACAATCCTAGGGAATTAGTCTCAAATCCAATAAGTAACAAATCACTCATCTCCACTGCTTCAGCTTCTCCCTCTGCACCACCATAGCCAAGGGTTCTCGCTGTGGACCTCCAGAGTTTGGCCAGATCCCACCATGGCCTGGCTTGTCTCTCTCTGTCTTCTTCCAGGAAAAACAAACGGTTCACACGTCCCAATCCTCAAGCCCCCTCGGTCAATCCTAGAGCCTCCAGAATGGAATTGAAACAAATGTGCCCTACTGTAGAAGGAACAGCGGCAGCCACCTCTACGTAAAGGCTGGGGACAAGGCAGCGCAAAGGCATCTTTACAGGAGGACCTAATCGAAGACTGCCTTAAGGGACTAAGGATTGCTGACACAGACAATGGCAGCCAATTGGGAACTGCTGTTTAGAAGAGATGCTTTCTCGGGAACCAATGGGGGCGCAGGTGGAGGGTATTACGGGAGCTTGCAGCAACTCCTGGAGTCTGTGTCAGTGATTCCACCCACGCTACCTCAATCCCAATCCCCAAGGTTAGGTAAGGTCGGGAGGCGAGTAGTCCAAGGCACAGGCAACACCCAACATCAGCATCTCCAGTGTTCTGTCTGTGTCACTTCCTACCTTGCAGGAGGAAGGGAGGGACAAATCTACAGCTCCCCGTTCTTTCCCCCACATTCATACAATCTATCCTTTACATCTGGTTAATGCTGGTTTTGGGAGCTGACATTTTTGTTTATTTCTTTTGTGGGATATGCAACTAAATCTACAGATATTCCCCCTGTGATGTGCTCTGTTTAAGGCTTCGCTTATTTTATTTCTATGCAGTTAATAAAGGCCTACACACCAAGGTTGTTGCTTACTGTATTGCAGCCTCGATGTTCCCAGCTACTCATTCGAGCATGCCAGCCATCAGTGTGGGATCTGACTTCCTTACTTCCACTGATGGGATTTCTGGTCTGAAAATATCTCGTGACTGTAAGACAGGGACCACGCCTACTGTCCAGACACAGGCACGATTCCCTGTGGTGAGAGTTAGGGGCTCACTTCTTAACGCACCTGCGGGAGGCTTCATGACAGGAGAGTGACACACTGTGCATTAGGGCATCAGCTGGATGGTAGGGTCTCCCCTGCATTTAATGTGTCTCTAAAGATTCCCTTTTCCATGCTTATTTGCCTTCTTACAGTTTTAGGCTGCCTTCCCAAATCAGAGTCATGGTTTTGCCATGTGACTGTTCTTCCTCCCTCTGCCTCTGTTCATCTATTTCATAGTTCCCAGTCCTTAGTCTGAGCAAAGGAACCAATCACTTCACCACTGAGAAGCCTAGAAACAAAATCTACCAATAGCAGAGCTGGCCACCCTTTCCTGTACTTCACTTCTTCCTGTACTTCCTGTCCTGTACTTTCCTGCTGTCACTTCCGGCTTCCTCTGAGGGATTTAGGGCCCACCTACTGTGGGGTCTCTCTCCTCTAACTTAAGGTGGTTAAAGGCTTCCAATGTTGCAAATACCAAGGGAAGAAGACAAAAGCCCATTTATTTCAATATTCATATAAGTTAAATGAAAACAAAGAAAATGCCTTCATATAACAGGGCTACCTTGAGAATAAGGCCAATTTCTAAAGTCAATAGTAAAAATTCTGTAAATCGCCCAAAGTGGAATTGCACTGAGAACGCTCTTCACATGGTAAGGAAAGGGGAAAGTGGATAATCTGTCTGTTAATATCAAGACAATCCAGCTCTTCTGCCTATCTCATAGCAATGTGTCAGTCTCCACCAATACATTCAGAAATAGGCAAAGAATACTGAAAGGCTTCTGAATTTCTTCAGGCTTGGCTCTGTGTAGCTACAATACTAAACCCATAACCTTAATACACTAGAGGAGGCTTAGGTGATGCTGGGGGCTGGGGGAGGGGGTGTGGCTCAACACGTGTGGGGACTCCTGTTTGATCTTCAGCAAAGAAATTAAAAGAATATGGAAAGATTACAGGACATAGAGGAGTAAGTGACAATTTGCAGGGAGTTAAGCTACCAAGTGAACAAGTCAATCTAATGCATATCTGTAACAGAGAAATGTAGATATTTACACACACGTGTTGTATAAACTGCAATTAACATTTTGTAGCTACATATTTTCACACCCCCTAATTATTTTCTTAAGTTTTTCTTTGGAATGTATGTGTCCCCTCTCTGAATATAAAATTTTAAGCTTATTTTGTAATCAAATCTAGCAATCAAACCCTGAGACAAGGTCTTACCATGCAACCCTGACTAGGCTGTAACTTACTACATAGATCAGGTTGGTTTTGAAATCATAGATTTCCACCTGCTTTTACCTCCTTGAGATTAAAGGTGCATGTCACTAAATATAAATTTAAATGGAGTGGAATTTCTATTAGTTTTATGTTTTCCAAAAGCAAATTCCAAAATAAAATTATTATCAACCTGTGTCCCTCTATTAATGATATTGTGCACCTTTTCACATGTAGCCCCTTATGACTTTTATGGTATAAGGTGTTAGAGAATCAAACTTTCTCTCAAAGTGTTAGCTGGTTTCATTCCCATCTCTTTTTCCCTTTAAATAAACTGGTATTTGAAACGCCCCTCATAACATCCTAGGCTCGTATTCTATTCTTAGAGGTTTGTGACATCTGTTTGTTTTGACCCAAGATCATATTGTTTTAATTATCTGAGTTTTAAAAAGCATTTTTATATGTAGGAAACTCATTGTTTTTCCTGTGTATGTATTTCAATCCCTATCCCATAGTTTCAGGATTTCTTAACAAGGTCTACAGCATTTAAATACTATGCCTTTATATGAGCCCAACACAATAACAAACTGTCAAAATACTTTGTTTTAGTCTGGTTAGATGGCTTGGTAGGTGAAGTGCTTACTTGATGACCTGAGTTCAGTTCCCAGGACCTACTTGGTGGAAGGGCTGTCCAAGGGCTGTCCTCAGAGTTCTGCATGTGCAACATGGTGGGCAGCTCCCTGCCCTCCAACACACACACACACACACACACACACACACACACACACACACTTACACACACTACTTGCACCCGTGTATGCACTCACATGCACACAAACTAAACATATAAATGTAAAAGAATTTTAAATATTTTGTTTGTTTTTGAGACAGGGTGTCAATATGCAGTTGGGTTTGGCTTGGAGCTCAGTATGTAGGTAGTTTCAGCCTCCCAGGTGCTATAATTACTGCATGAGCCACTACGCTTGGCTTAAAATGCTTTTGATATGTATACTATTTTTGCTTTCAAAGCATTCTTTGTTTGCTTTTCATCACATCCTAATTCCCTCACAGGAGACAATAGGTATAAGACAGGTTAGACTGAATAGTCAAAGCTCCTTTGTGTTTCAAAGCCAAGATACAGTACGTCCTCAGAGAATTCCTATTTGTCGGCCCATATCGCCTTCTGTTGTATTCAAGTAGGTACAAGCTGAAAATCAAGGCGAGAACCATTATTTGCAACCAGTGAGTTAACATAGCGAGGGGATGGAGTATGTTGAAGAGAAAGAAGCCCTGCTATAAGGTAAATCAAGATGTGAAACCATCCTAGAAGGCCATTGACCGGATGAAACAGCACAAAGGCATGCTGCCCAGGAAGCAAATGGCAGATGAACAGATCCTTTCCTTAGGAAACCAGCCAGCCTAGCATTGTCCTAAAACATGCATGTATTCACCAACAGCTCAGGAGGGAATCAGTGTCACTAAGTGCAATCTGTGATTGGTCATCCTCCTGAGAAACTGAGGAGAAAATCTGTGTCCTTGCCTGCAGCCTTCTCTCAGATCTACATTCTCTGCATCTTCATAGCCAGGGATGGAGAGTCTTCTCGAATCCATCCTCTGTTAGTTCCAGTTTCAGTCAAATCCCTCTTGACCTCCTTCTCTTCAGGACTCGTGGAATAACATTTAGGGCTTGCTCCAGATAACTTTGTGCAATGTATCCATTTCTAAATCCTTAACGCCCATAAAGTCTCCAACAGTTGCTAGAGATCAACCTCATAAGCTAGGTGAATGAGCAGTCATTGAGCTACATAGCTTTCCCTTTATTCTTACAGATCTAAGCCCTGCTTTCCTGGAACTCCATTCTAGTTGCTGAAGAATAACACACATTCACATATACACATACACGTGCACACACACACACACACACACACACACGCAAACACATTTTTGCATAAAACAAACATACATGCAAAATAATATATATTAGAGATTTTTTTAAGTGAGATTTAAAAATAGACGGCGCTAGAGCAGAGATGGCAGTACTGTCTTCTGTAGGATGTTAGAGATAGACTTAACATTTCATCAAAGAAAGAACAAGTCAGATTGCTGACTAGATGCAGGCTATTCTAGGCTAAGAAGCTAGAGCACAGTCATAGCCTGATTCTTTTTTTCGTTAAAGAATTATTTATTATTCAGACACACCAGAAGAGGGCATCAGATCCCATTACAGATGGTTGTAAGCCACCATGTGGTTGCTGGGAATTGAACTCACAACCTCTGGAGGAACAGTCAGTGCTCTTAACAGCTGAGTCATCGCTTCAGACCCCAAATCCTAATTCCTAAATTTGCTTCAATGTCTAAAGAACAGTGAAGATGTGGTCCCACCCTCCCTCATGTGTCCTATCTAACTCTTCTCCAGTCTCTCCACTTCTCTTGTATTGTTTGGTCGATGTAGCTCTTTATGAGCAAAGGGAATCAGACCATCATCCTCCAACCTACCATTATGCCACAGGTAAGAATGACTCTTCTTTGTTTTTGTTTTTTGTTTTGTCTAAAGGCAAAGCTGAAATAACCCAGAAACAATAGTGCAGTCATCCCCAGTATTCCTGTGTCAGGATGTGAGAGCATGTCTCATCACAAGCGGTGGATGTCAGAGATGAGCAGACATGCACAAATAGCCTTTAGTAAATTACCTCCGTCTTTCATTACTGCTCTCCATTACTGCCAGGCCATTCATTTCTCTACAACTGATTCTAGGCCATTAACCCACTTCACTATCTCAGTCAGCTCCCCAGACTTCCCGCCTCTTGCTGAGAGGGGAGACACACCTCTGAGTCTAACCATATCTTCCAGTTCTTACTTCTTTTCTACGAAGTCCCTGTTCATAGGAAACTTCTAACGTAAATAAAAATATGAATTCATTTGCTTTCTGTCATCTTAATTCACAGGCACTGACTCCACAAGGGTAGCTGGATGTTTCTGCTTCGGACACTTGCCATTTTTTTAATTCTTCTAAAGTAATTCTTTTTAATTACTTAGTATGTGAGAAGTAATATTTTAGCCATAGTCTAAAGTTAACTCCCTTAAACAAATGAGCAAACTGAAGTAAAGGGACGGCTGGGCTGGAACTGAATCCAAGCAGTTTGGTTCGGACAGAGCATGCCCACACTCTGCCACCTCCTAGCATTCCCTCCACACTGCAGTGTGGTCTCCACAAGATGATTCTACACTTTCCCTTCAGACTCCTCCCAGATTGCACTCCTCTCCAGCCTGATGGCCATCAGCCCTGCCCGTGATGAGTAGGTAACAATATATCCATGTGTGATCTTCTCTCTCCAAGGGAATCTACATTCCCTGGCCTCAGGTCATATCCTCCACATCCACTGTGGCAGCAGACAGGTGTGCACACAAAATGCATGGGAAGTACTGAAGACTGAAGTCATTCCCTTAAGTCAAAAATGCACATTTCTGTGACACTGAACGTCTCAAAAGTCAGTGATTCTGAGACTAATGTGTTGGGCTTAATTGCGGGGCAGTTCTCTTTCTTTCTTTCTTTCTTTCTTTCTTTCTTTCTTTCTTTCTTTCTTTCTTTCTTTCTTTCTTTCTTTCTTTCTTCCTCTTTCTTTTTCACAGCCTCATAGATTTGAGAAAATACAGCAATTAAAAAATCTTATGACAGGCCCTGTAAGATGGCTTAGTGGATTAAGACACCTGTCATCAAGCCAGAGACAATCTGAGTTTGATGCCCCCCAGATTCTACGTGGTAGAAGGAGAGAACAGACTTGCCCAAGCTGTCCTTGGACCTCCAGATGTGTGGAGTGGCATCCTCTCACAAAACAAATGAATAAAAATGTAATTAAAAAACCCAACACTTGTCTTGGGTTTTTATTAGGCGATTGCTGTGTTTTTGTTCCGCATGGTGGGATAGAGAGGAAGCCGGAAGACATGCTCAGCATACCAGTGCCTTGTCAGAAAGCTCTTGGACACTATCCAGCCATGAGTAAATTTCTATTTACTAGGCTACTTAGGTGACTTTTGAAATAAACAAACAAACAAATACACAAACAACTTTTGTGTAGAAACCTAGAGTAAAAGCCTTAGGCCCTTCTTTAAGCATTTTTAGCCCAGTTGACCAAGTGTAAAAATAGGAGGAGCCCTGCTGGGTGGGAAATGTCTCTGAAGCACACAGAGAATGTTGCCTACAATTTATTTTCTCTTTAGAAAAAGGGAATCTCAAGCAGGAAATGTTTTAAAACCAAGTAAGTAAAACGGAGATGCCCAGAATCTCCCGCAAGAGTGATTAAAAACAGGAACTCTGCAATTGCTAGGGCCGCTTCTCTGGCAGCTGCGAGGCCCTGCGCACCTCTGGAAGCTGCAAGTGTTGGCAGCTGTGCACAGCGGTGCGCGGCAGGTGTTCGTGCGTGCCTTTGGGGTAGGGGGAAAGCTGCATTTCATGCGGCTCATATGAAAAGATACATAAGTTATTTTTAAAAGGTGTTGGTACCGATGATCAAATCTAAGGCAATGTGCACGCTAAGCACATTCTCTGTCACGGAGCTTCCTCCCTAGCAGGGGATTAAACATAGGCCTTGGAGTTTTAGCTAATAAGCATACTACGACTGTACGATACCCACAGTCTATGCTACTTAATAATAATAACAAATTTTATTTTTGATTTTTATGCATGTGTGTATTCTTGTGTATACACGTGCATGTGTGTGTATAGGTAGGTGCTAGACCCTGTGCATAGGGAGGCTAGACGTTGAGTGTCTCCCTCAGTCACTTCACTTTTTAATCTGTCTGTCCATGTGTCTGTCTGCCAATCATCACTATAATTTATCTATCTATCTATCTATCTATCTATCTATCTATCTATCTATCTATCGATCTATCGATCGATCGATCGATCGATCTATCTATCAATCATCTATCTATCATTTAACTATCAATCAATCATCTATTATCTCTACTATCTATCATCTATCATCCATTCATCTTTCTCTCTATCTATCTATCTATCTATCTATCTATCTATCTATCTATCTATCTATCTATCATTTAACTATCAATCAATCAACCATCTATTATCTCTACTATCTATCATCTCTATCATCTATTCATCTATCTATCTATCTATCTATCTATCTATCTATCGATCGATCGATCGATCGATCTATCTAATCTATCATCTATCATATCTATCTCTAATCTATCTACCTATGAGACAGGGTTTCTCATTAAACCTAGAGCTGGCCTAATTGGCTAGACTGACTGGTCAGAGAGAGCCCCGGTGTTTCTAGATCCTCAACACTGGCATTGCTGGTGGCTTTTTTTTTTTTAAAAAATGTGAGTTCTAGAAATCAAACTCCTGTCCTCCTTTTCATGTGACATACCACTGAGCTCTCTCTCTAGACCCTAGGGTTACTGCTTAATGACTAAAGGTAGAGTCAAAACCTCAATTTTTCTTCTTATTTCTATTCTTTTCCAAGCCCCACAATTCTGAACATCTTTCTCTGGTGAATTCTAACCTCTCATATTAAGGAGAGAGACAGAAGTTTCTACCAAAAAGAGGTTGACAGGCAAACATTTGATTTTTGCTTCCCCCTTCTTCTCCACACCCAAAATACCAAAGCACACAGCCCTGCCCATGCTCACTCTGTTACAAACACTCATGGCCATCGTCCTTCCTTCCTTCCCCCCCCAACCCCCCCCCCAGCTCCTACTCCTGAACTGCAGCACTTTGGCCGCATCTTCAAAGCAACGCCAAGGGTTTAAGTCCTCAGCGAAGCCTACGGGAGGCACACAGCAAGAATCCTGTAATATCTCAGAGGATTTACTCCTTTTTAAGTTCCTTTAGACGAAGCCTTTGCAAAGGGATTTACAAGAACTGAAGATTATTTGGTGATAATGGATGAGAAATGCAGCTGGAAGTGGAGAAGGCAGCCGCATTCCCACCGAAGAAAGAATTCCTTCCGAGCAATGTCATTATGGAGCAAAGAATGCCAAATGAATTTAATCATTAGCTTCTAATTGAAGGCCTTGGCTAAACTTGATTCTCCTTGCTACGTTAGCGATTTTCTCTCCAGTGGGACTCTGACAGGTGTAAACAAAGAGTAGATGAAGGCTCTCCATTAATCACAAAGTGGGTGAGACAGGCCCCAGTCAGTGAGTCACGGAAAGAAGCCATCTTTGAGGCCCCTCTTGCCTCCAACACTTACCCCATGAGTTCCCAGAGGGCCTCCTAATCAATGGGTCTGGGCCAGTGGAAGTCAAAAGGGGTCTGTTCAAGTGTGCCAGGGCAGGAGTCTCTCAAAGTAAGAACCCAATAATGCTTCCTGATTAAAACTGACTTCTCTGGTCATTCAGTGTTCTCACTAGAAGAAAAAAAAAATCCCATTTTAATTTGGTGCCATACCACACTTCAAGGCAAACACTTTACAGCCAAATAAATGTTTCTAGGAATTCTGAAGGGGGCATATATAGAACAGCTTTGCATACGAATCCTCACACAGTTTCAATTACTCAAGAGTTCATGACCCAAATCTACTGAGTTGTGTCATTAATTAAACATTAATCCAAAAATGTCACACTTGAACCTCTAACCCTGCAGCTTTTTGAAATGCTTAACTCTCCTCTGTGTCTTATTCCCTGTGGTAATTGAGTGACTGTTGGATGCTTGTCTTTTGGTAACTGGGGCTGGGGCTTGTCTTCCTAGTTCTTGAGTTTATCTTCCCAAATATTTGGACCATTTCTACAGAAATAGAGATGTAACGAATAAATAGATCCTAAGAAATAGCCTGGAAATGATTTAGACATCCTCGCTGAGAGAGCAATGCCGCCTCTCCTAAAGGCAGCTAGAGGTCTTGGTTCAAAGAGTCGCTGAGGGTTGCTTGAGCGATGGCCCAGCAGTTAAGATGGCCGACAGCACTTGCAGGGGACCTGGGTTTGACTCCCAGCACTGCAATCAGGCAGCTCCTCACTGCCTTTAACTCCAGTTCCAGAGGATCCAACACCCTCTGGTCTCCACGGGCACCTGCAAGCACACAGTTCACAGGTACACATACACATAAAATCAAAATAAACGTATAAACTATTTAAAGCAGGGGCTGAATGTCCACAGTACTGTGTTCTCCTACCAATTTTTGTTCACACAAGACAGAAGTAGGAAGGTTTACTTCAGGGTCGTTTGATGGACTCCTCCCTCCAGACTCACTGAAGGTTGAGTTGGAAGCAAGGCCCTGCGACAGCACAGCACCTCCCCGGGTTGCTGCTTCTGTGTATAACGATGCCACGTTCTTGTGTCTTCTCAAGTGAGGCTGGTGTGGAATGAAGACCCTCTGTCATTCTGCAGAAGACCTAGCGTGTGATGGGCTGGAGACAAGAGGCCTGGTTCACTTCAGCGTAGAGGAGAGAACTGAGAGGTAAAGCTTGTAGAGAAAGGACAATCTCTCTGAAGGAACAATTGGCATTTGATACAGCTAGGTGAACACACGTCTTTTAAGAGCTTAGTTGGGCAGAGACAATATATCTATTTCAATCTCACACAGTCACGAACTCCAAAGTAAATTCACTCATATCTCACATGGATGGCTCTGTCAGGTTAAGGGTGACATCAAGCCAACTGAGGATGACTCCGAAGATCAGTGCTGCTGAGGTAACTCTCCTCAGGTCTGCATGTGTGCAATCAAGACATAGACCACTCCATGCTAGAAATCAAGTAGCCTTCTCTCCAATGTTACCTGAAGCAAGTCCCACCCCTGTTACCTTTTTGATTGTTAAAGACTTATTTTTTGGTTTTTGTGTATTCATATTTTGCCTGTATGTATGTATTTATGTATGTATGTATGTGTAGCGTGTGCATATGTGATATCTATAGAGGCCAAAAGAGGGAGCCAGATGCCCTCAAACTGGAGTTACAGACACTTGTAAGCTGTCGGGTGGATGTTGGAACTGAACCCTACTTTTCTGGTTCAGCAAGGGCCCTTAATCATTGAGTCCTTTCTTCTGCCTCAAAAGGACCTTTCAGTCCTAAATACAGACACAACTCAGGGTTTCCCCAGTTTGTCTCACTCATCATCTTCTTCATTTCCATCTATGGTTTTCCTCTGGCTTCACCACAGAGACAAAAGCCATGCCTAACTACCATCCATAGTCTCATGGTGCAGACCTTCAGAATCCAAAGGATGCTTGGAATTCAGATAGAGTTGTTCAGAGCTACCACACTTGCCTAATATGCTCAACCTCTAAGACTAAAATGAACAACAATAAAACCAAGCAAAAACCACAAAAGAAAATCAAATAACTAGAAATCTGAACAGATCCCATGAAGCCATCAGCACATGTATGAAGGGGAACAGCCCCAAGGTGAATCACACCATCAATCAGTAATACGTCATCACTTTCTGCTGTGAAAACAGATAGCTCATGTTGACTGGCTTAATTTTTGTATGAGGTCCCACATTCAACTTTTCAGGAGATAACATAAAACATAGCCATTTTAAAGTCAACAGTTCTGTGAGTTTTTTTACGTGTAGTCACTGTTATCTAATCCCACAATGTTTGCCACTCAAAAAACAAAACAAAACAAAGTCAAGAAAACCCACTGTTACTGCTAGCAACCTTTCCCAACTGTAACCCCCTTCCCAGTCCTCTTTTAACCACTGACCTACCTTCTGTCTCTATACCTTTGCCTCACCAAGAAAATATATTGCTACTTGTTGTCTGGGCTTCTTTGACTTAAAACAATGTTCCAAATTCCATCCGGGCTGTAGCATGGGTTACTAATTCATTCATTCTTTTGTTTGGCTGAAAAATATTCCATTGTGGACATATACTACATTAGTCAATTTCATATTTTCATCCACACTTTAATTTACTCTGTCAATGGCTATTTGAGGTGTTTCCACTTTGGGGCTACTGTGAATAATGTTCATTTATGTACAAGTTCTTATGTGAACATTTGTGTCTAGTTCTCTTGGGTTTAAACTAGGGATGTCTTTTTGAGTCATGTGATAATTCTATTTTTAATTAGCAAACTATTTTCTATAATATCTGCATTTCCTGTTGGAAATGCATTGAGAGTTTCTATTTTGGTCAGTTTCGGCTGCCATAACTAGTTACCATAGTTAGCATGATTTATACATATTATAGTTCTTTCTCTCAGTTCTGAACTGGAAGGCCAAGCTCAGGGTACAGCACAATAGTGTACTTGTGAGGGATCTCAGCCAGGTTGTATACAGCTGGTTTCTATTTTCACAGGAAGAAAAGTGAAGAATACAGTTTCTACATACATCTGAGTTACCTTCTGAATCCTCTGCCGTATTATTCCATTGGTCTATAGTATTATACTGACATAGTGATGGCCCATTCACCTTCCAGTGCCATGCTGTTTTAATAACAGAGCTTCATGATATATTTTAATGCCTGACAGTGATAGTCTTTGTCTCTTGGTTGTCCTTCAGTGTCTCCCGATGACTTCTGAATGCTTATTTTTCTATATTAAATTTAGCAGCAACTTATCCCAGAAAGAGATTCTTGGTGTTTTCCTTCTTTGTGAATTATATGTAATTAACAAATCAACCTAAGAAAAACCCACCTCTTCATAATGTTTTCATACTCAAGAGCACGGAATAGCTTTTCAATTGTCAAAATCTGTGTTCTTCTCATTCAAAATATTTCACAATTGTTTTTACATACTTTTGGTCAAATGGATTTGTGTTTCATCTGTGTTGCAATTATAAATGGCTAATTGTTACCATATGCATGTGTGTGTTTGTATTAGGTCTATACACGTGTAGTCTACTGGTTCTACATGCTGATTTTATATACTATTTCTCTGCATGTGTTGTTTGAGTTTATTTTATTATGTTTCCCCCTGAGTTTTCAAAGTCCTCTATGGTGTTACCTATAAATCAAGAAATTCCTTCATTCCTGTTCAAATGTCTTTGATTGAGCTGTCTTGTCTAATGGCATTGGCCTAACACATGTAATATAATGTTTAATTCTTGTCTTACTGTCAATCTTAATGAAAACACCTCCAGTGTACCCCCATTAAATAGAATACTTGATTAAGACTAAGACGTACTTCTTTATAATGATGACAACATTTTCCTCCATTTTTACATCCCTGAATGTCTTTTTTTATGAATAAGTTATCAATTTAATCGAACACTTTCTCAGTATCTGTAGAAATAGTCATGATTTTTCCTGAGTTCTTTTTTAAGGTTTATACATTTTATTTTATGTTCTAAGTATTCTGTCTGCAGTTATGTATGTGTCCTCGGAGGCCAGAAGAGAGTATTCAATCCCCAGGAACCAGTTTCAGGTGGGGCCTAGGAACTGAACCCAGGTCCTCTTCATGAATAAGTGCTCTAAAGCACTGAACCATCTCTTCAGCAGCCTGAGTTCTATTCCTCTTGGATTGTGGGGATTCTTCAGGACAAGCAAACCTTGCAATCTTTGACTCTCTCCTGCCTGATTACATTGTTTTCTATTTGCTATGGAGTCTGACTATGTCCTGCTGATATTGTGATTTTGTGACTATGTCCTGCTGATATTGTGATTTTGGGTTCCTTAACTTTTTCATACCTGTATTGATTCCATGCAGTACCTTTTCTTCAAAGGTTCAAATTGATTGAAAATTTTTGTTGTTCAGAATTCTTTGAACATTGTAGAGCATATTTATTATTATCTTTCTTTTCTCAGCTTCTAGCTGTACAACCTCAGTTTTAATTCGCTTCAGAAAAGAATTTAGGAATTTCCCCCTATCTTTTCAATCTTCTACTAATTCAAAACATTGCAGCAGGACAACACAGGCTCTGAGGATTAGGTAAAATTCCTTTATGAAACCAACTAGTCGTGACAGCTTTCTGGTGTGGATTAGTTCCTTATTAATTATATTTACTTTGTAGACATTGGTATGATTAAGCATTTTTGTTCTCTTGTTCTAGAGAAGTCATCAGTGTTGGCTTGGGGTATAGCTCTGGGGTTGGACACTTGCCTGGCATGTGTGAGGCCCTGAGTTTGATGAGTTTGATCATTAGGCATGAAAACATCACTTCATCAAGGCTTTCAGTTTCTTTGCATAGGAACCTGACAAGGATATGATGTTTTCAAATTTGGTGTCCTCTAATGATTATACCCTCCTGTCATTTCTTAATTAGTATGTTTTTGCTATCTCTTTAACTGACAGCAATTATTACTGGTTTATCTCTTTTGATGGTTTCTTTTTTCTTTTTAAAATTAGATGTGTTTGAGGGTGTGTTGTGTGTGTGTGCATGTATGTGTCTCTGTGTGTCTATGTGTGTGTTATCTTGGTGTGTGTATGCCTATGGGTATGTCATGTGTCTGTGTGTGTGTCTATGTCTCTGTGTGTGCATCTGTGTGGTGTGTCTGAGTATGTATGTGTCTGTGTGGTTTGTATGAGTGTGTGTGGTGTGTGTCTTTGTGTGTGTCTCTGTGTGTCTGTTTGTGTGTTTGTGTCTGTGTGGTGTATCTGAGTATGTGTGTTGTGTCTGAGTGTGTGATATGTGTGTCTGTGGTGTGTGTGTGTGTATTTGTGTGTGTGTGTATGTCTGTGTGTTTTCGTGTGTCTCTGTGTGTATACATGTGGAGTATCCTTCCACAGTGCAGGTGCCAGGGGTCAAACTCAGATCATCAGGTCAGAGGCTTGATGTCAAGTACCTTTACCCAACAAGCTATCTCTCAAGCCTGATGATTTTTTTCTTTAAAGATTATAATTTTGATTTGTTAGAGCTGTTACTCTGATCTTTTTGAGTACTATAATCCAGCAGCTTCATAGAGCTGCTATCCCAGTATTCTTTACAGTTTTGACTTCTAATTATTAATTCTACTTTACCTCAGACTCTCTTTATAAGTTTTTCTTTATATTGAACTTCTCAATTCAAATCACTTTCTAGTTTTGTTTCCATATTAGATCTTGTATTTGGTTCCTTTGCTCTGTCTGTTCAGCTACCAGATTTCTCCAGTCTATATCATGACAGGTCTAGATTATTTCAATATTCTTCCAATTTTTTCTAGTTTCCAAGTCTCCAGTTACAACCCCTGCCTTAGGTACCCCTCAGAATGACATCATACTAAAATGCTGTTAATCCAATCATGTTTCTACTCAGTTGCAGAGCTCAAAGTCATCAGTGCCCAAAATATGAAGTCTGGCTTCCTCCTAAGCACAATAACACAGGGCTCTTCACACTCTAGCATCTTTTTAACTCCCCTGAAAGTCTGGACTTGCCCACTACCCTATATCCCTCTCAGTTGGATTCAAGACATGATATACAATTTTATGTTCCTTTAAGAAGTAGGGTCATTTCAGTCTCTTCTTCTAACCACTGTTACATTTTTTCCTTTTGTGTGGGCTTCTGTCTCTATCTTCTGTCTATATAAGTTTCTACTTATCCTTCAAGACCTAATTCTGGGATTTTTTACATTCATTTCTTAGCTCTGTCCCCATGTTCTATATAGAGAAATAGCCTCAAAGACAAGAACCATATCTTATTTGAATTTCCAAAGTAAAAAAAGACATTAAACAAATTTATTATGAATCTTGGACAAGTGGGTGAATTTTGATAAATGTATTCATTGTTGGTATAATACTCTAGTGGTAACCTTTCAGCTGGGGGAAACTAAGTCTCATAAGAAGTAAGAGCATGTGACTTCTCCGAGATTTCTATTATCCATGATGAAAGCACTGTGTGCATGCCCTGGCCTGTTCCTGACTTCTCTGATTTATAGCTTGGATGGTCTCATGTAAGTCAATCTGAATATGAGCCCCAGTTTCCAGAATAACTTAAGATCACAACAAGAAATAGGTAGAGAGCTGGAGAAATGGGTCAGCAGTCAAGAGCATTTGCTGCTCTTGCAGAGTACCAGCCTTTGATTCCCAATGACCACATCAACTGCTCACGATGACCTGTAACTTTAGTTCCAGGGGGTCTGATGCCCTCTGTTGACCTCCACTGCCATGCCACCCACATGCTGCACATACAGACAAGCAGGTACACACTACAGCCACACGAATAAAGAGGAGTATAAACATTTAACTAAAACAGGTGGGCTCACTTTGGATTTAGAAGCAAATTGTTTACTGGAGTCTCTATATGGGTGTGAAAAAGGTGGAGAAAACCTTCAAAGGACAGCAGGGCTTCGAGGGACAGCAGAGCAATGAGAAGCTATTAGCACCTCCTCCCAAGAGGGGAATGGAGCAAATAGTGTGTTTGAACCTAGTGAAGAAAAGGGACATAGACTTGAAGTTGCAGTTGCCAAAACAAAGCAGCAAGCAGGAAGGTAGCAAGCGGTAAACACCCTGAACTCTCTCCCTTGCCTTGCTCTTGAGAGCTTGTACTTCCATTGGGCTAAACACAAATAGAGTCCAGGGCCCAGGCAGTCTGGGCAGGCAGGCTGGCAAGTCACCTATGCCCTCCTCTAAGTTCAGAGGAAGGTATAGAAGGCCAGAGAATGAATAGGGGAACACAGATACAGGACAACCAGTAAACTCTCTGTGTATATATTCAACTGTGTGATAAAATGCAAATAAAAGTGATGCCTCATAAATTTAATGCAGAAAGGTTACTTAGAAAATTTAACATCAACAGAATATTCCAAAGACTCAATGGTTAAATTTGTTATTGTTCTTAAAAGGGCATTTAAGACAAATATGAGACATGTGAGTACTCGTTTGCTATTGGTAGTGGGATATCTCCTTCAGGTCGAACTT
Organism: Tokudaia tokunoshimensis; assembly: GCA_036184795.1. NCBI lineage: Eukaryota > Metazoa > Chordata > Mammalia > Rodentia > Muridae > Tokudaia > Tokudaia tokunoshimensis. The sequence continues at coordinate 147,152,682 of BTHU01000001.1, forward strand.
GATGTCCACAAGGTCAATTTCACCAGCTCAACCTCACAGACACAGTCATAGACATGGACTCCACCCACAAATAGTTTGCAATATGGATTGGCAAGATTAATATAGTAAAAATGGCCATCTTGCCAAAAGCAATATACAGATTCAATGCAATCCAGATCAAAATTCCAACTCAATTCTTCATAGAGTTAGAAAGAGCAATTCTCAAATTCATCTAGAATAGCAAAAAACCCATGATAGCTAAAACTATTCTCAACAGTAAAAGAACTTCTGGGGGAATCAGTATGCCAGACCTCAAGCAGTTCTACAGAGCAATAGTGTTAAAAACTGCATGGTATTAGTACAGTGACAGGCATGTAGATCAATGGAATAGAATTGAAGACCCAGAAATGAACCCACACATCTATGGTCACGTGATCTTTGACAAAGGAGCTAAAACCATCCAGTGGGAAAAAAGATAGCCTTTTCAACAAATGGTGCTGGCTCAACTGGAGGTCAACATGCAGAAGAATGCAAATTGACCCATTCTTATCTCCTTGCACTAAGCTCAATTCCAAGTGGATCAAGGACCTCCACATAAAACCAGACACACTGAAACTAATAGAAAAGAAACTTGGGAAGAGCCTTGAATACATGGGCACAGGGGAAAATTTTCTGAACAGAACACCACTAGCCTATGCCCTAAGATCAAGAATTGACAAATGGGACCTCATAAAATTACAAAGTTTCTATAAGGCAAAGGACACTGTCAATGTGTGTCAATCTATAAAGATGGTCATTGGAAACACCATTTATGATGTAGACAAAGTTAATCAATTCCTTATATATATACTAAAAAACAACAATAATCACTAAATTCCATATTTCCTAGGATGAACAATGTTTCACAGAGGGTATGAACATAATCTTGGTCATGATGTGGTCGTCTCCTCAAAATCCCCTGAAAGATTTTACCCAGCCCATTGTTCTCCACCCACCCAGTTCTAATGTGAAATGCCTTGAGATTTTCCTGTTACTGGCTCTCTTTGGGGTAGGTGCAATAGGATCAGAGTCCCATTGTCAAACACACCACACACAGGTACTCCAGATTAATTGCATAAATGCATGACATTATACAGTTTTATTTATCAATTCAGCTACATGACTTGTTCACTCAGAAAATAAGTGCAGCCAGCCCTGTATATCTTCAATTCTAGATCTGCAAATTCAGTCCACGGTGGATAGAAATATTGCTTTTTTTTTTAAAAAAAATTTGCATCTGTACTGAAGTGTACAAACTTATCATCATTTCCTAAATAATATAGCATGAGAACTATTCCTATAGCATTGACATTGGAAGAGATAGTCAAGAAATGTAGAGATAATACAAAGTACGCAGGAGGATGCACATAGGTTGCATGCAAATACCATACCATCTCACATAAGGGATAAGGACATCCTGGAATCTTGTTACCCTGAGCCCAATTTCCCATGAACACCTAAGGATGACAGTTTCTGACAGCTAACTCAGTACCAATCTCAATTCTTAGTCCCTTCACCAATAGCAAGAAAACTCAGTGGCATAGGTTTACTGGAGATGTATAAAGAGAGCGCACAAAATATTCAGAGCTAGAGACCTTATCAGAGAAGATGCAACAGAGCATTGTGTATGTTCCCAACTAGTCTCATTAGGGAATGAAGCGAGACAGCTGTGGGACTGGGGCAGAGACAAATATGAACTCATTTTGGTTTGGCAAAGAGTTATGTCTGATGAGATTATTTAAATCATAATGATACAATTATGTGAGCATTTATTATGTGCCTGATAGATGTTACCATGCTACAGATTTCTTTTATCACTGGATTTTCCCTTGTGTGATGGGTATTGTAACACTCATTCTTTCAATGGGAAATCAGAGTCTTAGACAGGATGTGTGATTCACTGTAGTCCAGGAGGCTGATAGATGGCAGTGTTGGGAATAGAATACAACTCTGCCTTTAGAGGCTGGGCTCGCTCCAATCTAAAGCTCCATCCTCACAATGGCATGAAAAACAGATTAGTTAATTGAAATATGTCTTTACCTAAATGTTAGCCATTTTAAAATTGCCTAAATGGTAGTGAGAACATACTGGGGGGGGGGGTTGTGTGGAGTCTCTCCTAGTGGCACCCTCATGAGTTTTGTTTTCTGAAGAAAACTAAGGAGACACACCAACCAGTTACTCAACAAATGTTTGGGGAATGAATAGCTCTGTAATTAAGTAGTTGGAAGTCATGCAACTTTTTATAACACGTAAAACACAAGAAGATGTCTCAATTCCTTTCCGAGAGTCATTTCCCATTAAATTCCAATTTTCCACTTGATGAGCTGCAGACCCTCCCAATATCAACAGAGATTAGGCAGCATGTCTGTGCCAGGCTAAGCTTTTCCTTTGCTCGCTGTTTAGCAGCAAACTATAACACATTGCAGATGAGCCGACTGCATAAACGAGTTAACTTCGCTAGGTGACCTTCTGGCTTCCATGACTTTCCACGTTCTCTGGAAATTTAAAACAGGGCAGAGCAGATGACCCACACATTTCAGGAAGTCCTTTCCCCTTTCTTGGAACAACCTAGTAGGTTTAGTTCTCATGGATGGCCTGATCTTCTTCATGACACATGGCCAGGAGTCATGAAGAATTGGTAGGTCTATAGGCAAGTGTTTGTGTTGCCCTCCAGGAAACCAAAATTCACAAGGACCCCCACCCCCACCCAGCAACCCTCACATAGTAGGAAAAGAAAAAATTAAAAATGTCTAGACTGGTTGCTTCTGCAGATGTGGCTGTTCCTAACCCCACTGTTTGTTTCCAGGATATGTCTGATGTAACTCAGGATTAAATGTCAAATCAGTGGAAAAGCAACAAGATACAAAGAGGGAGGGAGGTGGGAGGGGGACTAGAAACACAGAGGGAATCAGTAAATGCCTTCCCAAACAAAAGCTAACAAAGTCCCATCTCTTGCTTACTTTTCAATTGCTGTGAAGAGACTCTGCAATAGGGTTAGAGTTCATGACCATCATGTCAGGGAACCTGGCAACAGGCAGGCACAGAACTGGAGCAATAACTGAGAGTTTATATTTGAGCTACAGGTGGCAGGCAGAGAAAAGGAGAAACTGGCTTGCTTTTGTAACTTTAGAATCTCAACCCCACCCCTGCCCTGTGAACTGACACACACCCTCCAACAAGGCCACACCTCCTAATCCTTCTCAAACAGTTCCACCAACTGCTAACCAAGCATTCAAATATATGAGCCTTTGGAGGCCATTCTTACTTAAATCATCACACTCAATTCCCTGGCCCCTATGAGTCCATGGTCATATCTTAATGAAAAGTGCAAAAATGTATTTAGTTTAACTTCAAAAGTCCAAAAGTCTTCTGAGACTCAAGGCAATCTCTGTGCCTCATGTATGTGGATAAGATGTAAGCTTTCAGTTACTCTTCAGGACCATACCTGCCTGTTGCTATGCCCCCGCACCACGATGGTCATGAACTCACCATCTGAAACTATAAATAAGCTCTCAATTAAATGCATTTAACTTAATTTAATGCATTTCCTCATTTCCGTTTCCTGCTTGACACTCTAGATCCAGATTTCATGCAGCAATCTGGGTCTCTTGGCTCCAGTGACTCAACCTTCTAGAAAGCAGCGGGAGTTCCTGTTCTTACTAATGCTTGGGTTGTCTCAGGATCTCATCTGGTTTCTCAGTTCCTCCACCATTTATGCACGTATGTAACCAAACCTCTTATGGATTCCATCTGTTGTCAACCCTGAGCATGCCCCCTGGCTTCCTTATTGGGAAATACCCGTGTGTTCTTTTCTTTATTGACACAGCATTACTCAGAAAGTTAGTTAATTAAATACAATCTCTCTTTAAAGTCAATACTTACCCTGTCCCACCTAGCTGCCAGCTAGACTACAGGCTCATATCAATAGTGTGAAGAAACAGAATTGTGCCAGAGAGTACTCAAGACATATCTGCTGGACAAACAAGTCTCTGTTTCTGTTTCTCTGTCTCTGTTTGTCTCTGTCTCTGTCTCTGTCTCTCTCTCTCTCTCTCTCTCTCTCTCTCTCTCTTTCAAGACAGGGTTTTTCTGTATAGCCCTGGTTGTCCTTGAACTCTCTCTGGAGTCAGATGTGCTACAATTCTGCAACGAGGCCACACTTGGATCTCTCTGTGGACCAGGTTGGCTATAAACCCAGAGATCTGCCTGTCTTTGCCTCCCAAGTGCTGGGAAACAGGTTTTTCTTGCAGGGTATAATATCCAAGGCTCCTATATCCTTGGGGAATCAGCTTTTCCTCAGAGCTCTACCCACCTCTGTGACTTGAGGTATTGTCTGGTGTATTGTAAAAAAAAAATACTCTACAAATAAAAGTTACATTAGGACACATGTGCTATAGTTTAGATATGTTAATAGTGTTAGAATAGAAATGATCTAATGACAGTGTGTTGAGGTGGGGCCTTCAGGAAGTGATTAGGATCAGTCAAAGTCATCAGGATAGAGGCCCATGATCAGAAATTCTGCTGCTTCCTGCTCTGTGATGCTCTGTGCCACTGGAGACTCTATCAGCCAGAGCCCATAGATGCAGAATCTTGAGCTTCCCTTAGGTATTTCAATATAGTAGCAAGAAACAAATCAAAACAAAAACCCAGATTAATAAGACTTGTCAGAATACTATTAAAACAAATTATAGAAACCCAACCTAATTAATTTAACAACAGTTAAGTGGCTCCTGTGACCAAAAAGCCCAGATGTATTGCAGTGCAAGCTTTGGACACAACTGGGTCTGGAAGCTCAAAGAAGAGCTTCTTTCCTATCACTCCATGCCTTCCTTTCTGTTGACTTTATTCACAAATTAGTCACTGTGATCTCAGAAGGGTGGCAGCAGGATCGTGATCACATTGGCCTCAGTGTGTGTGTGTGTGTGTGTGTGTGTGTCCACCCTTTAAGAAAAGACTCTGAAGGTGTTGTTTATGATTATATAGCCACTCCTAGACCAATTATTCTGCCCTTGGGAGGTGAGACTTTGAGAGACCATTCCTAGTGAATGGCCCCACTACTCAGCTACCTGCAGCATGGTTGCTAAAACGCCCTTGATAGAAGCCAAAAAGAGGACTGGGAGGGAGACAGGAATCATGGAATACCATGAGACCACTAGGTATGAAGGGAAAGTAGAAGCTGGGAGTGAGACGACTTGACACGGGGCCTTAAGTGCGTTTCCAGCTCATGGTGGATCCCGAGAAGTGGTCACCTCTCCCAGCCTTTTTTTTTCTTCCTCTCACTTGAAAAATGTGCAGAGCATCGAGCCGTGTCCTCCAATAATTTTAAAATCATTTTTAACGTGGCCCTCACTCTTCAACTAATCAATTATGTAAAACAGACAGAGTCATACCATAGGTGTTCAGAGAGATGCTGGGTACCGTCCCTCCTCATGGGGCTTCTTGGAACTTCCACACAGCTCCAACCTTGGAAACCTCCAGGCATCCTGAGAGCACAGTGTTAAAAGCTTGATAGACAATCTCCGGGGCCTTTTCCAGCTTGAACTTTGGAGAATTCTGTGTAGATTGCCCAACCCTCTTTAATCTAATTTTTCTCACTTTCCTTCTATTTATTTTTTTGGCCAAACTCATGGACTTTGGCTATGTGTGAGAGGCCACTTAGGAAAAATAATCATTAATTCAAATCCCTAGGCAATTTACTCTGGCCTATTTGGAGCTTGCTTTTCCTGACAGAAAGGGAATAAATTTCCCAAATCCACTCTCAAGCTGGGACTAGAAAAGGTGAGCACACAAGTTGCCAAAGCTCGACTGAGCCGGACACTGTACATGCAAACAGCCTTCATCTGCCCTCTGGTCCATTTCCCCTGCTTGGCCCCTGGGTCCTAGCTCTTGCTCTGGAGCAGATGAGAGGGGAGGGTGCTGTGGGTTTTGGCTGTGCAGCTTGTGAAAACTTGATCTTAGGGAGAAACATCAGTTCCAGCATGAAAAGAGGAGTGGTAAGTGGGGGGATGACAGAACCTAGCTGGGCCTTCCTGTGGCCTTTGAGTAAGAGAAAAGGCAGGCTTCCTGATGCAGGCAGTACCCCAACGTGGTGAGAAATTAGTTTAAGAAGATCTAGGAGGTTGGGATCTCTGAATTTATTTTCCATATGGCCGTTTATGCAGACAATATCCAGGGAGGGGCAGCAGTTGACAGGTACTCTTTGGGGAGCATGGGGACAAACAGGGGGCTCTGGCTTGTGGGACCTTAGAATCATCAAATAGAGGAGGCGGGCCAATCGATGAACAAGACTATGGGAAGCCTGATACCCAGCTGGTGTTCACAGGCTGGTAGGTGGTCACCAGTATCTCTTCTGATTGGCCAGCATCCAGCCTGTACAGGTAGCTAACTATTTTAATATCACCCTGTTCTGTGATGTGTGAGCAGGACAGTTGGTTTTGTGCTTACCCCACAGCAGTACAAATCGCCACCACAACAAATAACTGGAGAAAAGGATTTATGGAGGTAGTAGCTTTTGGTCTGTGTCCCAAATAAGCAGTAGGACATTATTGAGAAGCGAGAGAGAGGTATTCTCCAGGAGCTAGGAGTGGGTTCTGAGGTCTAATTAAAGCCACCATTTATGGAGAATTTAGTCTGTGCTGAGCCTTTGTACTGTGTCTCCTCTCTGGAAATCCTCCAAGTGCTCCTGGCTCGTCTCGCTGACTGAGACTTCAGGAAGGAGCCAAGTCACTCCACAGGGAAGCAGGGGAAAGAATCAGAATGCCAAGAGAGGCCTGGACGGACCAAAGGAACCTCTAGTGAGTGTCACCTCTGTCCGGCTCCAGAAAAGCTATGAGGCAGGTGAATGTGACAGATTATTGTCATAGTCTGCATCCTGGCTTGGGACAGTTGCACTGGTCAAGTTACTCAGGCCCCACACTTTGTATACTGTAACTCCTCTCACACCCCACATAGGATCCATCAGGAAGTCATGTTAGCATTCAAGGCTCAAAGACTAACTAGAAACTAGAAGCCTAACGTTCTCTACCACAACTGTGGCTGGATTGGCCCAGCCCATCCACACCTTTCTCCTGGACTCTGCTTGTGGCTTAGGAAGAGATGTCCTGTCTCTATCCCGCCTCCTCTGGACCATCCTCCTCCATGAAGCAGCCTGGCTGGATTGCCTACAACCATTACTCAAAATCCTTTACTGATTCCCCATGCAAGCAATCACAGTTCTTAATTTGCTCTGACCTTAATCCCACCCCTCCAGTTCTCTGAACCTCCTTTCTTTCCCCTTTCACTAATCAAGGTACTTACTTGGACCACTATCCTCTTGACTATCCTCTTGATTAACCATATTCCTGCCTGTGGACCTGCATCTCTCTAATTCATCCCAAGTCTGGTACTCACATCCTTTCTCCAGGAACTCCTTGTGCAACTTGATCATCTTCGGGTTTTTTTTTTTTCTCATGAAGGCCTTACGTACAACCCTTTACAGTTTGCATCCAGAACCCCCTGTCACACCACGAAGCACTCCCCTTTGACCTAATCAATGATTTTTTTCACATAGCATCAATCACTTTCTAATGAGGTGCCTATCTTCTTACTCCACGTACTTATTATCTCTTATTGCTAGAGTCTGAAGTCCATGAAGGAGGACATTCCTGTCTGTCTTACTAATTCTAATAGCTCAGATAAGAGCCGGACAGAAAGTAGATAGTACATACCGGCTGGTAGGAGATGGGCATTTAGTCGATTATGTAAATAAATGGTAAAGGCAACAATTTGACTAAGGTTTCCCTTATGCTGCTTCTTGCTTCTTGCTCCCACAGGTGAGTGGAAGTCTTGGTGGGTAACAGCCCTCATGGTGGGATTTTACACCAGTCACTCCAGCACAGGATGGTGTGAATGGGAGCAGTGGCTGCAGCGGAGAAGTGAGCTTTTGTTGTTTGGCTTTATTGCTGGGTTCTTTTATATTGACCAGTAAAATCGTAGACACAAAATCATGGGGCTTGTGAGTGCGCATGCATGAGTGTGAGAGAGAATAAATGTGCGTGAGCACATATATTAGCAGCTGCTTGTGCATGCATGTGAGCATGTGTACTCTTGAGTGTGTGTGTGTGTGTGTGTGTGTGTGTGTGTGTGTGTGTGAGAGAGAGAGGGGGGGGGAGGGCTTCATCCTAGAGCCTTACCTCATTCAACAGGCATTTAACAGAAATAGCCTTGTTGAATGGGAACTAATTATTTGGCAACAGAGGGAGAGGCAGAGATGGACGGTGCAGAGCGTACCTAAGAGGATGGAACGCTGGTCCACATAGATGTCTTTAAGACAAGAGTAAAGCCTGGAGAAAACCCAGTTCTTTTGCTGTCATTAAATCTGGAGGGCAGGGTTATTTAACAGGAAAGAACCTGAAGATTATCTGGCGGCTGCCTGGACTCTTAAATAGTTGCTGCCCAGAGTCTAGGAGCTAAGACCAGCTTAGCTGATTCTCTACATTCCAGGTTTCTCTGGTCCTTCTAGAACTTTGGCTAGTTTTGAGAGACTACCTCTGGCACAGGCACATGTTTAGAAGGATGACTGAACTGGGAGGAGAGAAGGGAGAGTCCTCCACCTCCAAGGTACTCACGACCAATGCTTACTGTTAAGGTTTCGATATAAAGGGCTCACAAGCTAGTGACTTGGTGAGCCTTTGGGGAAGTAATTTGATCATGAATCGTCATGATCTGACTGTCAGTGGATTAATCAATTGATGGTCATAATTTAATGGCATTATTGGGAGGTACTGAAAACCAGGAGATGGGGTCAAATTGGAGAAAGTAGCTCACCATGGGTATACCCTGGAAGTGTAATTTTTCTACAACCCTTTTTCCTTATTTCCCTTTGCTTCCTATGAGGGGAGCAGCTTTGATCCACCATGTCCCTCTGCTTTGTCCGCCTCATCTGTGAGGCCCTGAAACTGTGGAGCCAAGCAACTGAAGCCTGAAACCTCAATGTGCTGGCTAGTTTTATGTCAACTCGACACAAGCTAAAGTCATCAGAGAGGAAGGAGCCTCAGTTGAGAAAACGCCTACATTAAAATTGGACTGTAGGCAAGTTTATATAGCATTTTCTGAATTAGTATTTGATGTGAGAGGGCTAAGCCCATTGTAGGTGGAGGCTCCCCTGGGCTGGTGGTCCTGGGTTATGTAAGAAAACAGGTTAAGCAAACCATGAGGAGAAATCCAGTAAACATCCCACCATGGCCTCTGCATCATCTCCTGCTACCAGGTCCCTGCTCTGTTGGAGTTTCTGTCCTCCCTTCTTGCAATGATGAACTGTTATGTGGAAGCATAAGCCAAATAACCCTTTCCTCCCCAAGTTACTTTGGTCATGGTGTTTCATTGCAGTGATAGAAGCACTAAGACACTCCATTTACTCTAGAAGGTATTTACTCCATTTCCTCAGGTATTCTATGATAGAGACAAAAATGGCAATAAACTCAAACTGAAGGAGAAGGCTTAGATGTTATGAGGTAAGGCTGGATCTGCTAAGCATAGGGGCCCTACTGATGCTCTCAGGAATGGACCACACCTCCCAAGTGCTGTGCTGTGTTAAATGAACAGGATAAACAAGCTTGGGGGACTTGATGAGTTTCTTCCAAATGATGTTCCTCAAGACATGGAATGATGCTGTTGAATAAGCTGCCAGTGCACAAGTTGGAGGTTATTTGGCTCAGAACTCCACTGATCATCTCCTTCTCTGAACTTTCAAACATACAAGATTGAATGCCACAAAGAAAAGAAAGAAAGAATAATGTGATCATCGAGGAGATTGTTTATTTTAACAAATTGCTTGACAATGATTTCTTCTTCCTGAGCAGAAACATCAGACCCTGGCACTGGCTCCCTTCCAACATCCCCACCCTTACACCCCTATTTCCTCCATCCCCACACCTCCCCATTTGTCTTGCATCGCCCCCATCTCTGCACTAGCCTTTCCTTCCTCACTTGGTATTGGGAGAGCACAGGGGTCCATTTATTCTACAGCTGTTTTTGGTCCTCATGTTTGTCAAAGGTCACACTGACTGGCCTCAGCACTTAAGCTTCACACCCTCTGTGTCATAAAGCGTTGCCTGTACAATGCTCTCCTGGCTTTAGAATTCCTTCACTATGCCTGCTGACAGTTCTTCAGCGTGCAATGATTTTGACATCCTTCATATCGGCTATTTTCATGCTGCCGTTAGATCCTGAACCCCCTGGTGGGTAGGCTAACGTAAACATCACAAGGCCTCACCTCAAGATTCAAATCCAGTTCTAGTCAGCTAAGGAAATGCTGCCTGGCTAATTTACCTCAGGCCTCTCACAAAACATTTATCTCCCTCGCCACTATTAGATGGATAAGTCACTTCTGGGTTTAGTCACTGCAATTTTAAGAGGAGAATTTGCTAGAGAGGTTGTCATGGGTAAGGGAAATAGTGGCTGTCCTTTTCCTTGGGGCCTCACGAACTATGTTTTTCTTAGTGCTATTTTAGCCCTGTAGAGTTTTTAATTATTCCGTCATGTAAACAGCACATGTACAAAAGCCATTAAGCAGAGCAAAGCAGAGGATGGCAGCAGGCAGTGACTGAGCCCAGCCCGTGGCCCCAGCAACAACACAGGCAGAGCCTGTGGAAGAAAATTAGTTTATTTTTTTCAAAAACTAGAAAATTTTCTAAAAATAGGAAAAAAAATTTCTTTTCGATTCAGCATCCAACATAAGGATCCTTCTAAAGGACTTGGGTTTCTCAGAGAGCTCTGCTGGAGGCAAGGCCTAGATTGGAACTTCAAACATCTCTCCAGGAAGGTGGTTGCAGACTACCCTAGTTTGTCAAACTGTCCTGGGTATCACTGGCCCTGGAAACTTGTCTTCTTGGTAAAGACCTGGGCTTGCTCCTGTCCTTGTGCTAAGTCGTCACTATTCTTGTGTTCTGGGAATGGCAGGAGGAAGGCCTGGGGGTAAAGATTAGGTAACAATTAGCATAGCTTATCAAAATGTGGTAGATAGGTTATACAGAAAGATAAGGAAGGCAAATGGTAGGCAAGAGAAACCTCAAGACTTCAGATTCCTCCCCAACCTGCATTCTCTCTCCCTCCATCCCCATCATGCCCCTGTGTGTCTACCTGGCTTCTGTCTCTCCTGCTGAAAGCAGAGTTCCACAGTTGGAGGAAGACAGCCAGCCATCAGAGGAACTGACTCTCACCTTCTGATTTTTTTTTTTTGTGATCTAAGTCATTAATGTTCATCTTCACCCAGGGACAAATCCCAGGGGAAAAGAACTCCACAAAGAAGACAAGGCATGGAGGGAACTCAGCAGAGCACCCACTGCCACAGAAACTAGAGCAGGATGAACTTCCAGGGAGGAGACAGCTGTCAGTCAAACCCTAGGCCACAGAGGGATCAAGAAGAATGAATGAAATATTCCTGATGAAGCTTGAAACTCCACAGGTTAATGTTTCCTTCACTTCTGCACCATTTGCATGGGTGTGCAAATCAATGCATTGTAGGGATTTTTAAATATTGACATCTTAGAGCACATTAATTTTGTCAAATGCCTACAAATGTTTGGCTCTATCTATATACAGGCTATTTTGCCTAGCTATAAAATATCAATTAACATAAAAAGTAAACCTTGACAAAGGACTCATGGATGAAAGGAAGGTAACCCAAGAAGGGCCACATTGGGTCCAGCTTGGGTCACACATTTCTCTTCCCTCTTCCCTACTTATTGGACAGGGGTATATGATAATGCAGATGTGTGGCCTGTGTCATGTCATGGCCATCACTGTGTAAGGAACTGAGAACTAAGACTGCTAACTTTATCTGGATTATATAATCAGGGGTGAGTAGACACTGTGTTCCCAGTAAGAGAAGGAGAAAGATGTGAAGACACTAAGATCAGTGGTTATGGGAGTCCAGGAGAGTGTAAGTCCCAGTCATCCAGTAACTGTGATTATTAGCTGTTAATATCAAAACTTATTTCTCACTGACTCTCTGTCCCACCTGGGTGAGGTTGTTTAGAGATGAGTGGTATACTAAGCCAACCTTGCAGAGTTCAAGTCATTGATGGATAGACAGATGTGGAAATAAATTAGGTACCGTGGGATAAGTGCTGCTAACGTTGAGTATCCTTCATCCATAATACTTGGAGACAGAAATGTTTAGATTTGGGCTTTTTGAATATTTGCATCTATATAATGAGTTGTCTTGGGGATGAAGCCCATGTCTAAGTATGAAATTTGCTTATTTTTCATGTATAACTTATACATGTATCCTAAGGGTGATTTTACATAAGAGTTTTTGTTAGTGTATCTGAATTTTGATTGATTACAACCTGTCACATGAAGTCATGTGGAATTTCCCACTAGTACCATCATATCAGTGGCCAAAACACTTCTGATTTTGAAGCATTTCAAAATTTGGAATTTTTTTTTGTTGTTGTTGTTGGGTTTTTTTGGTTTAGAAATGTTTGTCTAACTCTTAGAAGACTTGGAAAAATACTGTGGGAAGAGAGAGAGAGAAGAGGATGAATTCTTTGGGGAAAGTGATGCCAACGAGGGCTTCCTGGAGAAGAAAAGTTTGATAGGGGACTCGAATGAGGCATAGGGTATTCCCAGGGGGCCAAGATGGATTCCCAGAGAATCCAACTTTATTCACTACTGAGCTTGGAGTTCAGACATTTAACAAGTTACTGAATTGGAGAGTGGTAAGTGATGATCTGAACATGGGCTAGACCAGAAACAGACAGGGACAGCAGGCAGGCCCAGTGTTCAATCTGAACAAGAGTGGCCCTCCCATGTGACAATGTGGTCTGGACGGAAGTGTCATCACCTTCCCAGACATGGGTCCATTGGAGGAATGCAGAGAAAGCACCATGTCTTTGTCACAGCTTATGAGAAAAAGCACTTTCTCCTCGAAGCTGCAATGCAACACCTAGTCATTCCTAAGAAAAGATGAGTGGTGATTATCATCAAAAACAAGGAAAAAGTTTCTAGGCATGGTGGAGTGCATCTTTAATCCCAGTATGTGAGAGGCAGAGGCAAATGGATCTCTGTGAGTTCCAGGGCAGTACATGTGTGCAGCAGCCATGTCATGTTCAGAGGAGAGCATATCTCAGTGTTCTCCCCACCTTCCAGCTCTTGTTGTCTCTTGTATTCACTCATTTCTGTGATTTCCCTGATCCCAGGGATGAGGGCCAAACTGAATTCCTCAGAGCTGCCCATCCTCAGTCCTTTGAAGAGGAATATGAGTCTTTTCCCATCAAGTGGGGAGGGTTTCCAGAGATCCCACCCCTAGCTGAGGAGTTATGGCAATTGATGACTGTTAGCAGAGTGAGAGTCACTTTTCTTTAGGGATATGGTCATGAGTAGATTCCTAATGCACCAGTGGATGACCTCCCACCCAGGCACCTAGGGACAGCACTAATGGGACTCAAAGAGCTAAAAAATAACAAATAAAAAGGAAGATAGCAAATTAAGAGATAGATAGGATGGAGTCAGGGTTCCTATAGGGGGTTGACAGTGAAGGTAAGTGGGGGAGTCACTTAAGATACATTTTATACTTGTATTAAAATGTATATAATAATAATAATAGATTATTATTATATAGTCTATCCCTTTATACGTTTCAGTCAAATAGACGGTGTGATGGCTCTTCTTGGTTGTCAACTTGACTATATCTGTAATGAACTACAATCCAGATATGGAGGGCACACTTATGAGAGATTTTTTGCATAGTTTGCAGTTGGTAAATTCACTTTCAGTCCAGACCTTTGAGGTAAGAAGACATACCTCTGTTGTGGATCTCGATGGGGAAAGACAACCCCTTTGCTCTAGACCTCGAGGTGGGAAGACACATCTTTACTCTGGGCCACACCTGCTGCTGGAAGCCTGTGTAAGGACACGGAAGAGAGAAGGCTTTGCTCTTTGCCTGCTTTTCTTGCCTCACTAGTAGTTCATTCCTTCACTAGAATTGGAGCCTACTTCTTCAGAATCCAGCATCCAATGAAGACCAGCTGATAGACCCAGCCTCTTGGGACTGAGCCGCTATAGATTCTTAGACTTGCCATTCATAGCTGGTCATTGTTGAATTAGTTGAACTGCAGCCTGTAAGTGATTCCAATAAATTCCATAGATGTGTGTACATACATATATACATACATAATGTGTATATATGTGTATGTATATGTATGTATATATGTATATATATGCAGATGTATATGAGAGAGAGAGAGAAAGAGAAAGAGAGAGAGAGAGAGAAAGAGAGAGAAAGAGAGAGAGAGATATACTCATTCTAGAAATTCTGTGACTCAAGAGAACCCTGACTAACACAGATAGTGAGAACATTGCATGTACACACACCTTCTGGGGCTGGAAAAGCATGTTTGATTCTAAGACACATCAAGACCTTTGTCTAATACAGAAAGGCATAAAAACATTACTAAATTAATTGGAAGTGGAATTACAAACATTTTTTGATAAAATTGAAGATTTACATGAAAAATACTTCTGTTAGTCTATGCCTTTTTGAGACATCTTTTTAATCTTTTAATATCTTTTTAAGAGATATTAAGAAATAGTGATTGTTGCTTCCTGCTATTTTTGGTGTTATTTTTATGTTTGTGTGGTTACTTTCTTTTGGGTTTGTTGCAAGAAGATTACTTTCTTGCTTTTTCTAGAGTTTAGTTTCCCTCCTTGCATTGGCGTTTTCCATCTATTATCTTTTGTAGGGCTGGATTTGTGGAAAGACATTGTGTAAATTTGGTTTTATCATGGAATATCTTGGTTTCTCCATCTATGGTGATTGAGAGTTTTGCTGGGTATGGTAGTCTGGGCTGGCATTTGTGTTCTCTTAGGGTCTATATGAGATCTGCCCAGGATCTTCTAGCTTTCATTGTCTCCAGTGAGAAGTCTGGTGTAATTCTGATAGATCTGCCTTTATAAGTTACTTGCCCTTTTTCCCTTATTGCTTTTAATGTTCTTTCTTTGTTTAGTGCATTTGGTGTTTTGATTATTTGTGACAGAAGGACTTTCTGTTCTGGTCCTGTCTGTTTGGAGTTCTGTAGGCTTCTTGTATGTTCATGGGCATCTCTTTCTTTAGGTTAGGGAAGTTTTCTTCTATAATTTTGTTGAAGATATTTAGGGGCACATTAAGTTGTAAATCTTCACTCACTTCTATACCTATAATCCTTAGGTTTGGCAAAAGAGACCTAGTGATATTGGTAAGTTTCAGAGGCTTCCATCTCAACGTTGTCTATACCTAGGACCTTAAACTTGCAGTGCCAGGGGCCAGGGGCTAGGGGCCAGGGGTCAGGGGCCATTGGGTGGTTTCAGTCAGCAGAGTGCTTGCCTCACAACTTTGAAGACATGAGCTCAGATATCTGGAACCCAAATACACACCTAGGTATGATAGTGTATACTTGTGTTTCAGCAAGGCTAGCCCCCGAGACTAGTTTACTTGGCACAGTTGCAGGCCAATGAGAGACCCTGTCTCACAAAACAAAACAAAACAAAACACAAACACAAACAAAAACCTGTGGAAGGTGCCTGAGGAATGACACCTGAAGTTATTCTCTGACCTACATGCGCGCGCACACACACACACACACACACACACACACACACACACGCATGCACACTAATGTGAATTCATTCACATATACCAAGAAAGAAAACTCAGAACCTGAAAGCCAATATGTTAAACAATTTAATGAGAAAAGCACAGCTTCACTGGCTAAAATTACAGCACTTGCAGAAAATGCTTAGGTGAGAGCCTCCTTGACCTTGAGTTAGCCAAAGCATACACATAAACTGGAAAAAGTATCTTTTTATTCCATCAAAATTAAAAATATGTATATTTGCGAGCACCCCTAAGAAAATGGAGCGGTCAGCCACAGTGTGAAATACAACACTCACAAATCATCTATTAGACCTGGAAAATAGCGAAGGTCTTAGGAAACAGTACTCACACCTCACGTGTTTAAAAATACGCATGTATCTTTTACAATTAACTGCCAAATACAATGGAAAGGGGGAAGATTTGAAAAGGCATTGCCTTTCAAGAAGGTAAAAATTGGCTACTATGCACTTGAAAAGATTTTCAGTATCAGTCATTAGGGAAATATAAATTAATACTACAATGCCATATCACCCCATAGTGTGACTTAAAGTCCTTAAAAGTGACAAATGTGAGTGTTGACAAGAAAGAGGAGAAAATGGAATGTTAAAATATTGTTGGTATAAAAGATACACACTGGAAAACAATTCAGCTTTCCTTTAAAAGTTATAAAATATATATGAAGTGGAAATTTTCTCTTAGCAATATCTACCCAAGAAATGTAAGCACTCCTACACAAGGCCCCATGCATTCATTGATGCTTGTCTTGGTTAGGGTTTCACGGCTGTGAACAGACACCATGACCAAGCAAATCTTAAAAAGGACACTATTCAATTGGGGCTGGCTTAAAGGTTCAGAGGTTCAATCCATTATCACCAAGGTGGGAATATGGCAGCATCCAGGCAGGCATGGTGCAGGAGGAGCTGAGAGTTCTACATCTTCATCTGAAGGCTGCTAGCAGAATACTGGCTTCCAGGCAGCTAGGATGAGGGTCTTAAAGCCCACACCACTTTCCTGTTCCAGCCTGAATGAAGCAGGCTCATGGACCAGTGACACCAAGAAATTAAGAGTTTTTTGGAACCTGGAAGATTGTGGATGGCTGCTCTGCGACTGTCATCATGCCACAAAATGAATATATTGAATTGCACCGCAAACAATATGGATATCGTTTGGACTACCATGAGAAAAAGAGAAAGAGAGAAGGTTGGGAGGCCCATGAACATTCAAAGGCCAAAATAATGATTGACCTGAAGGCTAAGCTCTACCATAAACAGCGCCATGCTGAGAAAATACAAATGAAAAAGACCATTAAGATGCATGAAAAGAGAGATACCAAGCAGAAGGATGGTGAGAAGACTCCACAGGGAGCAGCTCCCCCCGCCCTCCCATCTGCTGGTCAGAGAGGGAATCGAGAACAAAAGTTCTTTCCAACATGATTAAGCAGAGAAGGCGGGAAAATGGGAGGTCCCTCTACCCAAAGTTCATGCCCAAGGAGAAACAGAAGTATTGAAAGGTATTCGAATAGAAAAAAGAGAAAAGAAGGCTTGGAAGAGAGGTTACTAAAGTCTGCTTTCTTGGTGATGGCTTTACAAGAAAACCACCTACATATGAAAGGTTCATTAGGCCAGTGGGTCTACGTTTCAAAAAAGCCCATGTCACACACCCTGAGCTGAAAGCTACCTTTTGCCTGTGTATTAGTCGGGGTTCTCTAGAGTCACAGAACGAATGGGTAGTCTCTATATAGTTAGGGAATTTGTCGATGACTTACAGCTTGTAGTCCAACTCCCCAACAATAGTCAGCAGTACTTGTGGATGGAAGTCTGAGGATCTAGCAGTTGCTCAGTCACACCAGGCAGGCCAGGAAAAGCCAGAGTGAATCTTCCTTCTTCCAATGTCCTTATATAGGTCTCCAGCAGAGGGTGTGGCCCAGATTAAAGGTGTGTGCCACCACGCCTTTAATCCCAGATGACCTTGAACTCAGAGATCCCCTAATCTTAATCTTCTGGAATTCATAGTCACTATGCATCAAGATCGCCAGGTCAGAAACTTGTATCTCTGAGCCTCCAGATTAGGATTATAGGTGAGCCTTCCAATTCTTGTTTAGTTCGTTCCAGATTTAGTCAAGTTGACAACCAGGAATAGCCACTACAGCCTGCCTATACTCGGTATGAAAAAGAATCCATTATCCCTACTATATGCAACCCTGGGTGTGATCACCAAAGGTAGAGTGACTAAAGTGAATGTGAGCAAGTTGGCCATTGTGACACAAGGAAGCAGGGTGATTTGGGGAAAGTATGCCCAAGTTACCAACAATCCTGAAAACGATGGGTGCATAAATGCGGTCTTGCTGGTTTGACAGTGACGTCATACAAGTCATTCCTTTCAATACCGAAGACTACACTGTCAGGGAAACACCATTGCTGGGATCTTTCTGAATTACCAAGCAGCCTTACCCCATGTGCAGTCATCAAGAAGTATTTATTAAATTGTAAAGGAAAATAAAACACTGCTCAATTAAAAAAGAAAGAAGGAGAAGAAACCCATACCCATAGTGACACACTTCCTCCAACAAGGCCACACCTCCTAATAGTGCCACTTGCTGGGAGGAGCCTATACGAACCATGATAATGCTTATGGCAGAGTGGCCACAAGATCCTAAAACTAAAAGGAATCAAAATACCCACCAACAAAATATGGAATTTTCAGGCAGTAGAATATTATTTAACAATAAAAAGAACATGTTGTAACATTTGACATATCTCAAGGATAACACGAAAAGCGAAATAAACCAGACTGCGTATGATATGAATATATCTGTTTAATTATCTACTGTGGAAATTTGACAAAGATAGAAAATAGACCAGTGACATACTTGGATTAGAAGCAAGGATTGATGGAAACTTGCCAAGAGAGAATTTTCTATGTTGATGGAAATGTACAAAACCTAATATATCAATGACTTGAGTAGAGCTGTAATCAAAACACCCAAGGAAAGAAGTTCTGGGAAGTATTCATTCTGCCTCACAGTGGTGGACTGTGCAGTCCACATTGCTTGTACTCATGTACTTGTGTGGGATATTGTCATAGTAGGAGCATGGGGCAGAAGAGCTTCCTCACCGGGGACAGACAAAAGGTGATGAGTGGAGACCATCTTAAACAGTCATAACCACTATAGGAGCACCCACCCCTTGTAACTTTACTTCCTACACCTTGGCTCTACCCCTTCAAGTTTCTACCATCTACTGAAATAGTTCTACCAGATGGGGGCCAAGTAGTTATCACATTAGCCTGCTGAGGAACATTTCATAATAAGTTATAACAACTCATTTGGGGTCATGACTGTAGAATTCTTTAGTTTATCTCTCTTAGCTAAGTGCATTTACAATATGAAAGGGTGAGTTTTATACTAAATAATTTAGACATAAGTGAAGCTGTTTTTAAGATCTTTGTGGCCAAACTTCCCTCCAGATCGGCTGCATTTGATTTTTTGTGGTAGGAGGCTATCCCGAAGAATCAATGCAGTACCCTAAATACCTCAGTGGTGACAAAGAAATCCACTGAGGTAGATTTGGATTGCAACATCAAACTCAACAGTTATGTGATTTGGAGAATATTATTTAATCTTTCCAAATGTTATTTCCTTTGATTATAAGGTAAATAATATCTACCTCTTCAACTTATGTGGAGTTGAATATGGATATGAATCTAGAAGATTCTGTCAATTGTCATTCCTTAGAGAGTCTCTGGGACTAGCAAACTATAGAACAGACATGAAATCATATGCTACAATATAAGTCTAAGACCTGAAAGCTCTAAGTTTGTTGAGAGACCCTGAGTTCCAGACTTTTCTTATATCAAGGAGCAGTATAAGCCTAATTTGTAAGATTCAGGATTCCAGTTTGGGAAAATTTTATTATTTTTCAAAGGATATTATAATGAGACAAGATTTTTTTTTTACCCTAGCAGTAGTCATCCATTTAGAAGTTTTCTTGGATTAAGAACACCCACATGTTGGGCTGGTGAGGTGGTTCAGCATATAAAGATGCTCCTTACCCAGTCTAAAATTTGAGTCCCAGAACCCAGCTGGGAGAAGGAGAGACCTGACTCTCGCAGTTCTCCAAACCGGTCCTGTGTTCTGTCATATACATACCTCCTCCAAATAAATAATTGCCACTAAAAATCAAAATCTTGGCCTTATGCAGCTGGAAATAAGCTCATGTAAAGTTCTGGGAACTTCAAAACCTTTATTCAGCTTCTCTCAGCTGCTGTAAGGATACTCAAATATTTTAAAAAATAGTGTTTGTTTGAATGCAAACAAGAATAACCAATGATCAGTGTCTTAAATGGGGATTTGCTTCCATTTTAAAGATAATTTGGAGGTGAGCATCCAGTTTGCTCTGGAAGTCAGTGCTGTTTGCAGGATTGAGAACATTGTATTCTTTAAATTTGCCATTTCATCGGACATTGGGCAACAGCTCTCCTCACACTCAAAAAATAGCTTCCAGAACTCCAAGCAACTGGTTCTTATATGACAGCACCCTCAACGTGACAATGGGAAGCAGATATAAGGAAGGCTTGGTTTTCTTAGGGGCCTTTCCCTTACTGGGAAGGAAAGAAAACTCTTAAGGAGAAGCACCAAGAAGCCCTTTTGTTTTCTGTATTGCCTTAACTGAAATTAGATTAACATCTACTCTACTGACAATGAAAAGGAGAATAGGAAAGAACCTAAGTGCATATGGCTTCTTACTTACTTGCCTGCATGTTTTTGATAACTAAACATTTATGGTAGGTAGTGTTCTTAATTGCTGAGGACAGAAAATTTCCAGGCTAATATATCCAGAAACTGACTCTGCTCACATGATTGTGTGTAATTAATTCAGAGATGTTAGGATGTCTAAATGAGGTTAATTTTCCAGAAACAGCTTCTGAAACCATGCTTGAAATGGTCATAATGGGGTTGACAAGATTGTCACCAAGCCTAGCTACCTACGTTTGATCAGAGGGACCCACAAGGAGGAAGGAGAGAACCAAGTCTCACAAGTTGTCCTCTTCCTCCTCCCCCCACCCTGCCCCCACCACTGCACATGAATATGATTAAAATGTGTTTTTAAGATAAAAACCATCATAAGGAATATCCAACTTCTACCCGTCACCACAGTCACATATTTAGCTTTGTCATAAGAACATTTTATTTGTTAAAGATTAATTTTATGTGTATACACGTTTTGCCTACGTGCATGGGTATGCGCCATGTGCCTGCAGAGCCCATGGAGATAAGAAAAGGGCATCAACTCCCTGGAACTGGAGTTATAGATAGCTGTTAGCTTCAATGTGGGTGCTGGAAACAGAATCTGGATTATCTATAAAAGCAACAAGTGCTCTTTAATAGCTGAGAGCCATCTCTCCAGCTACTCTAATGAGTACTTAATCTAGTCTATTAAAGAGAAACACAGCATGTTCTCCTGGCTGTTGGCTCAATGCTCTCTAGGTCAAGTGCTCTGTGAATACTTCTGATTGGTAGAGGTCACATGATTTTTTTCATGGTTGCTGATATCTTTTGCCAGTTCTTCTGTGAGTGCATGTTTGCTGTGTATTTGTGTGTGTGTGTGTGTGTGTGTGTGTGTGTGTGGTGTGTGTATGTGTGTGTGGTGTGTGTATGTGTGTGTGTGTGTGTGTGTGTGTGTGAATATGGACATGGTTCTACCGTAGTCATATGGAAGTTAGAGAAGAACCTCCAGCCTGAGTCCTTACCTTCTTCTTTGTTTGAGACAGTGCCTTTTGTTTGCTGTTGCATACACTTCCAACTATTTTGTCCCAGCATCCCATCTTCCAGAGAAGGGCACTGGGGTCCAGATGAGTGGCTCGTACACTCCACTTTTTCAGCATTTATATGCTTGTAGGGCAAGCAGTTTATCCACTGAGCTATCCTCTAGCCTCTGTTTTGCTACTTCTTGTAGGAGGAAGTCTTTGTTGACAATAAAAACTCATCAAGGGGAAAATTCCCAGCGGACGTTTAGAATAACAGCATCCCACAATATTAAGTATCTCATTTAATTCTCAGTCTGTGCAAACTCCCCTCATTATGTGGAGAAGGAAAACTTCGGGTCAGATATACTTTATCCTGTCCAAAAATCTAAACTCCACAGAAATACTCAAAGCAGTGATCAAAGACAGATGTCCAAGGATGCTCATTGTTAATGGCTACAGCAGAGCGGCTGAAAACAATTAAGATTTCCATCATTGGATATTTTAAAGGGAAACTGCCATCTATTTCAAGTGGAACACTATATAAAGTTTAGATAATAAGGTGGATTTACATACGCGTGGGACAAGATGAGATATTATTGAATGAGAAGTTAGACATAATTTCTAAAATGGCATGAATAGTGTAATTTCATAATAAGAAATCACAGGTTGCTATGTATGTACCATGCAGGTCCTCTGTATCTATAGACACAGTTCATCCTCATCCATTGGTCCATTCATTTTCGTGTTTCCATCTAACTTTAATTTGAAAATATTTGGAGAAAACTAACAAATGTACTAAGTAAGCATGGACAGACTTTTTGGTCAGTACTCTCTAAGCAATGCAGTGTGGTGACTATTATGGTTTACATTGTATTCAGTAACATCAGTCACCCAGGTGGATTTAGAGTACCTGCAATGATGATGGAAAGTGAATGCAAGCTCTGCACTATTTCTCTACAGGATTTAAAAATCTGCAAATTCCATTATCTGCATGGGGTTCAAGAGACTCTTCCCTGTGGAGCTGATATGACTCTGTAAATACACCCAGACACCTTCCCTTACTATTTAGTTAAAGGTGGTTGTCTCCTGGAGACGAGGATAAGAATTTTACTCTTCTATTGCATAAAATGTTCACACTTTTAAGTTCTTTACATCAGCCATGGATGTTGTTATAAACAGCACAGCAATCAATAAATGAGGTGGTCATTGAGTCAAAGTGGTCATTTGTGAATCATTCATAATCTATCCATGTAACTCATTCATAAGCTATCAACTAAGATAATAGTCAAAGGAGTTGGTTGAGGAAGAGATGGGTGTGAGTGCTTGCCATGACCATATGGAACCATTAAGGCCACATTTTACCTCTGGGAAAGAGAATTTTGAAATTAAAAACCGTAATCAATGGGAGGGGAAAACGTTGAGAGCTCAGTTAGCCTGGGCCAATAGCAATTCGGAATAGAAGGATCGCCTTCATGGCAGCTTGAGGGAGGTTGCAGAATAGTAAGAGAGTTGCAGGCATCTGAGAGTCAGGAGCAGATAGTTTCTGATGGGGATGCTTAGATGGCTGGAAACAGTCAAGAGTGAGTGAAACCAGTGTCACGGATCAAACAGGCCGGATACGGTGAGGATCAGACAGCATGAAGGCTGGCAAGAGAAGCTTCTGAGGTAAAAATAGGCCAGGTTACAGGTAGCACCAGGATTTCTTCTAAGGCACCATGGCTTGCTTAGATAGGCAGTTGCAAAAAGTATTGTAAAATGCCTTTTTTTTTAAAACACTAGTGATTGTTGATGAGAACTCCAGTCTTGGAGTTCCATGAGCACAAAGGAGGACTACACACAGAAAGATGGAATGAAAGGCAGAGTTGCTGAGTGGTCTTGGATTTGTTGTTTCAGATGGTACCCAGCTGACCCTAGATGATTCCAGAGAGGAGTTTCTCACTAAAGGACTAACATGGGATCATCCAACCAAGGATCCACTCTAACTTTTGGATAGCGAGGGGCTCAGCAGTGGGAGCTAGGAGTGGTGGCGGTGGTGGAGGTGGAATCTGTCCTGCACTATCTCTCAAATTCCTAGGCCTTTGCTGCAGAAGAACAAAGACAGCGTGCATGCAATGTGGCAGTCTCGTTTATGCTGTAAGCCCTGCTGCTGTGTGGGAATGGAGACCGTCACAGTCACATAGGTGACAAAGCTCATTATCGAGACAGAATGCCTGACTCAGACCAAACACAGGAAGACAACTGAGGAAGGAGAAGCGGCTGAAGGGTTCGCCACATTGTCATCTTCCCCTTTGTATAAGAGGATGATGCCTGAGGTTGGCAGCTCGCTCCACACTCTCTGACGCACGTCTGGTATCTGTCAATGCTGTTCTCATGAATAAAGGGCTGACGAGCTGAGGCTGCAGAGACAGAGTTCTGAAAAGACCGTTTGAGCCAATTAAGGAGTGCATTTCCACTGGAGTGACCCTCCAGCAGCCATGTGGATTTTTGGCTGTCCCCTTGGTCAGTCCCCAGGCTAAAGACATCACTTTGTTGTGTAGCTTGCAAAACACCATCACGTATCCCACATATGTTGCTGTTTCTTTTTTCCTCTCCCATTTTGTTTAGCTTTGCTTTCTAATATCAAAGCGACTCTAAGCCACTAGACATAGCTCCTCTGAAGACTTCAGATGAATGCGTTCCAGATGTGCTATTTGTAGTCTGTACCAAATATCACAGTGGTAGAGCAAAGATGTCACCAATCCCTGGAGGCATTATAGCAAAACACTAGATCAGTCGCCTGGAGCCCGGGACTGAATCTTCTACCACTTGAGCAAGTTCTTGAATTCCCTTGCAACTCAAGTTTTCTCATCTGTGGACTAGTAATGATCACATTACCTGTGTCACAAGGATGTTAGAAGGACCAAACTTATTTACTTACCTGCTTGAAACTAAAAATATGTGCCAACCCATCCCCGGCATCTAGTAAGTACTTTATACATAATTATCACTATTATTCAAGAATTCTATCATCTCCTTCCATAGACCGTCATAGGCCTATGCTGGGTGAAGGCATCATAACCCCTGCCACCATGACAATATGCTCAGCTTTGTAGATCTAGATACTTGATCTCCTTAATGCAAACGTAGTGTAGATGACCCAAGGGATTACTCTACACAAAGGAAACACATGCTGACGCAGAATGTTTTATCCCATTATCAATGTGTTCATTTATAGGACCTTTAAAAGAGACAAGAGAGCCACTAGAAATTCATGCTAGGGTGTCTGTGTGTCCATCATTGGTATGGAAATTCACAGGGGGAAATCAGGATATCCTTTACTTAATCAGTCAGAAACATAGTTGAACACAGCTGTATCCTTCCACAGTATCAGAATTTATTGAAGGTTAATTGGTGGTGGCACACGTCTTTCATCCCAGCACTCAGGAGGCAGAGGCAGTCAGATCTCTGTGAGTTCAAGGCCAGTCTGGTCTACAAAGTAAGTTTCAGGACAGCCAAGATTACACACAGAAACCCTGTCTCCAAAAACCAAAACCCAAAAAGTATTGAATAACAATAAATTCACAAAAGTGGGTTCCCTGGTAGCAATTTACCAGAAACATTCCCCTTTTCCTTGACAGCTCTGGCAAAGGCAAACACAAGTTCTTGTATTCCATTCTTAATTGCTAATACTAGTCATAATTACTAATATTAACTGAGATCATTCATTACATACACAGCAACTCTGTGTGTATCTCTCTCTCTGTCTCTCTTTCTCTCTGTGTGTAATGTGTGTGTGTGTGTGCATGTTACAGAATATATAATAAAGGGTTGAGAGGCCACAATAGACTTTAAGCGACCCCAGAGCATGAGAGACAAGGAAGCTGACAGAGAGGCGAGGGGAAGGATGGGAGAGTCTAACAGAGCCAGCGGTATGTGTGAGAAGCTGCCACAGCTGCAGGCTGAAGTCCTCTTCTGGCCTCTTTAAGATCTTGAACATATGTGGCAGATGATCACACACAGACAGACAGATAGATAATAGATACACATACACACACAAATACAAATAAATCTGTCTTAAAAATGAAATAAAAAGTTGCCTGTAAAATGGAATCTATAGACATAAGACACTGTCTGAAAAAGAAATCACTGTTTTATACAACATGGAATAACTTGGGGCAGCACATAGCGATGTTCCCCACACCAGAGCCTATAGATAGAAGAGACTGCTCTGGATGTGAGGTTTCCAAGAAACAGTGGGGTTCAAAGTGCTCTCTTCCTTAAGGACCTCAGAGGTCCTCTCTCCCAAGGAAGTTCTTGGTCTTCGATGCCCCCTCCCTTCCCTCTTCCTTCTTTTCCCCTCTTTCCCATCCCCCTCTTCCTCACTTGACTGGTACAACAGATGGACTCAAGGTCTCCTGGGCCCATGAGCTTCAGCTCTCTACTGCATGAAACTTGAGGCACTGCTTAGAAACAAAGTAGCTACGGACAGACTGTCCCCACCTGTTTCTGATCCAAACTTTAAACTAGAAAGATTCTAGACAGAAGGGAGCCAGCCACGCCCGTGTGCTTTATTTTGTTTCTAGGGGAGAAAAGTAGGTAAGGATTCATTGAGAGGCTGGATGAGAGCAATGAAGCAAAGGCCATAGGCTGGCCACTCTGGTTCAGCGCCTCAGCGCTCTCCCGTGCTCTGTTACAATCAGTTCGGAGCACCTTTAATGCTACAATTTCTCTATAAATGGTAGTCTTCTCTGGGCATTTACAGATGACAGTTATGTATGGCTTTAATTTCTGGATCACTTCTCTGCCAACCATCCTTCTTCAGCAGAAATAAGGCCAATTCTTTCTGACTCTAAAATCCCCACTGCCCCCCTCCTCTCCCTCCCCTTTCCTCTTCTTTCTTCTTGTCTCACTGCAGTAGATATTTACCCTATAGGGCTACATAGACCCTAAGCATGATTTTATTTAGAAGGAATCCTTCTAAATAACAGCCCTTGCTGTCCCCAGAGGAGTTGGGGGCTCTCTTGCATCCCTGGGCCAGGGAAGAGGTGACTCAGCCTCTGGCAAGGCAGGCACATCTGCAGAGCCAGCTGCGTCTTTCTGGACTTTTGGGCTGTTGCGGTGCCAGCACCCCAGCCTCTTGGGGGATATGGCCCCAATTTAAGCCCCATTCTCCACCCTTCCCAATAATTTTGTCAGCTAAGCTAATAACTTTCCCATAAGTTCTTTTTAAATTAATTAATTAATTAATAAAGCTCATCGAATTCATTTCCGATGTTTTCAGGCATGAACTTAGAATTATATATGATGTCTTTCCATCCTCTCAACTATTTTAAGCCTCTCTCCCTTCCTTCCTCCCTTCCTCCCTCCCTTCCTCCCTCTATTCCCCCACCTCTACCCATTTTCTCAAACACACATCTGCAACAACAAATAAATGAACAAAGCATTGACAAGAGGGAACTTCTGAGGAGAAATGTATAAAATTCATGTGCCACACTCCCATAACTTTTGCTACAGATGGGAATCAACCCTGAATTGAAGCTTCTCATTATCCAAAGAAAGCAATGTCCAGACATGTTTTGGTCCATGATTCTCTACTCCGAGAAGAAACAAGCTAGCCCCCCACACCCAGGAGGCCATAGCTGATGTTTATAACAAAAACAAACAAACAAACAAAAAAATCACCACCATCGACAACAACAACAAAAACAACCCAAAACCCTTTCTTCCACAGCGTGTTGTGAAGAGGTAGATGTTACTTATGCAGGTAAGTAGAACATAGTTTCTAAATGTTTAGTGTAGCCCTTTAACAAATACCATTCAATGTGAATGTGTCATGTGCTAATTGCTAAGCTCCATGAAACTCCGCCAGCATAGGGCTATACTGTGAGAATGGACCTCCAAGTCACCCTTATATGATAAACATGGTTTTCAGTGGTCTTTGAGGGTGCATTAAACAGTAGGTCCTTTTATCTCACAATTATCTAGTGTACAGATACTTGATGTTTTGGTTTGGTTTTGTTGTTCTTTATTTCAAATTTATATGCTTCTACAACTGACCAGTGACCAGTTTATGTGAGATAATAAGAACCCAAGGAGGTGACATGCTTGAAAGGGAAAACCAAGTTAGCTATTACCAGAGCTGGATCAACAGAGTCTTGCATCTCTGGTCTATGAATTGTGCTGAATCTTTTTCCTATAAAGTAAACGAGACTGTACAGCCTTATATGATCATGAAAGAACAGAAGCAAATAAAGTGTCCCTTGACCAGGCAACTAAAAATTGTGTTGTATACATGGAGTGCAATGAAGAAGGAGGCCAGGGAGGATGAGGATGAGGGGAGAAGGAGGAGGACAATGTCAACAATGAGAAAGAGGAGGAAGAAAAAGGAGAGAGAGAGAGGGAGAGAGAGAGAGAGAGAGAGAGAGAGAGAGAGAGAGAGAGAGAGAGAGAGAGAGAAGAAATTCTGGCAGTTACTGTAATGGATGTACCTTGCGGACATTATCATACAAAATAACCCAGTGATAAGAAGACAAATATTGTATGGTCCTTCCTCCATGATGATCCTAGACTAGTTGGATTTAGCAAGATGGAGAGGTAGTTGCAGATCTGGGGGAGGAGAGAACCAAGAGCCAATCCATTAGGGGCTTGGGAGGTTCTGGGGATAGGTCATAGGGTCATGAGGTCATGGTGCTTGAACACTGCCACCTCACTGTGCTCTTAGACAAGGTCAAAGGGGTCAACTCCTTGATGCATATTTTGTTTCATTAAAAAGTACAAGAAGAAGGAAATTAGGAACATTTCCTCCAAATGGATGAACAGCTCCAAAGTTGAACATTCTAATGCCAGCCTAAAATAATTTTAATTAGAAACCTGTAAAAGCAAGCACTGCCAAACACCCACCTTGGCCATAAAAAAAAAAAAATCCCAATAAATCTCCCAAGTTTTGAATGTTAATTTTTAGCAATAAGATTTCCTGGTGAGCCTTCCAAGATAAACTGGTTCCAAATCACACATTTGGGTAAATGAACTTACTGGCATATTGCCTCAGGGTGTTCATGACAGCCATTGGAAACATTATCTGGTTAATCACTATTAGTGAGCCTGAGTCAGGTCCATTTTGCAGATGAACAAACAAAGACTCAGAAAGATCAGACAGGTTTTTTTTTTTCAGGCAGTATATAATCTGTAGTAAATTTCCCATTGCCACCAAACTTCTGCCGTTCAAACGGGGTCCCTAGAGATGGGCCCCATTATTTTTTATTTTATCTTCTATTATAGGAATACTTAAAGCAAAGGCCACCTGGCTGTACCTTCACTGGGTTTTACAAGGTTTGTAGCTCTAGCAAGAAACACTAGAAAGGCTTTCTATTTAGCCAAAGTCATTGAACCCCACCCTCGGCTCAACAGCTCAGGGTTTGTGCAGGTGATGAAAATGAACCGGAAGTGTGTGAGTGAGTTTCAACATTTTGTTTCTCTTTATTTCCTCATTAGCAAACATTACTAAGAATCCGCCGTGAGTCAGGATGTCCTGAGAACTAAGGGTATAAAATAATTCACAGTAAAAACCTTTGGGAACATCAGCAAGAAAAAAATCCCCCTTGAGTTTCTGATCTCTGTCCTTGAGCTTTTGAGCCGTGCCTGAGGCCAAAGTAGTTCAGAGGTATCCTCAGCAGGCCTCCTCCCACTACTGCCACTCAAGCAAGCCAGTTCAGCATTCTGCCCTTTACCCCTCTAGTCCCTTCTTAATTGCTCCTAATTATATGCCCCAACAACTGCCTCCTCCCAGGTGTACATCAGGAAAATACATTTATTTGTTCTGTGCAGCAGAAGCATTGGGGGCCTCTTCTTTTCTTCCAAAAGGACCTTTTCCTCATGTGTGTTCTTAGTTTCTCTACTCTGTGTTTCTGTTCAGACACCTGAACTTCATCAGGAGCCAGGGGCAGCCATTCCAGTTTGGAATAGAAGAGTCTCTTCCATCTTTGATCAGGGACCTCGTATCTTGGCAGCCTGAAGGAGTGCTTGCTGAGTATGTGAAAAGCCCAATTTATGCAACTTTCTCCTTTCTCCTTCAGTGCAAGCTGTACTTTTTACAAAGGCCAATTGACATTTTTTTCAAAGTAGAAAATAAGCACACTTTCTATATTCCTTCTACAGGTAATTTGAGCACCTCTGAATTTTTAAAAGTAATTTCTTCTGCCCCACTCACCTACGTTTACCTACAATGTTTATCAACAAACTGCAAGTTTACATGTTGCTGATTTTTTTAAAATTTATTTCTTTTGGTGAGAGGGTGGAGGCACTAGAGTAGATTTTCCACTGGAGCCAGACTTCCAGAGTCCAAATAAGAGTCCACAGAGATGAGAGCTTCATAATTTTTGACTTTATCATCTTTTATGTGAACATTTAAACTAAGCAAAGACTACCTTTGCATACCCCTGCATAGAGAGATGTCCCCTATCTGGCCCTGTCTTTAGAGTCTTCATGTACCTAGTGATCTAGCCATTTCTTGTCCTGTAGAGAGTGCCTTTGCTAAACCAGATCTGGCAGAGAAAGGACCAGATGTGCTCTGACTGACTTTGCAGCAGTATGTATGTTAAGAACATCAGTGGGAGGACAGGAACTCGGGGCTCATGCTATGTTTCTACCAACAGTACTCTTGGGCATCTCCCATTTCTGCTCTGTACCATAGCTAAACAGCCCAGGCCTTACTAGGTAACATTATGCCCTCATGCTGTCTCAATCATGTGTTCCTGTTGTGTTATGGTAATTGAGTTGATTTTGACATATGAGATGAAGAAAGCTAGACTTAATCTTTACTTAGCTTTGATTTTCTTCCAACAAATAGTTGACTGGATTCATCTATTTTGACTCAGCCATTCTCTTTTTATGGAGAACCAATGAAGAGAACTTTGAGCTCCACCTGGATCTGTGACTTTCCCTCCAATATGGTACTTTCTAAACTCTCTTGCACCACTGCCCTTAGCACCGTAAGTGGTGCTGTCAGCATTTCCTAGTGTGGCAATTTAGTTATATTATTTCTTCCATGTTAATCTTACTCTCCTTAATAGCAAAATCTCATCCAAGTTTCTCTGAAAGATTTTCACAATTTAGAGAGTAGATATAAAGATGAAACTTGGAGTAAACTTATGAGTACTTGACATTACTAGATATTAATCACATGAATCCAGAAATAGACCCTTTCTGGAAGGAACGAGGTACCTGCTATAATTGCACCACTTGCCTTGGCTTGGAGGTTGCCATTTTGGATGGCGATGTGAGTTTCCTTTCCTCCTTTTGCCTGCTTATGTGAATGAGGAAATGCCAGAGACCTTCCCACCCCCTCAGCCAGCCCAGCACACCCTGCTCAGGTGTTCCTGCCAACTAATTAACGCCTCCTTTGCAAGTTGTAAATTGGACGGCAGATGCGTACAAATGCAGAGCCCGGCGGGGAGTCTCGTGCTCTCTATACATACATTTCAGGAGAGGTAGGAAGTGAAACCAAGTAGGCTGATGGGAAATACAATTTTGCCAAGATGGCCACCCCCAGATTCTTAAATAAATTTATAGACTTTTAACGCAAAATCAACTTCTCCTGGTTTTTTTGTTTTTTGTTTTTTGTTTTTGTTTGTTTGCTCATTTACCTGGATCCATTAGATATTATCTTTGAAATCCTGCAAAGATCTGGGTCTTGATTATAAAATCCAACCCATGCTGTTTAGGTTTGTTTGCTTGCTTGTTGGTTTGTTTTGTTAGCTCGACACATGCTAAAGTCATCTGGGAAGAAGGAACCTCAGTAGAAAAAAACAGTCTCCATCAGATCAGCCTGTGAGCAGGTTTAAAGGATGTTTTGTCGGTTAATGATTGACATGGGAGGTGGGAGGCGCCTGGGCAGGTGGTCCTAGATGATATAAGAAAGGTAGCTAGCTGAGCCTGAGCCTGAGAGCCATGCCAGTAAACAGCATTACCCCATAGATTCTGCCTCAGTTTTTGCCTTCAGGTTCCTACCTTGAGTTCCTGACCCCATTTCCCTCAATGGTGGACAGTAAGCTGTAAAATGAAATAAACTCCTTCCTCCCTAAGTTTCTTGTGCTCACGATCATCACAGCAATAGGAAATAAGCTAGAATAGCACCTCTGGTCTCAGTCTGCTCTCAGCTTCCCTTCCTGTGTCTTCCAGTGCTTGTCCAGACTAAGATCAGATCAGATCACTAATGGGACCTCAGTGCCAGTTTCCTTTTCTCCCTTCTCCTGCTTATGTGAATGAGTACATGCCAGGGACCTTCTTACCCACCCCCACCCCTACCCTCCATCCCCAGCCCCCAGCCAGCAATCATGGAACATATTTTAATGATTTCACTTGGGGGGGGATCATGGTCTCTCAAATTCTGTCTCCTTCATTCCTTTCTCTAAGACCCACCAACCTCATCCACCACACCACTCAGCCACTTCCCCAGACAGGTGATCTTCCATATATTCCAGATCTACTCCTGCCTCATTCTTATCGAAGCCACCTATCCCAGGTCCTCTAAAGTGCAAGGAAATAGTTTTTATTGGCCAGCAGTTCAATTCAGTTCAATTTAATTCATCAAAGCCTGCTGAATACCTTTTCTGTTCCAAATACTGGGGTGTACTCAGAACATACAACATAAGAGAAGTCATCAAGGTTCTCCGAGGACTGCTCAAGACAGTAATATAGAGAAACAGCAAGTAGCTATAGTTCCCACCATGGAGGGATGTCCAGAATGGCTTACATTCTGCAACAGAGACCAGAGCTGTGGAAACAACTGTGCTGGTCAAAGATTTCAGAAGGAAGGGGAATGTTGAACTAGGTCTAGTGTGTCTGTCTCATCTTTTTGCTTTAGGTTCCCAAATCTAGATCTTTGATGTGAATGTGCAGTTGTCTACCTGAAGCAATACAGACATGGGTGGACCAAACTACACAAGGATGGGTACTGAATGCTAAGGCTCTATTCCAGATCTATTCCTAATTCTTATCCCAGGCATCACTCCTACTGTCTCTAAAGAGTGTGGAAATAATTTTTATTGGCTTGCAGTTCAATTCAGTTTAGCTTAATTCATCAAAGCCTACTGAATACCTTTTCTGATCCATGTACTTGGCTGTACTCAGGACATAAGATATAAGAGGGATCACAAATGTCCCCACACGATTTGTCCGTAACTTTTAAATAGCAGGTACTAAATAAATGAGAATGGAAGGGTATGTGAATATTAAAATAGATGATAAACAACCTCCAAGTTATGTCATAAACTGGTTAATTTCCCTTCGGTTTGCATTTGTCTTAAGGAGGCAAAACGTCTACTTTCTCTTGTTATAGGTATATATTAATATCTAGAGAGATCGCTAAACATAGTCTGTTGTGTGTTGAAACAAAAGTAGAAGGATTTTCAAGATAATATGGGTCTTAACTATATTCCAGAACATTTTGGACTATGAGTAATGAACTAAGCAGATGGCGGCTAACACGAAAGGGAGTATATTTGTCTCCATGTCCTCCTTTATTAAGAAGCAAGTGATGGTCTTCGCTGGGTACCTGAGGAGATAGTCCTTATGTGGTTGTGATATAAATACCTCTGTAACTCATGCAGGTTGGGCTTATTCCAATGGAATTTGCCTTTTCCTTTGTTTCTAACATGGTGGGGGGGGGCAGATTAGCAGCTTGACCCTTACATTGGAGATTTCAGGAGCGCAGAATAAGAGGCCCTTCCCCATACCTCATGAACGGGAGGTATGTCTCTCAGATCCAAGTGTAACTGAAGAGCACATTAGAGCCTCATAACTACTCAGACACCTTACTCAGACTTCATGTCCATTCAGAGGTCAAATCTTGACCTCCTGCTTCAAGACCACCAGAGTTTCTGGTCAAATCACTTACAGTGATCCTGTGTGTGTGTTTAAAGCAGAAAGGCTAAGGGAGGTGCCCCAGATTGTATTCAGTTGTGTTTCCTCCCCCATCACATATGTGCATCACACACATTTTGAGAAATTAATCAGTAGAAAATGTTTCCCCATTAAAATTTCTTTCCCTGGCTCTTTCCCAACACAGACACACACACACACACACACACACACATACACACACAATTTGTTCCCAACTTTTAAATAGCAATTATTAAATAGATGAGATTGGAAAGGGCATTTGTCAAAGAGGTCTATGCGATGCCCTGGAGGGATAATGTACAAGTTAAATGACTGTCTGTGAATCCTAGCAAGGAGAAAAGCCTCTGTAGCCCTCTCTCCCGATTCATTTTAGCTCTTAACCCACCCATGGACTGTAATTGCCAAAGTACTTTCTCCTAAGGAAAAGAAACAAGTGGAGGAAAGGCCAGTAGCAAACTAACACATTGTCCTCCAGTAAGTGAGGATTCTCCACTCAGAGGAGGTGACACAGAATGCACATATTCTAATGTGTTGGAAGCAAAGTTTCTAACTCTCTCAAAATACCTCCCCAGCTTCTCTTCCTAAGGCAGTTTGTCTGGTGTTCCTTGGAAATGGAGGAGGAACACAGCAATTTCCCAGAGAAGGGAATCCAGAGATGTGCTCAGGGGCTGGCTGCTGTAGGCATGAATGGGAGTCTTTGCTAAAATGGTTGCACCGCTGTGCCCTGTAGGTTTCCCAAGCTGAAGATGCACTCTGCCCCAATCAATGACGGTCCTCCCACTGTCCTTGGAGGAAGGAAGCCTCACTGAGACTGCAACCAGCAAAATATACACCAGAGTGTTCTAAATTGAGCAGTAGGCTATGGAATCATGTGAACAGAGCCAGGATTTCTAGAGCTCTTTGAGGAAACTACAAACTTCCTCTAAGATCCTCAAGCAAAGGGCAGGAAATCCAGTTCAGTAGTAGAGCATTTCCATGGCATCTGTGAGGCTCTGGGTTCAACTCCAGCACTGTAAAAGAACACCAAAAAGTCTTCAGATGAAGGCTGATTTCTTAGTAATTTTACTTTGGATAAAGGCAGAGGCAAGAGGCAGCAACTGAATCAAAGAAGGGCCATTACATCAGGCCGAAGCCAACAAGATTCCAAAGATACGGGGTCGGATTCTCAGGGAGGCTGTCTCCAGGATTCCCTGATAGAGAAGTCTCTAGCTTCATAGTTAGAAGGTGAGACATAAATGTATCTTCTTTGTTATTTGCTGCCTTATTTGTCTGTAAGGAAGGGGCTGATTTCTGAGCATCTTCACAGGCTGTAGACATACCCTTAACAATCATCACAAGCTGTAAACACACCCTTAAAATGCCCATTCTCTCGTTGACACAAAATCCCAAGTTACAGAACCCTGTTGGTTATATAGAGATATGTGGCTCTATGTAAATCCCGTGTAGGTCAATCTTCAGAGACCCATGCTGGGACAATGAAGTGTCTCTTCTTCCCCATTGACATATATGTGCCTGAAGGAAGCTCACTTTTACTTAGCCATGTTTGCATACATTATCTTTGACTTGAACTTTTCCAAACTACAGGAATCTATGTTTAATAATAGTAACAACAACAACAACAACCATCATCACTACCACCACCACCAACAACAACAACAAAAAAAATACCCGATGAAAACATGTTGACACAAGTAGGAAAGATTTTGCAATGTGCCAGTTTGATAATAAGCCATTGACAATATCCCGGACAGAATGCAGCAGACAGAAAGCAGAAACAAAAGCTGTCTGGTCTACAGTGGTCTTGCAGCAGAAAAGGATATGGTGGAGGAAATGATGATCTGGGTGTGGAGTGGCCTGTTGAGCATGGCCAGGGGCAAAAGGCCTCTCAGAAGCAGAGGCAGAAATAACCACACTGAGACCACCCAGGGTGCTCTACATGGGAAGGACCGAGAGCGGGGGCACCATGAGCCACGCAATCCTACTGCATGCAGAAGAGCCAGGGCATCTGCTAAACAGTTGCGCCCCACTCCCCTTAGTTTGGGATGTCAAGTCACTAGGCAGTATAGCAGAGACTCCACAGAGAGGATTTAAAACTGCAAAAGAGCCAGGCAAAGCTGGGAAACTGTCCCACACAGAATTGCTTCTATTAGGAAATATTAACAGTATCCCCTAGCAGAGATCTTTCCCCTTGATGCCATATTGAAGATGTTTTCTTTTTAAATTGAATGCAAAAATGTTAAAGTATACTTATTAAGTACATATACATATTTTACAAATACTACCAGTGATCCTCTTATCTATCATTCAACTCACAGAAATAAAACATTCCCAGTATTTGCTTTTGTAGTATCTTAGATTCCCTGTATTTTCAATTTTCATGTCAATTAGCATATATTTTATTTTTTTTCCACATCTCTCTCCTTGAGTGGGATTATTATGGCAATTGTTTCGACTTGCTTTTTTTTTTAAGTCAGTACATCCCTGAGAATTATTTTGGTTGCATTCAACTATAGCTTACACCCCACTATTGCATAGGACTCCTTTGCATGAACAGTTCACACATGTTATAATTCACGGCTTGTTTCTTACACTTCCAATCTTTGTGATGTTGTCCCGAATCTTCTTTGACTTTTGGTCACATGTAAGAATTGCTCCAGGATACAAGGTAAGGGGAGTTGCTGAGCGGTTGGGTGTAGGCACGTTAATTTTGTAGGTAATTTGTACCTATCTACACTCCTACTGACAAAGTAGAAGTGTTCTGGTTGGCTTGTCCCCCACCAGTTTGATAATAGTGCCTTTGGAATGCTTTTTCCATGTTATATAGCTAAAATTCTCCCAGGTTGATATACTTTTGCAATTGTTTGATTCATAATTAGCCTGAAGAGCTTTCTAGAAGTCCACTGTCCATTTGAGTTTCTTTTAGGTGTCAATTAAATATTTTGCCTAACCCTCACATGTAATTATTTGTTTTCTTATTTACTCTAAATACTATCATTTTTGTTAGCCTCATATCCTGTGAATAAGTTCTTCATATGTGTTGCTTCTCTTTGCATTTTCTTCAGGATTCTGGAATATGTATATTATTAAATTGAGTGAACGTCTCTTGTCTATGGCTTGCACTATCTGGCTTTATTTTCATGTAGTTCAGTATCACAAAGTGATTCTTCTATAATAAAGTTTCTCCTTTCATACATAACCCCTGCTGATATTTATAGTTTTAATTTGTGGTATGTGGTCAATGGGCTTTTTATATTACTGATAAAGAGGTCATAAAGACCTCCCCAACCACAATAGCCTCATATATACATACATATAACCTAACCAAGGCAGTAAATGGCTTCTTACAGAATTTTAAATCTCTTGGGAAAGAGAATGAAGAAGACACTTGAACATGGAACCTTCCATGTTCATGGATTGGTAAAATTAGTATTATGATTATGACCATACAATCACCATCAGTTTACAGATGCAATGAAATCCCTTTTAAAAAAAAAATTCCCATTTCCTTCTTCACAGAAATAGAAAAACGTCCTAAAAGCCATATCAAAGCACAAAGGATCAAAGATAGCCAAAGGCATGCTTAGTTAAAAGAAGAATGCTGGGGGAGGAGCACCACCAGATTCCAAGCTATATTGTAGAGTTATGATAATAAAAACAGAATGGTACGGGCACAAAAACTAGACAAAAAATAGATATGTAGGTTGATAGAATAAAATAGAAGATTCAAAATGAGTGCACATATTTATAGCTATCAATAATTGACAGTGAGGCCAAAAATACATACTGCAAGAAAGACAGCATTTTAACAAATGGTGCTGGGGAATCTAGATGTCCAAAGGCAGAAGAATGAAGTTAGATCCGTATCACTGCACAAATATCACCTTCAAATGCATCAAAGACTCCAAAGGGATCTATGTGAAGCCTGAAATTCTGAAACTTCCCAAAATGAGGGTCCCATTCTAGATTTCCCAGCATTATCTAGTGTTGTCTTGTCTGTGCTGAGTCCATGTGTTATGGATTGTTCATATGTGGGTGTAAGTCTGATTCTTAGCTCTGTTCCCTTCTTTTTATTGCAAATAGAACATTATAATAACTCTTACTATTCAAGAAGGTGGCTAACCAGAGCCCCATGACTCCTTTCCCCTCCTTTCTTTATGTTCCCTTCACTTTTTCTCCTCCTGCCCCTCCTCCTGTCCCTCCTCCTCCTTTTCCTCCTTCTTCCCACTTCTCTTTCCCCCTCTCTCCTTCTTTCAAGACTATTTTTACATCCTTAATGTCAATACAGCCACTTCCCCTCCTATATCTGTCCACTTACAAAGACTTGTTGAGATTTTAAAATTCAGATTGTATTAAAGATAGAAAGATAGAGATGAGATCAAGGTTGTGATAACAAAGGACTGATTTCCAAGTCTTCTGACCTATAAGACTTAGAAATCAGTCCTTTGTTATCATATTTTCATGTTAAATATTATTTTCACATTAAATGTTATTTTTATTTATTTAACTCCTTTTGGGTCACTAGGAAGAAAATCATAACTTTTCTCATTAACATCTCTCCAAACTGAGTTAAATGGATTCCTAGACCCTTCATGTTGCTTAAAGATACCACTGAAAAAGATCGTTTTTGAACTATTTTCTGCCTGTGTGCTGGCTAGTGAAATGTAACAGACCTATTCACAGTGATTTTTATTAGGAAACTAAGAAACACGCATTCTCAAATTTTCTAAGTGTTTTTAATTCTAATCATTTTTGTATTCTTTTAGGTCCTCTCTGGAGTCAGTAATGTCATTTCAAAATAATGAAACTCATTATTTTCTAAACTAAGTTCTGTACCTTTAAAACAACTACCACCATCCACTGTCAGAGGGTAGAGTAAATTGTTCTCTCATTTTTAGCACACTTTATTACTGATCTTTTGGCCTTTCATTAACTGATTTATGCATTCTTCTCTGCATACTCTAATTCTATTTTCCTCTCTCTTACAAACACCCACTCTAATGTGTATGACATGTGCATGCATTTCATAGGTGCATACATTTTATATTAATATAAATGGCTCACATTCACATTGTCTTCTTTATTCAGAATTTTTTTAGAAGAGATTCTATTCTGCTACATGAATGCTTTGACCTACTTCATTGAATTATCACTGGTAGAAACTGCTGCTGCCACTGGCAGCAGGCTTTTCAGTAAATTCAATTTCCCTGCTGTGTCGGCTGCTTTTCTCACCACTCTAGCCAATTGCCCAATAGACACAGCTTAAGGGAGGAAGGATTTATTTTGGCTCATGGTTTCAGATGATGTCAGTCCATCATGGTGGGGAGGGGGTGCAGTGCCAGCAGATCAGATCACACTGAGATAGCCTGAAAAGAGAGAAAAGACATACGGGAAAGCCAAAGCAAGGCCACCTCCTCAGTAGTCTACTTCTTCCATTTATGCCCTACCTTCTCTCTTTCACCACCTCCCATTAGAGTGATCATCTGTCAATCCATGAAGATATTAATCCATTCATTAGGTCATAGCCTTCCTGATCTAATTGTTAGCACAGACACACCTACAGCTATTCATTAATAACCTGGGAATATCTTAATCTAACCAAGTTGATGGAATTACCCATCATACTTAACTCTTAAGTTACATTGCTGTTAATTTTTTAACCAATGGTACAAGAACAAGACTCTGTTACTTCCAGATAACACTGTGGAGAAGTACAAGCACGATACTTTCCCCAATGCTGGCCATTGTGAAAACACTTGTGGTACTAGGTTTCCATTGGTTTAAGGCATCCTGAATGCACCAAGCCAATTGGCTCCCATCAAGGTTCACGTTTATAGATTTCTTCTGTGTGACACTAGACAAAGGATGAGTTCTATTCATCTATGCCATAATATCTTGGGTGTGCCAGCACAAGCTCACCTATTGTAATGCATCTTTGATCAAGATTTCATGTTTTCTGCTCCATCTATCAATTTTAGTTTTTGAAAGTGGAATTCTAAAATCTGAAACTTGGCTAGTCCCACTTCAGTTTCATTAGTTGTTATTTGGCATATTTTAAGTCTGTAATATTTATGTAAGCCCATTATGACAAACATATCTCATTGATTTAGTTTCTTATATTTGTATATAAGACATTATTTATCCCTTCTAATATTTATCATAAATGTTATCTAATAAAAACTAGGATTGCTGTATCAGCCTCCACTTGATAATATTTTATTGTTGTATTTTATATGTATTTCAGTATTTTTATGTTCAGTGATTTCACTGAGTTGCATATAGTGGAAGAATCTTTGTTTTGCCTTTCAGAAATTAATTCCTTTTTATTTTTTATTATTTTTATTTTATTTAATCTTTTTTTTTACACTCCAGATTTTATTCCCCTCCAGGTCCACCCTCTGACTGTTTAAGATCACGTACCTCCCCCAACCCCTGTGTCTCTATGAGGATGTCTCCACCCCCACCCCCACCCCACCAAACCTCCCCATTCCCTAAGGCCTCCAGTCTCTTGAGGGTTAGGTGCGTCTTCTCTGACTGAACCCAGACCTGGCAGTCCTCTGCTGCATATGTGTTGGGGGCCTCATATCAGCTGGTGTATGCTGCCTCGTTGGCAATCCAGTGTCTGAGATATCATGGGGGTCCAGGTTAGTTGAGACTGATGGTCCTCCTACAGGGTCCCCTCCTCCTCACTTCTTCCAGCTTTTCCCTAATTCAACCACGGGGGTCAGCAGCTTCTGTCCATCGGTTGCATGTAAATATCTGCATCTGACTCTTTCAGCTGCTCATTGGGTCTTTTGGAAGGCAATCATGATAGGTCCCTTTTTTTTTCAGCCTCAGTAATAGTGTCAGGCCTTGGGACCTCCCCTTGAACTAGATCCCACTTTGGGCCTTCTAATATTTGGGGCCTCACTCTCCTCTCCATTTTTGTCCCTGCAGTTCTTTCAGATAGGAATAATCATGGATCAGAGTTTTTGACTGTGGGATGGCAACCCCATCCCTCACTTGATGACCTGTTTTTCTTCTGGAGGTGGGTTCTACATGTCCCCTCTCCATACCGTAGGGCATTTCATCTAAAGTCCCTCCCTTTGAGTCCGAGAGTCTCTCACCCCCCAGGTCCCTGGTACATTCTGGATAGTGCCCCCCACCTCCACCTCCTACGTTCTGAGGTTGCCTGTTTCCATTCTTTCTGTTGACCCTCATGGCTTCAGTCCTTTTGCCCCATCCCTGATCATGTTCCCCTCTCTCCTCCCTGTCCCCTTTCCCACCCAGGATTCTCCCTCCCTCAATGTAATCTTTAATCTTTTAAAGATTTATTTGTTTGTTTTATGTAGATGAGTACACGGTAGCTGTCTTCAGACACACAAAAAGGGGACCTCAGATCCCATTACAGATGATTGTGAGCCACCATGTGGTTGCTGGGAATTGAACTCAGGACCTCTGAAAGAGCAGTCAGTGTTTGTAACCACAGAGCCATCTCTCCAGCCCGTAATCTTCAATTTTATTAATGATTATTTTTGTCTGATTTTGTGTATCTTTCTGTGTCTTTTGTCAAGTATGACACTTTCCGTAGCTACTGTTTGCTTCATTAATTTCATTAGTTCTTGGTTATTGTTCCATATGGGCAAATTCTTTCCTCATTTCCTTAACTATCTTAGATAGTTTTATGTATAAATTTGTTTTCCATGTTCTAATATTCTCTTCAAATGGTGCATGTTAGCTAGTGGTATGTACAGGAGTCTGGTTATTTTTCTCACAAGACAGTTTCTGCCCCTATATAGGGGCTATTGACTTTACTCAGCAATGAACACTTTGGTCTATATCAGAAAGAGAAACAGAACAAGGGGGATTGAGTTTGCGAACAAAACCATAGAACTTTTGTTGACTTATGGTTCTTTTCTATTTCACCAAACAATCTTCCCAAGGGTTTTAACTTTAAATCTTTAAGCCAAAACAGTACTGAAATAGTTAACATCAGTGACCTCTGTGTAGCCCCTCGGCTGCCCTGAAGATGATTAGGTAGAAGCAGAGTACAGATATGAAGAACTCCGACCAATCATCGGTTCCCTCCAGCAGTCTTCACCAACCATCATCCTAACAGGACTGCTCTATCACATACGTGTCTGTGAGCTAACAGTGCGGAGCTTCAATTAGCAGTGGTTTCTGAATGAAATGATAGGCAAGCTTGGCCCTAGACCAATGCAAAGTGACAAGCAACAGCCAGCCTCATCGTACATGGGACGCCTTCCTCAGGAACTTGGT
Source organism: Tokudaia tokunoshimensis (assembly GCA_036184795.1). Taxonomy (NCBI): domain Eukaryota; kingdom Metazoa; phylum Chordata; class Mammalia; order Rodentia; family Muridae; genus Tokudaia; species Tokudaia tokunoshimensis. The sequence continues at coordinate 147,194,188 of BTHU01000001.1, forward strand.
AATCTTCCTCCCACATGGCTCACATTCCATATGTCACTGGTTTGACACCAACTACAAAATCTTCCAGAGTTCCTTGGGGTTTTGGATGGTGTTGCTATTTCTATAATCCACATTTCCTTCTGATTTTAATTTTCTATCAATTTGCTTTTGCTGTGGGGACCCAGCAGCCCAGCATAGTTGCCTATCAAGGCAGGGAGTCTTGGTTTCCTCTGCTGTGACCCCAGTCTGTTCTGTAGCATTGCTAGCACTAGATCAAATAGAAGCATTGATGCTCTTCTTGTCACCGTGTTAAGGTAGAGCAGTGGTTCTCAACCTTCCTAGCACTGCAGGCCTTTAATACAGTTCCTCATGTTGTGGTGACCCCCAACCATAAAATTATTTTGGTTGCCACTTCATAACTGTAATTTTGCTACTGTTATGAATTGTAATGTAAACATCTGATATGTAAGATATCTGATATGTGACCCCCTATAGTGTCTCTACCCACAGGTTAAGAACCATTGAGTAGATAATTTATTCCAGCTCATTCAATTATGGGAATTTTTTATAATGTGATTTTTGGCTCTCCAGAAAAGTTAATAAAGATTAAGGAGACAATGTGTCTCTGAACAAACCTAAAAACTTGTGGGAATCACATGAGTAAAATTTTAGAATGACACCATATATTCTCAGAAATAAAGATCAGTTTAATGGAATGCTTAGACGCAATAAATTTGATGGATGGGAATTTAAGAGCTCATTGGAAGGACCATGTGGAATTCCTGAGATGTTAATAAGTGGGAAAAGCAGTGGAACATGGATAGTTATCTAGTCAGAAACACTTATAACAAATTAGAGGTAATAGAAATGGGAAAATACAAACAAATGCCATATTTGCTGCTGTCACCCTGGACACTCAGAGTATTATCAGCTCCATCATGACGCTCCCCAGTACAACTGTCCTCAGAAAATAATGCATCGGAATGGAAGCCACGCCAAGCACGAGCTGCTGCACTGTGTAGGCAGCCCTTTGGGAAATCTCACAGATACTGACTCAGGTCTGAGTTGGCGCCTCTCCTATCAGCAGCAAAATAAGAACAAGGACTCAGGAGCAAGTTTTCAATGATGGCTCAGGCAACTCAAGTTTTGATAAGAGTCTTGCTAGGTTATTATATATCTATCATATGTGGTATGTGACAGTCTTAGATCCACAGGGTGTCATCATTCTGACTCTCTGAGTGTCCCTATTCACAAGGCTACTGTAGATACCTTTAAGATATAGTCCAGGCTTACGGGCACCCAGAATTAATCTTTCTCATTCATTGTGGGAAACCCTGTCAGCTAGGATACTAAGTGCTAGAGGGTGGTTAGATTCTGGCTGACTACCTGGGCCAAGTCAAGTGCCACAGAACCCTTTGTGGATTTGAAGTCCAGATGCATATGATGCCTGCTTAAATCTATGTCTTTGTCTGCATCTCCGTGTATGCATCTATTTCTACAGGTGTGTATACATATATACAGAGAACAGCTGATTGGTTGTCTCTTCTCCTTTTATATTAGTTAAGCCTGGGGGGGCATAGGATGGTCATCATTTGCAGGTTACATAGATCAGAGAAAAGGGAGAGGTAAGTCTCTGAGGAGACAAGACTAGAAAGCAGGCCAATACAAGGAGAGATGCGAGCGAGGACAGGGAAGGAGACACAAAGAGAAGGGGCACCAGAATATGAATGCATTGAGCAGTTTTCAGTTCCATTTCTGACTGTCTTATCATTAACTCTCTTCTCAACACAGACAAGCACCAGTTGGCTTTTGTGTCTTAGGATCCAGAGCTGCTTTTTAGTCTGGTGTGTCAAATTTCTCTCTCATATTCTGACAGGTAGTCTCTTCCCCTGGTATTGCACTCTCTACACTGTCCAGTGAACATCTGGGGTCATGTGCCTGGGAGAGTATGCCTGTCACCGTCCCAGGTAGCTGCAGGCTCTCTTGCTTGCGGAACTGATGTGGCTCCTAGGATTCGGGGTAGCAGGCCTTCTGACTTCAGAGTTCTCCTCCAACTCCTGAGAGAGGGCAGTATGGAAGTTAAGCTGTCCTGTTACAGGCTGCTTATGTCTTCTTGGTGAGTCATAGTACTGATGGCTGGGTTAACTGGGCCTGCCAACAAAGTGGCTTATGGCTAGGAAAGGTAAGTAGTGCATTTCCTACAAACTCTTCAATGGAAACAGCTGGATCGAGGAGGGAAAAGGCCCAGTGGGGATATAAATCATGGATCCTAGAGAAAATGGTACCACAAATACTTGTCTGGACAGGATGCATCTTCTACTTCAAGTCCTTGCATTTTTCAATTGTGGAGGGAGGGAGAGTCCTTATTTACTAAGAAGCAACCACAAAGTGAGTATAACCGCTCCTCTCCCAAGAATGTCTATATATAATCCTCACTGAGTAGGGTGCCTGGGTTGCTCGACAGAGAAATTATTTGCTTAGGTGGAGAAGGATGAATCCTGAAGCCATCTCACTCCCAAGCTGAAGCTTTTGTCACAAATGGCCTGGTGACAGTCACCTAACTAGAGGCTGGTCTCTAGCCTCCCAGACTAGTGCTCTCCACATCACACAATACCATCCTGTCCTGGTGTCATTTCTGTGGTGCAGTGGCAGTGATCTGAGGCCAGTGGGTCAGGGCCCAGGCAGGTTACCTACAATCTCTTGCAAAATGGAGAATGGAACTCATAAGCCTTGCCTCCAGCAGAAGCTGTGAGCAAGTGTTTGCAGGGAGAGCTCACCGGGGCCACGTTTTAATAAAGGCTAAGTTCCCAGAAGGAACAGGTCCAAAATAAATGTCTCATAGATGGATCGCATAGCCATAACTGTGAATAAGCCACTATCATTTCAGTTATACTGAGATATTCAACGAGACACCCGGATTGCACACTGTACAGCAAACTGAGCTCTGAATTTCTCAGAAAGCCACAGGGCTTGGAGCACAAATGCTTCTCATCCACCATGGATCTTTGGTCTCACATATAAACTGTCTGGGATGACAATCTGGTCCTTTGAAAATGCCCATAGAAGATGGCATAAGGATTACAAAAGAGAGATGATTTGAAGCTGATGACTGAAGGCTCAGCTGTGTGGCTGAGTCACACAAATGTGTCCCACAGAATCCCAGAGAGACAGCTAGCTTACTGTGTCATGCCATGCCCATTTGGAGTTGGGAAAGGGACATTCCAGAAAAGAACCCTTCAGTTACATGGTTGTGCTAGATACACAGATAACAAAAAGCCTGGGCTGTGCATTCTGGGTACTCTGTATAAGAATGTGGTCTGCAGATGTTCACTGTTGACGGTAGACTACCACAAAACCAGGAAGGCCTTGAATTACAAATAACAGACCATGTTTTATCTGAAGAACTATTAGACTACTGCAAATGTTCACGGTGTGCCATTGGCTGTCTGGTTACTGTCAAGGCATTTGAGTCTCAGGACAATTTCTTAGTGAAGTTTAGTGGACTTGAGCATCTGCACCACATGTCTTCTCTCCTACTATTGGGTGTTGTTGACGCTAAGTCCTCAAGGTCTATCCCAGGCTTGCTAGTATTTATAAAACTTGGGGTAAGTTCGCAAATTTAAAAAAAAAAAACAAAGCAAGCTATGCAAACTTATTAAATGTAATTACATTTAATCTTAATAAATATACTTTATAAACACCTTGTGTAAAGTTAGTTTTCCATCTCTGAGAAACACCTGTCAGAATCATCTTAAGGAGAAGAGAGTTTATCTTGGCCTATAATTTCCATGGTTTCAGGTTTTGATCAGTTGGGTCCATTGTTTGGGGGCCTGTGGTGAAACAGAATGGTGTATGTGTGTGTGTGTGTGTGTGTGTGTGTGTGTGTGTGTATGTGTGTGTGCATATGTAGGGGTGAGCAGTGGAACAAAACTGATCATCTCAAAGTGGCAGGAAGCAAAGAGAAAGGAGGTAGAACTTTGGTTTCTATTGCTGTGATTAAATCCATGACCAAAGTAACTTAATGGGGAGGAAAGGGTTTATGTAGCTTATACATCTACATTGTGGTCTATCACTGAAGGAAATCAGGATAGGAACTCAAACATCTCACTTTCTTGTAGAACCCAGGACCACCAGCTCCTGGGAGACTCCATCTAGTCCCCCCCCCATCAATCGCTAATTAAGAAAATGCATTACCAATCCTAATGAAGTTTCCAAATAATGAGGAAGCTTCCACTACCAGGACTGGTTTACAACCATTTGAGTTGTTGGCAAAAAGGGTCTCATGGAAAGCCAGGCGTTGAAAACAGGCTGCTGTTCACAACTGACAGCAAGGCCCCAATGTTTAAGATAACACCCAGACAACTCATTAATATGGAGAGGTAGAGTTGGTATGTACATAGAACCTTCACCTCCATGTTCTTTGGTACAGGGAATGTACTCTCTGGGCTACCAAAAGAGAGACGTGAACAGCAATCCAGCTATAAAACCTTTGACCGAAATTTTGCCCTGCCTGCAAAATATGCTAAGGCAATAATGGCACACAGCTTTTGGAAGTAACCAACCAGTATCTGATGACTTAAGACCCTTTCCATGAGATCAAATCCATTCCTGACACTGCTTGGGTGGCCAAAAACCAGAGACTAGACTAGATAGCCCAGAGATCTAGAGTAAAATCAAATACTAGGGATAAAATAAAGTAACAATAAAGTGACTCCTAATGATATTCTTCTATACTCATAGATTGGTATCTGACTCAGCCAACAGAGAGGTTTCCTCATTCAGCAGATGGGAAACAAATACAGAGACCCATAGCCAAACATTACACAGCAAGAGAGTGAAAGAGTGAGAGAGAGCAAGAGAGAGTGACTAACTGTTCTGAGTAAGAATGCACTATTCTAATGATATGTCTTCATCAAAGCCCCCCTCCCCTCAGAGCTCATGGAACCCTGTGGAAGAGGAGGCAGAAGGAATGTGGGAGATAGAGGGTCAACAGGACTCTTATGAACTCACAGAGAAGGTAGCAGGAAACACAGGGCCAACACGGGCCTGTGCCAGATGTAGAGGGCCTTCTGGTTTACAACTTTGAGCCAAGATAACCATTTATAAAGATCTACGGAGACAAATCAATAATTAGGTTCATTTGGAAACTTGAAGAAAATGTTTTACTTTAATGATCATTTGAAGAAAAAAGAAAGCCGTACAGGCTTGCCTACAGCCTGATCTTCTGGAAGCATTTTCTCAACAAAGGTTCCCTTCTTGCTAGAGACTCTAGCAAATCAACATACAACCAGGCAGCACAACTGGCCCCTTGTCACCTTGATACACAAACACACCACTGTTAAGCCACAACCTTTCCTTTCTTGTTCATCCTCAAGATCACACAATTAGAGGACCTCACAATATAAAATACTTTATAAAGTGACCAAGTCCCACACCCTTTAAAAGTTCAATCCGTTTAAAATATCAAAGCTTGTTTAAAAATCCAAAGACTTAAAATCTAATTTATCTCAACTGTGGGCTCCTATAACATAAAATAACAGTTAAGTATTTTCTTGCTTCACAAGTGAAGAAATAGCAGTCACAATTAAATCAAAGCAAAATCACTCCAACTCTGTTAAACCACTCAGTGTCCAGTGTCTGGGATCTACTCATCATCTATGGACTCTTCCAAAGGTCTTGGGACAAGCCTCTCTCTGGTTACACCCTCTGTAACATACGTAGCTTGTCTTTTCAGCTCAGGTCAGATTCACTCAATGACTGTTGTGGTTCTTGGAGGTGTTCCCATGGTACTGGCTTCTCCACAATGCTGGGGTCTTCTGATGCAACTGGACTGCACTAACAGCCTCTTCTGAACTCTCTTTGTGGTTCCCAACCTCAGCTTTCTCTATGATCCCTTCAATCATGGGCCTTCAACTGCTACTGAGGATTCGCCTTCATCGACAGCCTCTCCAGATCTCTTACAGTTCGGAGCCCCAGCTGCTTGCTCTTCATGATCTTTACACCTTCAAAGCCAATGCCACCCGGATGACCCATACACTATCAGTTTCAGCTGCTAGAGGGAGCTAGAACTTTGTCCACCCAAGCTTTGGTTATTTCACCTCAGTGCCAATGATGCTAGCCTGTTCTTAATCTCCACTAATTTCTCGGTTCCAGCCAACCAGTATCTCTTGTCTCAGAAAAGCAAGTTTCATTTCAGTTGTCCTTGTCTCTTATTAAGCAGTTCTTCGGCTGGAACTGACCAGACACCTCAGATTCTTCACAAAGATGCTCACATAGAGTCTTTGCTTTCCTCTGAAACTTCATAGGCCAGGCCTCCATAATCCATAATGCTGTTTTCAACATGCTTCCAAAGTGGAGTACCAGGTTTTCTTTTGCACAATGATAGCCTCTTTAAAACTCAATGCTAGTTTGCAGCCCCATAGGAAGAACTATGATGTCAATCAACCAGAAGCCCCAGATCTCCCAGGGACTAAGCCATCAACCAAGGGGTATACATGGTTCCAGCCAAAAGTGTGGCAGAGGAATGCCTTGTCGGGCATCAGTGGGAGGAGTGGTCCTTGGTCCTATGAAAGCTCAATAGATGCCCCAGTGTGGGGAAATTGAGGGGGGGTAAGTGGGAGTGGGTTAGGTAGAGGGGCATCTTTTTGGAGGCAGGAGGTGGGAGGATGGGTTGGGGGTTTTCTGGGAGGGGGGAAACTGGGAAAGGGCATATAACATTTGAAATGTAAGTGAAGAATATATTCAATAAAAATATGTGAAAAAAAACCCAACTCAGTGCTAGAACATAATGGCATCATTGAGAACCAGAAGCCAGTCTCCTGCTTGTACCCATCATCCTTGTCTTCAAACAATGACCATCTGCAACCATGAAGACATTTTATTTGCACATATGGCCACTCCATACCTATTGAGTCCATCCTTGATCTCATACTTTCTCGCAGTTCCTTGCACACCAGGATGTACATGCTCAGGATACTTGACCCACTCTGGAGAGGATGAATTTGAGAATGAAGCCAGCTATGGCACTGGAAGTAGCATAGAACCATTTGGAGAGAGATTTCTCAGGATCCAGAGTGAGTAGGTTCCTGGCCAGAGTGAGTCCAGAAGGAAAGTATTTATCATTTTGTTTATGTGAAGTTTCCCTGTAAAGGGGGAGTGGAAGATGGCCCTAGTGGAGCCCAGTAACACCCAGAACCTAGCAAGGAGACCTTTTGCTGTTCCTGAAGGTGCTACTATATTTTTCCAATGGCATAAAGGACTTTTGGGTGCCACAAGGCGAATGGAGCCCTTGTGGACTTTGTAGGCATCAGCCTTGGAGGATTGTGTGTAGATGCACTCAGTCAGCTCATTTCCTCAACACTTCTGAGTACAGACAGAACTAGTCCTTATCAGCATCTCCTCATAAGAGATCATTCAACTTGGGTTGCAGGATCTGTGACTTTAAGAGGTCACCAACCCTTTGGAGAGTATTTGAGGAACTTACCTCATTGCTGGTAAGATGAGTTAAGTCTCATCTGAAGAAGAAATGGGTTCAGATCAGTGTAGTTTAAGAGCTACATAGAGCTGCAAAAACATATAGGCAGCAGCCTGGCATCCAAGCTGGTACCCTTTCTGGATGCCTCCCAGGAAGATATAAAAAGAGAGCCTCCTCATCTTGAAGAAACAATCTCACCATTGATCTGGTGGAGGAATATGCTATGGCAACCACAGAGAACCTGTTCAGATCCTGATATCCCACGGATGGTGAGTGTGCCCACATTGTTGGACAATGGAGACAGAACAGAAGAGGCTGCAGTGGGAATAACCTCAACAATGTGTGCTGAGGGCGGGGGATGAGGCTCTGTGATAAGAGCACTGGTCTACTGGTCTGCCTTTGATTACACTGAGATCAGTTGAGTCTAAGTAATGCCACTCGAATTGTCCCTCATTTTCCAACTCTCCTCTGCTCCCTCAGGATCCAGTTCTCTCCTTTCTGCCTTCCATCCTCTCAGTACCTAAAGATTCAGAGCACCCACAGTACTCCACTGTGTGGTCTGCCTGAACCATCTTCCCATAGCTTCTTCAGCTTTGTGTCTTCCTCAGAAAGCCAGGGACCATTTACAGCAACCATTTCTCCCTATCAGGAGCAGCTCGACTCTACCCTGGACTCGACTCTTGCCACTCCCTGAGTGGGGGATTTTCCAAAGAGCATCCCAAGAACACTGGCCAAATAAAGTGCTTTTACAATTTTATTGTCTGCTGGCATCCTAAGAAGTGATCTGCCTACACTATCATTGTATTCAAGTGGTAAGATGAACATAACATCAATTTAGCACTTTAAGTACACAGTTCAGTAGGTACACATTCATAACACTGTGCACCGTACATTATCCACCCACAGAACATCTTTATCTTCTGAAATACAAATTCTGCACATATTGAGTAGTAGCTCTGCATTGCCCTCCCACCCTCACAGGAAGACTACGCTAGGTGCCTCCCATAAAACGCATCCCTTTGTGTTTGAATTATTTCACTTAGCATAACATCTTTGAGTTAGGACCACAGTTTAACGTGTATCCTAATTTTCTTCCATTTTAAGGCTGGATGGTATTCCATTGTATGTCTATAACATGCTTCATTTATCTATCTGTTGTTAGGTGTCTTAATTGATTTTACCTTTCTTATTTTTTTAGGTAAAGCTACAATGAACATTAGTACAAATGCACCAGTAATGGCAATGATATGCTCTGAGAACTGCAGTTAGGTGAATTTGTCCGTGTGCCAGCATTTAACAGAATGCACTTACACAGACCTAGATGGTAAAGGTCAGTCATTCCACATGGCCTCGGGATACAGTTGAGACATACATACGTTTAATGAGACCAGTGCCAGAGCATCAACAGATTTATAGTCAAATTTAAAATAAATATAAAGCATCCACTCTAAAATAATAGGAATATAGCAAATACATAAATAAACAAATCAGTCACTCATTATCAAGTATAATTTGTATTAGCATAATAATGTGCTATGCTTTTATTGGATGGGTTTCCTTACATTAGCATCGCCACAGTGGGTTACTCTTGCATGAATGGCCTCAGCTGGTCACAGCACACTAGGCAATAGGAGGCTGTGAGTTTCATTTGAACCTCATGGATGCCCTTTGGGCGTGAGGTCCACTGTTGATTAGACAGACCATCCTATGCTGTGCATGGCTGCATCTGAGTCTCTGCTTTCAGTCTTTTCGAGTGACAAGTTGGACTTTTTAAAGGAAGCACTAGCTGCTTTCTGGGTGGGTGGGTGGTGGGAGTTGCTTTCTTGGTTTATAAAATGTCCTGTTCAGATCCTCCCTTGGTGAGTCCCAGTGCACATTTAGTATGGTGAAGGCTTTGAGTGGCCCTGACGACAGGTCAAAGTGACCTTGGTCTATCTTCTCCAAAGTAATTCCATAGTGACCCTGCTGGGTTAAGTAACTGGGAACCTGCTACCTGTTGCTGATAGGGGGACCAGTGCCCTGAGTCCATCAAGTCTGTGTGGAAAGGGCTGTAGTTCTGGGCTGGCAGTCCTGGAATGATCACTCTGAGCACTGGTTAGCATGCTGAGCGACTTTCCTTGCCACCTGAAGGGCTATCCATCCTTCAGGATTAGTTCCCACACCCCTACTTCTCACAGGCAATTCTGACTCCATCTCTTCTTTCTCTAGGCAGGAACTAGGGGCCCCTCTTCTGTGAGCTTCCCATAGTTTCTTTGAAATACTCAGCATCCACTCTATCAAAGGTAGTCAACTGTACTTGCACAAGCAGCCCCCTGGAGACCGTTATTAGCATTTGGGTGCCCCCTTCTTGCTACAATTTCCCCCCTCAGCTCTGCCCTATATATTTGATACTTCTAAAATATGCATTTTACCTATTACTTGAAAGATTCATTTGATATTATTTAGTGAATTTGCTTGTGTGGGGGAGGGCCATACTGTACCTGTGGAGGTCTGGTGGCAACTCTGAAGTCTCCTCTTCTTTCTACCCATGTACATCCAGGGCATCAACTGCAATCATCAGTCATGCTGGTCCCATAAAATGTGCATTTAAAAAAAAATCCTGGGCGGAACTTTCTATGGCTGAGTCTTGTAATCCCTAGTTCTTTGAAGATGAGTCACCTCATTTTATTTTATATACAGTTGATATACAATAAATGTCACATGTAAGAATGAATGAACACATGAGTGACTGAGAGGAAATAACCTGCTTCTTCCCGTATCGAATGAGCCAACTGGCAGTTCTTTCAGGCCTTTTCTGGTTACATTTCTCATTCAACAATAAAAGCTGAGCTATTTTGCCTCCAAATACCAAATATTTTGCTCTCAACACCATATCATCCACAAACTCAAGCACACGAAACTATCGGGAAGGCCTGCTAATGAGGACGTAGTATTAAGTAAGCAAATGACTCTGGATTGGAGAAAATCCATAGTTTTATAAAGTACCAATTTTGCCACAGGCTAGAGATACAAGGAGAAACATTCACATTTGCCTGTGTAAATTTACTGCAAATTGGCATTATGTTCTGGAATTAGAGAGCTAGGCATTATGGGAAATCAGAGGACTTTGGGGGCAGAAGTGGGGGATCGGGGGGGTGAGAAATGCATACCTTAGTCTACCTGGAGCTCCCCAATAGTCAGCAATTACCTGGCTATGCTATCATGGCTTCCTTTTGATGGACGGAGGGGTCTTGTTCAGAACATGCGTTCTACCATTGGGCTGCATCTCCCTCCTCACGGGGCACCTATTGCTCTTTCCCCTGCAGGTTTTGAGGCAGTTCCAGTTTCTCATAAGCACTGTGGCCTGAGAAAAATGAAGGCATCCATTACTTATAACCTTCCAGCATTTCAGAGGAGAAAGGTTGGCTATGGCTGCCAAGATCCAGCAAATATTTGGTTAGCTTGGAAAGAATGGGTGCTCATTTTCCAGTTCTCACAGATTCCTGTATGCCCAGTTTCTTTTTATTAAAAATGTTAAATCCAGAGATAAAGCCGAAAGGCACCCGGGCTGTCAGCATTCATCTGTATCCCGGGGGAGCAGAACCCAAGATCTAAACAAAGAAAAGCTCAATCAAAAGAACTCATGATTCCCTCTAGGAACAGGACCTGAGGTACCAGAGGAGCGATCTGCAGCTTTCTTTGGGTATTAATGGGACGGGCTGGAGATCCTCTCTCAGTTGAGGAGGGTCAGTACACTGTGGCCAACAGGAGCTGCTGCTACTTGCTAGTCTCTCTCTCTCTCCCTCTCTCTCCGTCCCATTCTCCCTCACTCACTTTTTTTTTGTACAATGTGTGATTAAAAAAAAAACTTTGAAATATTTGGACTTTTCATTAATGATGCGGTCTAAGAATGAAGGGGACGTTTCAGATTCGCATCCAGAAATAAAGTTTCATGGGAATGCAACCACACCTGTGCATCTGAGCCTTGTCACAGCTGCTTTGAACTACAGTGGTAGCATAGGGGAAACAGACCAGGTAGCACTCTGCATAGAAAACATACACCACCCGGCTCTTGGCAGAAGCAGTTTACGGACCCCAGGAGTCGGGGATGAAAGGCTTGATGTTTGCTGTTGTCTGAAGTAAAAACTGTAAAATATGCATGCACAGTAAAATAATCATAAAGCAAACACCTGGGTACCCTAGCACTTGGGCAGAGAGATGAAGCATTGTCCCCAAGCAGCTCTGTGTCCCAAAAGCCCTTCCCAGAGTCAGGACATTGCGGTAATATTTTCCTTGCTATTCTTTGAAGCATGCATTACCACCTAAACTACGTAATTGAATTAAGTTTTGTTTGCTTTAAAGTAGCTATTATAATAAAGTCATCCTGAGTGAGCGGTCGTTTCGTGTTTTTCATAATCAAGTTTGGGAGGCTTCTGTGTGTGGTTTTGGTCCTGTCCCCACCCTTGTAGCGTGTCATTCATTGCGTCATTCAGGCAGGGCTCACTGGCTCTTTTCACTATTAGTGGGTAATTTGGTCATTTCTAGTTTGGGACAATTGTGAATATACTGTAACGGACATTTTGCATCTGAGATATCCTTGACCTCAGACTCTTGGCAGAGGAATGGCACTGCTGGGACATTGGACCTATGTGTCACCAACTCTCCTACTGCCAAACTGTTCTCTTGGGGGTTGGGACAAGTCCCATCCACAGCAGCTGTTGTTTAGGGAAGCTGAGGAGTTCCTTCATCCTGTCACATGCTTGTTCTCTGACCTCAAGGAACTCAACAAGGTACCCAGCCATTGTCTAGCTCCCCTTAAAATCATCTTAAGTCATAAAAAGGTGGAAAGCGAGAAGGCTCTGTACAAACACTTTTTGGAAAGAACATTTCTTTTTGATTTTAAGACAGGGTCTAACTATGCAGCCCAGGATGACCCCAAACTCACAACCATGACTTTGCCTCCTGTTTGTTTGGACTGCAGGCAGGTGCCAGCTCTCTCTGCTGATATGGTGACTCTTAAGTTCCTATGCTTGGCTAGTAGGCTGGTGGGTGTCAAACCATACTGACCACCATTCCTGATGCAATGGGTATTGCTCAGGGGTTCTTAACCTTCCCAACGCTGCGACCCTTTAATACAGTTCATGTAGTGACCCACCAACCATAAAAGTATTTCCTTGCCACTTTATAACTGTAATCTTGCTGTTATGAATCATAAATGTCTGATATGCAAGGTATTGCCCCACAGGCTGAGAACTACTGGTGTGGAGGAGGCAAAGTATAGCAAGATTCTGGGTAGCCTCCTAAGAGCAGGACACCAGGGCAGCTACCATTGTCCCCACAGGGCACCAGGATTCTGATCTGGATCCTTGGTGCTGTGTCTTTCTCCAAAGGATTTTATGCAAAGCCGCCACTCCCTCCACCAGCGCGTTGCAAGCCCTGCACCTGGGGTAGGGAGCGCCAGAGGCATAGCTGAAGCATGAGATAGCAGCACTCCACTAAAAAAAAAGCCCAAATAAACCCCCCAGCCCTCGCACACATTTATCCAGTTTGTGAAGTGGATTAATAGAATAACCAATAAAACATGTATAAAAGCTTTAATTAAATGTGATGAAATAAAACTTCATGTTTTATTTATGGACACTCCCAACATGTAAAGGATTCAGGGAGACATTCATTTTTACTGCCATTTCGTCCTCATATCTATAATTAAATCCAGGCTTCAGTTCTGGCCCAAAGCGATGCGGCGTTTTAAAGCTGGCCTTAGACCCCTCCCCCCATCTGCTTTTAATTATAATCACCATCCCCAATACAGAGGAGGCTGGTGACAGAACAGAACAGAACAATAAGACAAACAAACAAACAACGCTGGTTACCATTGTGTTTTCAACTGACGGGCTGAAGGAACACTTCAGGCGGGAGGGGCACCCTCTATTTCCAGTTTTATTCTGTGCCAAGTATACAATCCCTTCATTTTACTTTTGACATTAAAAAAAAGGACTTCATGAAACAAGACAAAATAACTTATGATTATATGAAACATAACTGTGACAAATCGTAAAACTATACATATTAATAGAAAAAAGTGTACCTAATTCCTTAAAAGATTTACGTCAATAAGCACCACATGTGCCCCTACCGTCAAACTGGCCCCATATCCAGTCTGATATACGCAGCTCATTTCTCTACTTGAGTGTATAGAACAATGTACAAGGGCCTATGTGATTTATGGAAAACATATTTCCACTTTTTCTCCCCAAAGTGCCTTATGTCAGCAACATTACAGAGGACGCTTCTCTGTCTGTACCAAATAAATCTCTTCATTTGAACACACGCCATTTTCTCCAATGAGTTTGGTTTTCTCTGTCTCTATTACTTTATCCATGGCAATAGCAACATTTATCTAAAATCAAATCAAACACCGAATAATAAAACTGAACATTGTCAATACTTCCAGGCACTAAGGGGATGGGAAGGGGGTATGAGTTCCGTGACAGGGAGACAGGTTAGCCCTGTTCTAAGCTTGCATTCGTGAACTAGTGCATTTGGCAGATGGTCACTTGAGGACACTGAACGCTCCTCAACAACGCTCTCGTCAGGAGACTTTCTGCTGAGGTCCACCAAATACCTTGTTTTTCACTTAAGAATCACCTGGACCACGTGGTGGAGACCCGTGTAAGGGACCATATCTCACAGGGCCAGGGGATATTTAAATGGCATTTAAGTGCTGATCAGAGGGTAAATTACAAGTAACACTTTGAAGTAGTTCCTTTAGGGAGTTAGGACAATAGACGAAGGCCTCGGTCTCTAGTCATACTGACCTTTTCTTTTTTTTTTTTTAATGGAATAAAATAATTGGCTTTGTGTTTTGTGCGTTTTCAGGAGCACTAGTTTTTATTGTTGTTTGTGTTTTTGTTTTTAAAGCAGAATGACAATTCCCATTTGGTTGTTTATGAAAATGGCTACTCATAGGACTAAAAGGGCCTAGGAATGGAAGGGAATAGTAATGTTTTCAAGCTCTGTTTTGTTTCAAAATACAGATGGAACTGTGAAGGCCAAAGTGAGAAAAGAACACATTTCAAGCTGAGGAGAAATGCTGGAACCTAAGGAGAGACTGCTTGTACAATCTGAGGGAGCCAGCCTGTGTCATGACTCTAGGCCCTGTCCCCAGACCAGTGGCTATCGGGAAGATCCTGGAAAGCCTTTGAGGGACTGCATGGGGCTTAGCTCTGCTCATAATTTCTGAGAGCAAGAACGTCCTTCTGGGGCTGGATTTGGGGCTGGCCTAGAGGTCTGACCTAGTAAGAAGGCCCTGATGACACCAGGTTCGCCAAGGATCCCCCCTACTTAGGTGACCTGGAAAAGCAGTGTCACATGGAAAGCCACCATGGGTCCAGAGTCTGACTCCCAGGCCTCATGCCTCCACTACAGGGAGAGACGTCATGCATGGTCTGTGGATCACCCCTCCTCCTATACACATCCATAAGGCAGAGTACAAAAGACTGGCTGTAAGACCGCAGCACCTCTCATCTGTTCCTTCCTCATTACCTAAATGACATGTGCTTGGAGCATGTGTAAAAGCTTTAGAATGGATAGATGCTTCTCGTGAGAGTGGGGTTTCTTTTCTTTCTAAAGGGTGACAGAGGTCAAATGAGGGCTGCTATCAAAAAAGCGAGTGTCGAAGTATGTGTGTTCGTGCTTTGACCAAATATGACAACACAGGAGCTCTGGAAGTGTGGTAGTTTCTAGCAGCTTGAGAGCTCACCTACAAAGGAAGTCAGATACTGTTCCTTCCTAAAAGCTCAGAATAACAGAGAATTTGAAGTCTTGTGACTTAGAAGCTTGCACGATGTCCTCAAGAATATGGCCTCTTCAGCAACACCAGACCAACCAATGTGCTGTAAAAAAAAAGAAAGAAGGAAAAAAGAAGAAAAGAAAACAGAACCCACCCTTGGTTCTTCATCTGTCCCATTCAGTATTCAGTGCCATCTTGGAATGAAGCGGTATGAGGTGGAACTCTTCCGATTTGGGGCCAGGCTCACAGGCAGTCTCAGGACCTGCCTCTGACACTCAGCTGTTTAACTGTCTTATTGAAAGGGATACTGAGCCCAGTTTCATGAAGCATTTTGCGTTAGTTCTATTTAAAACAATCTTTATAAGGAGGGAAAAAAATCTAAAATGTGAGCGAACCAGAACGTTGGAATTGACCAGGTTATTTGGAGTCTGGCGTATTTGTGTATCCTTTCCCTTAGGACACAGGGCCTTTCAAAGTGTTTTTCTAAAAATGTCACTAGAAAATGATGTCTTATTTAGGCTTATCACAGTTTTAAGCTCTGTGAAAAATTCCAGGCCTCTGCAGCGGAGTTCCAAAACACTGCCTTCTTTGAACCTTCCCAAGAGTTGACAAAACTTGGTGGAGAGTCAGTGTCTGATCACAGTCAGGAAAAAGGGAGAGAGAAGACAGGCAGGTGACTGGATCACCTTAGGGACCTGGGCAGACCCACACAGAATGACTGCATAAGAGGTGCCCTGAGCTTGGCTTTCTGAACAAACCCACACACTTGATGAGTCCTGTTTGTCCCAGGGAAAGTAACAGAGCAAAGGCCATGTATGAACCCTTCAGATGTAACAGAGCAAAGGCCATGCATGACCCCTTCAGATGAGAAGGTTTCCAAGGTGGAACCACTGAGCAATCACAAGTGACAGGTATTTTTCTTGAGACAGGGTTTTGCTTTCTAGCCATGGTTGAACTGGAACTCACTGTGTAGACCAGGGTAGCTTCAAACTCAGAGTACCTTCGAAGTGCTGGGATTGTAGGTGTATACCCTATACTCAGCATATGAGGATTCTTGCAATAATCCTGGAGGCAGGCGTGTGTGTGTGTGTGTGTGTGTGTGTGTGTGTGCTAACTAGTCTGTTTCCCTCAGATAACCTTTACTAAACTGCAAAACTAGGCCAGCAAGAGCTACAGTTGTGGTAAAATACATGGTCCCGGGGGCTGAATAACATGGTAATGACGTCTATCAAAAGAATAAACCTTTAAATATTTTTCCTTTAAAAGTAGGTGTAAATAGCAAGTCTTTAAAGTTCAAAGACAAAGAAGGTTACAGAATATAAAACCTTATTTTGCCATTGGAGAAGCAACTGAGAAGCAGCTAGTTAGCATGGGCTATGTAAGACAAATGGTAAAGCCAGGAGTTTGAGAGTCCAAGCTTTGGACGTGGATTTCCCCCACTGTTCATGGCTGTGCATCCCTCAGCCACAAGAGAAAACATGGGCAAGGACTCACATTTTGCCTCTGGTACTTAGGCTGTCTTCTCCTCAGAGTCTTTAGCAAGGGTCACCCCATTTTTGTGCATATTCATTGGTGTCTTTTGAGAGCTGACAGCAAGTAACAGGTATCCTTAAAAAGTGAGACTCTAAATTCCCTTTGAAAAGTAATTCCTGCTGGTCACCTGGCCCAGCAAATTGAGGGAAGAGGGAAGAAGTGCAAGCAGCTCTGAAAAGCCCGATCTGACCATCCAGTCCTGCCTTCCAGTCCTAGTGACCCTACTGGCTTCACGGATTTGGGTGCCGTTCTTCACACGGCTTGTGAGAGTATGGAAATAGGAGGTGGTGAGTCACTCAAAGGTCCTGAATGCGCAGGAGAAGCCCGAGGGCTTTCAGCCTTCGGTATACACAGAGGACAGCTGGCTAGGACAACGGTCCACAGCGCTGAGCTGCAAGAACGCGGAATCTTCAGGGCCACTGCGAAGAGATTCCCCAAAGAGGCTTGAGGAAGCTGAAGGCAAATCGTACACTGGAAGAGAGAGAACACAGGCAGTCAGTTCCGGCACTCTGCAGCCTCAGAGGCTACCCAGGGCATCCGTGCCACCTACGCGATGCTGCTGGGATCTACGGAGGAAGGAACTGTGGCTTGGGCCTAATAGGTATGCCCTTGGGGAACAGAATGGGAGGAGAGGCTAGCTTGCATGGAGCGGGTTAGAGTGTGTGCCTTAACACAAAATATGCTCTTCGCAGAAGTAAACGTGTTTTAGGGAGAAATGAGGGTGACTTGAGAAAAGGGACAAGGGCAGAGGCATAGGAGAGAATGGGATTCACAGACAGTAAAGGAAGGAAAGAATATTCCCAAAGAAGGAAACAGAGAGAAGGCAAAGGAGGGACACGTGGGATCACGAGAGCAAGTTTACGCCAGGGTAAGGGTAAATATGTAGGGAAGAAATGTGCAGGCAGCATGGAGAACCTGACTAGGAAGTCATGTGAGCCTCGATGCTGTGCCAGCTTGAGGGCTGAGGAGACTGCACACCATTAAGATACTGCAGCAAGAAAGCCGCCCAACTCACCACTTGGGTTAGCAATGCCAAAGGGTAGAGTGGCAAAGATGAGAAGGCACCCTGGGAAGCTTCCTGGGGGGAGCTGTGGCAGCCTAGGGCATGCTGCCCGCTGTGCAGGCTGAGAGTTCACAGGCACCCACCTGTGATGCCTGAGTGTGTTGAGAACGCTCTGTGGAAAACATCAAAACTGGCTTGACCCATGGACGTGGGGACCAGGCAGTCCTCAAAGGAAGGCACCATACTGCAGGAGCTGCTGGGTGGCACAGTTCTTTGGGAATCAGGATAATGCGGAGGGCAGAATGTCTGCAGCTGGCCATAAAATCCTGAAAATATAAACATGGTATTGAGCTATTTCAGGGCGGAAACCATTGCTACCCAGGGAGAACGCCACCGAGTCTGACACTTTGTCAAAATGCCTTTGCATCTTACAGTACATGAGGAGTCTTCTATCCAGGTGTGTGCTTGGCATTCAAGGCTTGTTGGCTTCTGACCATTATTGGAGGAAATGCTCACCTCTTAGCCCCTCCCACTAGGATGTACATGCATCTTAACTTCCTTTATCTTGCATTTCGGTCCATCCTCATCTTTGACAAAGCCCCATAGAATGCCCTCAGTCATCCCCACCATAAATACGAACAAAGCAAACCTAACATAGACCTATCTATCCATCTCTCCCGACACTTTCCACTTTCCTCATGGTTTTAAATAGGTTCATAGTCTGCCACATCTGGATGTACTGGAACCTATTTCACTATTACTGTTGCTGCTCTTTGAAGAAAAAGGGGAAACTGGAAGGGAATAAATTATATGATAGAGAAATGAGGAGAGACATCTCAATCCTTGAAAATCCCACCACAATCTGTGGTAATCGCGCTCCCTCTCTCCCTTCACACCTGCGCTTAGTCACTGCTGTTTTGCTTGCACCCCACGTGCTCCTTTTATGATTCTCTCATCTTCCCTGATTCCTTCCCTTTTCCCGTTCTCTCTTTGCTTCACGACAGTGTGTACCAATGGATTATTTCCTGAGTGTGTGATATGCTTTTAAAAAATGTAATAATGCCGTCTTCATTCCACACTCCTCGGATGGGGAGCTGAGGCACTGCTGTTTTCTGAAGCTCCTTAGCACCGCGTGCTTCCTCAGCTGTGGAGTGTGAATGTCATTGTCTGCACCGGGCTATTGTGCACACTGACTGAGTTACCGGATAAGGAAGCTCGTTTGTGATGTTTTAAAGTGCGACAGAAATGTCAGTCATTATTGATATGGTTCTGCTTTTAATGAGGAAGATGAAGAGATTGGTAGAGAAAATACCTTACGGTTCCTTCTGGAGGCACTAGGTGATAGAGAACATAGAACAAGCTTGCATGACTTTGGAAGCTTGGTGTCTTCCACCATTAGAGGCCTCTTTTCTTAAGACTAGAAAGCTTCAGTTGAGACCCCCCTCACTGGGGAAAGGTGGTGCTGTTTCTTCTCAGCCCACTGCAAACCAGGGGAATTGGGTACATGCGGCCTGGTATAGATACACTCTGCTCCTCTGGAACCTTAAGCTATTTAACAAATGCTTGGCTTGCCTTGGCCAGCTCTATGGTTGCTGCGAATATTACTTAAAATGTGCTCAACTGCGGCCCATTAAGACACAGACCCCATCCTCTAGGGGCTTATGATATAAGACAGAGACAAAATGCAGATTTATGCTCAGGGCACACTCCCACTAATGTATGGCCCTTTATAAATGGACATTATATGTAGAATCCAAAGAAAATATTCACATGAGGTTTGGGGAAGGTAATTCATCATCATAGACTATGTCCATGGAAATTCCACCTCTAAGCAGAGAGGAACACATGTAGTGACTTCTGTTTTTGACTCCCAATGGCTTTTGCACGCTTTTAAACAAGACAGGCAGAGACCCAAACAGATCATTCTCAAACAACTGACTGAAGTGAAGGAGGTCAACCTCTAAACTAGCCAAGAAACAGACATTAGAAGAACAGTAGCATTTCATGTTCTATGTATTCTACTGGCAAAGACTTCTCCTTGGGACTGACTTGTGAGTGGAGAAGAAGGTACTCTGCTTACTTCTGTAGACATTGGGAAAAATATATTCCATTTTCCAGATCCTCAGGCAAGCGCCTGACTATCTCCAACTAGAAGCAAGTACTTCTAATCTCTCAGACTGAAAGACTTTGCTGAAGTACACATTTTGCCAAGACAGTCATTACAATATGAACGAGAACAACACCAGAGGCCAAATGGTCAAGCATCAGAGACTGGCAGAACCCAGACCACTGCACCGCCCTGGTAGCATTACTGAACAGCCCTTGGGACA
Source organism: Tokudaia tokunoshimensis (assembly GCA_036184795.1). Lineage (NCBI taxonomy): Eukaryota > Metazoa > Chordata > Mammalia > Rodentia > Muridae > Tokudaia > Tokudaia tokunoshimensis. The sequence continues at coordinate 147,214,278 of BTHU01000001.1, forward strand.
GTGCTTGCCAGGCATCCTAACCACACCCTCTTTTTGAAAAGGCAAGAAAGAAAACAGAGTATGTTATGAAAGATCTGCTTGTGAAAGTCTAAGCATAGGCTGGAGTTAACAAAACAGGTTATCATTGGTTGTCTCTTTTTTTTTTGTTCTATTTATGCCCAGATGTGAAAAGTGGTAAAAACTGCCTGGGTTCAAATCCTCACAGAAAGAGATACCAACTGCATAGTCTTGGTCTATGTGTCTTAACTTGTAAAATAGTGTTAATAGTAGTAACAGCATCACATTGAGTTATTACAAAAGTTACAGAAGTTAATATTTATATAGCATATAATTATGTTCTCCATACTTTAATAATATAATTGTATATGTATTTGCAAAATAAATAAAATTATAAGTAAAATCCCTTTGCCGTGAAAATATAGTTCTCAAACATAAGATAAATTTGGTTATGGAGAGTTAAATTTTCAAAAAGGTGTCCTTCAACAAACAAATGTAAGAATGGATGTAGCTATAGGCAAGTATGGAATTAAGACTGAATTATTGTAATTTTAAAAGCATATCACAAACTGAAGAAAATGGAACATTATGGGCTTCTTGGTTCCCGGACACTGCATGAACTATTGTGTACCATGACTTCTTTGTTCCCCAAAGTGGGACCCTGAACAACAAGTTTAAGGGGTTTGAAAGAACCAGAAATTGGATCTGTTGGTTTGGGTCACCCCTTTGACAGATCTTGACCCTGGGTCCCTCTAGTCAGGCACATGAAAAAATACTATGGGTACATCAAGAAGAAATAATTACCATGGTCTCCTTACTGAGCACAACAGACATTTGCTCTCTATAGCCCCATGCTAGCTCTGTTCAAATTTGTCACCCATAAATCCCCTTGTATCACTCCTTAGTGTAACATTACCCTTCCAGGAAGAGAAGGCATTTGTCACTGAGCTCCCACGGCTCTCCAAACAGGAACATCAATCACTCAGGTGCAACGACAGAGACACTCACTGGCCTTTACGAAAACTAATTCACTCTTTTTCCTATCTCCCTTCCTGTTGATGAGAGGGAGCAGAAATGTCATATGCTTCAATCTGTATTCTGGGATTGTCATGTGTGTAAGTTTAAAAGGTTTGTGATACAGCAAAATATACCCAGTGATAATTTCACATAGGATTCTGAGCTTTATCTCCCACTTGGGACCTAAGGAAGGAGAGAGCAAAGAAGACTCCTGGCATGGGGACCGTGATTGATTTGAGAACCTATCAAAACCCGGAATGTCCCCACAAGCATCCTTAACTACTCTAATAGTTAACCAAGGAGAGGAGGTGCCCCTTCATTAATGGTGCCCTGCTCCCTTCAGGTAACCAGAACAGAAACGTCAAATACACTGCTGTGGGTGGTTGTGGTCAATCAATCAAAGAGTTATAACGAGTTCTCTTCCCAGGGCTACTTCCATAAAACTAACAAGATTAAGAAAAATATTTCCATTAGGATCTCATGCAAACCTAGGGACAGCCTAACTCCTTTTCTAATGAATGCTTCCTGTATTCCAGTGGATGGGTTCCAAACAGCAAATTTGGAAATAACCCAACTTCTCGAACCCAAAGCAAAATGAGGCAAGATGTTAACACATTTTGTGAGTATAACACCTAAGAGTGATGGCAGGGTCAGCCAATCTGTCAGTTAGTCAGTCAGTGATGCTAATCATGTGCTGGGTCAGGTACTGCTGGAGACCAAAGAAACAAAAGATAGTAGCTGTCCTTGAGGACTGAAAATGGAGTTGGAGCAGAGACACAAACCAACATAAGCTGTCAAGAAACGCTAGCCTTCACAGGTACTTATGAACACCACCCCTCCTTTTTACAAGTTACTCCACTTTCAGGAATGGGAAGGGCAGATGTAGAATTCATCTTCTTTTACCTAAATTGAAACTTCTAAAAGGTCAAGGAGGTTCCTCCATCATCCTAGTCTCAATTTTGGCAAGTTTATTTTTCTTTTTAGTTATAGAAAGATTTGGCACTAATTATAACAACAATGTAGAGCATAAGCTATTGGTGTTCTGTTCAGGAAATTCTCCCCTGTGCCCATATGTTCAAGGTTCTTCCCTAGCTTCCTTTCTATTAGTTTCAGTGTGTCTGGTTTTATGTGGAGGTCCTTGATCCACTTGGAATTGAGCTTAGTGCAAGGAGATAAGAATGGGTCAATTTGCATTCTTCTGCATGTTGACCTCCAGTTGAGCCAACACCATTTGTTGAAAAGGCTATCTTTTTTCCACTGGATGGTTTTAGCTCCTTTGTCAAAGATCAAGTGACCATAGGAGTGTGGATTCCTTTCTGGGTCTTCAATTCTGTTCCATTGATCTACATGCCTGTCACTATACCAATACCATGCGGTTTTTAACACTACTGCTCTGTAGTACAGCTTGAGGTCCGGGATACTGATTCCCCCAGAGGTTCTTTTACTCTTGAGAATAGTTTTAGCTATTCTGGGTTTTCTGTTATTCCAGATGAATTTTTGAATTGCTCTTTCTAACTCTATGAAGAATTGAGTTGGGATTTTGATGGGGATTGCATTGAATCTGTATATTACTTTTGGTAAGATGGTCATTTTTACTATATTAATCCTGCCAATCCATGAGCATGGCAGATTTTTCCATCTTCTGAGGTCTTCTTCAATATCTTTCTTCAGAGACTTGAAGTTCTTGTCATACAGATCTTTCACTTGTTTGGTTAGAGTCACGCCAAGATACTTTATATGGTTTGTGGCTATCGTGAAGGGTATCATTTCTCTTACTTCTTTCTCAGCCTGCTTATCCTTTGAGTATAGGAAGGCTACTGACTTGCTTGAGTTGATTTTATATCCGGCCACTTTGCTGAAGTCGTTTATCAGCTGTAGGAGTTCTCTAGTGGAGTTCTTTGGGTCGCTTAAGTATACTATCATATCGTCTGCAAATAGTGATAGTTTGACTTCTTCCTTTCCAATTTGTATCCCTTTGACCTCTTTTTGTTGTCTAATTGCTCTATCTAGAACTTCAAGTACTATATTGAAAAGATATGAACAGAGAGGGCAGCCTTGTCTAGTGCCTTGAACATATGGGTACAGGGGAGAATTTCCTGAACAGAACTCCAATAGCTTATGCTCTAAGATCAAGAATAGACAAATGGGACCTCATTAAATTACAAAGTTTTTGCAAGGCAAAAGACACTGTCAAAAAGACAAAGCGGCAACCAACTAACTGGGAAATGATCTTTACCAACCTTACATCCGACAGAGGGCTAATATCCAATATATACAAAGAACTCAAGAAGTTAAACTCCAGAGAGGCAAGCAACCCTATTAAAAAATGGGGTACAGAGCTAAACAAAGAGTTCTCTCCTGAAGAATATCTAATGGCTAAGAAGCAGCTAAAGAGATGTTCATCATCCTTAGTCATTAGGGAAATGCAAATCAAAACAACCCTGAGATTCCATCTCACACCAGTCAGAATGGCTAAGATCAAAAACACAGGAGACAGCAGTTGTTGGCGAGGATGTGGAGAAAGAGGAACACTCCTCCACTGCTGGTGGAATTGCAAGCTGGTAAAACCACTCTGGAAAGCAGCCTGGCGGTTCCTCAGAAAACTGGGCATGACACTCCCGGAGGATCCGGCTATACCACTCCTGGGCATATACCCAGAGACTTTACCTGCATGCAATAAGGACACATGCTCCGCTATGTTCATAGCAGCCTTATTTATAATAGCCAGAAGCTGGAAAGAACCCAGATGTCCCTCAACGGAGGAATGGATTCAGAAGATGTGGTATATCTACACAATGGAATACTACTCTGCAATTAAAAACAATGAATTCACGAAATTCCTAGGCAAATGGTCAGAACTTGAAAATATCATCCTTAGTGAGGTAACCCAATCACAAAAGAACACACATGTCACTGATAAGGGGATATTAACCCAGAATCTCGGAATACCCTAGACACAATTCGCATATCAATAGATTTCTTTTTTTTAATTTTATTTTTTTAATTTACATTCCAAATCACTTCCCCTTTCCCGTTTCCTCCCTCCCCGAAAGTCCCATAAGCCCCCTTCCCTCCCTCTTTTCTCCATTCAACCCCCTCTCGTTACTCTGTCCTGGCGTTCCCCTACATCCAGTCTTTCCAGGACCAGGGGTCTCTTCTTCCATCTTTTTAGAAATCTATTGATATGCGGATTGTGCCTAGGGTATTCCGAGATTCTGGGTCAATATCCCCTTATCAGTGACTGCATACCATGTGTGTTCTTTTGTGATTGGGTTACCTCACTAAGGATGATATTTTCAAGATCTGACCATTTGCCTAGGAATTTCGTGAATTCATTGTTTTTAATTGCAGAGTAGTATTCCATTGTGTAGATGTACCACATCTTCTGAATCCATTCCTCCGTTGAGGGACATCTGGGTTCTTTCCAGCTTCTGGCTATTATAAATAAGGCTGCTATGAACATAGTGGAGCATGTGTCCTTATTGCATGCAGGTAAAGTCTCTGGGTATATGCCCAGGAGTGGTATAGCCGGATCCTCCGGGAGTGTCATGCCCAGTTTTCTGAGGAACCGCCAGACTGCTTTCCAGAGTGGTTGTACCAGCCTGCAATTCCACCAGCAGTGGAGGAGTGTTCCTCTTTCTCCACATCCTCGCCAACAACTGCTGTCTCCTGTGTTTTTGATCTTAGCCATTCTGACTGGTGTGAGATGGAATCTCAGGGTTGTTTTGATTTGCATTTCCCTAATGACTAAGGATGATGAACATCTCTTTAGGTGCTTCTCAGCCATTAGATATTCTTCAGGTGAGAACTCTTTGTGTAGCTCTGTACCCCATTTTTTAATAGGGTTACTTGCCTCTCTGGAGTTTAACTTCTTGAGTTCTTTGTATATATTGGATATTAGTCCTCTGTCGGATGTAAGGTTGGTAAAGATCATTTCCCAGTTAGTTGGTTGCTGCTGAGAGACCCCTGGGCCTGGAAAGACTGGATGTAGGGGAACGCCAGGACAGAGAAACGAGAGGGGGTTGAATGGAGAAAAGAGGGAGAGAAGGGGGCTTATGGGACTTTCGGGGAGGGAGGAAATGGGAAAGGGGAAATGATTTGGAATGTAAATAAAAAAAACTTAGAAAATAAAAAAAAAATTAAAAAAAAAACAAACAACAATGTAGGCTGGTATAAACAATGAATAAAAGAATGATCTTTATTAACATAGTTGACAAGTGGCCAGATATACGCCTTCACACACACACACACACACACACACACAAATACACACACACAAGAGTGAGTTAGAGGTATGGGACATATACACACAGAGACACATATACGAAAACATAACAATGAAGTCGATTAATGTGCAAGATGGTTAAAATTAATATATGTATATATACATACACACACACACATATTTACTGTGCCCTGTTTTATTGACTGTGAATTTTTTCATGCATCATTACTACAATCTGTTCCTACAAGCCTTTTTCCGTACTTTGTCCCGTGGTGGAGGGGATTTCTAGGGCAGTGCTGCCCAGCAGGACCTTCCATGGGGATGGTAGTGTCTGTCTTCACTGTCCAACATAGTAGTTACATGTAGTTATCAAGCATTCGAATTGTAGTAGGCCAACTTCTACTGAGTTTTAATTAATTCACTTTAAATAGTCACACATGTTTCACAGAACTCTACAAGGCAGCCTAACTCTAGATCAATCCAGATTCCCAGGCTTAACCAGCCATGTTTCAGCAATGTTCCCAATTAAATTCTTGAAAAGTAGGAAAGAGAGAGAGAGAAAAAACAAACCACAGAGTCATCTAAGGGTTGAAATAAAAACCAGATAAATTACTTTAGTCTTTTGGCCTTCAAGATAGTAAGCCTATTAGACGGTTACATCTACTTGTTTCTTATACATTTCTCACTGCAGTCTTGTGGGAAGGGACCAAAGCATAAATACATAAGTAAACAATAGTCACTCCACTCCCCTCACTCAGGAAGTGAAGAGCTGCTATAGGCTAAACTACCAGGGTGCTCAGACCTTTCCATTCTGGAAAGCAACAGCAGCAGAGGGGGATCTGTGTATCTGTGTGACATACTCTGGACTCACTGCACCATGCACACCGGAGTGGAAACACCACAGGTAGGTGTCCAGTCTTTGAACCGTGTGAGGGTGAAGTAGCTACAGAGAAGGCTCCACCGAGCTACACACATGTGGATAGAGTCACACAGGAAGACTTACCTGACAAAGGTACCAAGACATGTCATACAATGTATTTGTTTGCATACAGGTTGGTTAAACAAAGATCATGTCCCTTATGATGCCAGGAAACAGCCAGGAATGGTGCTGGCTAGTTCAGACAAATGTTCCCATTTACAAACAGAGAGGAGAAAGGTTGTATACCTCAACTTTATAACAGAAATGAAGGGGTGAACAAGACATCATTCCCTTCTCTGCACTGTACCCAAGAGGAAGAACGAACAGCTAAACATAATGTTCTGACATGGTCCCTCTGTCTTGCCTTGCCCAGGTCTAAGTAGGAGGCCCTTCCCAGCTCTACTGAGGCTCAGCCCCAGTGAAGAGACAGACCCTCCTGCCAACACTGCTGAGCAGTCCATGCCTGGATAGAAGGCTCAGCAATGACAACGCTTTTATCAAGCCCCTGGGGTTTGGGTTTTTTTTTTCTAACCAAGGGAAGAAGAATACACACACACACACACACACACACACACACACACATCTGTGATTTTTAGGACCCGTTATTAATTTATCTATTTATTGATTGTAGACGGTAATTTTGTGGATTACTTTAGGAAGTGCAGAATTTTTGTTCTTAGTTATATGATCATTGTATACGTAGGGATGTAGAGGAGCCCAAGTAATGGGCTGTGGAAGGAGTCCTTTCAGAGTCCCAGAGACAGGGGTACACAGAACAAATATACACCTCAATTCTCCTTGGCACTTGGGATTTTTTTTTGCCCAGGACTCCAAGGGCTTTTTGTAGATTGCCTGGAGATCTTTGACCTTCTGTCCTTGAGTATTCAAATGTCTCCTACCATTCAAGTCCCAGGAAAGTAAAGGGATTTACCTGAGAACCACCTGTATTTTCCACAAAATTTTGCTGTCAATCTAAAACTGCCTCGAGAAACAGTCTTGAAAAAATGATAAGTGCATGCATCTCTATTATTAGCTCTACTTCACATACTTTTCTCCAAACAAAACAAAACAAAACAAAACAAAACCATGTTCCATGAAAACAGGGGTCTCATCCAATCTGTCACTGTTCACAGAACTATTCTATAGCAACTGCTGTATAGTAGTCGGTCAACAAGCATTTGTGTGGTAGGACATCTGTGTTATTGTAACCGTGGGTCAACGGATGGACCATCCATTTCTCCTAGAATCATTTTACTTAACACATATTTGGCAGCTCTCACCTCTGTACATGAAGGGGCATCGTGTCCTGGTTACCTTAACTACTGTGCAGTCTTCATTTTCGCTCAGCATTGGACTACAGAGTCAGATAGAACAGGGGAAGGTTTGCTATACCCAGAGATGCTGAGCACAGGAAAGACAGAAAAAGGCCAATGAAAGTAAAGGAGCCGTGCCCCTCTATGCACTCTGGAGATGAGGAACATCCTTCAGTTAAGTGGGTCCTCCCTGGTGGGTCCTCCTCACGTTAAAGCTCATGGTCACTAATAGCAGGTTGGGAATTTCCACATGCATACACAGTAAAACCATGTTCTAGCTTCTTTTCTATTTCTGTGATGAACAGCATAAACAAAAACAACATGGAGAGGAAAGGGATTATTTTATCTTCTCTCAGGTAAGAGTTCATCACTTAGGAAGACAGGGCTGGAACTCAAGGCAGGGACTGAAGTGGAGACCACAGAGGACCACTGCTTACTTGTTTGCCTGCTCTGGTTTTCTTGGCTACCTTCCTTTATATCATCTAGGGTCACTGACACAGGGATAGCACCACCCACAGTGGACTGGGCCCTCCTCCATCAATTAGCAATCAATGAAGAAAATACACCACAGGTCATTCAGATGCAGGGAATTCTTCAATTGGGTTTCCTCTTTCCAGGTGTCTCAAGTTGGTGTCAGGTTGACAAAACTAGTACAGGTCATCTCTGAACATACAAGTTTTGATGGAAAAAAAGAGAAAGAAATGAGAGAACAAGACAAACAGGCAGGCAGGCGCAGGCAGGCAGGTAGGCAGACAGAGAATGTCCATATCATAGCTATGATTCTCTTAGGAAGCGAGACCTTCCTTCTTTGAATATCTTTACATTACAGAGGCCAATGAGAAGAGGGGATTATTAATAGGCAATCAGCCTGTAAAACACCATCAGTTTATAGTTTGGAGGCAATGCATTATTATACTGATTCCACCCACTCCAGACTGTCTCAGAGAGCAGTCTGGGGAGTCTAAACATTCACCCTTTGTCTGATACCTTCATGTCAAGACACCCTAAAGACCCCTTCACACACCACCACTTGATGCTTCTTCTCTGGAACTAGGTAGCTGAGATGCATCGCATGGCAGCAGAGGATGGCCTAAGACTTTATAAACTGGTATCTGGTTCATTTGATACCATGCAAATAAAATAGGAAACTCTTCCAACTATACTAGCATTTCTAAACAGCCAGACATTTGGAATTATCTATTAGTCTAGCCTAACCTTAATGCAAATAAGTAACTGAACCAAAATAGGCATTATATAACTGCCTACGAAGTCCAGGGCTCTCTCAATAACAGTTCCTACTTACAGAAATTTCAAAAGGATAGTTTGTTTAGTGCTATACCATTCACGTGGACAACTGCTCTAAAGATGCCAAGGGTCCAGTATTTGTTGGTTCAGAGCCAGGCACCAACTTAGGGGTTTTACACAGGCCATCTTCATATTGACCACAGTGTTTCAGACAAGTTGTACTGTCCTTGGCTTACGGAAAAAGAAATAGCCTCATTAGAGTAATTCATGGCAACCTTCAGAGACACCAAGTTTCAGAACCAAGATTCTAATCTTTGCCTATTTGCTAGTGTAGTTCATGTAAAATGCTGGCCCCTGAGCACAGACCACCTCTGCCCATGGTTGTCAGGCTCCTTCTCCTAAGGCCCGTAAGCACTGTTGACTTAGTGGTACACAGACCTTGAGCAATACAAGAGAAGGATGGTAAAGAATGAAGGTTTAACTAACTTGTTTCTCTCTTTCCACAAAGACCATTCTGGCTTTCTATAGCACTTAGGCCATGCTGTATGCATGGAACCTCTCAGGATAGAATGGGAGGAGGATGGAAACTGTCAGGCACAGATGAACCCCTTCTGTCTTGGATAGGAGCGGGGCAGTATGGTCAGGGGACCCCTGGAGAATGAGGCCGGAGTTTCTCAAAGCAGATGCCATAAGCACTAATTCCACCTAGGTGTAACACATGTGTTCCTGGGCTCTAAGGAAGACCCAGGGAAGCAGGGCTGCTGGATAAAGCCCCCGAAACCAGTGCTTAAGGAAAGGTATCTTACACATCATCTGGAAAGCTGTAAGACCAGCATGAAATGATATTTTCAAAACATTTACGATCACAATAATCTCAAGGGCCTGGATTCCATTTGAGATGGGAAAAGAGAGTTCTTCAGGGGGCATCTTCTCTCCTCAAGCCACAGCATGTTTACTGTTGAACCTGATGACTGAGAGTGACCTTGAATTACATGACCAGTAAGCATCAGTCAGAGGATTTGCCTGGCTCCTTCCTCTAGTGCCTTTTATGAGTCAGTTTGGGTCATGGTGAAAGTATGGGACCTTATTAGAATGAGGCAGAATCTTCTTCCTACTGCTGTCTCTGTAATAATCCTGTGACTTAGATTCTCACTGTCTAGCTGCAAACATAGCCTTGAATTACACATGCTTTGCTAACTACATGACTTCTTATTTCTTTGAATCCCAATCTGTGGTTCTAAAATCTCCAGCACTCCAACCCAAGAGTCAGGTGGAATGTTGGCTCAGGGTAACAAGCATAGAAAACTGTCTCTGTAGGTCTGAGGTAAGCGAGTCATGGTCCTTCTGAAACCTCACAAATATCCCTGGATCCCAGGATCCTTCTCATCTTCTTCCACTGGCCACCAGAGAATTTGACTCTGTGTACTCTCAAAGCCCATGGACACTGGCTGCCAGTGCGCATGACCCAAGTTGACATCTGCCATCTCTGTTCCACCTTTTGCTCTGAGCCAGCATCTTCCCACTGCCACTCTGGGAAGTCAACTATGATAAGCACATCCAGTTGACAGAGACTGTCCTCTCTTACTTAATTCCATCCCACTGGACATCACACTGTTTATATTTAAGTTTGCAATATGCATCTTGAAATGTGCAATGCCCTACAGGGAACAAAAAGATTAAACCACTCTTTGGGCAAGAAATTTTCTCTTGACTATTGAACTCAAAGTCTGTCTAAATTGTCAAGGGGCACAATTATTAACTAATATGATACAATATAATAATGTACAGCAGATATCCCTTAGATAAATACAAACTCAAAAGCCATGGACTTCTGTGCTTTTCTCCCCTCCCAATAGTATAGGTTTAAGTTGTCAGAATATGACGTGCTACATAATAGGAAGTAATTAGGTGAACATGATGAGTGAACAAGACCATGGCAGTAGCTTCTGGGAAAAATGTTGATGGTAAGAAGGATCTAAGATGAAGGATTAAGAATGAGGATCCTTGCACATGGTGGTGTGTAAATTTGAGGAACTACTTCGATTTCCCTTACTATCAGGGACTTTTCCTTAAGTGGGGAAGATCAACTAATGTGATAAAACATGCTATGGGCTTTGGTCTAGTTTGATTCCTGTTGTTGTGATAAAACACTCTGACCAATTCAACTTGGGGAGGTAAGTTATGCTTCCAGGTCACAGTTTATCACAGAGGGGAGTCAAAGAAAGAGCCTGAAGGCAGGCACTGTTTGCTGGTTCCCACAATGCTCCAGTCCTGGGGAACAAACTCAGTCAAGGAAGTACACAGCATAAACCATGGGGCTTGTTTCTCGCTGGCTCACTGACCAGCTTATAGATAGCTAGCATTCATACACAGCCCGAGATTGCCTGCCTAGGAGTTGTGCTACACAGTGTGGGCCTGGCTCTCTTACATAAATCAACAATTGAGATGATACCCCCACAAACATGCCCACAGGAAAATCTCACTTGGACAATCCTTTAACTGAGCCTCCCTTCTTGGGTGACTGTCAGCTGTGTCAAGTTGACAGTTAAAGCTAACTGGGACGTGCTCTACCGGCAAACCTGGATGGTTCTGCTGTTCTGAATCACTGTTTGACACTGGATGCCAGACAGACCATTAAACCAGAAGAAAGAAAAGTGGGTAGGAGAACTGAGGGTCAACAACACACGATTGGGCTGAAGAATGGTTTCTACGTAGTTAATGGCAACCTGACAATGATGTCTGTAAGAGTAAGATTTAAGCATACATGCTAATATAAACGTAGGTATTTCTACACACTCTTGCTGGGAAACTGCTGTGTCAGGCCTGATCTACAGATGCAAAGGACCTTGGGTAATTACGGGATGGATTCAGAACTCCCGAGTCATGTTGCCATAATGATGGGACACGTGAGAATTTGCTCTGGGATGTGTGATATGAGGTTGGGCTTGGTGGAGAAATGCAGAGGGAGGGGCTGGTGGTTACACTCGAAAGAGTTAGAAGACACGGCTCAGTGTCTCCACATGACCAGAATTGTGACTTCTGAGGTATGGTTCCTGAAGGCCTCGCAGAAGAATGAAATAGAGGGTTTAGTCAGAACAATTTGGTTAGATTAGAGAAGAAGAATTCCTGCAATCCAAAAGACCTACCAATTGTAAGAAAACCAACAAGAAATTCTACAGCAACTGGGATGGTTTTGTAACACAGTGCTGAGCAGACATGAGCCCAATTGGGGGCAGGGGTGGGGAGTGGCCATGCCACTTACAGGGTTAAAACGCTTGCTTGCTCTTCTATTTGCTATTCTATGTTCTCATTTGTCAACTTTAAGGGATTGCTAGCCATAGCTCTTCACATATTTGTTCTAAACTATCAATTATTTATCATACATACAAAAGAAAATTCCGGCTAAAATCCAAGTATCACGGATTGCCATTAACAAGTCCATCCTTGTGGAGTTTAACAGATTCCTTAGAATAGAGTTATGAGAAAAAATATTTCTTTTCTTCTTCTTCTTCAAAATTCTATTCACGAACAGATTTCATGAGTTTCAATAATAAGAAAGGATATTTCCTTCTGAAAACCTGTTATTAATTCTTCCAAATAATGAAAAACCACTTTATCTAGAACACTTACCACAGGCACTTTTTAATTTTGTGATGGGTACATCACAATAGCCAATGGAATGGAAAAAAAATTTCTAGACATTTCCCTCTCTTCAATAAACTTTTGAGATTCTTGAAACTCAATTTCCAATTAAAAAAAAAAAACCAACAAAACCAAAGTGCTCCTCTGCAAATGATACAGCTTTACTGATGGGGGAATGAGCAGGCCAGCAGCTGAAATGGCACAGGAGCCCAAGTTGCCGCTTCTGCCATCGATTCCCTATTATTAAAACTTCCCTTAGTGATCAGCAGTGACATGAAAAGATGTTCAGTCATGCTGCTAAGTAAAGGAAAAATTAAAGGAAGTTACCTAGCTTTGCTGTACAGATTGACAACCATTAAAATAACATCTCTTGGCGAGCTACAGGACTGCCATGTCTGCTGGTTAAGAGGCAAACCTGAGAGAGCCTTCGGACACCATCATGGGAACACCTATCTACATCCAGAGTACATACACAGTAGCCTGCAAAGTTTTCTCCAGAAACATTTCCTGAGAAAGTCTGTAAGGAGATAGTATACTGCTGTAAACACATAAGCATATATGTACATAAATTAAAGGAACATGCCAGAAAAGCAGATCTAAAAGGCCTATTAAGAGAACAAATCAGCACAGAGAACGTGCTGGACAATCATAAGGTTGATTGTTGAAGGACAAGTTTGCCGCGACATCTCCTCCAATTCGAGAGGCCTTCTCCCCTTCTTCCTATTTATTCGTATTTAAAATTGGTTAAGCATTTACCCTATCGAAAAGAACCAGGGGAACATACTTTATCTGCTTAGCATAAGCTTGGGATTTAGTGCCTTAGTCATGCTAGTATTCTGGTAGGTTTGATCTATGTGGTCAGGTGTGTGATCATACACACGTCTGTGTGCCAATGCTTCCAGTATTCATGTCACAGATGAAGGCTCTTCCCTGTTTGGTTTTATAATCCATAAGTCAGGCAATATTTCTGACTCAAGATGACCCCCACCCCTGCAAATCTGTGATGTTAAAACGCTGACTGAGCCTATACATACACACCTAAATTTAACTTTTTGTTTTTGTAGAATTAGCACGCTGTCAGAATTTACCAAGTACTACTTATGTAAAACTGTGCTTGGGGTAACTGTATAGTAATTAAGTACATAAGAGTAATTAAGGATTTCTGTGACTCTAATTATCAATCCTTAGTACTCTACAGGCCTTAAGAATACCAGAGTTGATACTGAAAAAGACTACTGATTATGGCTACTGGTAACATCAGAATAGCATTAAGGAGACTCACTAGCTCATTTCTTTTGTAGATACGTCATGAGTTTCACAGTGACGTTGATGACATTTGATTTCTAATCATTTATGTGTGTCTTCCTGGGATTTCAGAGTTATGACATGCTCACACTCAACTTATTTTGCAATGTCACATACGCAGATTTGACTTGGCCATGAAGGGGGAGTATGTTGACTTGTCTTTTAAAAATGCTTTGAAAGTTAACCTTTAAGGACTTAACATTCTAAATCCCCAGCAATGAGATCGGTCATGGCAGTAACACAAAGAACCCCCTTCCTGGAAAGAGCCACTGTGCAGTTGTGGTCAGTAATCAGCCAAGGAAGAAGAGATACATCGAACTCCTACCTGCCACAGCATTCTCATTTACATTGAGTGTGATTTCCAGAGCTGGAAAGATATGTTGGTTAGAACAATCCATTCACAATGTGTTTTGTTCTTTGAGGCCTGTCCATAGCTGGAGACCCTTTGTTCCCTATGCATTCAATCTGAACTGGGTTGACAAGCTTACAGCTACATACTGAGACAGGAAAATGCCACTGTTGTCTGGCCTCTGTCTGGCTAGCTTCTTTGGGGGCCCAGAGACAGGGCATATTTTAAATTATGAAAAAGACAGCTCACAAACCCCAGGGGCTGTGACCAAAAGCAAAGGCCCCTACTTCCCACTGCTACTGCACTGGCATCAAATAGCCTCATGGTGTTTTCCTAATGAAACCAAATAACTGGACCATGGTTGATGGGATGCTGGCAACTGGAAACTCCAAAGGAGTGAAAGATAAAGAGTAAGCAGCAGAAGCCTGAGAGGCACCCAAGAGGTTGGAGGAGATGAGGCGAGCCCTTAAAATAGTGACTGGTTTCCAAGAGGTAGAATGAATGTATCTGTGTGGCAGTTAGGCAGAACTGCCCATATTACAGATTAGAAAAGCACTAGAGAGAATGTGAGGCAAATTTCCACTGTATGTGTGTGTGTGTGTGTGTGTGTGTGTGTGTGTGTGTGTGTGTGTGTGTGTGTGAGAGAGAGAGAGAGAGAGAGAGAGAGAGAGAGAGAGAGAGAGAGAGAGACAGAGAGAGAGACAGAGAGAGAGACAGAGACAGAGAGTGAGTTTGTGTGTGCACACACGGGCATGCACAAGTGTCCAATAAACTCAGTTTGGGCTACATTTGTTCTCTGTCTTCTCTTCCAGGTGATAGCTGAAGATGTGTAGAACACTGACATTTCTGAGGAGACCAGGATGATGTGGGAGTCCCCTTTCAAGGTAACAAAGTAGAAGATGGTCCAAGAGGAGCCGTTGGCTCAACTAAGCTGTCCCTTTATCCAGCATGCTCTTATATAGCCCATCTTGTCATATAAGAATGGTGAACTTGTGCCCAGCTGTTGCTACTACACCACTATAAATAAACTCTGGAAGCTCCTACTCAGTACAAATGCTTCTATGAAACAGCTGGTTCTTCAGGAATCCAGTTCTGACCAGCATACTCAAATCCAAGAACAGTGGTAACACACCATACAAAACGATGTTGGGTGGTCAGTCTAGAGTGACTGCAGACTTCTGAGAGGTTATCAAAAATCCACAAAACATGGGCAGAGTGAATAGCGCATGTGGTAAAATATTTGCCATAAAAGCATGAGGATTCAAATGTGGATTCCTCATATCTACATTTAAAGAAAAATACAGGTGCTGCTGTGCACAACTATAACCACATGTGTTGTGAGGTACAGAAGCAGTTGGATCCCCAGAAATGATCAGCTGGTTAGTCTAGCCTATTGCGATCACTGGGTCTCATGAGACACCCTGTCTCAAAAGGTAATGAGAAAGTTAGCCTTCTAGCTTCTATGTGTGCACATACCCACAACATATGTGCACAATCACACAGGAACACATCCACATAAATACATGACTATACCACACAGACACAGGCACAGGCATGTACACACACACCAGGGAAAACCACAAAGAAGTAGGACACATAGACTGCAGGAATTCTGCATATGGTGTGTAAAAGGGAGAGTCAGAAGCTGAGGCCCACACAAGCCTAGGCGTGCACTTGTCTTGAGCAGGAATCCCCTGGGGTTGTGCTCATTTCTAACTTTCTTAAGAAAGCACAGAGGGCTTCTGCCTGCTGCAGCACCTACTCTCGTGTGTCTTTCCATTTCTTCTTTGCGATTCCACCCTTCTCTCTTCAGAAAGATTGTGAACACACACAATTCCACATGAGTTCTCTATCATGCCTCTAATTTCCCAGTTGCATCTGAGAGATGAGAACTCCCTTCCAATCACTGGTTTGAGGGATCCAAACAGTGCCATCTAGTTCTGATAGTCAGGAGCTTAAGTTTTCTGCCTATCTTTAGCCACCCTCTGCACAGGGTGACTGTGCTGAGTGTGAAACATTGTTCTTTTCTGAGCCCACCTTGTTCTCCTGAACCCTCTTCTCTACTTTGGGCTTAACCTGTGCGGCCAGCAGGATGCCAGCTCCCAGCGTCTCTCTTCTCTGCACGCTCCACCCTGACATTTATGTCCTTTCTTTTGCCCTCCTCAGGAGGGAATGGCATTCCCCCATACCTGCCCTGTGAACTATTCATCTTCAAACTCCTTTTCAGCTATGATCTCTATAAATCCTTTGATAACATCTTCCATATATGCATCACGTTCCCTTTCCCCCTTTCAACCACGGCAGTGTAGCAGCCATTAAATGGCATTCTCTCGTTGCCTAGTACGTAGAGAAAGACCAACAAACACCCGACGGACTGGACTTGGCCTCTCCGTGATGCGTCCAGAAGCAGGAAGACTGTGAAAATGCTTTTCTAGGAATTCCCATGGCATTTGAGCAAGGAGCAGTGAATAGGGCATTTAAAAAGAAATTATCCATTAGCACCATAACAAAATGTACAAATATCAACTCTCAGGCAACTAATCCGGGCAAAATTCTGAAGCTTGCCTGGGCAAGAGAATTCGCCTAACGAGAGAAAAGAACAGGCTTACGGGATTGGAAAGAGTGTCCTAATGTTGACATCTGAAAGAAAAGCTCAAATGTCCTGAGAAGTTGCCTTAGAGATATCTCCCAAACAGAGACTGGAAAATTCTATCCACAGTCAAACATTAAGAAGAAAGGACACCTTATCCTCTTCATGAATAAAGGCAATCTGAATGGATGGAGCAGATGCTCAATCAATAAAGCCCTGGTGAGGAAACACGAAGGGATGTTGGTGTTAATCCTTACAAGGTGTGTCGTGTACCTCTCACAAAAGCACAAGTTCGGCACACAGTGTCCAAGTTCAGGACCAATTAGTGGATGACTGGCAAAATTCAGAGGACCTTCTTTTGCTCCTTCATCAGCAAGACCAAAGCCCCCTGAATTCTGACCTTCTAATTTTCACATAAGACAATCACACTAAGGAGTTCCACTGCACCCCCCCCATCCCGCCCCAAGGAGAGCTGTAAACTCCTGTTTCTTCTGGTGCGCCTTTGACCTGGAATGACACCGAGTATGAATTCAGTTTGGAAATGTGGCCCTCTCGCTAAGCCCACATGGCTCGCCAAGGCAGCGATGCCCAGACATTTCATATTCTCACATGTCTCAGCTCCCGTCGGTACAGATGCAGGAATGACATCTCTCTCTGACCTCTACACCTGCTGCAGGTCTGAGGGAGGAGGTGGGCTCATGATGCTCTTCAAAGCCATGAATAAAGGCACAAAGACTCACAGTAGCCACTGGGTTAGAAACTCTGATACAGTTTGTGGCTTTTCAAAACATGGTGTTTTAATAGAGGATGAAGTCCACGTGTCAGTGGGATACCATGTAACTCCACCCAGGAAATGTGAGACACAAAAGGGAATAGTGTCAGCTCATAAATACACTTGGGTAAGAAGGTTCACTCTTCTCTCAAAAACAGCATATGCATTTTGTCCTCATCTAAGGACTAGTTGATAAGAAATGCTTGCATTTAAAACTTTCAAGGATTTTTTTTCCTCTCTCAGAAACCTGTTCAGAGAAGGAAGACGCTTCACCGCGTCCCTAACCCTGCACAGGTGGCTAAAGAACGGCCAGTTTCTATGGAATCTCATCGCAGTAGCAACTTGGCCATCTTCCTGAGCAAATTAGGATTTCTCATTTTCTCTATCTATATACTGAACCTAATTTATGGCTGATATTATCTGTTTCTCACTGGCTATAGAAGTTTTTAACAATTAAGAAAGTAAAAGTTTTCTTTTCGTTTTAAAGCCCAACATTTTCAAGCTGAAAATATACTCATTATTTAACTTTCAAAGAAGAAATGTAGAGAAAGAGTATTTTGACAAAATAACAGAGAGAATGCTCCCTGAGTCCTCTAAGTTTATTATTTATTTGCTGAATGAGAAGGTGCCAATTACTTATCCAGTAAATACTTATTGAATGCCTATTTGCATCAAGTCCTATGCTTAGCCTGGGGCTACAAACATGATCCTTGTTCTCAGAGCCTAATAAAGAAAGGGGAGGGAGAAGGAAGCAAGGAAGGAAGGCCCACTCCTGAGCCTGGTGTTCTTCTTAGGCTCTTGTTACAGTGATGGAAGGCCAGAGACGTCCACATGGGAGTTGTGAACCCAGGCGTAAATCCCTGCACATACACATAGAGCTCAGAGCCCGCAGGATTCCCATACAGACTGGTCTCCCTCATAACCCTCTTGTAAAGTTCTGTTGCAAACTAGGGTTCAGGGAGGCAAGTATTAGCCCAATTAAAAACAATCAGCATTTTAGCTAAATTTCTTTCTGGTTAGTTTTTTTTTTACACACAGGTAAAGTTGTAATGTTTTAAGGAAATTTTTTAAAAATTTTCATAGCTGTAAGCAAAGCAGGATATACTACATTTGACTGGACATGTGGCATGGCCGACTGTGAACTGCCCCATTAGTCTGATTGGTACGACTACGGGATGTCATTGAATGAGGAATATAGCCCGGTTTCAGCCACACTAAAATTCAGACATTAAAACAGTGTTTCATGGAGGTGACCTACTCTGATTACCCTGACTTCTACAGAGCCATGGCCATGTTGCCAAACCTCCTACCCAGAGGGGTGCTAGCAGCTCTCCAGAATACAGCTTCATCAGAGAAGCTGCGTGACTGCCAGGAAGAGAACTCCTTTTTCCCTTTTTATACACCTTGTGCACCTGTAGCAGGCACTTAAAAAATCATTTCCTGATGTAATACATGTGCAAGAAGATGTTTGTAAGAAGAAGGTGGAAGGCAGAAATTACCACTGAACGGACAAGTCTAAGCTTTGTTGGGAAACAGCAGACAAGCAGGGAATGGGGGAGATGGAAGGAACTGGCCCAGAGCCAGTGACCCTGGCTTTTCGATGTCACCCTTGCTACAGATGAGCACATCATTTTCTTGCCTTCTCCCTGATGCTTAGGACTCAGCTTTGAACCTCTTGATCAAGTTTAGTACAATACTGTTGGAGTCTACTATCTAGAGACCGTATTCACACTCAGAATAAACACTGTCTTCGGACACCATCCATTAATTCCAATCCTATATAATCCTATATAAATATATGATACCAATGAGAGGAGGGAGATGACTCATTTCTAGAATCATGTGGAGTCTCAATGTACAGTATCATTTCTGCTTACATAGAATTCTGACAACAGGAGACAAAAACTTCTGGAGTCTATATGGCCTGGCATTTCCGTTTTCTGTGAAAGTCCACTAGAGTATGTGCTTGAACTGGCAAAAGGAGTTTGATTAAAGAAAAGAAATTGAGGCAGACTCGGTCCTCAAGTGTGGTCCTTGCTGAGCATAGGACTGACACAGGATGTAAGTCACTGTGATCTCTCTTTTCCTTATGTTCTTTTCTTCCTGTGTGAATATACAGTCATTAGGAGACATGAAGAATTGTTCTGAGTTCCCTAAGAGATATGCTGATGGGTCAGACAACCCTGGCCTCAGCAGCAAGGCTATATTAATAAAGATGATATGTTTTACTCAAATGAGCTACAAGATGGAGAGAATGAAAGAAAGTTCTAGCAAAGAAACAAAACCAAGATGAGACACATGAAGTTCAGGGTAGGCCAGGGGAGGTGTCACACAGGGGAACCAGGGAAGACTTTGATCTGGCTTATGAGAAGTAGCCAGCAGACGTGGACAGTGGTCCTTCCCTGGCCTCCTTTCGCACAGTCACCTGATCACTTAGGAGTAGGGTGCTATTGTAGAGCCTACTCTTGAGGTGTCACCACACTGGGAACACCAATTGCCTTGGTCTGGCAACTATGGGTGTCATAAGTCAGGTTGTCTGAGAAAAATACCGTATGATTTCATGCTGAAAAAGGGTGCTGTTTACACCCTAAGTCTAATGTAAAACAACATCTGAGACCCACATCTGGTCCCTAGGATACCGTTTCAGGACTCCCAGAGCCGCCAGCTCCTGCTTACCGTGGACATGGATACCATTTGACTGAAAAGAAGAGTTGGTTTCTGGCTGGTAGGGCTTCAGGAGTGAGGTTGGCGGCTGCTGGGCGTGGGGAGCCTGTGCTCTCTGTAGCAGTGATGGGGGAGCTGGAACTCTTCCCGGGCTGATGTGGTGAGGAGATGGAGTCGGAGGTGCAAACCTGGGAAAACGATTACAACAGGCAGCATGACCAACTCTTCAAAACCTTCTAAGTCCCCGTTCTGGCCCTACAGAAGTATGACAATATGCTGTTTCAAAAACCCTTCATAACCCTCCTCTCTCCTGTCCAACCACCAAGTGCTCCTCTGACACATGAAGGGAAGAAAGGACGCCAATAAAGAAAACCTTAGTCACAGTTTGGGTTTGTCAAGCTTCTTAAACTGCATTTCAAATCCTCTGGGTTTTGTGAAATTCAAAGCACATCTTTTGCCAGGCCCTTTTCCTGCTAATTTTAAAACCCGTTCACATTTTAGGGGAAATTCGATTCATATGTTTCTGAGTCATTTACACTTAGCTCATAAACATTTTGTTTTGTAAGGCACATCTGAAGTCCAAGAAGTGTTACGGGTCCTTCTTATGACCTCCTCTAACCAGCGTCTCCTTAAACAATACATTCTCTTTGGCCAAGAGTAAAATAACTTAAACCTCAAAGGTCAAATGTGCCTTGAAACGCAGAACCTGAGGGTCGGCTTGGGTTCTGTGCTGGGCAAAGTGCATTCCTGATGGTGTAGAGGGAATGCACTGTGGCATTTTTGTAGTACCATGTAACAAGCCCAAGATTGTTGGGTCTTTTGGTTTTGTTGAATGTAATGCCTTGCATACGCTAGGCGAGCACTCCACCATTGAGCCCTATCCCCAGCCGCAGCCTCAGGGTACTGGTTTCTGAAAGGAGATATACTGGTATTTAAACAAGGAGAAATCACCAAGGAACCTTGGACAACTGTATATTTATCTTCTCATTGTGAGGGAAGACTCTGAGTCATGAGATTTAGAATGGCATTTACTGTCTAACAATGGCGAAGGACAGTAGACTTGAGAGAGTATCCTTACAGTACAGAAATTAACAGGATGCTTAATTTTTTGGTTCAGCATGGGACAGTGATACTCACAGTAAAGAAGTGAGGGTCTTTCAATGCCATGAGGATAAGCAGCAAAATAATTCTGGATAAAAGCATACTAGCAATGAAGTATGCAACCTCTCCAAAGCTCATCAACATGAAAATCTTTAGTTAGTTCCTCTTTATACTGTGCACAAGTTAAACTTCATTTTGAACTAGCAAATACAGGTCATCAGCAGTGACATAACTTCTTTTACGGAACAATTGACTCCACAAGGCTGGGCTCTTGTGTAAGGACATAGCTGAGAGAGGGGTAAGGTGCAGTAGACACACTTACGAAGTTAATTCTAAAGGTCCTGAAGCAACATCTCTCATGAAGAACTTCAACATTTATGTTAAGGGAGTAAGAGAGGATGGGAGAAAATGCCATGTTCACTTTGCATTTCACATCTAAGAAAGTTTCAGGGGAACTAAGAGGAAAATAGGGGACTCAAAGGGAAGAGGTTCAGAGTATCTCAGCAAACCAGATGTGATGGAATGTCTATCAACTGGTCACTTAGGATTTTATTCTATGGAAGGAGAGCAGCAGCTGCATGTCCTGTGCTGGTAAATATGCCCTTTTCTAAGCACATCTCTTAATTGGAATTATCCTGAAAGGCAATGCTGAGTGGCCCAGAGAGAAAACACAGCAAACAAATCCTGGCACTTCCCTGAGAACATCTAGTAAAACACATACGCCATGATTCCCCATATGGAGGCTATTTTCTGGTGGAACATGTCCTTATTGTGTCTCCAAAGTAGCTTTGAGCTTGTAGGAGAGGAATGAGAAATTATGAAATCATAGAGTTTGAAGAGATGGAGTCCACACTGGCATCCAATCCTAGAAGGCTCTGTTCTTATGGTCCTCCAGGTTAGAGGGAGAAGGGATTTGAATAGCAAGGTGACCTATGTCATTATCCCACGGCCACACCAATATTTCGACTTTGGGAGACAAAATAAGATTCTTTGACTCTCTTGTGTCTTTTTCACTTCTTTATTTGAGAACAGAAGACACAAGGAGCTAGTATATTCTCTGGTCTTTCCTTCTGGTACTTCTGCCATCTTCTGTCAGTCTATGACTGAAGGAGCAAAGCGATGGAGAGTAGCAGCAGACAAGTTGGGACTATCTGGGGACTCCAGTACAATCTGAGGGCATAACATAACCCCAAACAACACGATACACCTGACTCACATGAGACGAATTAGTAAGGAGTAGAAATGGTGAGGGACAAAGACTACAGAAAGAGCCCAAGGTTCTTTCTTCAGAGTGAAGTCCTACTGCTTTTATCATTTGCACTGGTGTCGTCAATGTTAATTGTGATCACTAACTAGAAAATGGAGACTACACAGATCCAAGAGTATAACTTATTAAAATATTTTGTCATCTATAACATAGATTATATTACACTAGATACAGATTCTGTATGTGCTCATTCCAAATTATCCTTACCTATTCATACAAGTTCCTGGTCATATTTTCTTGGCTATTACATATTATTCAATACATTGATAAGGATAAACAAAGGGGAAAACATGGTAGGCATATACTGAGGTTTTAATATTATTTCATGACCGAGGACAGTAAAATATTATGCCTTCCACTTAACTTACACGTGCTCTTTGCAAGTCAGAGATGTCCTCTGTATTTGTCATGTAGATGAGATTACATAGCACGGAGGTGACACATTTGAAGACAAAAATCTTGCCTCCCATAAAATATTAATAAAAATTTAAATACAAATTCCTCTAAGTGAAATAGACCTCTATAAAGAAGTCTTTGATTTAAAAGGAGTCCCTACAGAAGTTTTAACTTTTGCATCTACAGAGAAAGTACTTTTGATGAGAAGTGATTGTATTGACTGCCAGGAATATGGAAACACGTAAGAATTAATAGCTTAAAATCCTAGCACAAGAAATCTCTTTATAAATAGTGAGTTTAAAGCACAGAGGCAATTTATACAAATTTACAAGAATCAGTTAAAAAAAAACATTGTTATTTTCATTCATGAATTTTTAGAATCACTTTTACTTCTGCCTAAAACCACCATGCAGTATTTTAACAAAAGCCACGGCCTCTCTGTTAATGTGGATGTTTTCAGTTTGCTGCTAACCTGCTCATGGTAGAGAAGAACAGGTAATTAAGATCAGAGGTTATGTCAGAAGGGGAGTATGAAGCTGAAGACACAACCCTACAGTTAGAAGCAAGGGCCCCAGACACAGCTGTAAACAAGGCACCAGGAAGACAGATGTTACAAGTTTGACTCAAGAATCCACAGAACCCAAGAAGCCCAGCAGTTTTAGATCACTTCATGCAAGAGAAAAAAACCATAGGGTCAGAGAGGATCCCAAAGCTCGTGAGTGCCACTACCTTTCAGGCTGCAGGGAAGGGAGGCCTCACTAACTTCTCTTCCAAATGTCTGCAGCTATTTCCCAACCCTGAGCATCGGCCTGTATCAAAATGACTATGTTCTGAGTGTTTTGATCAGAAAAGCCTGAAGGATGTATTTATGTGGCGATTGACGATGACGATGACGATAGTGTAGAAAATGTTTCTTGATGCTAAAATAATCAATGCTGATGACAGGTTATAACTATTGGTATTTTTTTTTTCTTCTACAGAGTATTTTACTCTGCAAATATGTCAGATCAAGGCAGCATTATGCTAATTCTGAGTTACACTATATTCAAGAGGCATAAGAAAGATCTTCTGTATACCAACTGAGGATTCATAGTGGTCATTTCGGAGATTTTCTTCCAGTTAGGCTGCTAGTGTCTGCTTATGCTTTTCATAGGACCTCAAAAGAGATGACTACTATAAAAATAGGCACATAACAGACTAGGTGGGGGGGCTGAGGGGTGGTGGTGAATCCCTGCTTACCAGAAACAGAACACACAAAAGTAAGCCAGAACTGAGTCAACCATTTCCACTCCCGTGGTGGGGAGTTGGTATGACCTTATAATGAGCAATGGTTTGCTAAGAAGAGGAGGCAAGGGGGAGGCTTTGAATCCTCATAAATGATCCTTTTTGCACAAGGAGGACTTCAAAGGTTCTTGTAAATGCTCATTCATGTACACCTCAAGAAACAGCTGATCGCTTGGCTACACTCCTGCCTTTCAGCGCCTGCCTCCCTTTCCTGCCTTCTCTGCCCTACTTTCACTAACATCAGGCTTCCCACGTGGCAGCAAGCAGGCCAGCACAAAGCGCTCACCCTTCCTTCAAGATGTAGCACTGAATCCTAGACTATCACAAGACAGTAGGTCCCAAGGGGGACAAGCACAGTTAAAGTTCACATACAGAAACCTGCGAAGGGATGGAGAAACAGAGGATGCAGAAAGATAGATGGGTCAGGAGCACAAAGGCTTGGACTCCAGTGCTCTCTTACTACATAAGGAAGTCTGAACAAATCCTCCAACTCTCCAGGCTTCCGTAGAAATGTAAGACAAAGATAGCCCAACTTCCCTCAGAATTGCAAAGTATGAGATAATTCTTTTTTTTTTTTATTTCATTCAGGAGATATAAACTATGCTCTGGGCAAGCTGGTATAAGCACAAAGTGGGGGGAGGGCGGTCAACTGAAGATCCAATACAAAGACTAAGTAAAAAGACAGTACTTCACTAGCAAGTGAGTGTAAGAGAAAAACAAAAAAACAGAAGATATGGTAACATTGCGCAGAAGATTACATCTGGAAATCAGGGATAACAAAGAACTTAAGACTAGGAATGTCTGGCAACTTCCAGGTGATCAGTGCATGCTTAGGAAATGGAGAACTAATCTAAACAGAGTGGGCATGTAGGGAGTAGCAGTTCTCAACCTGTGGGTTGTGTGACCCTCTTTTGGGGTGGTCTAAGACCACTAGAAAACAGGTATTTATAGTTATGATACATGACAGATGCCAAATATAACAGTAGCAAAATCAGAGTTATGAAATTGTAATGAAATAGTTTTATGGCTAGGGGCCACCGCATCATTAGGAACTGTATTAAAGGGCCACAGCATTTGGAAGGTTGAGAACCACTGATGTAGGTCATCTCTGGCATGTGTTTTTAGTGAGCTAGAGCCTAAGAACTGCCCAAGACTATGGACCTGGTGTTATGTTAGACCGCTCAGGGAAGGCTTGGAACCAAAAAGAAATCCAAGGAAAACCTTTTTGTCTTGACAATTCCAGTATGGGGATGTGACAATGACCTTTCTGGTTCATTTTCTAGTTGGAGGAGCAGTGAGTCTTGGGGTCTCCAAGGGTCTGATTTCTTGGAACTGACTTAATATATCAGTACCATCATGGACCACTCCAGGTGGAGGGGATCTGGTACCATTTTTGGATGAGAGTAAAGGAGGTCAGGAATGGGGAAGGTACTTCCCTACCATGGCAGTCTACTCCACTGAGCGTACTTTCTTACAGTAAGTCATGACACTTCTCTCCTGGGATTCAAACAAGTCAGTGGGGTTTGTTTTGTCCTCTTTGTCTTACACTGGAGCTATAAACCTACTAAAGAAGGAGGAATGCATGTGAAGAGCTTGGCTCATTGTACTTACACAAAAATATTATTGATCTGCTGCCTGGGAGCAGAACTAATGGATACAAACTGGCCTATGATGGATCTGTGCAAGGACGTTTTTTTTTCTTAAAGGAATTGTAGAGTATAATATGTAGGGATTTTAATCTGTGAAAACTAATCAATGAAAAAGGGCTTGCTGTTGGTCTACTGCAGGATGGGAGGATGAGGGGAGAGGGAGAGGGAGAAGAAATCCTTTTCAAAACCTAAAAAGAAAAGCATAGTTTTAAGGATTTCACATCTGATTTAACATCTTTAAAAAAAAAAGGTCCAATAATAATACCACACTTTGTATAGCCAGACAGCTCTCCATTTTAGTAGACTTTAATGGTCTTTATAACGATTTATGAATCACTTCATGAATTCCTGGCTGATTCATCTGGGTGACTATAGTATCTACTTATACTTCCCTTCTGTCTCACAAAAGAGACACTTGGACTCAGTTCAATCCAGATTTGTCCCCAAATGAATCACAGCACGTTACTGGGGGAACTGCAGATTGAATTTGGCTTCTGGGACAATTGGGGGCAGCTTTCAGTAATGAAGAAACGGCTGCGGAGAGGTCTGGGTAATTGCAAAACCGTCCATCTGGGCAGGACCAATGCTGGTTAAGAGCTGTGTGTCCATCTAAGGAGTTGGTCTTCAGTCAAAGAGCCAAATCGGTGCCTTGGAACGGAGTAGAGCTTCTGTCTCCTCACAAACAGCTGGGTCAATAATTACTGCAAGAACATTCATCAAACCAGAGGGGCCCAAGACTTAAGAATGACCCTCATGCCTCCAAGGAACATGATTTGAGGACTGTGGGCGAAATGATCAGACATCTTTAAATGGCGATTCAAACGTATATATTAAAAAGTGAGCATTTATGAGAGTGGAAGCGCCAATGTGACCCGCAGGAGAGCTACTCCATGTGGGAACAGGGAACAAGCTGTAAAGTCAGGAAAACATTCAGTGCCAAAGACTCAGAATTAAACATAAACATATATATTTTCTGGTAAACTCTGAAGTGATGCCAAGGATATTGCTGTTTTCCTTTGTGGAAAATGGGGGAGCAACGATCTACGGTATACAAGAACAATGAATCCTGCAAAAGCAAGAGCTGAGATTTCTGAAATATCTGGACTCTAGGACTGGCTGTGACTCAGTCACTTTTTCTCTTTCAGAATCTCCTGTGAATGGTAGGAAAAATAAATGTCCGATTCTGCCAAGATCTCCTTTCAAAAGAGTACTAAACCAAAAGAAAATTCTATCAAGGGTAGTCTTGGACATTTGATTTAAAAATATGTTCTGAAAAGGGAATTTCTGCAGTGCTGTGATTCTACTTGGGTTGCTATGAGTGCACTCGACCAAGTGGGTTAACTCACTGCCCTACAGCCGGGAAGTGTTAATGATTAGCATGGCCACCGTATTCAATGTGTCTTCTGACAGAATGCATTCTGAAAGAGAAGCATCCAGAAGAGACAAAAATGAGAATTCTAGACAAGAAAAAAACTTTTTTTCCTAAACATGAGAAACACATGATTATCCTAAACCTTTCTGCATGGCTTCAAAATGTAAACTCTTTCTTCTTTAAAGTCTATGCAACTTTGAGGATCAAATTTAAATTGTTCAGTAATTGACACGCACTATTTGGATGTAGCTTCTTTCCATCTTTGAAACATCAAGTAACTATGAAGAGGTGCTTACTGCCTTCTCTGGAAAGTGATGCTCAATACTGACGACAGAAGTGGACCTGAGGACTCACTGTTTCAAAGGCCACAATCAACCAGAAAAGGGCTTATGGTTCTTCTGGGTGGACAGAGAATAACTTCTTGGCCATTTATTTTCAATTTGCATCTGGAGCACCTTCATCCAACAATATACAAGGACAAGTACTGAGCAAATGCTGGTCACTGATACCCAAGAATTACTCAGTAGAACACACCATTGCTCCCAGAGACTGAGATCCCTACTTAGTGTCAGTTACTGGGCCTAGGTAAATGAGTCATTTGCTCAACTGAAATACATCTTTGGATATTGCATTTGTTTCTGTTTCTGGAGGGAAACATCTACTCTAGAAGAGAATACATATTGAAGAGAATGTCCCTAAATTGACTAAAATGTGGATTGTTTTCTTCTTACTTCTAATTACACAGAAAAGCAACCAAAGATTTTTTTTTCAGAAAAAAAAAGGCAAAAAAATAAAAAAAAGACTCACCTAAAAAACACTGTATCTTAGTGTCTGTTCACCTTGATAGTCTCCTTTCTGACCAACAAACAGATAACCCCTCAACTGCGAAAAGATGGGAGTGTCTCTGAGCAGTCAGTGCCCTCACTTAGGGAGAGAAATGACTTCATGCCTTTAGATCACATTGCCAGAACAGGAAGTGAAGGCTTTCTCAAGAGTGACCTGTTCTACATCAGAGAGGAAGAACTTAGGACTATGTGAGAGCACTAATCAGGCTGGAAGACAGGATCTGTATAATCTGTTGAAGAGAACACCCTGACAAGTTTGAATAATACCATGGCCTAGCAAATAGTACCATACTTCTGTTGCTTTGTGTATTAAAGTACGGATGGTAGAAAAGGAATTCTATCTTACTTTAAGGCATCTTTCTTACAGTTATGACTCACCTTCCTGACAGAAAATCCCAGGGAACTAAGAAAACATCATCTTGGCCTTAACAGGAGATGGATTTGTTTGGAATGTGAGAATAAAATAAAGATGGCTGACTCGGTTTCTAGAGTCCAAGTGACCTCTTTAGCATTTAAAAAAATAGTAACTTTTGTGGACATCTTAATACTTGATTTTGATGTGTGGTTACATTTAAGATGAAATGATAAAACAGTGTGTTTCAGAAATTAAAGAAAAAAACATGGAAAAATAACCCAATGTGATTAACTACTGGAACCAGAAGGAAGCTGTTTGCTTAGTAAGTGTATGAGAAGCCTCACAGCAAGATCTCGAGCAGGGACTGAAGTGACTCAAAAGAGAAGGTGGCAGAAGGACAGAAAGCAACCACACACTCTTGGTTACTGTTAACTTGTCCAGAAATAGTAAAGTCATCATTGCCGTGGAGTTCCTACCCCTAACTCCACTCTCCTCATGCACATTCCACAGATCTCTCTGGAAGCATGGAAAGCTTAGGATGGGAGAGGCAATTGGCACCTTCACAGTTTCTGCTCTCAGAGAGACCTAGTATAATGGAGTGGACATAAATCCATAACAACGCCAGGCAATGTGCTGGCAAAAGGAAACAGCGTAGTCAAGCAACACAGCAAAGCTGGCTGGGGAAGGCTTCTCTCAGGCCAACATCTAGGCTCATACCTGTAATCCCAGTACACAGAGGACAGAGGCAGGACAATCATTTTGAGTCTGAGCCCTAATTTACCTAGCAAGCTCTAGATTAGCCTGGGCTACATGAGGATCCATTTCAAACCAACAATCCCTCTCAAACTAATAAAGGCTCACCAAATGCCTCTAAAAAGGCACAGTTTGAACAAACAATGGAAAGAAAAGACATCTTCACGCCGAGCATCATCGTGATGATCTAGTGTCTCAGGATCAGTAGCTACAAAGGCCTGGAGGCAAGACAAGTCAGTTGTCTTTAAGAACAGCATGAAGTCAGGTAAAGCTTCAGCCTATTAAACAAGGGTAGCAATGGAAGGACACTTGGCTGGAGCCTGACCACAGAGGACATCACATCTTGGTATGATTCAGGAGAAGACAGAGAGGAACAAATGACTTATTTACATTTTAAAGGACAGGTCTTAAGGCACAGAGCAAAGGCTGATGAGATGGGGTTGGAGGACTGCTGTGGACAGGCAAAATCAGTCACAGAGAGGACAGAGCTGCTGTACTTGAGATGGCAGGTCAGGTGGGTGTCCAGAATGGACTGGAAGAATGGTGCTGAAGTCCACTGACAGACTGAGTTAATAAGATGTAAAAGAGGAAGGGAGAAGATCAGAGGTGAGCCCTAGGCTTTTCAGGTCTTAAATGGTAAGTTAGAGTTAACTCTTGATTACATTATAAAGAAATATACCAAAGCCTGAGAGTTTGAGGGGCATCTGAATCAAAGATAAGTCAGGGAAGATTACAAAGCCAGTCTAGCAATGGGGTTTTCTCAATCTGTCCATTCATATTTTTATGACAGGAATTTTCAAACTGTGATGTGTGTGTGTGTGTGTGCGTGTGTGTGTATGTGTGTGTGTGTGTGTATACATATATACATATATATATGTATACACACACACACACACACACATATGAGCATAGGAATGGAAGGAGATTTTAGACTTTTCCTCTCTTACAAAATGCCCATGGATATCATCTTTCTAGAAAACATCAGATATCCTCAGTAGATGCTAAGTGAAAATAACATCTTGACTTCTACTATAACTCTCTGATGCTGGCATCGTCATCATCCAGTTGTAGAGTCTGCTGCTATGGTGCTCACTTGTGTCACATGATCATTAGAATCAAGATTGATGGACATTAGTTACTGTCTATGTTTATTTGTTGCCCTCTGGGTTAGGAATGTTTCTGTGAACATGACAAAGTATCTGCCATACATGCCAGGTGTCACGCAGTGATGAGCACTGAGTAAATTATATCTATGTGAGGATGCACACAGTTGTGTGGAGGACTTGTCGCAGGAGTCAACTCTCCTCTAATATAATAGACAAGCAAGGTCGACAAGTGCTTCTGCGTCCCAGACCTTTGTTACTCTCTCTAACACAGAGATAATTTTCAATTCTTTTTTGACACTTGGGGACTCTTCAAAGACCTGAAAAGCCATAACTATGTAGCCAACATTCTTGGAATGGCACAGAACAAAATGATCCTTTCAAGTTGTACTAGAAAGTAAAATAACATCAACTCCACTGTCTTGAGTCTAAGAGTTTCAAAGGGCAGCCTTTGTCTGACTGAGGACCAGATGAAACACTTTCCTGTTCCCTGTTATTTCTTTTGGAAGATACTGAGAATTCTCTGTAGGTGAAGATCAGACACATTTAGAATGAATGCTACAGTCACTATGGTTTTCTATTGGCCAAATGATAAAATCTTGTTCATAAGAAGCTCAAACTCCTTAGAGTGGCTAATACCAGGGAACACTCAGTTCCGTGCCCTGCCCTAGTCATGCTTCTTACTGTCCCTCTTGATGTTTGCACACACCCTTACTGCCTAAAGACCACTGACTTTCAGGGGAGATCGTGCTTCCTCTATTGCTTCCACTTCCATTTTGAGAATAGATGCTCTTGCTCTGTGCCTCCAAAGCCACTGTATCCCCCTTTCTTTCTTTAGTTTTCAAGTTTATCATGCCCTATTGGCTTGGCTGTCCCCCATGGTGTATTCAATGTCCACTGTATCTCATGCCTCATGATTACCACCCTAGTGAAAGACTCAACGGAACCAAAGAGCCCTCAGGGTTAGGATAGATCCTGTTAAATTTTAACATCTTGCTAGATTTTTATGAGTACTGAACGCACACTAGGACATTCAGAAGACTGAGGCTATGAAGAAACTGTGTAGACGAAGACACCAAGACGAAGACATCAAGATAACCATTTGCTCAGGAGCAGGACTAGGAGAGCAACAGGCCTGGTTGAGAGGAATTCTGAAGCTACATATGCAGGCCATAAGAAAGCACCACACCTCTTAGCAAAGTGTGTGTGCCTAAATGTGTGGTGGACTGGCTCCTAGGAATTGCATCAAAGTATGCAGGAGGTATATGATGGCAGAAACATTTGAAATCAAGACCACTGTCCTTTTAACAAACAACAACAACAACAAAAATCCAAACAAGCAAAAACAAACAAACAAAAAACCAAACCAAAATCATAGAGAATACTATGGATCCCTCCATGGGGCCATGGGTAGGCAGTGACTTCTTGTTCCCTAGACATTCCCCCTCAATGCTCTCTATTCCTTGCTAAAGTGTTGTCAATACATGGCATAGAACTCAGAGCAAAGGACTCTGAAGCTTATGAGGAACCCAGGCTTCTGCTCTCCCAGATCCAACTCAGCTGTATCTGGTAGATCTATGAAACAGATCTTAAGAACCAAGGAGTTCCCCAGGGTATGTGCCTCTGACCCAAGAGAGGGGGAGGTTTCTGGGTTGAGAGAGAACCAAGCTGAGCACTGGAGGCTGCAAAGAGCAGTCAGAAAGGCTGAGTTAAGGCACCGCACCATGAGAGCTACGTGAGCAGAGGGCACAGGCTGGTCTGCCTGGAATGAAGAGCTTCACCAACTGAGAAAGCAGTGAGAGAAATGGTGACCCTTTGACCGTCAGCATCCAGGGGAGTTAGAACATGGTCCCTATGAGCATTAGCTTTGGATAGTCAGAGACATACAAGCCCTAGGTTTCTGGTACTCAGCAAGGACTCAAGAAACTGGCAGTCTGTATTTGGTAAAGGCGATTTGGCTACCTCTTCTAAAATAATGATTCCTAACAGTTTTCTAGTCTTCATCCTTGTGCCAGACCATACATTCTGTAAAGAGACACAATTCTCTCTTTTCCTTTAATCTTCTGGGCCTCAGAAGTCTCAGAAATGGGGCTCAGGAAAGCTTTTATAAGCTCCTCCATTGTGGAGATCCCATATCCCTGTCACTGATACTACAGATTGTGCCATGCCTGTGGCCTTCAGAAGGAAGAGAGGCAGCTTATGCTCTCTTGCAAAAGTGAATGACACAAGCTTAGGTGACTTATCGCTAGGGCTACTAAGATTTCTCCAGTTCAAAATGGTCACCCATAAGTATTTTTTGCATTTGCTGGTATAACATTGACACTATAAAGTCCAACGACCTAACATTTCCAGAGACACGGAGTTCCCCTCAAGGGAAACCACTGTATAGACATAAAGTATGGGTGGCTCATACAACATGACATACTAAAACGCTACTTCCCATAAAAAGTCCAAATCCACATCAGTGGATGGGCTGAGGCACTGTTCAAATCCCTGAAATTACGTGTCATTCAGTTAGTATTTAAAAATAAAAATAGAGTCTCATCAAATTGAGAAAACTTACATTTCTTTTATGATGGTCAGGATGGAAGAACTTGATGTTAGATGGGCAGCTGTGGTAGGCCCCTTCTAACTTCTGACAGTGACTCAGTCCATTTTATTAATGAGCTAAAGCTAAGTAAATGATGAATCAATGCCTGCAAAGCAGGAGAAGATGCCAGTGTCCCACTAAAATCGCAAAGTGTGATCAACCTGTTTCCGTTAAGAAAACTGCTGGAGTTTTTACTGGGGGATTTCCCAGGCAAACAGAGCAAAGATATATAAACCCAGAGCGGAAAGTAAACCCATTTCCTCTCCATGTTTTCATCCTGGTCCCTAGTGCAAACATAGTGAATAACTCAGGGTTTCTTCATGTTATCCTCTTCTCTAACTTGACTGGAAGTGATAACCGACATCTCACATTTGCCCAGTCAGTCAGGGTGGGGTCAGGATACACACCTTGTGGCAAGGGTATGCAGCAAAAGTGCAAACATGTCTTCATTCATCCCCTCGGAGCTACTGTGTCTTCCCATCCTCTTCCTCCTCTCTCCCACCATGGGTACTTACATCACTAATTACTGCGCACTGTCTCGATTCCACCTGTAATCGGTCAGTCACGCTAAGGTATCACATGGTTCTCTGGGAAGCCATGTGTGACCTGCTGTACTCGATGCTGAGCACTGGTTTCAGGCCACCTGCAAACTGTATAAATGCTAAAAGGGATAAGCTCCTCTCAGCTTCCCGAATGCATCAGGACCTGGAAGGACAGACTTCCTGTCTCCAGTGAGCATGAATGTAAGGGGTAGTGACCACTCACATGGTTTTGCTTACATCCTTCCAAGGGAGGCTATGCTTTACCATGTACACAGGACTGTTGAAATAATTCTTACCTTCTGATTCACATTTCTAATGATCCCACACATCCACATGGATCTTTTACCACCTCACAAAATCTCTCTCTCTTTCTCCCTCTCCTCCCCTACTCTTTATTTCCCAAAGTTTATTAAAAGGCAGAGTTTCTAGAGAGAACTTTTCTCTGTTCTTTAGCAAGTCTGCCTCCTAATGAAGCTCTTGAGTGAATTCTCCTCACTTCTCTGTTGTACTTCCAGGCACCACAGTGTTCACGAGGAACCCTACAACAGCTTGACTCTGTAACCTCCCCTATCTCACACCCCAACTGCAAATGCCTTTCTTACGCAGACTCCTCCCTCTCTAATGCCAATCTGATTGTGTATTTCTCCTAACATCGGTTATTTGCTTCCAGTAGGATAGAGCCAACTCCTCAGTTTAAAAACACAAGGCTCCACTGAAGGCAGCCTGTTTTCACCCAACCATCATCCATGTGCATCTTGCTACCCTGAAGGGCCAAGACTTTGTGCTTGCTGCATGCTGTCATTTCCTCCATATCTTGCAGGTGTCCTTAATTCGCCCTGGATGCTGTGCACCTTTACCTATGTGGAGAAAAATTCCTTTTCTCTCGATGCCTATACCACCGTTCCTTTCGCTCACTGAGAAACTGTTTGAGTTTGTGGTTCACAGAAACAGATGCAATTGGGGAGCAGAGGCATGGGAACCCACCATCAGACCCAAACCTCGAAAGCCACTGGAGAATTCAGAAGTAAAAATAATATGGAACATAGAGTTCTTTAGGGATTCTTTTCCCACATAAATTCCTTAAGAGGGAGATACCAACCAAAGGCACTTCATGAACAGTCGCTTTCTGAGAAGTCACATAACATCTTCTGTCACCTTATAATCTTTTCCCATGGTGCTACAGTTGGGAGATGAACAACTGCCCATGCCTGTGTATTGAGGCACTGCGCAGACACCTCCCTGAAGTGCTCCTTGGGAAGGAGGGGTAGAGCTCTGAGGAAGTGGGGTCTAGTGGAAAGCCCTTATAGGGGCAATTGAGAATATTGTCCTCTTCTGTCTCTTTATATCCTAGGCACCAGGAAGTGAAGAGGCCCCCTCTGCCACATATTCCCACCCCGATGAGCCCAGAGCAGGGCCCAGTGACCATGGGCTGAGTTCTCTGAAACCATGAGCCAAGACCAACTTACATGTTTCTCCTTTTTTGTTCCCAGTCATTCTGTCGATGATGGAAACCTGTCTAGCACACAAACTTGTATTGCTATCCGTGTGATTATGGTACCATTCCTATCCAGAGAGCTCCTCAACTCACTGGGAACTGAGTCCCAAAGCAAGATGGAGAAAGGTGGCCAGTATCATTTTGTTTGTTATACATATATAAAAAAAGTAACAGATAACGAGATATTTGGTCCACATACTTGGTGTATGTTACTTTTAAAATGTCACCCCTGGGTAACTCAACCCACCAACAGATTATTAATAAAATTCAGCAACTGTCAGAGCTCTTCTTGGTAGAGGGAGGTTTGGCGGCGACACCTATTATGAGAGAGTGACAGATGGCCTTACCTCTCAGTGCCTGCGTCCACAGCTGTGAGTGGAGGTAACTGGGAGGAGGGGTTGTGGGGGCTCCCCTGTACATTATGTCCCGGAGAAGGGTGACTGACAGGATGTGGGGGTGGCACGGCCCCAGCAGCTGTTCCACTTCGGGTTGAATGATTGCTGGTGAAAATGGGAGCTGAAATCAAGAGAGAAGCAGCATGAGACGGTGCCCTGAAGGAGGCCCACATTTTCAACACCAAAGCTGACAGCGAGCATATTTCAGGGGCTTGTTTGTTTTTCTCTGAGTGCCTTTTAGGGAACAGCTTGCCCCTTCCTGGATACACACAGCTTTTGTTTCTACGGTAGAACAGGTTCCCTGGCTCTTGCGCCTCCATTGCCGTCTCAGGAGCTCTCCCTGAACTTGCTCCAGGTTCACCTCTGCCTCTGAAGTGCTGTGTGCCCTTACCAGCTCCCTATCTGCTCATGACATTTAATTCTGTGCTGTTTGCTTCTATGCAAAGGGCTCTGTGTGCTTTTCAGTCACAGAGGATGATAGTTGCACAACGGCGTGTGCAGTTAGCTGACCGCAAGGGGCTCAGCATGGCCCTTCCGGCTCTTCTCACTGAGCAGCAAGGTGCTGTGGGCCAGGCCTCTGCTCTGTCCGTCACTGCCACACGTCAGCACAAAGACAACAGAACCCACTTGACTGCAGTTCCAACATAGGCTCCTAAACTCTTAACTAAGGGTCTGACAGACAAGCAAACATTTCTGTGATGATGTGATGAATCCCCTTGCTTTCATTCCAAAGAGACCCTTATTCAAGATGAGAAAGGAAGGAAAGGTAGTCCTCATACACTGCTCTGGGTCTGTTGCCACCAATACCCATCCCACATGAAGGGTAAGTCAGAGCCTCCATCTTGGGGCAGCCTCACCTTTGAGAACTGTAAAGGACCTCAAACTTGCCTATGTGCCCATTTACATTAGTTAATTAGTAAAATGTGGCCTGATAACCGGGACTTGTCACTTTCAAAGTCTATCAAGAGAGGAGGAACCTTAGTGTGGGGGACCTACTCGGCAATCATCTCATTGGGCTGTAATCAGATGACAACATTACCAATGATGTCCTTCACTTCCTTTTCAGTATACAGCTCCCTTCTATGCCTGTCTTTGCTTCTCTTGAACTTTATTAAAATCAAAGAACAAATGAATTTTTTTAAATTAAAGAAATCAAGTTCAAGAATAAGAAAGTCATATTATCAAAAAAAGATTTGAAAGTTGAAAAGTTCAGGGAGTTGTATTTTTAGACCAGTATCACTTTCATCCAACCTCACCAGGATAGAATTAAGACCCCAGATGACCCAGCCCCCGAAAGACTAATCCAAAGACATAGGAGTTCAAGGACTTACAGGAGCCTGTGAAGAGGCAGAATTACCATCTTCCCGCTCAAAAAGCTACTGACATGGGTGTGATCCCATTTGAAGGGTTTATTTCTGGCAAATCAGCATTCTGTCAGGTTCATTCCTATCCTCAGAAACCTTCACCCTTCCACAGTCCTCTAAGTCCTCAAGTGGCGGCGAGGCCAGGAAGTGCTTACCGGTTCAAAAAGTCAGGCTCAGGTTTCTCTTGTGCGTGTCAGCTTCCATGAAAGTTACAGCTTCCATCTGCGAACTTGCTGGAGTCACCTTATGAATCACTGCCCTCATTTGTGCCTTGCTGGCTCAGGGAACCACAATTGGGCCTGTATTCGCCATAATAATGTGGCCCAAGGGAGAAGGCTGCTTGGATTGACTGTAGCAATAGTTAGTTTCAACATTGGTGTTCGTCAGCATGAAGCTTGGGTTTTATATACTGCTCTAAAAACGAATAGAACAAATAGGTCACAGAAACACCGTGACACACAGCCACCTTTAAAAACCTCTGCTTTAGGTATAGAGACAACAGTTCTCTTTTATTTTGTGATTGTTGCTGAACACACCCATCGCTTATTCACACCTAGAGATATTTTTGTTTGTATGTGTTTATGTTTACTACAAGGGAAGTGCTACCCTCACTGTTTACAACCTCCCAGGCAATAGGGAAACTTGGTTGCACATGCTAAGCTTTTATGATATATGGTTCAGGAGAAAATAGGGTATTTCCCAAAGGTCTACCAACTGCTCTAGTTGGATTTGACATTAGATACAATTAAATAGCTAGAAAACTCTGTGTCATTTAAAGCCCATCATTGAAAGTGAGGACTTGCTGAAGGACTCTGTGCTTTCTCCTGGCCAAGTCACAACCAACACCTATCACTCGTTCGTCCATCATCTATCCATCCTTCCAATATTATTTTAAATGGTACATCTGCTATATATCTGGCTAGTCTACCATTTGTGTATTTCTGTCCTTGACAGGGTTTAAGCTTGAAGACAAAAAAGCACAAGTATCAAAATACCAAGATTTACTAATGCAGACCTCTTAACACTGCTCCAGCACTTTAACACACTAATTTGTGGCTCTACCCAAGACAGATAAGCAACTGAATCTGGAATTTATCCCAGCAGTTTCTCCTTCAGTAATTTGCCATGTCCTCTACCCTGACATACTTAGTTTAGAATTTTCGCCTTCCTTTCCCTTTCTGCTCTACTGGGGACTGAACCCAGAACTCGATGTTTATTAAGAAAGTGAGCTACCCTGGAGCTACAGCCATGGTCTCTTTCCAGACTTCTCTGAGGAGATGATCATTCCACAAATATTTGTGGGGTAGTTCCCATATGGAAGACACAAAGCTTGGTACTGGGATAAACTATAAAACAAGTCATACCTTTTGTTTAGTACAATTACCAATTGTACTAATTCATGTTTGCTTTCAAATGAATGAAGACATACAATCTAAATGCCAATAAAATCTATCTTGAGGCTCTAATAAGGAGGTAGAAATTTTATCTAACATTTTCTATCCCCTTCTGAACAAAGATTGCCCCAGGGTACTATTAATTCTCTAAGATTTGTAAGCAGACACATGTCTTAACCTCAGGACATCTAAGAGTCCTGGAGCAGAAAGGCAGGGTTATGTGGTGCACTTGAAGAAAGGTATTTCTAAGCTTTATGAAGGTACAGTACAAAGGCCAGGAGGAGGAGGTGGTGGAGACGGTGTGGGGTAAGCTCACTGAGGTAACTGGCACGGAGATGAAGGGTAGGGTCTTCCAAGAGCTATTGGGTCACACACATGTCCACAGCCCTTTCCTTTAAAACTATAACTGGTTCATGACACTGAAATGGGAAGTTCTCTACCAGGAACCCCTTGAGAAGAAGAAGGGGAGGGCTTGAGGCTTCAATTTAAAGTCTGAATTTGAATGTATCTGAACAGTTTCTTTTTTTGGTTTCTCTGTGTTGCCCTGGCTGTCCTGGAACTCACTCTGTAGACCAGGCTGGCCTCGAACTCAGAAATCCACCTGTCTCTGCCTCCCAAGTGCTGGGATTAAAAGCGTGCACCACCACTGCCTGGCTTGAACAGTTTCTTATATAGGTCACAATCAATCACTTTTTTTTGCAAAAGAAAAGAAGCCACTTGCTTCTGTATTGTGGGAAGTGGGAGGGGATGTTAAGAGAAGCACAGAGAGATGATGACTTAGTTGAAAGAAATATATTAATCATTGTCTATAGAGAACAGTCTGTCTGCAGCATCCAGGTTATTACTGCTTGTTGTAGGTATTACCTGTGACCAAAATAATGAAATGAAATTGAGGATAAGTAATAAAGACACAAGCATGTCTTTCTAATATACATCCAAAGGACAACTATCTGGAGTCAGCTAGCTATGGCTGCAGCGGGACTATCCTTGGCCTTTATCAAAGAAACTCTTATCATGCTTCAGAAAAATGTCTTTGCTATACAGCGACTTCCAGCAACACCCAACCTCATCAAGACATACATCCAGAATATACTTTTAAGTACTATAGTCTCCAAGTATTATTTCTTCACTCATTTGAACACAATATCCCACTACCTTCTTTGCAGAAGGCAGGCGCTAAACTTCATTAATGTTTTAAGTTTGAATACTGCCCGGCTTCTCACAGTCCTGTCTGCTTCAGTATCTACTTACTGACAAACTCATAGGGTTTGCCAAGGTATTTCCAGTCTTCGGAAGAAAATCTCCATGTTGGAATGGAACTGTAAGATTACTCACAAAAGAAAAAAAAATTATTTCTGTACTTACTCAAAATTATTTCCACAGTTCAACCAACAGAGTGCACAATGTGGCCCACCGATCAAAGCCTAAAGAGAATGGATCCCTCCAGAACTCAGACAGTATTAACAAAACTGTTGTGACCACATTAGCCGGACACAGACTGCCCCTGGGGGCAGCTTTCATTGTCGAGTCACCTTGGGGGTCAGTGCTGTCTCCAAAGCTTGGAGGGGGTTTTTCTGTGAACTTCCAGACACTGCTGGTGATTGGCAGCTGGAACAACTGATTAGGCACAGCAAAGAACAAACTAGAGGCCCTTATTGCTTTTGTGATTAAGTGGTGGTGAACTCCCCAAGGAAATAAAGCCTGGTGAAGCAATGGATGTGTGAACTCTGCCTGATGCCCAGAGCCAGAAGCCCTCTCCCCTACCGCTGAGGACGCCTTTTCATGGGACCTGGCTTACGGCTGACCTCGACCCTGTCTCCAACAGTAGGCAGAGGTGGTTCTGTGATCCATGTGGCTCTCAGGCCCTCCGGGCTGGTGATGTCTAGGCTACCTCCTCAAACTATTTCATTTAATCAGGGTCAGTCAGCATCTTTAATATGTCCAAATAATGACTATTAATCTATTATTTCTAATGGACAGGACACCCTTGGGGATACTTCACCTGTGAGATATTTACCACATAGAGGATGCAAGCAGTTACTTTAGGAACCCTAAATAAAGACTACTTGCCTTGGGCCATTCCGAGGTCTGTTCTAGGCTACCTGCATCACTTCCTGACTCTTTCCATCATTCAGAGGGTGGGCACAAAGACTTTTCTGTCAGTCTGAGGCAAACAAAATTAGCTAGCACAGAAGGCTTCATAGAGTTAAGTCTGTAATCCTAATTAATAGGGAGAATGAAGTAAGAAGTCTCAAGTTCATGGCCTGTTGAGATTCTAAATTTCTATGACTCTCAAAGTGGACCAGGTACATTCATGAAGTAGTTAGGACTAACCCAGGTCTCAGGGCCATTCCATCTGCTTCGTTTCCGTACTGGGGGGACTCACAGTTATGACTGATTGAATACTTGCCATGAGCCAAGGAATTACAAACATTTGCTATTTACTGATTAGGCTTAAGCCCCTAATATGGTTGCTGGTTGGATGACTTGGTCACCTGTAAAGTAAATAGTAAAGGTGACATTCAAATCAGGAAGTAAGATTTCAGGTCACATGCCCCTAACCACTACCCCACATTGCCTCTCAGGTACCAGGTGAACCGGAAACAAGGTGTAAACCATTTCTGGCACTGCACTTGGAAGGCCTCTTGGAGTAGAGACACTTGGTGGGCTACCACACTCTCAGTGAGAATGTCAAAAATAACCCTCTCTGTTTCTGTCCATTCTTAGCCCTATGAGGGAAATTTTCCAGCTCTGAAATTTAATTCAGACAAGAAATTAACTGAATTGTTCAGTTTGGAATACAAATAGCTGGTAAGAAATGTGCTTTTTTTTTTTCTCCAAGTAAGGATTTCAGATCGCTGTCAGAAGCATATTGATCCACAGGTAGGGGAAGGAGTGAGGTCTGCAGGATGATTGGTGAGCAACCAGCCGAACGTGCCCTTGACTGTGGCAAGCGTATTGTCCTGGCTGTGGATAACGTGCCACCAGAAGATTTACTGTGTCTGTGGAGACTACTGGGCTCCCCTATAAGCCTGTGCTTGGGGGCATTCATGGCCTCTGAAAAGTCCTAGCACTGTCCTCACCAGACGGGAATCACCCTTATCCCAAGATGGTGACTCTCACTTGTAATGAATGTCAGAGCCATGTTGGGCTCCTGAGAAATGACATTAATTGCTTGGTGACTAGCACAAGGGGAGGAAGTCTGGGCTGACCATTCATCTCTTGGGCAGAATTTCAAGGGTCAAGGCACAGAGGAGCAACCTAATCGATGAGACCAAGGTA
Source organism: Tokudaia tokunoshimensis (assembly GCA_036184795.1). Lineage (NCBI taxonomy): Eukaryota > Metazoa > Chordata > Mammalia > Rodentia > Muridae > Tokudaia > Tokudaia tokunoshimensis. The sequence goes on from BTHU01000001.1 coordinate 147,255,503, forward strand.
AATTGGCTCTCAAGGAGACATTAACAAGAATTAGAGGGTCCATAGGAAAGGTGAACTTAATCTAGTCTCTCTGTCTCACTCCCAAGAGGAGAAATTTAGAGCCGGGAGGAGTTCGATAAGCCATTTAACTGCAATGGAAATTTGGGCTCTTTTGGCCTCATCAGAAATCAAGCACCCGAGACAGATGGTGTCAGCATGGTTAGGAACAGGAAGACTGTGCACACAACTGGAGTCACATGGACCTGGATTGGAAGTTTAGCCCTAGAGATTGCCAGGTGTTTCTTTATCTTAAAAAGGATAATACTTCACAGGATTGCAGGAGAAATCTAAATATATAATGTATTAAAACCCAAATAGGGGCTGGGGAGATGGCTCGAGAGTTAGCATTATTTGCTGCTCTTGAAGACAGCCCAGGTTTAGTTCCTAGAACCCACATTGGAACTCAGAAATGTCTGCCACTCCAGTTCCAGGGATCAACACTCTCTTCTTGCTTCTGTGAACAACACACTCATGGTTCACGTCATACAGACATACATGCAGTCAGAACACTGATATACAAAAAATAAAATAAGGTTAAAAGAATTAAAAACACATACACAAAGGTTAAACTATGGGTATACACTTACAGAATGCTCTTATCATTTGACAACATTACTGCAATTAATACAATCTTAATAGGATTATGGAATCACAAAGACATGCATTGCTCCAAAATGGTAACTATCTAATAAAGCTTTCCTATCTAACCCCTGGGTGAAAAGAACTGCACATAAACTGTGCACTGGAGTCCTTCACCATGGAGGAGTTTATGCATTCTCTTTAATCAGCTTTTTATTGTTCAATATTTTTATGTATATGTTACAAAGTGTTTGGGGCCCAGAACAAGTCCTGATAGGGTTAAAATGTGCTTTCCTTTGAAGGGGTAATACACACCTTTGCAATACAACCCATAATACATTTCAGCTTAAAAGATAACAAGTCATTTTCATGCACGACTGCACTTCGTTAAGGAGCGAAAATGGGCTGTTACTAAAATGTCAACACAATTGTCCCTCTTGAAGCTTAGTTTATCTTGAAGTATTTTACATTTTCAGTGCTTCCTTTTTGTTTGTTTTTCCTCTCCAGGAGCATAAAGATCCAGCCTTAGTTAATTTTCAGAATTCAAAGAAAGACTTCCCTTTAGACATGCTGGGGAAAACAGCCAATATTGGGAGTGTTCAGATATCTGGTCCCCAAGAGTGAAAATTTAAGTCCAATACCATCTGCCGTTCTTCACAGTACACCTCAAAGCAATTTAATTGCACCGTCATCCAATGGAAAACGCCCTCCTGACCTAAATTCACACACCAGAAAGAGTTTTCTAGCAAGGAAAATGCCTGCCAGGGTAATTTACTAGGAAGGCTGTATTTGATTCTAAAGTTAATTGGAGAATAGGAGAGATCCCAGTTTATGCTAATCCTTTTGCTGATGAGAATGGGCTGTTTCCTGTTTCCCTTTTCCTTTCCTCCTAATGTCAGGGCATTGCCTTCTCTGGCTCTCATCAGGAAGGGCGTCATTCTGCATCCACGTTCCACCTGTGTCAGGAGAAAGCCACTTCTTAAGAGTTTGCACATCCATCCCTCTAATCTTTCCCTTCTCCCTGCGGCATGAATAATTTTAATATTGCCAATCACTAAAAAAAAAAAAATGTATTCTTCCTGCCTGTCTCACTCCCCGCTACACTTTGCAGTGTGGAGTATCATTACCCAGCAGCCCTGATAAGAGCATAATGAAACAATCCCTTCTCAACGGCATCGGGTGGCTGTCACACTAAAATGACACCACCCGTACATCCCTGACATACTGCCCTCAGCTAATTGATGGCAAACAATGGCAACTGTCTCCAGCGCTCTAAGACAAAGGAAGCATACACGTGTCACCTGACAGGAGAGCTACCTGGTAATGGATAAACAGATGTGTTAGGGGGCTGCTAGATTTAGGTAAGGGAGGCCACAGCTCTGAAGAGTGTACCTATTAGCTTTGTGCCTAAGAGTGCTGCTGTTCACTAGGGAACAGAAATAAATAAGGTAAAATAAGAATTTATTGATGTCTGGACAGTTACATGAATATTCAGCTTCTCTTACAAACAGATATTCTCCCAAGAGCTCCAAACTTCAGCATAGGCAGCCCAATTACATTTCTAGCTCATGCAGTTAGATTCACCACCAGGGAAGAAGTTATTAGTGTTTGGTAGAGTATACAGGCTTACAAGCCTTTCTGGGGTATACCATGATACAACTAAAAGATATGGTTGATGTCACCCACACGAATGCCAAAGGTTACCATCAAGCATTCTGAAAATACAGGTGTAATTAGCTTCTGTTCCAGAAAGCTCTTGAAAACATCTGGATTTCAGAACAAAAGCATTCTCTGCGGCTGGAATGGCATCATTCTGGCACTTCGCTGGGGTCAACATTTCATGCAGTCTTCATAGGTCTTTCCAAACAATGCATGACACATCAAACCTCAAATCTCAGACTGGGCTTCTACTAAGCATCACCCCTCTCCTTACACGAAGTCAGGAGCACAGTGTGAGCGTGCAAGCCGTGCGGCCTTCCCTTCGGGCACCCACCTTTTTCATCCCCTTTCATGTCAGAGTGGGAAAGCAGGAAGCAGGAAGGTGAAGCCGGCATGGCTAACTGTTCCTTGTGGCAAATAAAAAGTTCTCCTCACCTCTGTATTTGCAGTAAAGCCCGACTTATTCATAAACAATAATAACCATCTTAGTAAAACCTATCCGATCTCCTAACCCTCTTTTCTCTTCGAGGAAACTCCTCTTTCGTAGATGTACAGAAATTAGGAGGAGCAGCCGTTTGCAGGTGCTGCAGTGCGGCGGACATCCTCTCCAAATTATTACTAGCCTAAGGCAAAACTGCACAATGAAGTTGGTTTCGTTGGTGGCCCTTTCTCCCTTCTCCATACCTGTTCTCACAGTCTTTCTTTATTTCTAGTTTACTTGACTCCCAAGCAGACATTCTTTTTTTTTTTTAAATCACAAATTTATGTTCACATACAACGTTTTGGGAAGAATTTTGATTTAGCAGTATTTCTTAGCTGTGAACAGACACTTCAGTCTTCAGTTACACTGACTTCAAGGTCTACTGTGAGTCATAATATATTCTGAGGAATCAGGTATCTTCCCTGTTGGAATAGGACCAAGTGGGCCCCTCGAGTGTGATGTTTCAACTTCTTGCTTTATCCCTGGGAATAAGGATGTGGACATCTAAGAGGGGCTTTGGTTTTAACAAACAGTCTATGGTACGTACTCAAGGGTCTAAAACACTTCCCCTTCTCAGAAGAACAAACGTGGACAGAGTAAATCATGCCAACTAGACCCCTGGATCTTGCTGCCAGCCTCTGGCTCATCCTGCCTAGAACCCGCCCTTCCCTCTCTAGCGGCTTTCTCCTGGATGAGACCATGTTGGTCAGGGCATCCCATGCCAGCCTGCCTATCAGATCTTCGGGGATTATTCTGTCTGAAGGCTTCTAATCTCAGATTTCCAGAGATCATTCCACAAAAGATAAAGAAGAATAAACTTGGTTTGCATCCCTTCAAGGCAGATGGTTTTACTACCATCTGCCTCCGTCGCTGAGCCTCCTCGTAAAGCTCTCTGCAAAGCCAGGGGCTGAGAGACATCTGAAGCATCTGCTAAATCTAAAAGATTATAGGCCCAGCCAAATTCCTATGCATTATGTGCTCTTAATTCCTCTTACAGTGTATCTCCTCTCCAATTAATTTATCTCAGTTAATGTGCTTTAAGGCTTCTTTCATTTCATTTGGTCATTGACAAATGTTCCAGATGTAAATCTGAAGGTGAGGTCAGTAAACTTGTTTTGGAAAGGACCAGAGAGTAAATGTGTTAGGTTTTGTAGACCAAAAACAATGCCCTCCATTCTGTCTGCAGCCGTTCTCATCCAAAAAACCTTACCTTTGTCTACATTTACCTTTAAAATTCTGAAAACTACCATTAGTTCTCTGGATATGCAGGGATGGGAGGCAGGCCAGATGTGGCCTGTGGGGGTATTTGCTGATCTCCGGTGTAAAGATTATAACAGCTACAGAGAAGATACCTATCACAGTATGATTAGAAAAAATATAAATTATAAAAACTAAATAAGAGGTAAGAAAATAACCAGAAATAATTTTAAAGGTGCTGTGGACTATGTTTTGAGGTAAATGACAGAGCCTGGAAGAGACTATTTACAAAAGACACCAGGAGAGACCAAGGCCATCATCAATGCCAACACCATGGCAGTGTGAAGCTGCACTGGTCCATCCCTAAGTACAATTTCCTCTTTTCTGCATGTGCTTTACCACATAGTTTCATGGTCATTACATCCATTTTTTTTTCCAAGCAGGCATGGTGTTGACCTCTGGAAGGCCAGTCTAACTAGACTTACACTGTGTGGCAATGGGACATAGTCTAATGCAGAGATTTGAAAGTATGGCTTAGGACTATAAGCTCCAAGGTCAAATCTTGTCTTGTCTTTGTGGAAGAAATTCTGTCTCTAAACTCTAGTACTACCTAGAATACACAAAGAAGGGATGCTGGTGTCTGTCACAGAGGTCAACATGGCTTATCAACAGTTCTTTAAGCTTTTGAGCAAAGAGGGCAGGAAGAAGGAAGTGGAAGGAAGGAAGGAAGGAAGGGAGGAAGGAAGGAAGGGAGGGAGGGAGGGAGGGAGGGAAGGAAGGAAAAAGGAAAGCCAATGAGAACTTAAAAGTTGCCAGCAAGAATGACAAATTGTTTTATGCATTTCAGTCTCACAGAAGCCCTATGGAGTCAGGATTCTTACTACCACCAACCGACAAAAGGAAAGTCAACTCCCCTTAACACAATACCCAGCAGACAGGAAGTCAGGTTGTGGCTTTAGATTTCATTCCACAATCTTTCTGCATGACACATGGTCTTCAAAGCAAAAGCAACCAAACCACTATTTTTGTACTCAAACTGTAGTAACCATCAAACCAAAATTTTGACGTTGTGAGTTTGGGGCTTTTGCCACCTAAGTGCTGAGTTTCTGATTCCAATTTGTTTATCTTTAGAGCACCACAGTGGAGGTCCTACATTAAAAACTAGGCAAAGTAGTGGAATACAGCATTTAAAGAATTCTTAGTTTTCTTTTATTCTACTAAATAAAACTGATTAAAATATTAATTTCTTTAAGCTTTCTCCTCCCCCCCATTTCTAAATGAGGATGACAAGTTGTTTTTGTGCACCTGTTCCCTAGGCTTTTGTTCAGAACCATAATATACACTTCCTAGTATTGGAATACAGCAGTAATTAGCACTAACAGATGCTGAGCACTTGCTGCCTCCTAAGAGCTCTTAATGTCATTAAGTTTAGTGATCAATCTCAGTAAGGGGAGAGTCTCCGTTGGAGGCAAGGAAGTATTTCCATTTGTGAATGTTGTGCTTGAGCAGACTGGCTTCAAGGACAGTAAGAAGATGTGTGTAAAACACCGTATCAGTAAATGATATGTCAGTAATGACATATGTTTGATTTTCTGAAGGAGACAGAGAATATTACCCATGCTTAGTGTTTGTATAAATATAACTTAAAATGCCTGAAAATCCAAGCACATTGGTCCTGAAGACATTTCTCTCCTGTCGACACTGGTCAGCAGGTTAAAAAACAACAACAAAAACCCATTTCTCATGACAAATATCTAGTCCTTAGATATGCTTGATACAAAGCCAGGCATGATGATACATATCTGGAATTATCAAAACTGGTGAGGCAGAGGAAGGAGGATGGCTGTAAGTTCAATGCTAGCCTGGTCTACATACCGAGTTCTAAGCCATCTAGAGTTACATGGTGAGACATTATCTTTAATGGGAGTGGTGGAGCAAGACAAAGTTTAAAAGTTTGGTAAGCCAACCTGGGGAAGAAATTCCCATGCAAGCTGATGATAGCTTGTCTCCTTTAATAGAGACCAGCCACTTTCTGCAGCTGTTCATTCCTAGAAGGTAGAAGGGATGACTCTCTTAATACTTTCAGAGGAAAGGACCCAGTGACACAAAACCTCTCACATCGTAGGATATGATTAGGCATTCACAGAAACACTAGGGTTAGACTCAACTCTGTAGTTCAAAGCTGACAGACAGAGAGATAAATGATACATAGACAGACAGCTGACAGATAGATGATAGGTAGATGATAGACAGGCAGGCAGGCAGGCAGGCAGACAGACAGACAAGAAGGCAGACATGAACCATGAACAGCAAAGCTCACAAAAAAAAAAAAAAAACCAAAAAAAAACCCAAAAAAACTGGGCTGGTGTACAAGAAGGTGGCCAGAGTCTAGCTAGAAACAATCCTGAAAGTGAGGCAAATACAGCCTCAACTCAGGAGGAAGATCAAAACGACAGAGAGATCCTTCTAAGTTCCATTAGTGTGGGCTGGAAGGGTAGCAGCGGTTCAAGTGGGCACATGAATAGGGTTGATCAGTCTATGACAGTAGCAAGGAAGACACTTTAAGTGCCAACCCGAGACAGAGTTTTTGGTTAACATGAAATGGGTACATGCCACCTTACTTAATCTTGCTTCAACCCTATTATTACTGTAAAGTATCTCAAGTTTCATTTTAGTTAATTCAGTAATATCCTTCAGTTTAGAGCCCCATGTTATCCTTAACCTGTCTTTATAATAGTGTCCAAGCAATAGTAAGAAGGAATTCTCACTATGTCTATAAACACCAAAAACTATAGTTCTTAAGAAAAGAAAACCCTTTATGCATCAGACCGGAGACTAACTTCCTTTTTATCTCTTTCCTTAGAGGCTAAATCCAATGGAAGTATCGAGTCAGAACTTTGGACCTTAATTTTTTTTGGGGGGGGGCTCATGCCACAGCTACAAAAGGTGTAAAAGTGTTTTCGTTCTTAAGTTCTGGCCTGAATTTCATCTTGCCATCCATCTGTTCCTTTAGACCTGCTTGAGACAGACTGTAAAGGAGATATAAATGGCTCTCCTCATATCCCACATGATGACAAAATAATATTAAATCACTAGCTGGTTGGGGTGGGGTGGGATAAACGATAACACAAAGACAACCAAGACCTTCCCTAGTGGTGACAATGCCACAATTGCCGAGCCTTACTCCTTTGTCTCCTCTTCCAGGAGGTGTGCAATGTTTATATAAACACTGGACATATACTTTTGAAGTCTACCCCTGGTCCCCAGTCGAAGCCACACTGTCTACCATGAGCTGAGCAGCCGTCTCTCCCGCTGTCACGATCTGCTCCAACCCAGGATCCAAGCAGCTATGTACCGAATGCTCTGAAGCTGTGAGCTGGAATAAGTCCCTCCTCCTTTAACTGTCCTGTCACAGGAATCCTGATGACAGCCACGACAAACCAATGCCACACTTTCTCATTGATGGGAATTGGAGTGTTTTGTAACTTCTACTGCTTATAAACTGCTTGTTCATGTGCAGAAATATGTTTTTACAGCAAACACTTGTGCACGTCAGAAAACCAAGTGATTCAGTTTAATCTTGCCTGAGAACCCAGCAAGAGTACAAGGGAATATGCAGACAATAAAAACCCATTTAACAGTTTGCAAACATATAAGGGTAGTAACAGCTGTAAGAGCTTCATACATGTCAGCGTGACCAGTGCTGCCTGGAAACCAACATTTTAAACTGCTTTAACGGAGTGTGTATAATAAAATCTCACTCTTTTTTTGTTTTTGTTTTTTTGAGACAGGGTTTCTCTGTGTAGCCCTGGATGTCCTGGAACTCACTCTGTAGACCAGGTTGTCCTCGAACTCAGAAATCCACCTGCCTCTGCCTCCCAAATGCTGGGATTAAAGGCGTGTGCCACTACTGCCCGGCAAAATCTCTCTCTTAACTGAAAAAAAAAAACAAAACAAAAAACAGAACACCAAAAACCAAAACTCAAGCGAGCCCTTTAAAGGCTTCCACAGTGAGCAACCCATGTGCACTACAGACCCTACCTGCCCTCTACAAAATCACATTGGGTTTTTGGTAGAAGCCACATCCTCATATATTGTGAGTCAAAACAATGGAGTCCAGAGTGAGCTACTGGGATGAGCAGCACTCCACACAGCCTTATGTCAGAATAATCTGGCAGAGATTCATAAACTTGGGTTTGTTTAGAACTAGTGAATTGGAGAATCCAGGGGTACACTCAGAAAACTGCATTATATCACAAGGCCTTCTGCTGTCCTTAAACGCACTGGTGGATGGTCTCAGGGATGGGGAGGGTGAAATTCTACATGAAGGACATTAAAGTCCACAGAGGACATGAGGTTTGCTCCTACGGTCACAATCATAGACAGCAGATGCTCTACAACAGTGGTTCTCAACCTTCCTAATTCTGGGATCCTTTAATACAGTTCCTCATATTGTGGTGAACCCCCAACCATAAAATTATTCTCATGGCTACTTCATAAGTTTAATTTTGGTATTGTTATGAATCATAATGTAAATATCCAATATGCAGGATAGCGGATATGTAACCCCTATGAAAGGGTCCTTCAACCTCCAAAGGTGTCAGGACTCAAGTTGACAAAGTGCTATGGATTCAGGTGACAGCTTGAGAAGTCATCAGGAGAGGCATCATGAATGCACTGTCAGACATTTCCTACATATTCCTTTAGTATCCATTTCCTTCTGTCCACCCCATTCAAAAGTTTCTCCTCTTTGTAAATTATAAGCAAAACAGTGCTTCCAAAGATAATGCTAGATATAGTTATGTGTTTTACAATGCTGTGTGTCTTTCTGAAGACTTTAATGTAGAATTATGTTCATCTTTTACAGCTCTCTCCTATGAAGTTTAATCTACTGGGAAATTTGTGTGTCAGTTTAGAGTCCTCTAATGAACACCTCGTAAATTAAGAACCAGTTTTTTGTTTTTTTTTTTTTTTGAAAAGAGACCATGGGAGGCTCTTTTACAGAAAATTATGTCTAACATTTACAACTTTCTACGAAGCTATCCAAAGACAGCAAATATACTTAATTTAAGAATGTAGAAAGTATATTAAAACATATAACATGAAATTACACTAAAATGAAACACTATTCATAAAGCATGCTAACACAGTGCTGTTTATTATAAAAACTGATATTGCAGAAGAAAAGCTCCCTTCTCCTAGCAATATAAAACTATAAATTAATTTTTATTTTCCTTTCATTCATGCTTATATATGATATCAGAACAGAAAGCTTTTGTCCCCCTAAAGTTTAAAGTTACATTAAAATTTGAAAAGTTCAACAGGACTTACTAGATCTAAACATAAGGATTACTTTATAATCCAACAGAATCAGTACCAATAAAATCCCCTCATTCTTGATGGTCTCTCTGGTTTCTGCTGCAATAGGTTTCCATTTCATAGTAGTTTCTGTGGGACTTGACTATCTCAACCATCTCCATCAAAGGCCTGTATTGTCAGGAGCATCTCTTGTGTGGGTATCTGTCCATCAGGGTGGACTGGAGGGTAAGTGAAGAGGATGCAAACAGGTCTCATCTCTGGGTCAACTGACAGCCTTCATTTGTAGCTTTAGCCTCACTGATTGGCAGTTCTGAGCAAGTCCCAAGGATTTTGGTGTTGGGTAGATGATTCTAATGTCTAGCACCAAGTCTTCATGACTGAGATTATAGGTTCACTAAGATCAGCTCATACCACAGCTCAACCACAGTTTCAGCCATGCTTTAGAGGGAGTCAGTGCTTTTGCGGACATATATGGATCAGATCATCTGCCTGTGGCATTCTTTGTGTGTGTGTGTAGCCTCTGCTAAGCCAGCATGCGTTCACTTGGTCCATGCTGCTGTAAACTCATGAAATTTACTTGCCTACTTCACTAGCACATTATAGGAGCTCAGATTTATACTGGTGCTAACACTACGAATGTGGCATTCACACTTTGACTTGCCATCAAAGAGTCTACTGAGTCTCAATAAACCACCTGGGATTTCCATACTGACCTAAGCCATAGTCTCTGAAAAACGAAATAGAAGTGATCCATTCTCAGGGCTTTCTCACTACTGCCCCTGCCCCTGGGGCCCACTCAGCAATAGGCCTGTGGGGGGGGGGGGATCTTCCAATGGTGAGAAAGTAAACACCATAATTTGAAATCCTCCTCAGCATGTGATTCATTTAGTGTGTTAGAATAAATGTTCATGTGCCAGCAACCTGCAACTCCAAAGCTCCTAGTAAACAAAAGCTAGCCATGTCTCTTCACTTACGTTGAATACAGAGGTTTTCAATAAGTGTTGGTGGTGTCCTGCAGCAACCACATGCATTTGATGATGATTATTTGCATCTTTTACAGATTTGGTCAGTCCTTCAAGTAAGTTTTATTCAATCTCTCTGGATTTGAAAGAGATGAGGCTACATTGTTTCAAAGATAAAGTCCCTAAGCAATGTTAAAGGTACCTCGATGCTGGCCCACGGTGATTACTACTATTCTGATGACTGATGCTCTTGAAATGACTTTCTAATGTCCTTTTCTTCTGCACTGGATCATCTTGAGAACTGTCAAGCTTACGAAGCTACACAAGCATTTCTTTCTCCTACGCCACTGTAACGTATCAGTAAGTCCTTCACTCTCTATGCCTTATTAGTACTTCTCAAAAAAAAATAGCATGCTGCCAACCTGGCTGTGGATTGAGATGCAAATGGGAGTGAGATTTGCAAGTCACTGAAAATGGAAACGTCTCATTGTCTAGAATGTGGTACAAATGCGACTGGATTTCAGATGGCTTGCAGCAAGAGTTTTCTTCATGTAAAGTAACAAAACTAAGTATGTTTGCTCAAGTACTCCATCACCATAGAGTCTAGAAAATGCACCCTAACTGCAAGCTAAGGCAGTCAAAGAAAAACAATGAGTTTGCTTGCTGCATTAGAATAGTCTTTCATTTTTGGTTGCAACCTGCAATTTTCTTTATATAGGATTACCTATGATTCAAACCCAGGTGGAAGACAGGAGATCTAGAGTGTCCCCCTTCCTCTCCCTTTGGTTGGGAGGCATTAATGGATATTCTTACAGGTTGCTTTACTAATGAGAAAGTTCTTATAGCAACCTGGGAATTCCATTCAAACTGGAAAGGTGATCAATACTGTTCCGTTTAGAATCCACTGTTCCATTTAGAACGTAGTAGTCTGCTGCCGGCTTCAGGGCCAACCACTACTTGTGAGTCTAACTCAGTAAGCTTAGGCTTCCTGGGAGGAGTCGGTGCTCCTAACTTCTGGCTGAAGTCCAGAGCTAGATGAATTGATGTGCTATTTAACCTTGTTCTTGATGAGGGAAAAGAAGGGCTGCTTTGCCAATCTGGCACAGGGGAACAACTACAGACCACTGACACAGTAGATGTCTCTCAGGTGAAGATTTGCTCTTGCATTCTCACCTGAATAGAGTTCAGGCCCAGGCCCCGGCCCTGGGGAGTGTCCCACGGTGCGATCAGCAGCATCTCTGGGGGAAGTGGCTGGCTGCAGGGGCTGCACTGCGAGGCAGTCTGTGAGGAGATCTGGATGGAGTTCAGTGCTAGATCGGAGCTGAAAGGAGAAAAGAGAACAAAATAGAGAAAGCTGATCCTGAGAACATCTGTCTGGAAAGCCTCTGTCCCCTACGTTGTTTATGTCATTCGATCCACAAATATGTATCAAACATCGACGGATGGAGAAGACAGGCAGGTGAAGAAGACAGGCAGAAATGGAAGACAAAGCCAACACAAGGGTCAGTTATCCGGCCCTAGTACCTGGCAGGTACTTTAGGAAACATGTGACTACACGTAGGTTTGATCCTAAGATCTGGATAGGTCCACTTCTGAGAACCCAGCTTCCTAGTATATTCCTAATTTTTTATTCACTCAGTATCTACTCAAAAGTTGTGGTGATGACAAAAACAAGCTCCAACACACTTGCCCACGCAACAAAGAACTTTAAAGAACAGAGATCCTGGCACAAAAATATTCAGAAATCTCTACTGAGATTTGACCCTGAGAAACACGAGAAACACCCCAGCTAAAATCTAAATATACTGAAAGAATAAATGAAACCACTAACAATAACAACAAACCCCAATACTTAGTTACATGTAAAACAGGACTTTACATTTTCATTTAGTCACATACAAAAAAAATCAATTTTACATGAGTCACATGTAAAAATTTAACCAAACTGGGATTAAAATGTAGTGTAAGTAAAAATTTACCAGATGCATTTACTATCAAGTGGATGTTCATTTGTACAAGTGCTTATGCTTGCATATGCATGTGTGTGTATATGTGTTAGTGTGTGTCTGTGTGTATGTGTCTGTGTGTATTGTGTCTCTGTGTGAATGTGTGCTTGTATATGCATGTGTGTGTGCATGTGTCAGTGCGTGTGCATCTCTGTGTGTGTATACACCTCTGTTTGTATAAATGTGTGTGTGTGTCTACCTGTGTCTGTGTGCATGTGAATGTGTTTATACATGTGTGTAGGCTGAAGAAAAGCCCTGGAGTCATCAGACACTCCCTAGCTCCTATAAACAGGGCTCATTGGCTTGCAGTTCACCAATCGGCCTACATTGATAACCAGTGTTCTTCAAGAATTCTCCTGGTTCCATCTCTCCTGGGCTGGGATTACAAGTGTGCACCATTGCATCTGACTTTTTACATGGCTGCTAGGGGTTGAACTCAAGTCCTCCATACTGTCAAAACAATCAGTTTATGAATTGAGGCACCCATATCCCCAGTATCTTTACAGACAAAAATTTTGTAAATATAACTTGAATGAAACATTATAATGGAATATTTGGTGACATAAAAATACTAACCTAATTGTGTTAAAACACAACCAAGTAATGCTTTTCTTAGAAATATTGCAAATAGTTATCTTCAGTATTTAAAAATGGTATACAAACTGATTTTTATAAAGGTAACATAAAAAATCCTTAGATAGAGGGTTAGAGTATTCTCATTTCTTTGATAAATGCCACACCCCTTTCGACCCTGGGAGCATTCACTGTCTTTATAAACTCTGACTCTTTCTGAGAAGATGATGAACAACTAAAATAGATGTACAAATGAGATGATGCTAAATGCCAGAGAAAGGGACGTAGAGAAGGGAGGTCATGAGGACGTGTGGGGTCTAGTTGGGGATAATGAGCAAGGAACACATCTTGGGATGAAAATTGGAAATACGCTTGAGAAGAAGTGAAGTCAGATGACCCAGAGAGTAGGAGTTGGAGGCTGTGGGAGCCTGCTTGCCTCACTATGTGTCTAAATAACTAGTGGAGTGGTAAGGCTGGCACTGGGGGGAGTCCAGGGAACAGAGATAGACAATGTTAAGGGAAATGGGACAAAGGAGTATACAAAGTCTTGACATGAGAAACTAAACAAACTGGGGCTTCTTGTAGGCAAAAGGTTGAAAAGAAGAACTAAAAGGGGTGAGGCATACTCTACAATATTTACAGAAGCAGACACTGTGAATCCAGGGGGCTGGTGAAGAAGGCAGGTGTAGGAGGAGTTGGTGATGGACATGTAGCCCATACACATGTATGAACTTCTCAAAGTTTTAAAAATGATAATGCACATTAAGCAACCACTTGTCATTATAACCCTAAGTGTAGAAGTAGTGTTAACCAATAGCTCCCTAGTTGGACTTAAGGAGAGTTACCATGATACAAGAAACTCAAATACTAGTGAAGTCCCAGATGTTTGAGGACCATCACTATACTAAACTAGCATAATCCCTACAACAATCTAAACATTTGTCTTTGTACCTACAGGTAAGAGTAGTTCTATGTTTCATCAAAGAAACTTCTCTGTGAAATAGACAGACCATTACAGAAAACTACAAGCAATCAAATCAGAGTTGTGGAGTCCAGTCCCATTGGATACATCGATAAAGCACTTCCACAGCTAAGGCTCAGGAAACACTGCAGAAGAGGGGTGCTGAAAGATTTCAAGGATCAGGGAATTTGTTATGAGACTGTTTCCTATTAAAATCAGTTGTTATATCCATCAACTCTCACTGCCTAGATATAAGCTGAACAAAGACACCACCAATAATAAAAATGCCAAAGTGAATGGGGGAATCCCCTGAGGTCTCAACCCTACACACAGGACTATAGGTAATTAAGGACTGTGTAGAGTGGGAGAAACTGTCTTCTCCAGGGAAGGCACACTCATTGGTTATTCAATAACAAATGATCAGCCCTGAAAACATGCATACATACATGTAACATTATACTGAACATGGCACATTTAGAAATGTATGTATGTATGTATGTATGTATGTTATGCATGTAACAGCAATTAATGAAAAACAGAGGCCATACATTAGGAAAAGAGCAAGGACAGGTATATGGTAAGTTTTGGAGGGATGAAAAGGAAGAAAAAAATGATGTAATCATAACCTCGAAAAAAGATTTTAGAAATATCTTCATAAAAGCAATTCAGCTTTTGCTAAGTATTTTAATTTTCAATAAAACATATATAATATTTTAAAAATATTCATTACACTTGCCAAGAAAGACCTTAATACTGATTTATCAGGTGCTTATAAGGCTCTGCTGCTAGGAGCATGTGTCAATCTTGCAGAGGACTTGGTTTCAGTTCCCAGCACTCCACATGGTGGCTCCCAAGTATCTGTAACTACAGTCCCAAGGGATCTGACACCCTCTTCTGACCTCTGTGAGCACCAAGTACATACATGGTACAGATCAAACATTCATACAGTAAGACAAATACATACAAAAATTAAAAATATGTCAATCATCAAAACCTTTACAAAAGAATCTGGGGTAGTGATGTCACAGGTTGAAATTCATAGATCTTTTTTTTAAGTAGGTATGTTAGAACAAAATTTCTAGAGGGCATTGGTGAATAGGTTTTAGACCTATAGTCAAAATAATTTGATCCTTCAACCTGTCCTAAGAAAATAGCCAGAAATATGAAGGACAACTCATATACTCAAAGAAACAAGTATGCATTCTCCTAGTCACATCTAATGATAAATAGCATGCTTTACAGCAATAAAAGAGACTGGAAAATGCACTTAAATGTCCACAATTGGGACAACTTAAAAAATTCATACATTAAATCACAGAAATACTATGTTCATAAATCAAGAGTTTGTATACAAAATGGGAACAATAACATCCAACCTAAACAAAAAGAATTGGAAATGTAGTATTATAATAAAGCTGAGTTTTGCTTATAGCCATAACACTGTGAAATTACATATTCTACTTTCAGAAATCTTCTCCAGCCTTCTAAATTCTCTACGTCGCAATGGCGAACTAGAATCAAGAGTGATTCAAGAGTGCCCGTGGGCGCCTCTTTTCCATAGTCTGATGATGTCACTCAGATAGCTTGAAACTGGTCATGGTGGAAATTTTCTCAATGCAGAAGTTGGCAACTTCTGCACACTATGGCTTTCTCATCTGTAGTGCTAACTGATAAGTATCACAAGACACTGATGGAACACACATGAGCACAGACTGCTACTGTATGGAATCCTCTTTGTCTCTGAGTTCAGAGCTAGCTGGATTCCTGGTGTGAAATGGAGGGGATCTGGAGGGAGCATCCAAAGGTGGAGCCTAGTGGGGGTTGGTTAGGCCTGGGATGATGCTGTCATCATAGGGGATTACGGAAGAACCTGTGGGACCCCAATTTAATTCTCAAGAAAATGAGAGAAAGCCTAACCCTGAATCAGACTCTGGATTTTGTGTAACCTTTCAGCATGTGCTTCCCACTCTGAAACTGTCTACCACGTGACAGCCCAAGGGCCCCTCAGTTGGCCACTGTGGTGTTTGAACATTAAGGTCTCAAAAACGGTGAGCTACATGAACCTCTTTTTATATAAAATTACTTTTTATATCAACGAAAAGGACAGACAGACAGACAGACAGACAGACAGACAGACAGACAGACAAAGACATATATGCACAAAATGGTACTTCTTAGATCTCATTTGAGAGCAAATTTCTACCCAGAATGTAGACGAGAGTATTAAGGCAACCCAGAGAGCAAGGCCACAGGGAAGGGGCACCTAGCTCACACAGTAGTGAGCTCATCACACTGTCCTCAGCTTTGGTCTTTGAACCTTCTGACCAGGACTGCCTATGTCAATGCCTAGCCCTCATAGGGCCTTTGGAAGATATGTTTGTTCATTTTCTCATGAACCTAACACATGCTGCTTAAGAAAAACAGGGAAAAAAAATCAAGGCTTAGAATGAGTTCTGGTCATCACTTTTAATTTATCTTCCATCATTAAAATGTGATCTGGGGTGCACATGTTCTACTAAGGGCAGAAGTAAATGCTCTCTGCTTTCGATTACCCACCACTCGAGGGTTTCCAGTTATCAGTACCAGTGAGATCATTGCAAGGAATTTCATGGCCATGGTAATCCTGACATCAGACACAGGCAATCTTCCTTAGCTGTAACAGACATTCATGTTTTCCAGCGGCGTGATTCCATACGACTTTGTGGTGAGAGTTAATTTAGTTTTCTCTAGGATTAGGCATGGTTCTAAAAAGTGCTTCTTAAATTAAACAAGCCTCAGAACATTAGGCAGAATTTCCAAAGGAAGGCTACATGCGAATACAGAGTCATGAGACAAAGTTGTATATCCATCCCAGATCTACAATCTGGGAAAGGATCCTCCAGGTTGAAATGAAAGAGGAGACATAGTCAAATCTCTTGGAGGGGTATCCTTCAATCTAATACACTTTTAGGTGGAGATGAAAAATTCAAGTATTCATAAAAAGTAACTTCCTAATGTTTATAATCAGCAACATCTTAGCTTCTAGGATTATATGAAAAAGAGACAGGGCACAGCTTAATTAAGTCAGGATCATCAGTGAATATGGTCTGGCTGGGCGCAGGTCAGAAACTCCCTCAGGGCATTCCCAAGTTCCCAGGTGGAGATGGTCCAGGGATGACCCTTTTAAAATTGCTGGTCTCTAAGAATCCTAATGAGCAGAGATAGACATTTTCTGGCTATAGAAAGAGGAAACACATTATGGAGATGGACAGATAAAAATATAATATTCCTTTCATGTAGAAGTTAAAAATCACTGTATCTTCTCTGCTTAGCTATGATTTAAAAGCATTTTTTTTTTCATTGAAACACAAGCTTCAGACCTCTAATTAGCAGGTTTCAGGAAAGGTCAAGGGAGGAGAAGATGAAGACAAAGATGGGGAATGTTTTCCAGTCACTGGATAGACAGATGCTACGAAAATAATTCAGCCAACATGGGGGAGGTTGCTATGCTCTGCATCTTATAAAACACCTTGACAGATTTCTGAGAAGCCTCCTTGAGACCTTTGGACGCTCGAAGCTTGGTGTTATCTACCGTGGAAAGCAATCATTAATTCCAGCATCCTAAGTACTAATTATCATAAAAAGATTCTTGAGTTCCCTATGTATGTATCTGTCTCTGCAAAACTCACAAGAGATAAACGGCTGTGTGAGGTTCAATTCTTGAAAACAGTATAGATTCCCATTCTTTTACATGAATGAAAAAAATTAAAAATTTCTACAAAGATTAATGCTGTTCTTAAACTGACCAACTCCTGCCTGCCCCCCAATTCCAAAATCTTTACATCTCTTTTTGGATAAAGGAGAGATTTGAAGCTACTGATCATTAATTCTTCTCTTCGAAAGGCCTGCTGTGTGAATTGTCCCCTGCAACCACTGCTTCAGCTGCCCTCACAAGACAACATGGGTTCTACAAAACCCCCTTTCCGTAGCCTTCTCGTTCACTATGCAGACCTGTCTTTGCCCTCCACAATATGCCAGGTGCCACTTTAGGTACTTGAAACACAACAGCCATCAGGACAAAGATTCTCACCCAAAGGTTTGCATTCTAGATTGTGAAGTTAATAAATAGTAAACTAAAATTAAATTGTAGAGAAGACAGTAAGTACTCTGGAAAGAAATGGTGAAATGATGCCAGTGCACATGGGGTGGGTATTTGGGAGAAGCAGGACGATCTGAGGACGTTCAGGGACTTGCTCAGCCATGAAGGACCTTGCAAACCTCACCAAGGTGTTAAGTTTCCATTTTAGTACAATTAAGTGTCTTGCAGAGTTTCTGCCATCTTGTTCCCAGGAACTTAGCTGGGCATCTCTCTTTGTCTGTTTTTGGTTTTTGTTTCTATTAAATCTATAGTCTCCGAAGCTTCTGTTTGAGAGCTCAGTTTCTGTGAGGCAGGGGTCCATAACAGTTAGTGCTGCATGCCAATTTGATTCAGCTACAGCCCTAGTTTTTCCATCCTGCATGGGTCTAATGGACTCTGTGAAGGGACTGTGCAGACATGGTCCATGTTCACTGACAGATGACCTTCATGAAAGAGATTATCTTCTATAAGTTGAGTGGGCCAGGTTCAGTCAGTGAAAGTAACCAGGTTTTACTGAAGAAAAGAAGAGGAAGAGAAGGAAGAAGAGAAGGGAGGAGAAGGGGGAGGAGGAGGAGGATAATAAGGGCTCATAGGCTTAAGAGCCATTACTCTGTCCATATGACTGAAGCATCCACTTCCGTGTGTGAATGACCACCCTGCCAGACTTCCTTGCTAACTCCTTACCTACCAGGATGCACATGCACACTTCCATTAACCAGGTTCTTAGAATCGTCTCTCCTTCCCTTACCACACACTGTAGACAAACACCTCTCCCTTCCTCTTGTGACTTTCTTCCAGCTTATCCAGGAGCCCATTTGCAGATTTTCATACAAGGTTTTTCAATAATGTCCTAGACACATTTTCTTACACTTGTATATTTCTGACATCATGCCCCCTAGGGAAAAGGATCTTACTTTGTACTGGAGAATAAACAGAATGGACCATTTCTCTGCTCTGATTTCCTTGTCTCTTTCCCCGCTCTGGCTGTGGTCTAGTAACAGGAGTGTGATGAAGCCTGATATTCACCATCCTTACCACTTCATCCTAAGTACATGCACAGTGGACCTTCTGAAGGAACCAATTCTGTTCCTCCTGAATGAGAACCCTGGTTCTTGATACAGGGGCACCATTACCTGGACATTCTGAACCTGAAATAAGATGACCTTGACCAGGGCTATCCTAAGAATGTCTCCTTTCTGTGTTTCTCTGTTGCTCCCTTGGCTCTTCCTCCTCTTTCCATAGCTTCCCTCAAGCTCTGGAGAACCTCCCCAAGTTAACAGGGATAACACATTTGTGTTTCTCTATGGTATTTTCTAGTGTGGAGGCGAGGGAAGACTTCTGGAAGGCAGAGTTATGATGAACAGAGTCCTGAAAAAAGTAAGAAAGCCAGATGTACATCTGAATATTTGTGAAGAGGAAAGAAGCTGACAGGCCTGAAAACAGTCACAAGAGAGGAGTGAGTAATAAAATAAGAAGAGTTTGTGGCACGGGGTTGGAGAAATGACCAGGATTTAAGTGGGTACAGGCCTACAGAAACATAAAAATTTAGTGTTTGATTTGTAGGTTATTGCAAGACTATGGGAGAGGGCAAACAGGAGGCAAGATGTATGTATTGTACTGTGGATATGTGAAAACTGTATGAAAACAGACAGAATTGCTAAGTTGTTGTAATAGCTGTTACACACCACTGCTAAGGGAGTAACTGTTACACACCACTGCTAAGGGAGTAGTTGTTACATACCAATGCTAAGGGAGTAGCTATTACACACCACTGCTAAGGGAGTAGCAGTTACATACCACTACTAAGGGAGTAGCTTTTACACACCACTGTTAAGGGAGTAGCTGTTACACACCACTGCAGAGGGAGTAGCCGTTACATATCAATGCTAAGGGAGTAGCTCCTACACCATTCCAAATGAGTTTTTGCTGCAGTAGGAGGTGTTGAAAAGTGGTCAGCTTCTATTTGGAAGGTGAGGCTGGATTTGATACAGTATAAGAGGGGAATCCAGGATAGGTCCTATGATGGTTAATCTTGACTGTCAACCTCATTAGGCAAAAAATCAGATAAGAGACATACTTTCAGGAAGGCTTGTGAGGACACTTCCCAGAAGGCTTAACTGAAGAGCTAAGACCTTCCTTTAGAGTGAGTGGCACCTCCCACCAAAGCACAGGGTAAGAGAGGTCTGAGGAGAAAGCAGGACATTGACAAACATTGCTTAGGAACCCGTTTCTGTTGCCATCAGACTGCAGCTTCTTTGAATGCCAATGTGGAAGGAAGACCAGTGGCTCTTTAGGAACCTTCCAGGTCTTCAGGTTGGAATTTCTGAGGCATCCAACGCCATGGGGGGAGCAACTACGGGGCCCTTGGCTTCTCCTATATGCAAATGAAGACTGGTAAGATGACTCTTTCCTCAAGCACCTGGGGCACAGGGAGGGCTGTGGCATCTGCTGCCCATAATCATTATTGGGTCTTGTTGTGAACAGAGTCTATGACTGAATCTCCAGAAGGGTCTTGCTGACAGCCTGCCTCAAGGTTTTGAAACTCACAGCACAGGACAATGTGTCACTAGTATTGTGAAAATAAGCCACTGACTGTCCACTGGATTTGTGAACATGAGCCTCAATACTGCATATAAATGAAGTGACTATCTCTACTGATTTGTGATGTAAATACACAATGACATCATCTCTTATTTTGCCCCCAAATAGAAAGTGTCCAAAGATTCGCATGAAACTAAGCATGTTGCGGAGATTTCGGACAATCCATTCAAATCCCCTGGGACTTCTGTGCTTGGCAGTGTGCTGTACCCCACCCCTGTTGTGATGTAACCATCTCCCAGCTTCTGTACTTTGTACCAACAGCCAGCAACTAACACAGGTCTGCCATCCTCTTCACTTTGAAATGGGACAAAACCAGTGATGTAAGTTATAGTCCACATCTCATGGGTGAGGAGGACATCTCCATCAGGACCCTTCCCCTAGCTTCTTCCATGCTTCTCTCCTGAATTGTGGGAGGCAAATGAGTCCTTGGCTCATAGCAGACTTCTAAGGAACATTTTAGGAAACAATAAAAACTCAGTGTTGTTTCACTCAGGACTTCCCAGAGCCAATCAGAAGGATCTACAAGAATGTGTGGAAATGTTTCTCTTCTGTATATGTTCTTCCCATACACCAAGAATACATGTACGTGTGTCAGTTAGTTTTCCATTACCTCAAGGACCAGTAAGAAATCAAGGCAAATGTTTCTAAGAAGGGAGAACTAATCTATTGTTTGAGGCCTCTAGTGAGGACAGCACATACAGTCAGGAACACCTAGTGAATAAATGGCTTACCTATTTCTGCAGGAAGCAGAGAAGAGTTCGATCCGGGAACCCACCCACCACTTTCCCTCCTGTCCTAAAGATCTCCCTAAGCTGACCTGCTAACTATTTCCCCACCTCCCAAATGGCACTTTTAACATGCATGGATATTTGGGGCCTTTTGAAGCCTGATCTAGATCTCAGGAACTATCAGAGTTGCCTGAATCCTGCTACTTGTAAACTTGGTATCAGGCTCAGG
This sequence comes from Tokudaia tokunoshimensis, assembly GCA_036184795.1. Taxonomy (NCBI): domain Eukaryota; kingdom Metazoa; phylum Chordata; class Mammalia; order Rodentia; family Muridae; genus Tokudaia; species Tokudaia tokunoshimensis. Next base: position 147,276,954 of record BTHU01000001.1, read on the forward strand.
GACATAGTAGGATGACACAGGGCAGCTCTGAGTCCATGAAGCCTGTCTGTGAATCAGTGTTAAAGAGTCTATCTTTTAAAAACCACTTTAGGTTTACTTTTTGGATTTACTCTGTATAAATAAACACCAGGTTTCTTTAGCTTCTGCACGGCTTCACATTATGAAATACTTGTTTCAAATGATTGTTTTTCAACTTTAATAATGATGTCACCCGTCAGAGCTTGACACGCTTCCTGTGTGTGGGAACTTGAGCTGTTTCCCTCACAACACAGTAACGCTTCCTAGTACAGAAAAACAAGGCACCGTCAGATATGATTTGTATTTGTTTGTATGTTCGAGACTATTCTGCTGATGTTCATACGTCTTCAAATGGGACAGGAAATCTGCCCCCATCATTTCTTTTGTTTGTTTCAGACGTGATTGAATAATCACCCAAGATTAAGTGAATCAAGTGGAAATAATCAGGATGGGGAAAAGGCCAGATTCTGTCATTTGCAGTTCCATTATGTTTTATCCCAGGAGCAAAGGCAGTTTGTGAGCCTGAAGCAGATATACTTCCAAAGAAAACCAGGCACAATCAAAGGCTTTTTGTGTTCTCTTTCTCCAGTGAGCAGAGTCCACTTGAGCTAGGCATATTTACGCATCACCTTGTCAGGATTCCTTTGTTCTCCAGAAATCAAATGCCACCAAAATATGTTTCTGAAGAAACCCAGCCAGAAGGAAAGACAAATAGTTTTGCTTTTTTCTAGAGGCTTAAGGTTTATTACCAGAACATTCTTATCAAGTGTTCTCTGTGACACTTTGAGCAATGTGGATCTCAGGGAATTAGCTCATTGCCAAAAGGCTTAAAAATAATTACAATGAATTAACCTATTATATTAATTACAATTAATTTTCAGTTGAATGTAAGAGTTCCATCTCTAGGGAATTCCTCGGCACTGACATTCATGAAGTGGCTCTGCATATCACAGGTAATTAATTTCCAACAATCTGCTATCAAATTTGTTCCCTTTGGGAATGACCAATTTGCAAGAAGGAAAAGAAGTAAGAGTGAATAAAGTTTAGGAAATGGGTCTGGAAGAGACAGAACTGCCCAGTCAGGTAGCCTAAGCTCTGGGAGGCAATGACTGGTAAGGCCCAAAATTGTACCCGTCAATGATAGATGGATATATCAAACAGCTAAGTATATGCCTTAATAATGCCATGAGAAAACATTTCCAATATGCACACAAATATAAGTTATTTTGTTTAAATACTGGTTGATTAGAATCATACACAGAAACACAGAATTTCAGAACACATGATCCTGGGGTCTCACAATCCTCCCTGTTAGCTCTGTATTGGTACCAAACATTCTACATCACCTCACTGGCACCTACTGGCCCTATGTGAGTAGTAGACACTGAAATGTTACCAGTACAACTGAGGAACTGATCCTTTGATAACTGAAATAAAACATCATTTACAGTACTAAACTGCAAAGTACTACTGCCTACCATGGCATCAATCACTTTAGCCTCTGCCTAAATTCCTCTGATGGAAGGAGACTCACTTCCTTACCTCTCAATATCCTCTACTGATCAACCGGCATATTAATTAGAATATGTGTGTGTGTGTGTGTGCGCGCGCACATGCATAGGTCATGAAATTGGAAAAAGGATTATGAGAAAGGACAAACTGACTTTAAGGGAGAGGAAAAGGACAGTAAGGAAATGTATCTGAAGTGAAAGTAAAAATGAGGACCATTTATGGGAAAGAGGGAACCAGACATACAGAGACAGGGGAACATACATTAGGGGAGACACTGGGAAAGGGAAGGGGGGAGGGGAGGGGGATAATTAGAGCACAGGAAGGCACACGGGCATGGAAATATCTCACCGAAGCACATTACTTTGTTGCCTACATTAAAGCATGTGTGTGTGTGTGTGTGTGTGTGTGTGTGTGTGTGTGTGTGAGAGAGAGAGAGAGAGAGGAGAGGAAAGAGGGAGGGAGGGAGGGAGAGAGAGAGAATGAGAATGAAATTAAGTGAGTGTATCAGTTTTACTTGACGTTATTTGCCCACTGGGTCTTATTCTTTCCCTTGGCCCCCAGACCACACAGAATGACTTTGCTCACAGTTGACTTTTATGCCTCTAATATTTGAGAAGCCTCAAAAAATGCTATAGGGTGGCAGAGTTTTAGTCCTGAAGGGCTGTGCTCAAGCTTCAAAGGTCTGCCTGCACCTTAACACTTCTTCTACAGGCTGAACATGATTTGTTTATAAATAATTATGAAAGGATCCTTAAGTAGGCACGTAGCTTAACAAATCCTGGCCCAGTATCTGGGAATCCCATGCAGGCATGTTCACTGAGAGCAGTTGCCTCTCTGTAAAATGAGGATACCATAGCTGCCTTGCTTGCTTTAAGAACTGAGATAGATAAAGAAAGTGCTGAACATCATGTGACATGTACAAGTGTCGGTACAGGCTCCTCCCTCCACGTAGCTTATTGTCCCATTCACCACCCTACCCCTTCTGAAAACTGGATCTCTGTTTAAACAATACCCAGAGGTAACACTGAATTGGCTGTCTGACTCGCAGAGGCTCAAGAGTCAATGTAACCCTTGTTCTCAACTTTCTACAGTTCCTATTTCCTCTATTAACATCACCTGAACGGACAACACCTTTTCAAAAGTCATGGTTGACTATGTGTCTGTTCATCCGTTCCTCAGTTTTTCAGCCAGTCATTACTTTGCAAGGCTATGCTGGGGCAAAGAGATAAGAGGTACATAATCTGACGCAGTTCCCTGTCCTTGACGAACTTCTGATATAGTGTAAGCCAAGCATCCAATGAGCACCTTGGACCTTTTCTTATGTTGACAGTCTTTGTTTTTGAGCATTATTTATATTGGAAAACACACTTGCTCCACTGCTGTTTGCTGATATGGAGCATTAGTTGTGTTTCATTTAACTCAACAACCTATCAGCTGCCCCCCTCCTTCCACTGCCATCTGTAGAATACTAGAATACATTTATTTTCTGGCAGTAACAACGATGACATCTCTGACAAAGAATGAAATCATCTACAAAAACCAAACAAACAAACAAACAAAAAACCAACCAAGAAACAGCCTATGCCCAACGAATAATATGTTATCATCAAATCAGTAACCGTTCAAATAAACATTATTCCATTCTGCCAACCATAAACTTGAATGTGGGGTCCGGATTCCGATTGGGACCCAGCTTGAACGTTTATATTCTTTCTTAGGAAATGTCTGACAATGATTTTTCACTATCTCTTAAGACCAGTGTTCTCTATATAATAAGGACAGTCAGGGAACCTGATATACATGTATGTGTTATGAGTGCATGCGCCTTAGGACCTGTGCCTGTGGAGATCAGAAAACAACTTTAGGGAGTAGGCTCTCTAGTCCCAGCATGGGGCTCGGAGAAGAAACCCAGATATCCAGGTTTGGTGGTAAGCACCTCCACCTTGAGCTGTCCCTCCAGCCCAAGTCCCAGCTTATAAACTTGTTGCAAGAAGTGACACAGACAATTCACAGTATTTAATCAGTGTTAAGATGTGCAAACTGCTATTTCAACTAATCATTCCTGTGACACACTGTGAAAATCCATAACACGCACTCTTATTTTTTTTCTCCCTTGTTTAGTTTTTGGATCTCTTTCTCTATTTACCAGTTTTTCTTTTCTGACAGTGTAGTGCCATGACAAAGAAAAATAACAGAAACTTTAGGTCAAACAATTCCAAGTTCAAGTCTTACCTCAGCCCACCTTTGGCTAGATACTTGACCTCACAAGGTTTCAGGACTTTCCTCTGTACATAGGGGTGATGACATTAATTCTGAAGGATTATTACACTGTGGCCAAAGAAACCTTCACATAACTGCTAGAGTTGTTTACAGTTACAGTTTTTGCTCAGAAAGAAACAGCAGCAGCAACTATTAAAAGTGTTCAGGGCAATACCTGTGTTTCTAAACAGTGGGGCCTTAGCCTCAGACCCTGTCCAAGGTCAAAGACTGTCCAATCAAGGTGTGAGTGCTTTTCCTGAGGATTAATGTTACCCTAAGAGAATAGAGCTAGTCTTCACTCTCTTAGAAGAGATTAAGAAATATATTAGAAGCTAGATCTGGTTAGCAAACCAATTCCAGAACATTCTAGTGATGTTAACGTCATTGACTTGCATCCTATTTTACAAACACCCATGCCACTATCTGCTGCTAGCCCTCACAGAGGTGGAACGCTGAGGTTCAGACAGATGTTTCCAACACAAAAGCATGGAGCCGTGGGCTTTCCCCTACATTGCTACATCTATAAATACATTTCCTCCTGAGTTGCTCACAAAATGGGTAAAGTCCAAAGCATGTCTCACAATCTGAGTCAAGCTTCACCATGAGGCATAGCTCAAATCCAGTACACAGAGATGAAAGTTGTTGGATTCGTTACTATATAAACAGGGAAGTATTAATATGGAAGTTATTAAGGCAATATCTTCCTGCAGCCCTGGGGCCTGGCTGCAGAGTTGTGAAGACTCTAAGCAAGAGAAGGGGTGACTTCCGCCATAGCTTTATACGTCCCTCCCACACAGGCTTGCTGCACCGATGTGACCACACACATTCTGTCTCTTCTGTTCAAGTGTAGTGTTTTCTTTCCATTCAAGTATTCTTGGAGCTTAATTAAAGCATCCAGGATCTAGTAATTACTTCCCCTGTCCATCTTCCCAGCTCTGCATTGTCTTCCCTTGAATTGAGTTCTGACTGCAGCCCATGCCTGAGCTAGCTTAGGAAGCGTGGGGGAGAGAATAGCTATAAAGATCCTAGGATCTTGGGTATTCACACACACCCCCCTTCATGTAATAAAAATGTGATGGCTGCAAAGGATCTGAGTCTGATTTATACTGCACATGAGTGTTTGGGCAATTTTCAAATGCCTACTTCTAAAAATTGAAGGCTGTCATTTCAGGGGAAAGCGCTTGCATTCAGGCCCTCCATCTCTCCTACACTCAAGTCAGCTTAACTTTACCCAGCACCGATAAATCCCTTAGTGAATTTTTCTGCTAAACATTACCTAACATCCAAATTCATGTGCTCTAATGAGCAGCTCTCTCTACTGATGCGGCCTCCTGTCTCATGACCTTGGTCAAACAGAACCAAGGCGCTCTTCTCTAAATCCCTCTCTCTCTCATCCGGGGCTCATTCTTTACTTCCAACCACACATACTTCCCCAGTGTGTGGCCCCTTTTTCCGTATGCTCTTACACGGCTGCATGGCATATTCTCCAAAGTTAGATCTCCTCCTCCTCCTTCTCCTCCTCCTCCTCCAGTTCATTTAGAGAAGTCATGCCTCCGCTCTCTTTTAGTCTTTTTGAATCTTTCCATTCTGTAATCATTTTTGTCACTTACATGTCACAGAAGGAAAAAACAAAAGTTGCTATAAGCTGAGTATCTTGGTGTTATGCTATTTTAAAATATAAATGGTGTCCTAGAACAATGTTTGGGGAACAAATATGAAAATAATGAGTGGAAAACAAAACAGTAAATGGTGGTTAAGAGTTCATTAATCTATGCTTATTCTTTAGGGCCTGCCTTAAAGGTAGACTAATGTTTATATAGCCCAAAGGAAAGAGCTGGGCAAGGCAGTGCTAACATCCTTTCAATAATCAGTTGATAACAAATCAGGCAATAACCAATTGAAATCTTAACAGAAATTTTAAAAATCCAAATATTTGGGGGACTTTGTTCTTGTTATTAGTCAGTTTTCATTCATGCCTAATTTAAATTGTGTTCTATATGTGAAATCATCTAAATTCCCTAGATAATTTGACTATTCCAATCTATACATTGCTTCTCGGAATGTGCAAATGAGCAACTCTTCCAACGGGAAATGCTAAATCATTCCATTTATACATGTATTTCATATCTCATTCATCTGGAAGGGCTGGGAGCAAATCCAATTTTCTACCTTACGATTAAAGATTCAGTGTCTAGCATGTGTTTGATAAGCAGAGCACATGAATTTCAAGGCAAGGGAGCACCAAACTCTAAATTCGAGCCCCTTTTCTGACAAACTACTCAGCTGATAATCTAACTCTCAATAAGGTGACCGAGCCATAACCCTGGTAGTTAAGGCTACACAGTCAGTCTTTAAAATTTACTGTTTGTCTCACTACCACCCTGGAGGTCATGCTGTCAAGAGAAGAATGACAATGATGTTATTTTTGTGAATGGATAGACAAATTCTGCTAAAAATACCTGTGTATTCTCAGCAAGCACCATGTCACACAGCTCTTCCCTCCCTGCCTACCCCTGTCTACTGAGCTGATCTCACAATATTTTGGTGCTGTAGTAAAATGAAGCTCTTTTTCTGAAGCATCTGAAAGGATGTCTGACACAGAGAATAATCTCTGCTGGAACTCAGGCAAGAAACAGACTTCTCTAGAGACTTCCTCTGGTCTGGGAGGTCCCTGCCAAGCCATCTTCATGCTGAGAATCTACTTTTCTTTGGGCGAAGGTGATAGCTTTTTGTCTTTCTTTTTTTTTTATCATTCATCCATCACTTGCAATTAGCTTCATCTCTGCTCTGAGAAAATGAATGCACTCCAAAGATGATGATTAAATAAGCAAGCGTTCTAGGGCAGGATGGGAAAGAGAATGAGGACCACACATGGCTATGCGTAGTGTAAAGACAGCATTAAATGTCTTAGGTAACAATGGCCTCACTGACTCGGACAGCTAGAAAGAAATCCCAATAAAGCAAAGGAAGCAGAAACAAGTGTCGGCGACCTTCCACAGGTATGCTCCTCTGGAGAATGAGATTCAAGTCTCCTTCCCCAACACACACTCTGGCCCAGGCAGGTTTCGCCACATGTGCTTCAGTTCTCAAGGGCTACAAGGAACTCTAAACTCAGCAGTCCGCTGTGTCTAACTCCACTCCCCAATGCTCCAGGCCTCATGTTGCTTGTCTATCATAATTATCAGCACCCCCCTGGGAAGATGCTATTATTGGAAGTAATTTCACATTCTGACACCACAGGAAGCTAGCTCAAGTTATAGCTACTTCAGATCTCTACAAAGAGCCCTGTGTGATGGAAACTTTCTGTTTGCTAGAAATAAATGTATCAAGGATATATATATGTATGTATACACACATACACACATATATTTCATTTCCCTTGCTTTCCCATTAATTCTAAAATGTAGAAGGGAGGAAGACTAAGGAGTCAAAAGAAAAAAAAAATCAACATGCCAAGTCAGTATGAAAGCCACAGTTTTAAATCTGGCTTTAAAAAGCCTTTAAAAAGGGAAAAGAAAGATAATCGAGTTCTTTTGTTTTTTTCAAATCAGAAAACAAGAAGTACACATCTTTTGGTTTACTTAGAAGAAAATACTAAAATCAAAGGCAGAGACAACTGGGCATGGAAAATGACTCATTAGTGTTAGAGCTTGCTATTAAGCCTGATTATCAAGAGTTCAATCCTCATGAACCATACATGTTCAGAACCAATTCTGCATATGCATGTAGTGTTGTGCTATGTGTGTGCATACACACACGTCCAAACACATACACCCCCCCCACACACAAACACCCACTTGTTTTTTTTGAAGTAGAGACAGTCAAGAACTAAAGTACTATCCTCATGAGCTTTTCTATCCAAGGAAGCTCAAGTGTGAGCTTTCCAGTGGAACCCTAGGTCTGCAGACAATGGAAGGCCCAGGCCTTTGCAGAATCCCCATAGCAAGGAAACCTCAAGGAACAGTAGCATGCGAACACAAGCAATTTCATTTTTTCCCTCAGACCATGAAGATCAAAAGAATCTTTCTATTCTATTGGGGGGACTCCCCAGCCTCTCCCTCCCTTCTGCAGGAACCAAGTAAATTCCTCAGTCTCTCATGTCATTACCACAGCTGAAATGGGGTGTCCTCCTGTGCCAACTCTCTAATCAGTTTCAAAGTATGTTTTGTTGGTTCTCATTGACGCCACTCAAAGGAACCGGTCACTCGTGGTCTCAAAAGTTTTACAACAAATTGTATTATTAAACTCCTTAGACATGTCTGTCCATTACTAATCCTCTTTTGCCAACATCCCTTTCACAGAAAAATTGCAGTGCTGCATGGTGCCTGATTTATATTTCATTTTGAGAACAGGAAGTAAAGGGATTAAAGTTAAGGATTAAAACACTTACTCTCCACTGCTTTCTTCCCCCTTGTCCCAAATGGCTTCTTGGTTGTCATGGTTACTGTTCACTGGTCCTTAGCCCTGAATGCATGCCTCTTTGCATTAATAAAATATTTTAAATGAGACCTCATGAAAAACAATAGAGAAAGTATTTCTAAGTTCAATAGCCCTTGAAAGAATTTTCTTTTAAAAAAAAATCTATTTTTTCATTGTCCTTTTATTGGTAAGTTTAAGAGGGAAACTCGAATTAAAAGGCAGTGGAGGAACAATCTAAAGAGGAACAATGCAAACTCAAAATTAGTCATCAGGGGCTCAGAGAAATACTCTGCAATAATAAGATGGTTCTTTACTTATAAACCAGTGTTTGAAGGAAGATTAAGTGTCTCTGGGAATTTCTCAAATGTTGCAATACCATGTAAACAGCAAAAGTGCACGTAAATGCAGTGTTGCCATTCCAAATTGCAAATACCAGGCAGGAAATGAAGGGCTGAGGTTTTTCACTGCCACCGTTAATTTAATCAAACCAACATAAATATCCAAGTCCCAGTACTTCATAGTGTCAGCAGCTCACAGGAGTGTCACCAAAAGGTAATAACAATGAAAGCATGCTGTCAGGGCAGGGGATGCCTCCCTGAGCAGGGTATGTGGCCTAAGCCCAGTAAGGAATCCAGAAGAAAGTATGGCATTGCCAAGCAAGAGAACACAAGCGTTATCTGAGCTGCTCTTTTACAAACACTCCACTGACATTCCATTTAGCATGTGATGCCTGCATTCCATTAAAAGGCCAAAGAAAACTGAGGACTTGAAACTCGATACAAGTCCTATTAATGTCTACTTGGTTTCCTTTTTAATGTGTATGAGGGTTTGGTTGCATGCATGTACAGCATGTGTGTGATGCTGAAGGAGTCCAGAGGATGGCACAAAATCCTTAAGAACTGGAGTTCCAGATGTTTGCAAGCTTTCCTGCAGGGGTGCTGGGAACTAAACCCAGCTCTTCTCCAAAAGAAGGTTCCGTCTCTAGTAGGCAAAACATCCTTCAAGCCCTGGATAGGGAGGAGTTAGTGTATGGCTGTCCCTGTATATTTGTAAGAGGGACCCACTGAGAAGAAACAATTCTTCAGGGGTATCTCAGTGTTTTATGTTCTTCTGAGCAGACAGATGTAGAAAAACCAGGAGATTGTCTCTGTCTTAACCAAAAGGAACAAGTGCAGAGATTAGGGATAAATCACTTAGTGAACCAGGAGAACCTGAATATGACCCCCAGAAACTATATTTCTTTGTTTTTGTTTTTAAGGCCAACTATGACGGCATACACTTGTAACCTCAGTCTTGGGGAGTGGGAGACAACCTTCTGGCCTACTTGAAAAGTGACACAATGGTGAGATACCATGTCAAAAAACCGAGGTAATGGATGTCTACCACTCACACTTTTGGAAGTAGAGCATGCTTATGGGGTCTCAGGGTATTCCATAATGAGTGATATAGATTAATTACAGTGGTACTTACACAGTTCTGGGGAAGGTGCTTATAAAACAAGGTTGTCACACTATTTATAAAAGTAGGCCATGTTGGAACATGTGGAACTTGTCATTAGGCCAAGAAAATGTTGGTAAGTGACAAATTGCCTGTATTGAGTAAACAGCCACAGATAGAATGGAAAAACAAATCAAAGGAACACTACGTATGTGAGGTCAGAAGCTCAGCTAGAGACTGCTTCCTGTGCCCCAGTGTGTAACTGGTAAGCCACAAAACTCTGAAGCTCAGATCTCATGACCGCAGGACAAAATGTAAAGTGACCAAGGAGTCCAATCTGGATGACACTGCCCTAAGGACTCTGAGGAAAGTACTGCATGTACAAGGCTCGATGCCTTCTCCAAAAGAAGGCCACAGCAATATCATATCCGCCTTGTAAAATTGCTATGGTGACCTAAGACATCAACAGGCATGAAAATGCCAGGTGAGCTGGGAGATACAGTGCTTGGTGGCTATTATTCTCCTTTACTTGAGAAGCAGTATACCGTAAGGGAAGTGGGGAAATGGATACTTGTGCCTTTACTGACAGTTTCAACCAGAGCTTCCTGTTCCTTTCACTAATGATGCCAGTTGGTGTTTGTTATGTTTAGCCCTCTGATCAACTTCAAGTTTTATGGTCTGGGGAGAAGAAGATGCTGCCTGAGGTAAAGATGGGAATTGGGACAACTCTAGGGATAATTAGGTCCCTAGTTTTATTTATGCCAGGACATATTTGCAATTTAAAATCATGTTTTACAAAACAAATTGAGTGGATGATTTCTGTGACTCTGAGAGGAGACGTTATTTCTGTATTCACTTCTGCACAGATGAGGAAATATGAAGGAGTTCTTTGCACTACCATCTCAAAATTCACATTATTCAAGGACAGACAGTAACACTTGTGTATTGAGATGATCCAGGCACTGGGAGACAGTTCTTGACTGTCACTCGTCATCAGTTCTATTCTGTCAGAGCCTAGTAAAGATCTTAGCACTGTAGACAGACGCGACTACTCATGGTGGTGATCTATACTTTTTAACACCAAAAATTATGGTCCTAGGAAGAAGCCCTGTGGACTTTTATGGCATGTCCCAAAATCTGAAAAGAAATTGGTGCCAGTGCACTACACAGAGTGAAGGTGCATGTCACTCTTTCAAGATGAATGTGGAGGTCAATCTTAGCCTGCAATGACCATGTCAAAGAGAGAGTCAATGTTTTACTTAGGTCCCTTAAAATAAGGAAGTCTTTGTATTTAACAAAGGTGCCAAGGAGAAAGGAGGAAGGACTCCTCCTGTGCTCCAGAGTTCAAGATGTTTACTAAGTCCACTCATTTGACCACACGATAGCTCGGGTCTGAGGACATAGGTTCTTTAAAGAGATCATGAAGATCAGAGAACAGAAAGGATTTCCCCTAGGGACAGACATGGGATTCAGACTCAGTTCCAAAACCTTTCCTGTTCCATTGTGAGAACTGAGTCAAAGTGATGCCAGCCAGAGGGAAGAAGCCTTAAATGAAAGCAGTTAAGTTTGATCAACACGGGGGTGGGGGTGGGGTGGGTACAGGAGGGTGTCCGTTGTAAGCTTGAAAACATCTGTAATACATTTAATAATGCAGTTAATAGCCATTAGTTACTTTAAATCAACATAAAACTCCCCATAGAAAGTTAGAAAAGATTATTGACAATTCATGAAAAGGAAAAAAATGGCCAATAACATGGAAAAAAGGTTGAATTTCAGAAACCCATGGGTATCACTTGCATAATAACGTCTAGTAGTACCCATCAAATTCTGTCTTTCCTCATATTTGTGAAGTATAAGAGAAATTTGGTTTCATATAGTCCCAACATGAGTATATTGCTACATACTTCTGTAAAGTCTTGTCAATGATAGGTTGCCAGGAATTTTTATGCAACATACACTAAGATCTATATCATTATATGTAATATATGATTATTTAATACTAAAACATTAAAACACCTAAATGCCTAATGGTGAAAGACTGTTTAAGATAAATATTAAATCTTAAAATCTTAAAATGCAGTCAGTAAGACCCTCACTACTACCAGGGTGGAAGAGATGGCTCACAGCAGGCCTAAGAGAACATTTTGATCTTTCAGAAGATCTGAGTTCAGTTCCTAGAACCTACATGGTAACTCACAACCATAACTTCAACTGAAGGGGACCTGATGCCCTCTTCTGCCTTCTGCAGGCAGTAGACATGCATGTGGTGCACATGCATACATGTAGGTAAAATAAGCATGCATGTCAGTAAAAATAAATAAATCTTTAAGAAGATACTGACATAGTACTATAATTGTTATGCTTTAATTAATAAAATAAAAGCATATATATTATATATGTTTGTTTTGCTTTTGTTTTTGAAATAGGGTCTATGTAGCCCTGGCTGTCTTGGAACTGTCTATGTAGAACAGGCTGTTCTCAAAATGATAGAGCTCCACCTGCCTTTGCCTTCTCATTGCTAGGATTAAAGGTCTGCACCACTGTATCCAACAGATAAACAGACAGGCAGAAAGACAGACAGACAGATAGACAATATAGATATATAGAGGTGGAGGTGGAGGTGGAGGTAGAGGTAGAAGTAGAGATAGAGATAGAGATGGAGATAGAGATAGGAAACACACATGGACAGATACACACCAGTTCTGTCATCATGATTAATTTATTTCAATACGTATTTTAACATATCTGAAACCTAGGCACGTTATTCCAAATGGTATCTTCCTTTCAATGAAAGTGTATGTATATACAAATATAGATAACTTACAGAATTTTAAAATGAGGATGTATTGGACTCGGAGCACAATCAATTACTTTTCTCTCCTTCTTCCCTTTTCCCCAGTGCTGGGAATTGAACGCAGGGTCATATATGCCTTAGGCACACTCTGTACTTGGCATGATAAAGCCCATAGGAGCTCTTACTAGGTGGTATGTTAAGTTTTCATATAGGTGCATGTTAAAGGAGAAGCAAAACTGCCAAGAGAAGAGTAGAAAATGAGCAAAAACACAAGGAGAAGAAAGAAGAAAGCAAAAGAACAGGCTTTGGAAAGCATATACAAAGCTAGGAAATGAATAGAGATATAGCCATACCCAAATTTCAGTAAAATAAAAAAGAGCAAGCTAGAAAATGGAACAGAGTCTGGACATCATACATGCAAAGATTCTAAGAGAACCACAGGTAAATGAGCCACAAGGAGGAATCAGAACGTAGGATGCAGTTACTGGAGAATCACTTTCTACTCACATGCTGGTGAGGGAAAACCACACATACAATGAGCCGATCCCAGGAAGACACTTAGCAGTCTCTCATGACAGCGTTTGAAAGATGGAGAAAGCAAGAATTGATGGTAGCACAGCTGGGTGCAGATACAGTCAGATAAACCACAACTCCAAAAGAAGGTTGATTAACGGAAATATGCCAACCTAACTAACTGCCTGCCTCTTTCACCCCACATCACTAACTCATTGCCACATTAGCCCCATGATTATCTCCCTAAATCATAGATCTGGCGACACTCTATTTTTACCATCTTAGCAGGACAGACCAAGACCCTAACAACATCAGTTCCCTTGCAAACCTTCCCAACCTCAATGCTTGCCTCAGTAACTTTCACGTGCCTATTGATGAAACTGTATTCTCCAATGCCAGGGAAATGGAGACAAAGGAGTTTTATGTGATCCATTTGCCAAATGACCTAGAATGTATGTGATCACAAAAAAAAAAGTATAGGGAACCTGGAATGTTAAAGCTATGTTTCTGTACATACCAGCAAGGTCACTCTCAAAACAAAAAAAAGCTCCCTTGGAAACGGAACTGAGTATGGAATGGTTATTTAGGCTTTCAGATCTCTAGTATAAGGAATGTGGTCAGGCTAAACCTGATAACAGTCCAATAAAGATTTCCCCTGGAAGTCAGCTTCAGATTACTTAAAGAGGATTTCTGAATAACTTTTTTAGGGGGCTGTGTGTGTGTGTGTGTGTGTGTCTGCATGCGCATGCACACGCACAGGTCTATGTCCAACTGTCTCTCTGTCACATGTCTGCCTATGTGTCCATGTATGTATGTGTAAAGACCAGAGATCAACTCTGGGCATCCTCTTTGCCGCCCCCTTACTTTCTGGGACAGGATCTCTCACTGGTCCCAGAGCTCACCATTTCAGCTAGACAGTTCCACTTACCTCTGCGTTGCCAACACTGGGTTTCAGGCATGGCTGCAATACTTGGATTTTTATACGTGTTTATCTGAATTCAGGTCCTCATGATTGCACAGTGAACACTTTACTCACTGAGCCATCTTCCCAGACTATTTGGGGGTTTTCTGAATTTGGTTCCCTTCACAGGCTGCAGGGTAGAGGTGACATTTAAAGACCTTCTAACGTTGCTGAACTACACTACTACCAATGGCTGTGCGGCTCTGCAGCTATAGGAGGTCCCTGCAGTTTGGATGCAGAAAGCCCCATTCCTCAAAAGCCACTCAGACAAAGAATTTTCTATTCTGGTTAAAAGAATAAATAGCCTCAGAGAGGCAGCTACTATCTGTAATCCTTCAACAGCTAACTCAAGCTACTCAACTAACAGAAGAAACAGTGAACATTTCAGACATCGCATGACACCTTGCCAGCGTTTGTAAGGAGAACTCTGGATTGCCAAGTGGGAGAAAATTCTTTCGCCAAAACATTTAGAGAAATGCCAAGATTGCAAACAGCATGTCAAGACTTAATGGATGGCTTTGCATTAGGCGGCATTAACTAACTCTGGCACACATTCTGTAGGCCTCTTGGCTCACAGGGAAGCAGCATGCCACCTCTGCCATCACTCTTGGCTCCCTGCCTACTTCTAAGCCTTTAGCTTCTCAGAAACAAGCTAGAGATTAGACAATGTAATAAAAAAAATTCATCCTATGTCCAAAGGCCAAAGACATGAAATAAGATAATATATACGTTCACGATGGCTCTAAAATGTGTAAGTGCCAAAGGCGGGGACCCAAGCCTTTTCTTAATATGACTATTGCCACGATCACAGTTGAAGTCTCCTGAATCACAGTCTCTGGGTTTTACCTGATCTTTAAATGGCAGCTGTAGAGGGCCTTAAGATCAGCTACATAACTTCTTAAGCAAAAATAAAACTCAATAGGCCAAGAAAAATGTTCCTTTTCACATTAGAAAATTCTTAGTATTCCATTGTGTAAATATACCACATCTTCTGAATCCATTCCTCTGTTGAGGGGCATCTGGGTTCTTTCCAGCTTCTGGCTATTATAAATAAGGCTGCTATGAACATAGTGGAGCATGTGTCCTTATTGCATGCAGGGGAAGCATCTGGGTATGTGCCCAGGAGTGGTATAGCCGGATCCTCCGGGAGTGTCATGCCCAGTTTTCTGAGGAACCGCCAGACTGCTTTCCAGAGTGGTTGTACCAGCCTGCAATTCCACCAGCAGTGGAGGAGTGTTCCTCTTTCTCCACATCCTCGCCAACAACTGCTGTCTCCTGTGTTTTTGATCTTAGCCATTCTGACTGGTGTGAGGTGGAATCTCAGGGTTGTTTTTATTTGCATTTCCCTAATAACTAAGGATGTTGAACATTTCTTTAGGTGCTTCTCAGCCATCAGATATTCTTCAGGTGAGAACTCTTTGTTTAGCTCTGTACCCCATTTGTTAATAGGGTTATTTGGCTCTCTGGAGTCTAACTTCTTGAGTTCTTTGTATATATTGGATATTAACCCTCTTTTCCCAGATGTCCCTCAATGGAGGAATGGATACAGAAGATGTGGGATATTTACACAATGGAATACTACTCTTCAATTAAAAACAATGAATTCACGAAATTCTTAGGCAAATGGTCAGTACTGGAAAAATATCATCCTTAGTGAGGTAGCCCAATCACAAAAGAACACACATGGTATGCAGTCACTGATAAGGGGATATTAACCCAGAAACTCGGAATACCCAAGACACAATTCACATATCAATAGATTTCCAAGAAGATGGAAGGAGAGAGCACTAGTCCTGGAAAGACTGGATGTAGGGGAATACCAGGACAGAGAAGTGAGGGGGGTTGAATGGGGAACAGGGGGAGTGAAGAGGGCTTATGGGACTTTCGGGGAGGGAGGAACTGGGAAAGGGGAAATTTCTGGGAATGTAAATAAAAAAAATACAGAAAAAAAATTTTTGCTTTATCTTATTTGACCTCTTTTTATACTTTTTAAAAATCTTATATGTGTGGATGTTTTACCTACATGTATGCACATGCACCATATGTCTTCAGTGTCTACCATGGCCAAAAGAGGACTTTGGACAGCCTAAAGCTAGAGTTACAGATGGTTGCAAGCCATCATGTGGGTGCCAGGAATCAGGAAAAGCAGCCAGGGCTCTAACATGCTGACCCTTCTCTCCAGCGCCTCACTCTGGCCTCTTCTTCCATTTATCAAAGCCAGTTTCCTCAATGGAAATGGAACAAGCACAGCATTGTGCATTGACATGCCCATCCTGACCCATGCTATCACCACACCCAGAAGACCTGTGACTCCTCCCTGCCTGGCCCAGAGCTTTCTCACTGCTCGCTACGACCATCTGAAAAAAAACAGTTCCTATGAACCCGAGTTTTACAAATGTGCAGCTCCAGTCCTGAGACATTGAGCAACTGGATCAAAGGTTCTATCATTAAAACTGGTGATGGAAAGATCGGAATCCAGACTCTTGACTCAGTCAGTATCAAAAAGAACAGCAGATGGTCATAATTAGGAATAAAATGGGTAATAAATATAAAGGTAAATAACCTGGAAATTCTGTGAATTTGAGTAAGGTCAGCTCAGTATAGTAAGCATCTTCAATGAACACAAGGTAAGTCTCTTTAATATGCAAACACGAGCCATGAACCTTCTATCGATCAATACAGCAGTAGTTATGGATGATCTGGTGTCAGGCAGCAATTCTCAAGTGAAAGACAAGGACTTCTGAAAATAGTCAAGTCAGACTGTCAGGCAGAGATTTCCAAAACATATTAATTTTTTTTTTTGAGTCATGAGGGTTTTTTTTTTTTTTTGCGGGGGGGAAAAGAAAAGTAGAGTAGAAAGATTATCAATTTTTAATCGCATCATAATCTGTTTCCATTAATTATTTTTAAGCGGTTAAGATCACTTTAAGGGGAAAATTAATTAATGAAAGTACCTGAAGCAGATTGTTATTAGCTTACTGAAATTTCAACGACGTCTTGGTATTTTCTATGAATGCTGTGTATTGGGTAAGATGTAATCCCTTGGAGAATAGCTAACTTTGGTGGAATACACACTGTGTCAGGAGCCATGCTCAGCGTTTAACTGCCATTATCTCAATGTGACATGGACACTGCGTGAATAAACATTATAAAGTCATGACTAAACCCACTGCTTCGTAAGTTTTAACACATAATAATAAAGTTGTGCTACTGTGTAAATTCCAACATCACAATGTAATATATAAGTTAAAAACTCGGCATTTACCCTCTTCCTTAAGAAGAATGATCTATTCTCTCAGCACGATGTTTCTAAATTAACTAACCTGAACATATTTACTCTGAACAGTCAATGCTATAAAGAAAGAGAGTAGAACCAGATACATCTGATAATTTTTTCTTTTCCTAATGAATAATCAATTAGCACTGATGTAAATGACACTTAGAAGTTCACAATGCCTCAGTCTCATGTAGTTGGTCTTATCTTTAAATAAAGAAACCACAGTTAAAATTCATCATAATGGACTTTAGTGACAGTCAGTTTTATGTCTCGTCTTGGCTAGCCTAAAATCTATCCTAGTCAAAAACATTCACAATTTAAATATTGCTGTGAAGGCATTATGTGAATGTGATTAGTATCTTCAGTCAGTTGACTCCATTATCTGATAATCACTGTGGGTCTCATGTAATCAATCTTAAAGATATAAGAACTCGAGCTTTCCAGAGGAGGCTTTAGTCTGTGGCGTATGGTTCCTACTCCTGGCTGATCAACCCAAAAGAGCAGAAATTCAGTAGTTTTTTTTTTTTAAATTTGTCCCTTCTCCTCACCACTCACATTCAGTCCATTGCCACTTCCTCTAATGTCATTTCAATCCAGATTGCTTCCTTCCAACCCTCTGAAAGCACATCTGCTCCTAACACTGGTCATTGCTTACAGTCTCATTCCATTCTCCAATTAACCAGCAACACAGCTAGTCCTTACCTTGTTAAAATCCATCTTGAATATCTGGGCTTTTTATGTCAATTTAACACAAACTATAGTCATTTTGGAAGAGGGAATGTCAATTGAAAAAGATTCCCCTACTGACTGGCCTCATGATTACGCCTGTGATGCACTGTCTAGATTTATGGTTGATGTAGGAGGGCCAGCTCACAGTTGGCAGTGCCATCTCTGGGTAGGTACTCTTCGGTTATATTGGTAGGCAAGCTGACAAAGCCAAGAAGAGCAAGCCCATAAGCAGCACTCTTCCATGACCTCTACTTCAGCTCCTGCCTCCAGGTTCCTGCCTTGTGTTCTTGTCTAACTTTGATAGTGACCTGAAAGTTTCAAGCAGGAATAAGCATTTTTCTTTCCAAGTTGCTTTTGATCATGGTGTTTTCTCACCGCAAAAGAAAAGCCCTAACTAAGACTGCCTCTGCCTCCAGGGAAAGGAGAACATCTCACCATTTCATATATCCAAACATGTAACAAAATCTCAGACACAAGGAATGTTGTGAAAGTACTTGTGGAATAACTTGAATAACTTAAACTTCTATGTTAGGTGAGTCAATATTCAACATCGAAGAAAGCAAACTATTGTTAACTGGGTAATGTCTTAGGGGAAGGTAGTTATAACCAAAGTCATATAAGTAAGGCTGTCAATCCCTAGGTGTCTTGCATTTTTTTTGCCTTAGAATCTTAATTTCTATCAGTGAAGTTCAGGGAATCTTTCTAAATAATAATAATAATAACAACAACAACAACAACAACTATAATAAAAATAAAAACCCAATTTGTTTTGCATGTCTTTGGGGGAACATTGTTGACCTTCCTCAAACTATCCATCTCCATCCATCCCATGAAAGCTCAGGTAATAACCCCTGGACAGAATCAAGCATCATGGGTTTAAACTTTAATTCCCTCTGGTTTGGGTCCATTTCCTTTCCTTTTTGTTAGCCATTTTTGCAGCAGCCATATGTTCCTGAAAGACAGGCTACAGCAATATCTGAGAGATGGCTCCTCCAAGAATACTCAATTCTCAAGGAGGAAACTGTTTCCAAGGACATTGTTCATCAGTCGTCCGTCACAATGGGCTGCCGGGGATGGCTGGTACGTGACACAACAATGCTTTCCTCCTGAAATGGCTTCTCTTTCACCTCTGGGGCCCAGTGTTTGCCTTTCAAACGAGCTGCAAAGATGGGAAAGTGGAAAAACTGGAGGAATGTAACTTGTTAAGTCACGATGCAATCCTAGGCACTGTTTAAAAGAAACTAGTACCTCCTGGTGTCCAATCCAAACACAGCAGAGACAAGGCCACCTGCCTAGTATCTGCCATGAAAAGTTTTTGCATCAGGCATATCCAAGTCCTTGTATGAAGTCACCCTGAAAACAAATCCTCACAGCTCAGAGGGCCAAGGTACAAGCAATATGAAAGTATTACCCAGGGAGAGAGGAAACAGAGTTCAGCAGAAGCTGAGAAGGGAAGACAGGCACGAACTTGCAGAGGGAACAGTAACCGTGAAAAGACGCTTGAGTGCTTTGGAAGCTGAGACAGAGAGTAGGGACACCTGGGAGGGGCAGCGTGCCACTGTCTCTGGGTCACTTAAGCACAATATTGAGACCGCAAAGACTATGTGGCAAATGGTTCTTTTCTCCAAATAATTTTCATCAGAATCGTGAGAAAGAATAAGAAGTGTAGGAAGCTCTTTCTGTCAATCAGTTAGGAAAACAATTGTTGCCGTATGGTAGCTGTGCTTGGACACTGGACTGCCTGAAACTGCACACTGAAGCACCTCCAGAGGGTCCTCAGTTTTAACATGTGGTTTGCCAGAATGGCAGGAGACAGGCAGCATTTTTGTTTTATATGCTGGGTTTTGGTTCCAAGTAAGAAATCTCAGTAGGTATAGAAAGAAAATGACCTTAATGAATATGACAAAGTTTAGTGATAAAATCAACAACAGTGACTTCAAGGACTAAAAGACAAAACTTCACTCCTTTAATAGCCTTTGACATTTGCAAAGATACTCCGTGTACTAGGAGTCACAAGGCAATGTGTAGGTATGACACATCACACTCATCTCTTCTGCCCTGAAAGCACATGTCTCTGTTAAACTTGTCATCTTAGGAGTGCAGAGACAGCCTCACGTCACTCAAAATTGCCAGGAGCAGCCAAGACCTCACCTGCAAATTAGGCTCAAAGAATCACACATGATGAACACCTGAGTTGTGCTGTGTGGCTGGAGGTAGAAATCACCAGTTTTGATGACCAGAATGTGTCACTTTCGTGCCACTCCAACTAATCAGGACAGGTTGAAGAAAGAGGCAATTAAGCTAAGGCTAAAGTGGTGGCACATCTATATATGGTCCCAGAACTAAGAATGCTAAAGCAGTAAGATCCCAAATTCAAGGCCAGCCTGAGCTACACAGTGGTATTCTGTCTCAAAAACAAAGAAATAAACACACAAATAAAACAAAAATCCTAAGATGAGCCAGACGATTCAAAAGGTTTTAGCATTTCCAAATTCTTTGAAAGTCAGCTCAATCAGGAAAGTATAATATTTGGGCTGAAATCAGTGGTTTTCTAGAATAATGCAACCAATGTACTTTCTCCTCATTTCTAAAGGGGTAAGATCTGTGCCCTTCTGCTCAGTTCCTGGACCATCTCACCTCACACCCATTCTGTTATCAGTCCTTCTGTGTCTCCCTTATTTGCACTAATGTCACAACAGTTTTCTGTGGGCTCGCCTTCATCAGAATGCCAATCTAAGAGAGCAGAAAATACATCTCCTCCATGTGCTTGCTTCTATGGTTCTAACAAGTGTCCAGCACACAGTAGGTAACTAATAAATACTTACAAACTGTAATAAAGTAAACTTTTGAGACACTTGTAAAATGTCTACTTGAAAAGTTGCTTCATGAAATGCTGTGAAGGAACTGATTCTTCTGTGTGCTAGCTTCCCTAGGGACTATTAGTGCATTTGTTGCTCTTGCAGAGGACTTGGGTTCAGTTACCACTCCCCACATGGTGGCTCATGAACAACTGTAACTCCAGTCCGGTGTACCAAATGTCCTTTTCTGACCTCCAAAACAGGAAAAATGGTGCACAGTCACACATGCAGGAAAAAGCACTCATGTACACAAGCCAAAATATATCTAAAAGAAGAACAACACAAACCAAAGAAAACTCATCTAATAACATCCCCATAAAATGTGTTTCAGGAGCAGTACATGGACATCAACTTTCATCACACTTAAGACCCTGGGCCATCATCCCAGAGATGGTAGCACATGTTTCCTGTAGAGATGAATGCAGTTCCTACGATGGTATGAAGAACACACGCTCATGTCATTCACTGGTCTTTCCTACCGAAGACAACCTCCCTCTAATCCTCCACCAACTCCTAAAAGTATGGATTATTCTAAGCAGCTCCAACCACCATGTAGAAGCAGCATACTTCAAAAATAAAAGCACTATTATGTTGGGCCAGGTTATTATCGAAGCTCCCAGGCAACTTGTTCCAAGTAGCAATCATTGCTGATATATCTTAGAATGTGTGATGATGTGTAAGGATGCTTTTCATTAAAATATAAGCACTTATTCTCATCACTATTGTTCAGCAAACATTTCTTGTGGAAGAACATCTCCCAGAATCTTTCTTGAAATTGAGTTCCTCTCACCTGAGCGGGCTGGGTATCCAGATGTATCTCACCATCGTTCTGAGGTGTGAAGTTAGTCGTTTATCACTGTTTATCACCAATGAGATAATGCACAGATGTTTGTGAGCTGTTAAAAAGGCAACTTTGTACTGCTTGAATATCATCCCTATCACAGAATCATCATCACACATATCCACTATAGTAGTGTTACTAAAGCATGACAGAAGACTTGGATTTGCTGATCCTAAGGCTAAGCTGTGGTATGGGACAATTCCTAATACTCTATTAGTGATTTTAATTGATTCCTGTAAAGGAACAAAGGACAAATAATGCAAAGGAACTGTGACATCTGGGGAGGACTTGAACATACGCCCCACCTGCCAAAGACCCCACCTTACAGAATAAGACACCACCCCATAGGCAAAACTAATGGGAAAATCAAGCTTCATTCCTCATTTTTCTGCAATCTCCAATTTATAGGAAAGTATTATTTCCATCTACCTTCTCATGGTTCCAAGAACTACACAATGCAAGGAGAGCCATGGGCTCCCCCATGACGTTTATAGTTCTGGGGAAATTCTGGAGAAAGAAGGTGGCTTTTAACACTCTCACGAATTATCCATTTCACTTGAAGAAAACTACATTAAGTAAGCTGCTCTTCCATAGCCAAAATACAGAAGTATGAAATATAAACGTAGGTAATTGCAATAGCTTGTGCTGAGGTCACGAAAGTGAACATCATTGCTGTTCAGCCAATCAAAGGTCAATGTCTAACAACCATTAATAACTCATATAAAGTTGAGAATCTTTATGGAGTGTGGATTGGATGAAGATTCGTGTCACCTCTAACTGTCAGGTATTGTTTGTATTCATTTTTTTAAGTCCATTTTGATAACAGGCTAGGGTGAAGGAAACCATGCCCATGGTACGTCCAAGGTGAAAACGAAAAAGTCTGATAAAACTCACAGCCTTGAGAAGAATTTCAAGTGGCTCATCTGCCCTAGTCTTCTCTTATTTCACTCACGCATCCGAAAGAATTGAAGGACAGATTCTGTGCCTTTTGCTCTGGAGGCTAAATTCTATTCTCAACGAAGACCTTTTCTGGTGGTTTGAATGCTTGGCTACTCATTTTATCAGTGTGTCCCTGTTGCAAAGGACTCAAGAACTGCAACACACATAGATGAACAAGTCTGGGGGCATGTTGGCTGATAAGATGTGGGGGTGTGTGGGTGTGTGTGTGTGTGTGTGTGTGTGTGTGTGTCTGTGTGTGTGTCTGTCTGTGTGTGTGTGTTTGATTTTTGCAAACAGAGAAACTACTCTCTGCAAGCAATAAGCCAAACTGTCTCTGTCCCCCTGTTCTTTTCCTTCTTCTTTTTTTAAACATCTTGAAAAACGTTTGGCTAAGATTCCAGGTCCATCTTATTTCACAGGTGGACTGTGTCACGGGTCAGAAAGGACCATATGCCTATGGTCAGGGCACCACTCAGAAGCATCCTGCTTCTCCTTATACACATTATCTTATGGGTTTTTCTTACTGAACCTGATTTCCGAGCTGGGCCTCATAAAACTGGCTAAGTTAAGACCAAAATAATGTCATTTAGCATCTAGGGGGAGGTTAAAGAGAGGATTAGAGGGAGGCGGGCAGGCAGGGTATATTAAGCAAGTCCATGACTAACAGGGTGTGACAGCATAGAGTTTTATTCTTTTCAGCAAAACAATTCCCTATGGCTGGGACCATTAAAACACTGTGCCTTTATCACCTTGGAATTTTTATGGTTATTTTTGATGAATTCACATTTTTGTAAAGCCCTTTTTGAAATCATGCCAGTTTTCCAATTTTTAATTAAAGTCGTAAATAATCTTAATTCTGCCTTAAAAGGTTTATTGTTTCTCTTTTTTTTCTGAAGTATTGATGCCAGGAAATATTTCAAATACCAAGTCCTGACATGAGTGAGCAATTAGGGGCTCTCTAAGGTCTAGTGACAACATTGTACCGTGTAAACGTAACACACTGGGATATCGGCATGTGATTTAACAGCGCAGAAGGGCTGATTTGGGGTTTATCAGCAGCTGCCTCTCTTGGGAGTGACACAGCCTCTTTTTGTTAGATGAAGCAAAATCATTTTAATGTCATGAATTAACCATCACAGATTTAGAAAGGCTTTTATAAAAGTAAACACTGTACATTTGTTACTGAGGGCTGAGCCAAAAAGTTAGAAAAAGTCAACCAAGTCCGATTCAACCATTTGCACAAAACAGAGCAGACACCAAAGCAAAGCCATGAGAGAAGGAAGACTTCACAGCCCTAAAGTCAGAACTAAGGAAGGGCTGCAGTGTCCGACGCAGTGGGCATCAGACTGCTCAAAGGCCCCCTGTTCTTACCTAGACTGCCTGCTAAGGCGCAAGAGAATTATAAATACAGTCATACCTTATGGTCTCAATGCTTTGCTTTCTCGATTAGTGCTTCAATAAATATGCCCACAATCAAAACTATTTTCCCTTTATAGGAGGCTAAAACACACTGTTATTCCACAGTGAAAGTATGTAACAATCTCTAACTACCCGTGTGTCTCCACACCTGTGAGCATCACGCCTGTCGTCTGCCTAGGTGATTAATACTCTTCCCGGCCTTCATGGTGGACTCTGGGAAGGTGTGCTCATCTTACTGATAAGCTTGATGTTATGAGCAAAACCCCACTTACTAGGGACATCTTGGAGGTAGCAAATAGACTTAGAATTAAAACCCTCTTTTGCCAAATGAATAATTTGTTCCTTTGAATTTTATAAGCTACAGACAATGACAAAGCCAATAGACAACAACTCTGCTCAAAGATCCAATTGTGATAATGTGTTATTTTCAGGCACTGTTTTTTTTAATTTTATTTACATTAAATAAAATTCCTTTGCCTTTAGAACTTCAAATCATACCTAGCCCATGCCAAATGGTTCTGGATAACAATTTTATTTTATGAAGGAATTTAAATCTATTTCTTGAGAAAAAATGTTTTAACTATTCATATATAAAATTGGTTTTGTTAGTAGTTATGTATGTCTGTCAAGTCCTTGTAGCTGAGTGTTTTTCTTTCTCAAAAGGAAGACAGGATTAAAGAACTTTCTGTCTATAAGCCCTCAACTGGCACTCAAGCCAGTACCTCCTGATAAAAAAAACTTCAATGTAAAATAAACAAATAAAATAAACGATTTCCCAACACCAAATGTCAAATGCCAAAAAACTATGAAAAAAAAATGCACAATTTTGACAAGAAGGCACAGTGACCCAAATACTCTTATACTAAAAACACCAAGTTAATGCAACTCGCTGGTTCCATGGACAGAACATCCTACTAAATGTTCAACTACTTAAAAGCTTGGGCGCTGGATAGAAAGAGATCAGTGGATGGAGTGAGTATTGTTTGAGCGTGAGGACCAGAGCTTAGTCTGAGTGATAAGCCATCTGTGGTGGCACACGCTTGTGAATTCACTGTTTGAGAGGTGGGTGTAAAAGCAAGTGGACAGTTCCTGAAGAACAAACAGCCAAGGTGACTTCCGGCCTCTACCTATAGGTGCGTACACATGTACCCACCCACACAAGAATATGCATATGCACCCCCACACACACATTCCCATAAAAAAAATCAGTTATGAAATTACTTAAAAGACAGTAAATTCGCAGTCCCAAATGTTTGGAAGGTTGGTCTGGCCAGCCAATTGAGGTACTGTGTGAAATTCGCAAAGCCAAATTAACACAGGATGGCTGGATGACCTTAGACATTTATTCCAAACCTTTAACACTGTAATATTTGCAGATTTTTCACTGATGTCAAGGCCATTTTAAGTTTAGTGCTTTGTCCCCTCCACCCCTGATTTCACGCACAGCACCTATCAGCTAGCTTTCCTCAAGTCAACCATGCGGAATGGTCTCTTTCGATCCTAGAGACAGACCCAAGTTCTTCATTAGAGTGGAAATTATTTGAGCTAGCTGGTACTTATATGTAAAAGTATTTCTCTCCAGAACGAGCTTTCAAAAACTTCCATAAAAGCTTTTTTGTTGTTAATTTTTCCTGGGGTTGGTGGCTGGCATTAATTTTCTCCAAGTCTCATCTACAAGCTTCAAGAGAAATTTTTACATGACTATATTAGCTGTGCCAACTACAGCTTTGCTGAGGCCTCAGGGAAGACCTCTCTCCTTCGGATCCAGCATAGTACATCGTCACACTCAAATGATTCCAAGGCCACACAGAAATTGCATATGGCAAGAATGATT
This sequence comes from Tokudaia tokunoshimensis, assembly GCA_036184795.1. Lineage (NCBI taxonomy): Eukaryota > Metazoa > Chordata > Mammalia > Rodentia > Muridae > Tokudaia > Tokudaia tokunoshimensis. Next base: position 147,302,764 of record BTHU01000001.1, read on the forward strand.
CAAACATGCTTCTCCTGGCTGGGAAACTCTCTTTGAAATTTACCTTTTTCCTTGCTTGTTGCTCTTTGGAAGAATGTGCCTTCACGTGCTTTCTGAGGGAGCTTGGGTCTGTGTAGCGTTTTGTACATCCTGGAATTTGACAAGCATAAGGTTTCTGAATGAGAAAGAGAAAAAGGAAGAGTGAGCTGTGGTTAAACTGCAAAGGTATCAGGTCAGACTGCTCAGAGCAAGAACTGTTACCAAATGACAGGTGTCAAGTGCTGGGTAATACTCATGCATTTTAATTAGAACACCCAGGAATTCTGCATCACAAAGATGAGAAGAGTAAACCTTAAAAATGCCCCACAGAGATGCCCTATCCTTGATTTTGTTTTAAGAGATTACCTTACATTGCAGTGTAACCATAAAAACCTTTTGTGGATTTTTTTTAATATGGAAGTTAATACTTACATACTTACAATTATGTTTCCCTGAGAAAATCTTTGGTACTCTCAGAAATAGTAAACAGATTCTTTAAGGGTTCATGTAAAGAAGCTGTAGAAAAGTCCAGAAAAGATTGGGTACGGTTCAGAGGGTAGGTACCTGATTCAGAAAGAGAGGGAAAGAATTAAGAAGGAAAAATTAGTGTAAAGTGAGCAAGAAATAGTAGGTCTCAAACAACAGACAAATTAAAACTTAGCCAGAGGAACAGTAATGTTAGTAGTCACAAAGAAGTAAAGTCTGAGGAATGGGAATGAGCCTCCGGCTGAAGGACGGTGTAAATTTGTCCATCCCAGTTCCCTGTGGAAGAAGGTATATGGAAATGTGAGGGATGCCCCCAAGTGCTTGGCACCTAAGTAGAAATGGATGCAAGACTGACAGGAAAGGGAGAGACCAACGCAAATCCATTCTGACACCAACATTGTCACCTACTACTGATAAAGTTCTTATCAAAGCTTTGGAGACAATGACTTGGGTTGCAAGCTAAACCAAAATCTCCCAACTATTCCAAGAACTTAAAAACACAAAACCAAAGCAGGATTAATTGTATACACGAGATGAATTATCATCTACCATGAGAACAGAGACCTGGGTCTGTACAGTATGAGAAGGAATTGAATCCTTCTCTTGATGGCTCTGGAAACTTGCTATGCCTTAGACAAGCATGGTTCATGGTTGCCCTTCCTCTGACAGTCTCGTTTTCATGTGCTTACCATTCTCTGAGTAGATGTACGGATGTTCCTATTTGCTTACTGGAAACAATGTTTAGAATTCACTATCATTTTGGCATTTTTTTTCACTCCAAGAACAGGATAGAATCATGGTATATCCTTTAATTTGAAACCCACAGTTTGAATATTGGATGTAATCACTCATTGACTGCTCTTGACTGATTCTGATTGATTGGGTTACCTAAGATTATGTAAGATTCATGGAAGTGTAACTATTCATAAAGCAAAATTGTCTTGAGAAATTGTTCCAGCTAACTAATTCCCTGTAGTTTCAGAGCTTCCAGAATGTGCTGTGCACTGTATTAAATTCTAGGAAATTTAACAATAAATATTGGAAGAAGAGGAACAAGGAAGGCCCTTACTTCACCTTTTTAAAAAGTGAGCAAGTATTGGCGATAGCCACTTGCTAAGAAGTTTCCATGGGGGAACAAAGACTTTGTTTTAACCTGGGACTCTTTTCTGGGTTCACCTGGCTTTCTTGAACAAGCCTTCCCACCCGGCCTTCACCTCAGAGCAGCAAGCAGCCAATATCCATCCTTATTATTAGTTTCAACATGGGCATACACACTCAAGTCTCTGACCATGAGAGTACGCTTCTGGGAAGAAGTTTTAGGAACACTGAAGTGCTCTTGAAATCTATGCTGCTCTTACTAGGGCCAAGAATTCCATTTTACATTCAATTTGGGGTATTCCTGGAAAAAGCATGACTATAACCAGTCCTCACAACTGGCCTTGAGCCCTCCCCCCTTGTGTCTGCCACCTTGGACCAGGATACCCAAACAGCTTCCAAGCTTAGGTGTGAATAGTAGTGGTATTTCCATCATTCTATATCTGATTATCCAAGTCTAAAATGGCATGCTACATACCATCAGAAAAGATATTCCATTATTTCCAGTTGTCCTGAGTAATTACTTCCCTTGTTTAGATTTAAGATGTTAATAGAGAAATTGTATTAAGAGAAATTTCAGAGTTATTATAATGAACTCAGTAATCTTTGTGGGAAAACCATTTTCCTGAGTAAAGAATCTGTTTAGTTGAAAAGATATTTTAATCCAAAAATCCTGACAGCTTTTGTGTAAGGAATGTTTAGTAGAAAGGAACCTAAATTTAAGTTATAAATTCTTCAAGGAGCTACAGTTTGCTTTGGAAAACAAGTGATTGATTTCAATATGCTCAATTTATTAAAGGAAATATGCATTTAAACAGAAATGCCTTGGATCTTAAAGAAAAATGATAGTTTTAAAATGTGTGATAGAGAAAATCTTTTTAAAATGATAAAAATGACTCGGTTCTAAGAGATGTACTGAATTCAAATCAAAATGATTATCCTAGGCAGATTTAATTAAAAGTTTTCTTAAAGCTATATATTTTTAATACTCTAATTACAATATAAAATGTTTTGTATCATTAGCTAACTTAGCATCAAAAAGGGTATTGTAGAAAAACATCAGATTTCCTCAAGGACAGCTCTGAAACTACAGGGAATTGGTTAGCTGGAACAAATTTCTCAAGACAATTTTGCTTTAAGAATAGTCACACTTTCATGATATGGTTCAGTGACAAACTGGAAAATATGCTGAATAAGACCAAGACCATTTTTGGTACAACAAAATCAGACAGACACTTGAGCATAATTTTTTCTTATTTTTGTATGTTAAAAATCTTAGCACTTTTTGTGGATTTATTTAATATTCTGTTCAAGTAGTCCTGAACAGATCAATGAATTCAACCTGGCTCAAGCAGAAAAGGTCTCTTTCTTTTCCCATATTTTGCTAACTATATTTCAGGTATTTACCAGACAAACCATCACACTTATACATATATTAGGAGATAATTCTGTTTAGAAAGGTTATATGACATACAAAGCTAAAATGACTTCAACAAATATGACTAATAGAGACTAATATAAAAAAGGTAATAAATATGTCAACTATAACATCAGAAGAATCTTAAATATGTATGAGAAGGTGTGTGGAAATAATAGTATCTTTTCAAAATTCAAACTCGGGTGTAGTTTAATAATAGACATCAGAACGTTAACACTGAGAAAGTACTGTCATGAATACATTATTTGCAAGAATGTGGGATAAGAGATCTGCGATGTGTATAATACATTTATCCCAACGGCTTTGTTAAGTGAAGTGAAATTACACAGCATCTACCTGGCCTCCTGTAAAGAAAATGGCTTCAAAGCTCAGGGATGGAAAGGAGTGTTATCAACACACTGGGAGGAAATAAAAAAGACAAAAGTTATATAGACAGCATTTGCAAGGAGCAAAATGTAGCAGCATTAAGGGAGTTAGGGTGTGAAAATAAAGCTCAATTGTTCTCATAAAGTTGATATAAAAGGATGTGTGACTCTTAACACAGAAAACGCACGTATGAAATGAAATCAGGGAAAGATATGCTCTGTCTTTTTAGATGAATTGCAGGTGAAAATAGCAGATGGTTTCTAAAGCAAAAGACCAGATTCATATTCAATACCATGCTGGCTGAAAAGCTAGATCCAGAGGACAAGGACAGGGTCAACGCATGAACATTGTACTTCATGCTCTTTCCAATTGCATACATTGTCTATTGTGGTACACCCTGATATATTGATGATCGCCTTAATTATCTCTAGTGGTCATTCTATGTGCCAACCCCTACTGTATGATAGCCCCTGAACTGCTTCTGCTGTCTACAAAGAAGGAATTAAATAACCCCATGGATCTAGGAAAAGTTCTGATATATAGCATAATTCACAATGAAAAATTAAAAAATAAAGCAGCCACAAAGGGCAGCCCTGTGGACACTTCACTGTGCTTTGCTGCTGTGCTTGGCCCTGCCCTCTGTGACCTTAAGATCAGCAAGCAAACACCTGCACCATCCTACCATCAGAGGCGCCCTTTGGCACACAGCTGAGGCTGGAAGTTGGCCAGCCCCGGCCATCCTTACAGTGTCAAGGTGTGTCCTCTGGTGCTTGGCACGGTCGCTGGAGTTGCTGAAGGCCTTCTGGCAGCCTGGGTGCTGGCACAGGTATGGCTTCTCCCCCGTGTGGCTCCGCAAGTGAATCTTGAGGTTCTCAAGCCTGGAAAAGGCCTTCTTGCAGCCTTCGAACTGCAAAATGAAAACAAGTTTTAGTTATTGAGTAGGACCCAAATCCCTGAAACGAGGGAAGAAAAACAACCATTAGTTTGTACTAAGCTAACAGTAAGATGAAATTAAATCCCAACAGTAACAAATATTGCTTCTAAAAATACCCATGTTTATGTGAATTGCATCTTTCCCACAGCACATACATGCCACATTCCATACCAGATTTTGGTCCCAAACCGATTTCTGTGATTACTTATGTCAGGGAATATTCACTATGAGCCATCTGGCTCAATCAATAGAAACATAGTAGTGTGTATCTTGAAGAATTATTAAAAAATTAACACACTTTTTCTATTTCAAAATTGGTCTACATAGAAGGGACCAGGAAGGAAGGAAGTTTTAAAAAACATCAAAAAACTAACAAGAAAAATTAAAGTGATATATGACAGAAAAAGAAGGCAGGAAAGGTCTAAGAATATAGGATGGGGAAGGGAGGTGCCCACTAGATTTAGATACAGTCAATCAGATATGTCCTTGAATGTTCGTCTAGGTTTTACAACTTTCAAATGAGTTGCCACTGTCAACATGGAGGGTAATGCCAAGCTGAGTAGTGTTCAAAATGCTATTTTAAAGATAACTAGGAGACAGGGAAATCACTTAATGCTAATTCATTTCAAATAAACTACTACTTTCTATTCTTGTTATTACTAAATTTATTGTTGTTTATTTTAAAAATTTGCATTACCCACCTATGAATAAGAGAAAGATAAAAGGTTGATTTTTTTTGAAAAATGTGTGTTTGTAGTTTGTTAATAACATCATTAATTTAATGAATACTTCAGGGAAATTATCAGCTGTCACTATAGGGTCAAAGTGATACTAACATTTAAAATGACAGTAAGAAAATGTATTGGAAAAGCCTGTAAGTGATGGGTTATTGCTTTGTTTTGTTTTGTTTTTAGGGATGTAGCAGGAATGGGGTAGGTAGACATTAGTAAAAGTAGGAAAGACTATGACGAGGGCTGTTTTCATTCAAAATTAGTCAACGTTACTTATGTGCTGCAAGGACCTCATGAAATGCCCTGGTTCTCTTGCTGATGAGGGCTCTGGTCAGGAAGGTTCAGTAGTTGGAAATTTCATCCTTAAGTAAAGCATGAACTAAGTAGAAAGAATAGTCGACTATGTCACAACACCCCATCTATTTAAGTTGATCACATTCTGCATGCTGGAGTATTTTAAGAGATTTATGAAAGTTGCACTTATTTTTGATTGAAAGTTATACATGTCTCACGGACATATGTTGGTTTATTTCAATTTCAATATTTTGCTTAAAATAATTTTTAGTGTTTTCCTGATTTCTATTTCACATAAAAAAAATTAAATTTAGCCTGAACGAAGGAAGAATGCTGACAAAGCTGATGACTTCTTCACAGCCAAGTGTGTATAATAACACCACATTGCTCGGGGGAGGGGGGAAGTTCTAGAATTTAATGGGGCCTTATTTCTGCAAATTTCCAAATAGATCTCAAGTTTAAAGATCAAAGAGTTCTAAATTAACTCCTAATTCATAGCTAAGAGTCTCTGCCAAGCAAACGTCTGCTTTTAAGGTTCACTCTGAATGAAGAATCAGAGCAAAGTCTCGGAGCCCAGTTTATTTTGCTTGGAATCACCTGGCAGAGTGCACTTAGGTCTGAAATGAGCTTGTGGTTTTGGCCATGCTGAGCCTGTAGCCTCATTCCTAGCAAGGCTCTTTTGTAGGGGAAATGTCTTTCTGGGGCTAATTTCAGTGAGATATACCCAGAATTAGACACCCCCAATCTCTCATCCCTTCTACATTCACCTCAACCCTTAACAGAGAAAAAAGCTACATTGTTTTGGCATCGATGTGAGAGTGGAAACCAGTGACAGCTTAATTAATAGGCTTTCTATGGGTGCCAGATACATACAACACTTCCCCCACATCATGAGAAACCCAGCTATGTGCTGGCGTGATTCAAACTGCACATGTGCTCACATATGAGGTAGATGAACCTAGCAATTCCTCGTCCTTTTTATTCAATGTCCATTTAAATGTCTGCTAGAATTGAACTGAAGAAGAAGCAGCAGGAAGGAAGGAAGGAAGGAAGGAAGGAAGGAAGGAAGGACAGAAGGAAGGGAGGCAGGTAGGTCGGTCGATTGGCCTGACATTCCAGTGAGGACCAGAATACCCTAACTACATGAAGAAGCAGAGTTGAAAGACAACACAGGCATCCAGACGGAATGTGACAGCAAAAAGACAATCTGGAAAACAATGAAAATCTAGATGGTATCAAAGGTTCCCTCTGTAACAAGAGTGGCCAGAGAGAGAAGCATAGCCGACTTCAGGGGAAACAACTAGACAGGGTGTGAGCTCACTGAACTATTTGTGTAGAGGCAGTCCTCATAAGACAGTTTCATAGATGCAGGTGCTCCTACCTCATACCAACCGCTCACTCTCTTTGCAAAACCATCTCTGAAGCACGTATAGATCCATATTTCTGAGGACTGGCAGATGACTAGATAGAGCACCTAACACCCAAAGGATCAGAGTCACCTGAGTGAACTTTTCGGAGGATTTTCTAAGAGGAAGGAGCTGTGCTGCCATTTGCTTCTCTAATAGCATCTGGATGGAACTTGAAAGCGAACAATTTTATAATGAAGTGTTATCATCCATTATGAGAATAACCCTGTAATTCAGCACAAGAACTTCCTCTCCCTCAGGCAGTTTCACCCCTATGTTCACAAGTTCAGTTAAAGGCAAATGCTTTAAAAATAAGCTAACATTCAGGCAGGATAACAAAAAATAAATTCTCAAATAGCTAAAAGTGGAGTCTTGGAGAGTTTGGAAAAATAGTTGCCTCTTAATCTTATTATCTTTCATGACTTTTACATAGGTATTGATGGTGCTGAACCTTGTAGATGAACGCCCGAATATAGGGAAAGTCAGAAACATTAGGACTATTTCCTCGGTTTGAGTCACAGGTTTTCTTAATGTGATTCCCACAGTTGAAGATACACCCAGAGAGCTAAGATATACACAGCCAGCGGGTTGCTCTTCATCCTGCTGTGGTTCACTGACTGCAAAACCTCAATGCTCTGTCTCAGGTACCTGCCTTCCTGAATGGACTCTGAAGTCATAAAGCCAAAGGCTAAGTAACTCATAACTGAATCACAGGTCCTCATTTGTCCTAAACTCAAAAGCAGATATAATACAAGGAAGATGAAGAAAATGAAATCACACCCTTTAGAGTTCAAAAGAAAAGAAGAAGGAAAAAAGTAAGACTTTAAAAAAAAGAGGAAAAGAAAAGCAGAGCAATGGCAGGGTTGGGAGAGTGGACCTGGGATCTGGAGAGTAGTCGGTCAGGCTAAGTAGTTTCTCTTTGTTATTAATTTGTTCTAAATAGCATCTGCTCCCTGAAAAAACCCTATGAGCATGGTCCATAGCTGCCAGGAGGTAAACATGAAGAAAACTCAATGTTTCTGCATGCAAAGATAATGAGAGCTGAAGATGGTATGTATGCCTGGACAGGTTACACGCTAGCATGTTACACACTGGGACAGTTACATTCTGAACAAAGGCCCTCGGAGCCATGATGCCCAGAGCAGAATCAGTATCCTCAGGGTAACTGCCGAAAGGATGGATTTTCTGACCCGACCCCAGAACGTAAACTCTAAGACTAGGGCCTGTCTACATGAGTGGGAATCAGTGCTCTAGATATGCTTCCATTCTCCATTTCCTTATGCAAATCAAATGACAGAAAGTACTTTCGGAATTTACCATTTCTACTTCAGGCTCAATCATCTAAACTTGTATAGTATCAGCTACCCGAGGACTTAAAAGGAAGATCACCTATGCAAGGTAGGGTAGGGTAACCACCATTCACAAGCAAACGAGAAAAACTTCCAGAATGCTAAGCTCTCACTAGAGATTCTCTCAACTCACAGCTTTCAAATGTGCTACCAGACAGATTGGTTCTAGAACAGATATGACAACCAGATCTTTTCATGGCCTCCTGATCAGTAAACACCCCACACTGTAACTGCCCATGACAGTCTCCTGTTTAGAAAAAGCTCTGGGAAGGAGCAACATTTTCCATCTGTGCATTTCAGTGAAATTGCAGAGGTGTAGGAGAACAGTGCATGAAACTCTCCAAAACAGAACTTTAAATCTCATGGGCCTGGAAAATACATCATATTATGAAGCCTCATTCTAAGAAAAATCTTGTTAATGCTGGTTTTAAGTAACAATCTTTAATTAGACATTTTCAAGTGCCCTCGGACCTAAAGAACCTTAGTGTGCCTCACTTCGCTAATTTAGAAAATTATTTCATATTTAAAGAATCAGACCGGACTTGCAATCATCATCAATATATATTGGCTTGATTACAGATTGTTGACATTCAGTAACATTCAGATGACCTTTGAAATATTACTTTCCCTTTCTATTAGAAGCTTTTGTGTAAAGTTCTAGAAATGAAAGGCCTCATTAGACACGATTAAAATGGGATTTATTCCATATGTGTAACCAATAATCAAGTCGAATATTATTCCCTCCTCTAATCAGCTACTGGGAGTGCCAAGAAGGAGAATTTTGTATTTAAAGCAATAATAACAGTGAACTTTCCTTATCGGGTTTCTATACCATTGCTAATATCAACAAAACCCAAACAGAAAAAAGTCTATGATGCCGGTAAACTTTTTTAAAAATCTACATTTGATTTCAATTAAGGTTTGGTGTTTATGACCCTTGGAGGAACACACTTTTACAATTCCACCAGTCCAGACAAATTAATCCCATTAGTCTTGGTGGCCACTGTGATATGCAGTAAAAATTGGCCGATGAATTAGGTGCTAGTTTGTATCTCAACACATCACCCCAAAACAATAGAGATGAGAGGCTTCCATGGAGAAGTCAGTAAACATTTCTGATGCCCTGGCTACAATCATGGTGACTTCTATCGTAAGTTTAGGAGGTCAAGTCCCCTTGAATCAATTGCTTCCTTCAAAGGGTGTAAGATTTCTTTTGTGACTCTGAAAGGACCTAAGGAAGTGCAGTCCAGTTTACAAAACTGAGAGGCCTTGAGAACTCTGATGAATATCCTCAGCTAACAGTTTACTTCCAGAGAACCTCCTCAACTTTATGCGCACACGTGTCACACGGAGGTCTTAAGATGCGGATTCCAATGCCTTAGGTCTTCCAGAGGAGAGTGAATACCTCTTGTTTCTCTCTCCAGGTAACGCCAGAAGATGCTCAACGCTCAGAGATCAATTACACTTGGAGATGCAAGGTCCTGGGACACTTCATGATCTTCATCATTAAAGTGTAGTGTGGAGTTTGGAAAGGGGGAAACAAACATTAGAACTAAAGAAAGGAAGAAAGAAAATGCCTTGATTTAAATGAACCAAAAAGAGTTATCTATTTTCTTCGAATACGGAACAGTTCAACCTAATTTTAAATAATGGAGAAAGGGGAGGAAGAAAAGTCTGTTTTTAAAAAAGTATGAGGATTCAAACAGAAAGACTGCAGAAGCACACTGGAATCACCAGTGTTGAATTCCTTTCGATGAATCTCCATCTGGGAATACTCTAACTTTGTGTAATTCCACTCAGTTTCTGTTTCTGGGGTATTCTAAATAGCAGTGAATGCGCCAGCAAATCTTAATGTTTACCACATCAGTCTACAGGAAGTGGCACAGAGACCATGTCTGATTCACCAAGTGACACTGAGCTCCTCTCTGCTCCTGTTCCATTCAGCTCAGTAAACGGGCAAGGATGACAGAGGTCACATCTCTGCATATTCTTACTCGTATTGACAGCTCCATCACCCTCGTGTTACCAGCACCGTAATCATGGATGTCTGCGTTACCTTCCAGTTGCTAAGGGGGAATAACTGATTTTGTATTTTGATATTTTGTACAAAGAAGATTACTGACGGTCATAATGACAACTACTTCCAAGTTACTCAGACTGAGCTCCTGAAGGTTGCTGGTAACTAAAGAGATCTGTGCTTGCCTTGTCTATACAACTCTTAAGGTCTGACTGCTCTTGGGTCTGGCTAAAGGCAGCAGAAGAAAAAAAGCAGCTATATGGCATCTGGCCTCAGTAAGTCAGATTCAGTATGTGCCTCTCATCCAACATCCTTAAGAGGCCTACGATTCTCATTTATCCAGATTTTCTGGAACTATTAAAAACGTTGCAGAATTAACATAAATCCATTCAGTAATGTTTTCCAAAACAGTACTAGGTTCCAGTCATTGTTCCTTCCCTGCTATTCTGGTGTGTAAAATGAATCCATTAACCAGCTCATAAATCCTTCCCTGGCTTGCTGTACTGCTTGCTTCTTGATTAGTAAGAAATCTGTATGAAGCAGAGGTCACCTGCATGGGTACACAAATATGATCTTTATTGTTTAAGGCAATTCATTGCTTTTAACCACCTTGGTCTGGGGGTCACAGCTTATTTTCAGAGGGTCAGTTAAATGAGGCACTGAAAGGAGCAAAATGAAGCTGCGAAATGATTCCACAGCAGCTGTGTGACGCTGTGGGGGAAAGCATGTCGCTTCTGTGCCAACGACAGAACCACACTGTATTTTTATGGAAATTATCAGGTGTCTGGTTCATAACAATGCAAAGGAACAGGGCTCAAATGGACCCACACTGTGGGCATTATATTCACAGCTACAAAGGAGTCCGTCAAAGTAGAACATAGCTATGTAAAATGGATGAAGAAGTCCTTTCCAGATACTCACCAAATATAAGCGTTTTGATATACCCATATGATAAATGTGTAACATGTTGTATCAATACAATGTAATAACATTACAACTTTGAGAAAATTACTATTCCTTTGACCGAGTAAACAATGAGACACTGGCTGTATGGAGATTTTCTTATTTGCTGCCTCTGACTTCACGCAATATGGGACTGCCCACAAGAGCATATATTCTTCCGGAGCTGACAAGATCACAATAAATACATACTGGATCTATGCCAATATAACAAATATATGTCTATGAGTATGAAACTAGCTGTGTATAAAATTACTTAAAAGCAACTAAATTACTTAACTTTCTATGTAGGCACTGCTGTGTACCACTTAGCTAGGTATAGTTTTGACCCTTGATGTATGCACACTCATTTATATTATATGAAGTCACACTAATAAAAAAATTATGTTTATACAACCTCTGAGCACCCAAGGTTTCCTTAACTCCATGCACTCACAGGCACCATTATTTGCTTGAAATTCATAGTCTTCTAACATTGTATTGCATATGTGAGACTCTCTGTGTGTTGGAGGCTCCATTTTGTCTGCTCCCTACACATGGTATCAGGCATGATGCTTCTGTGAAATATGTAAAAGGTAAACAAATAAATCCAACAGTCAAATGCTCTGCCTCTCTATAGTAAAGGTGCTTTCATACTTTAACATAAAAGTCAGTAGTGACCAACTACTATGGCCGTACATTCAATAGTGACCGGCTCCGCCTGCTCCCTGAAAGGGTCTGGCCTTACTGGGCTTCTGAACATCCAGCATTTACCTAGCTCTGTGGAAGGCACAGGGGAAACATCAGGCTCAACCCTGACTTACCAATGCTTCCAGTATATTCCATGAGATAGCTTCAACACTTTCTTGTGATTTTCTGTGCGTCAAAGACCAGAACTGAACAATGGGGATGTACTTTAGGCAAAAAAATATTAAATTTTCTTTGAATGTCTGCCTCAGAAATACATTCTGAACATTTATTTAGAGAACAGATAGGGATGGATGAAATAAGAAAGAACTAATAAAAAATTAAAAACAGGTGGGAAAAAGCATGAGAGACAGAAAGACACAGAAAGAAAGACTCATTTTGAAGGTTAAAGAAAGGAAGGGGGCAAGAGATACAATAGAGGTTTAAAACATAATATTTTGCCCCAGGGCCCTTCCCACTTCCCTAAATCCATACCCCTGCCTGTATCTAGGTTGAGCCAGCTACCCAATCCTTATTGAGCCCTAAGTTCTTTTTGCCTCCTGCTTTTTTCCTGTGCAGTGCCCTCTGCTGGTAGGACCACGAGGCCACCTCTTTTGGGTAACTTAGATCTGTCCCACACATGCCCACCACACTACTTATTTCCAGCAGCACACAGAGGCACACTAATTGGATTGTTTGTTCCTCTTACTGGGCTGTGAGCTTTATGGGGACAAGGAACCGAGTCTTGCTAATTTTTTTATTGCCAACCCTAGGTACGGTGCTTGGCATACACTCAAAGTGATCATGCATTATTTGCTAAATAAATGTTAAATGAAATGGAGACTGAACCCTTGTAAAAAAGCATATTGATTTCCTAGACTTCCTTGTGTAGTGAACTCATTAGGGCCTTTTAATTAGGGAGAAAGCTAGTTACTACTTGCAATGACATCAAAAGCCAACCTCTTAGAAGCTATAAAATACATTTATGAGGTCCAAATATTGGATTTTAATGTTCTATAACTACTGCAAAATGTATATTTAATTAAATTAATATCTATCCACGTGGAGAAAATACTAATTAAAACATATGGTTCTATTTGACAGCATGTGTGTGTGTGTTGGATTAACTCCTTTATTAATATTCTGAGAAACTGTCAGCAATACTGGTAAAGTGAATGGACTGTTTTCTTACCACACCCTTCCCCAAATTTGAACTAAGCATACACTAACACATTGGAAACATGTTATTATCAATAACTCAAGGCATGTAAATGTGTGCCTTCCTCATGCATAAAGGAAAAGAAACTGTTTGAAATTGCCCTTTTAAAATCGAGCTAATATGCTCTGCAATATGCCAGGAAGCAGCCACTCATCACTTTCTCATGAAGAAAAATGCTTTAGGACTTTGCCCTGAATTGCCCTGACTCGAGGAGCCCCATTGAACAGGTTCAACAATTTTGCTGATGCCATGCCTCTGTCAACCATTCTCTAGCCATCCTCTCTAAATGGGAGACAGCAGTTCAGATCTTAGGTTGCAGGTCCTAACCACATAATAGCTGGGGATTCTGTGTTTGGGCAAAGTGTTTGACACAAGGCCTTCATGCCAGCTTTCTCACTGGCAATAGTCCTGGCCACCCAGTAATTAATAGTCTTCGATTGTAATGATGAGAGATGTCACTGCTTGGCATCAACTTCATTAAGAATTGGCATGCTTGGCATAACGGCGCTAAGCAATATATTTATTTAGTATGGTGTTTCCCAAAATGATTGCTGAATACTGTCAACTCCTGACTGAGAAACTGTCTGGTGGGTTCAAACAGAATGTATGCTAACATACATTCAGCAACACAAGCCTCTGAGACAAACTGTTTAAGTCAATTTACTTATCATATAGGCACATAGGTGCAAATATGTACATATGTACTTGTGGATATAGTCATGGCACACATTGGAACACTTACACACATATTCTACAGACTCTGCAATTAATTTTGTGTGTGTGTGTGCGTTGCGTGCGTGCATGCACATGCATGCGCGCAGGGTTACAGAAGCCAACAGAAAATTGCCAAGATAGAGGAAGAAATTCACACACAGAGAGAAGAGAATAATTTACCATAAATTGGCCCACAGTAAGTGTATTCCAAAAAATGGAGTGCAATATGCCAAATTTTTAATGGTTCTTGCTATTCCAGATCTGCTCCTGACAAGCTCTGGAATAGATGCAAACAGGCAGGAAAGATGGGATTAAAAATTATGTCTTAAGCCTTTTTACTTTCCAATGCAAATTCTCCATCATTATGATGGGAGGAGGGAAGACCAGAGAGGCAGGGAAGTTTGCCTGACACTGCTTTTCTACAGAAAGAGTCATCGATTTCCGTTATGTATTGCTTAAACAGATATCCCTATCTCTTATAAAAGCCACCCACGGTTAATCACTTAAAAGGAAACAAACACAGAAGAATGGTCTCAGAATCCTGTCTTGGTCCTGGTGGCATGACAAAGGGAACCTCATAGTAAGGAGCATGTGTGTGTGCACACGGTGTGTCTCCATCTGGTGGTTCCACAGCCCTGGGATGGGGACCCTTGTGACAATCCAGACGGGTTCACGAAAACCTTCCACTCAGTTGCTTCCCAGTATGTGCATTCCCCCCCATCCCCCCCCCACACACACACTATGTTTCATGCAAGCCTGAGCCTCCCTCCGAACATCTGACCGGCACATGACAAACACAACCCTTTCCTAGTCTCCAACCTGAGGTACTTCCTCTTTCTGATTTTAAATGACTCTAGGACGCCACCCAGTATCTGATGCTTAACTTTCTTAGTCATAGACAGAACTGCTGTCATATCCTGTCCTTTCCTTTCTATGACTTGGCTTATTCATATGTAAATAAAATCAGACAAACAAAAAACCATCCCTGGACCTATTAACTCCTTTCAGTAATGACCTCTGAGGTATTAAGACTGTGCTGTTACTCAATCACTGCTATGCATGCAACAAAGCTTGATCCCTACAATTCTGAGATTGGAATAAAGACCCCAACCTACTAGGTTATGGCACTTAAAGTGCCTTCCGCTTCTTTCCTGTGAAACTGAATCCATTTATCATAACAGTTAAGTAAAATTCAGGCCTAGGTTGTCAAGTTTGAAATGTACGTAAACATCCGGTTCCTTAAGATGCTTTCCATTTGGTAAGAATATGCAGCTGGTCATTTAGAGTGGTCGACTGCTGCATTCAGTTAATGCTACCCTTGTTTCTCATCCTATCAAAACGTCAAAGGAATACAGTGAGTTATTTTCAAGGTGTTTTCTCTTCTGTTATTTGATCTCATTGCCAGATTTAACTATGTCCTTCTCCCCAAGAACCTGGCATGAAAGTACTTAACACATAAACTATTGGTCATTGTTGCCTGGTACAACATCTTCATCAACAATTGTGCACCTAAATTATCTGGCATTTATTGTCCTCATTTAAGTAAGTGTGTGTGTATTAGTTACTTTTTTGTTGCTATAATAAGACACCAAAGGCCGGGCGGTGGTGGTGCATGCCTTTAATCCCAGCACTTGGGAGGCAGAGGCAGGAGGATATCTGAGTTCGAGGCCAGCCTGGTCTACAAAGTGAGTTCCAGGACAGCCAGGGCTACACAGAGAAACCCTGTCTCCAAAAAACAAAAACCAAAAAAAAAAAAAAAAAGACACCAAAGAGAACGGAGAACTTTTTTTGGCAAAAGGTTTTAAAGATGGAGTCCACAATGGCCAGTGAGGTAAAATAGCAAAGAGCTGGAGAAGGAAACTAGCTGACCACACTCCCATCTAAAAGCAGGAGGAGATGAAGCAAGGCTATACACAGCCCAGCTAAGGAACATCCTCCTCCAGCAAATCCGCACCTATTAGCAGTTCCTCTGTCTCCTCCAAACAATGCTGCCACCAGGAGACCAAGGACACAAATACACAAGCCTATGGGGACAATTTTCTTTTAAACAACCACAGGGGAGTTAGTTACCTGCCAAGACATCCAGCTAGAAGACTGCACCACACCAAGTAGAATCATGACCTCTGACAGCAATATTGCCACCAAAGGGGACAGCATATTCCCCAGGGGAAAATGATACAGTTTTAAAACATGTATTTGGGAACTCCAATAACCAACTCCACTTATTCATTTTTTTTCTTTACACAATGCAAGATATTAGGGATTGAAATTCACAAGGACTAGTGCTCCTAAATTATACCAAGCACTCTTACCAACGTCTAAGCACGGAGTTAAGCCATCAGCAACGACTAGAAAGTACCGGGAGCCATATGTTCCTGGCATAATCTTTCTTTTAACTAACTATAGTTCTCAAATTTGGGGAAAATATGTGGTATGCATCTGTGAGCCACGCAGAAACATGGGCTGCTAAGAAGCAAGTGCAATGTGAGACCCAGCACAGAAGAATCAACAGGATGATTCTAGAAGGGCTTAAGGTTGTACCTTCAGCCAGATAATGAAAGAGCATTTAGCATGGCCACTAAATAAAATAGGCAAACACACACACACACACACACACGCACACACACACACCTATCGTGAAATTGCTTCTGACTCATCCATAGCCCTTGCTTCTCTAACTGCAAGGTAACTGTAAATACCTTATGGAGAAAAGAAAGGTGTTTCAGACATTCCCACAGTCTAGTAGGAGCCAAGGACATGCTAGATGCTCTGCACACTCTATTTTAACCATCAGATAGATACACCCAGACATTTGTTGTAGCACTTCTAACTCCCCTGAACACAAAGCAAATGCAATTCCTGTTACTATTTTCTACTGTTGCACAAAGAAGCACATGTGTACGACATCCTAATCCTCAAGGCTACCTACAATTAACGTTGGCACAGACCCTCACCTCTACCCCCATGAACTCCAGGCCTACTGTCTATTTACTGTCTCCTTTCTAATAGTCCCTAAGAGGACAAACTATAAAAACTCAGCCAGGCACTCTTGCCAGCTCTTTCTCCCATCCACCCATATTTCATTTCAAATCCTCAAGATTCTCACACACATGCACACTCCCTTCTTCATCTGGACTTCTGAGGATGGCCACCCACCAGCCTTCCTTAATGTTCTTCTTGTGTCCCTTATCCACTCACTCCATTATCTAGTAACCATGCTACTGCTGAGGCCATTTCAGGAAAAGGACAAGATAAAGCCCAATGAGGCTCTCTCTCTTCTATGCCAAATTCCTCCAAAGGATTCTTGAAGCTAGAGCTCTTAAGCCCTGTCATGGATCCCAAGGACCTTCCAGGAGTACCTACATCATCCTTCTCTCTGAATTCCGCAGATATAGCTTCTCAAAGGCACTATATGTCTCTTTCCTGCCTCTAGGCCATTGCATGAGCTGTCTCCTTCCTTTACTGGGAAAATGGTTTCCTCTTCTTCGGCTGCTTAAACCCCATGCATCTTTTAGATCCTAGCTGAAATCCTTCTTTGATAGGAAAGCAGTCTTTGTTCAAACAGTTTAAGTTCAGTCACATATGTGTATGGCTATAACATTCTCATGGAAATATCAGCCTGAATAAGACAAGGCCCAGGCTTGTCTTTTTCATGATGCAGATGCATGCTTTGTATTTATAATGCAGTAAGAAAGAATTGTTACCTCACCCCACCCCCTACTACTTCCCTTCCTCCTTCCCCCTCCCTAGGACTTAAAATCTACTCAGAGTAACCACACATTCTGCCAAACAGTGGTTGTTCGAATGGATGTATAGGGAATAATCAAAGATGGAGCAAATCAAAGATCACACCTAAAGTCTAGAGACAAATATTATTTGTGGAGCCCTCTATAATTTCTAGGTGTTATATGAAGTGCGTAGTTTCCTAGATTCCCAGCTCAAACACAGAAATATCTCAACTAGCTTTGACAAAAGTTGTCCACGAGGGAGATGAATAAACAGCCTCAATAAATACATACGCCGCAATTACATCAAGCAGTAAGTGACATAGGTCTTGCTTTATAGTAACCTAAAAAGTCAAAGCCCAATTATTTCAGCTGCTCAGTAAATAACACTGGAAGGCTGTGGCAGCAAAGCAATATAGGAACACGCTGTATTAGTGAATGCTAACAATCCCTTTATGATCCAAGAGCCACTTCCGTTTTGTCTATAGAAAAAAATAATTTTTTTCTTAACAAATTAAGAAAAAGAGAATGAAGAAAGCCATCCATGAGCTACAGCCAAGGAGAAAATTAAAGCAGGAGAACTCCTTTTGATCTTTCAAGAGTGGTATTTAGTTAAAGAATGTACGCTGGACTACAGACAAGCAGGACCAGAAACATGTGCATTTCAAAGACAAAAAAACCACTCACCAGTAGCTGGTCTTCTAAAGATACATTGTAAAAAGAGAAAGGGGAGACAGAGACAGACAAATAGGAAGATGACACCTAGATGATAGATAGATAGATAGATAGATAGATAGATAGATAGATAGATAGATAGATTGTGATAGACAGAGATAGAAGATAGATAAAGATGTTAGATGATAGATAGATAGATAGACAGACAGACAGACAGACAGACAGATGTTAGATAGATACATAGACATGATAGGTAGGTAGGTAGATAGGCAGATAGATCAATATGGAAATGAGAGGCAGATAGATGGAGGAAGGGACAGAGGGAGGGAGGGAGGGAGGGAGGTAGGGAGGGAGGGAAGGAGGGAGGAGAGGGAGTGAGACAGGGTGAGAAAGGGAAAGCATATCTCTACAGCTCTACACAGTAGAGACTGAAATTAACTTTAACAAGAAGGGTCAGCTTTCTGACTTCATTTCAGAAAACAGAAGCACTGTAAGTAATTCATATAATTAGCAGGTTAGATATGCAAATCAAATTCAAACTGGAAGTGACTGAGATGGAAAAGGTAATCACAACTGGAAAGGGAGAGAAGGAAGGAAAGAGGCCTTTCTGAAGGAGGATGATCCTGAAGGCCTAGGGAGATGAACTAGGATCAGTCCGAAAGCCTTGAAGACAGGCAGGGTGAGGAAGATGGAAATCTGGTGACTGCCTAGTCACAGGTCCACCCAGACCAAGGGAACCTAGAGTGTAACAATCCACAAAGTAGATCTAGAGATGCGCTTGGCCAATAGGCTCCCTGGGATCATGCTTTCGTTTCTCTATTATGATCAAATCCTTTGGGCTCTCTGTATTCCCTAAATAAAATGATGTGTGGACAATAAATGTGTTCATGTAGGAGGGAAATTCTACAGTGTTTGGGTTCCTTCCTACTGGGAGGCAGCAGAGAAACTCTCAGGTCTTCTGCACATCTGCTACCACATAAATCAAGAGCCCTGCCAAGAACAGCTCGGGTCTGGGGGACACACACTAACATCTAGATGAGTCTCATCCTGCTAACCATACTTTCTCTGCTGACGATTTTCCTTCCTAATAATCTGCTGAATGGTTCACTTCTGACTCTTTAATCTGCCACGTTTATTCCTGTTTCTAGACTATAGCAGAGTCAGGAATCTGCCAGGTGTTCAACACACAAAATTTGCAATGACTGTGATTAATATGTAGCAATGGGTCAGACTGTCTGAATACCAAAACTATTCTCTGTTCATCGTTTATTCCATGATCACAAGCAAACTGCTGAAAGTTTGTGTAGTATTTGTTGTGTAGTTGCACACAGACCTGACACTGACAGAATTTCTATCTCCATAAAGCCCCTGCTCTGACTCAGCATGTCTGGGTGAGGCCTGGAGTCTGTACCTCTAAAGCTTTCCCAATGCGTAATAATAACACCTGTTCTAGGGCCACAGTCTGTCTGTCTGTTCCAGCGAAGTCCCAGAAGACAGAGTCTCACAGCTCTACCCAAGAGAAACTGAAATTGACTTTAACAAGAAGAGCTACCTGAGCAAAGGCCAGATAGTTTGCATTAAAAAATTAGGTAGTGATTGTTGCCTAAGTGGGTTCTGATTCAGATATTCCTAGCTGGGAATAAAGGTTAATCATCCCTTGGTTTTCTTGGGACCCAAAAGTCTCAATTATATAATTCTCTGATGAACTCAACTTCTCATTGCAAGGTTTAGCTATCTTTACTACTCTAGAGAAAGATTCAGTTGCTCCAAGAGACCTTGACCAAGAAAACTACATGGACTTAGATTGAAGGGGGTGGGATCAAAAGGTAAAGCCTTTTATGAATGTGTAACAACTATATTTCCATTGAAAATCAGTGCCTGTGCAGCAATTGGGCCTTTGTAAAACGAGGAAGGTTTCTCTTTATTAGGACTTCTCTTTTTTCCCCCTACAGACCACTCTCTGTTTTCAACAACTTGGAATCTTCAACTGTGGAGAGCTTAAGAGAGGCTGATCAATACTGATTTTGGATTGTTATATTGGTTTCCATACCTCTTAATCAATCAGTAATGCCTTTGTAAAGGGACACATTCTGCTGCTCTCTAAACAATGACATAATTACACATATGAGTTTCTGCAGACAATATCTAATACCTCGCCACAGAAGGGATCTCACCTTACACTGCAGAGCCAAGAGTTGACACGTTTCATGAATTTAAAAAGTGCCTCACAGTATCTTTTTGGATAACAGTTCTTTCTTTAGCTCTATTTGTTGGCTCTCCTGGGGGAATACTGCCAATGGTAATTAGATTTGCTTATTATATATGTCCATCTCCTACCCCACACAGACACACACACACACTTGCTGAGAAATGTCAACATGTTGCTTTATGTCTACAGTACACTAATCAACATATCAAAATCCAAATTTAGAAGCCTAATTCACAATACCACTCCCCCCCTTCACTTGGAGTAAATGAAATTCAGCCTTTGTTGGAAGGAAATGTAAAACGTGTTTCACACATATATTTAACACTAATCTGTTCTCCTTACCTTAATTATGCTTTGAATTTCAGTGGAATCTTATATTCCAGGGACTGAATTTACTTTTATAAATATTCATTGATTCTTTTCCATCTCTCATTAAACTGCTGCTAAACACCACTTCTCATTTTGCATTTAGAGAAACTGAGGCGGGGGGGGGGGAGAGGCAATCTACAAGTTTCCACTTATCACACCTGCAAAGACAGAAAAGGTGGCCTGGAAATCCCTGGCATGAGGAAGCAATGCTCTCAGAAATGAGGATACAATCCAAGTGACACCCGGAGCAGCCTGCACACGCTGGAGGCGCAATTACATTCCTTACTTTGTCCTTTCCTCAGTCCAGAGAACCCCAACAGAACAGCTGCCCTGTGGCCAAAGAGAAACGATTACAGAAAAGAACAGCTGGAGAAAACAAGGCAGAGTACTTGGACTTCAGTCAGTGGGAGTCCATCACAGAAACTAAGCGGCTGACAATGTTTCTTTTTTTCACCAACTAATCCATATGCAAATTTCCTACAGCATTCAATATGCACCTCCCAGCTCAGTAAATGTTTTATATTCGTTTCTGCTTAGCTCTCTCAGCTTTTTCCAATTAGGCCCTGTTTATTTAGAAAAGAAAAAAAGAAAAATGTCTAAAGCAAGGATTAAGCTGTGTATCTTATGGAGAAAGGACGAATATTAGACATTCTATCAAGACCTAGAGGATGCATTCCCTCCCCATCCTCCCTGCTGGGATGGGTAATGGGAATAAAGTAGAAAGGGGCTGAAGCTGTTCCGGTTCTTTTGGACTGTTCGGTTCAAACCATGCCTTTGACAATCTGGAATGGAGTCCAAAATTCAAGACAGTTCAGACAATGGTGCACAGAGAACACGCCAGGGAGCGAAAGGACTAAATAGAACAGGGATGTGAATGCTCTAAAGGACCCACCGGGCACACACAAGCTCTGCAGCGGCAAGAGAAACCAGGAGCCAAGGGGAACAGCAAGGTGAACAGAGAAAGCACTCAGGGTGAGGTGAGCAGCTGGAGGCTGCTCGGAGGCTACTCGAAAATGCCCCCCAAGTGTAGAGGATGCCAAGTGAGAGTCAGATACTGCCACCACCAATCAAAGGAAAAGGGGAGAGAATCCAACCAAGTTCCATCAGATTCCTTATTTACTGAGAGAAAAAAACACAAAACCTTGAACCTGAATTCCCTGGAGGACAGAGGGAGGTACCCTGGTGCCAAGAATGGCCTACCCTCAGAGGCTGCTAGGAAACCCAAAGAAATAATCCATGATCTTTACCAATAGGATAGGATCATACCCATAAAAAGTGTCGTAAACAGTACTTATGGTTAGCACTGAATCAAAGAGCCAGGAATATCCAAGATGTTTCGAGGACTGCAAAATAGATTCTTACCTAAATAAGGCTGTGAGAAGTCAAGAAAAAATACCAAAATGACAGATGACTATTTCTCTCCCAGAATTTAGGAATCCAAAAGCCACAGGGGAAAATTAGCATATTATAATTTCAGAGCAGGTCTGGTGATTAAGTAACATATTAAGCTCTGCAGAAATCTTTATGTGGAGCTCTGCCAGAGAAGAGTCACAGCTGGCAGAGGGAAACCTAGGAGAAGAAAGCTGAGGGATGCCGCCTTAGCACAGAGACGCGTCCCTCTGTGCAGCTGGGGTGGGTGTGTGTGAGCGCGCGCACGCGGTATATACATGTGTGCAAGTGACTAGGACCGTGCGACATTCAGGTAGTCACCCCTGAATATTTCTCACCACAATGGACATTATATTTAAGGAGAGGAAGAAAAGAGAGGTGTTCAAGGATGAGTGGAGAGAAAGGAAGGAGAAGAGAAGCAGAAAGGAAAGAAGAAAAAACAAAGAGAGTAAGGGAAGACAGGGTTTCTTAACTCTGGTCAAACCACCTGCTAACATTATCTGTGAAAACAAGTTTTTACAGTTCCATTACCCAGTGGTCACTTATGAATGCTAAATTCCATTCTTCAGTGCACCAGTGGAGAACTAAAATAATAAAAATAAAAATCTCTAGTAGCATTTCTGATTCTAAGTTCCAAGACACAGTAATGCTCTCGAATTTCAATTCCTTAAGTCTCAAGCTTATAGGAAAATCAACTAAACAAAAGCCTGCCAAAGATCCAGGCTGGCTATTAAAATGTTACAGGCAAGAGCCATGGACTTGAGACAATAGACGGTATCCAGATCAACAGAAATGTCCTGGCTGGAGGCCTGCAGATCGAGTGGGCTGGGAGGCTCTTTGTCTAATTCTGCGGAGAATCAGCCCTCTAGCAGAGTATTTTTGGCCTGTCAAATAAAAGCCATTTCCAGAAACCCTACAAGCTTGGAGACATCACTTGGGTCCTCAGCCCACTCATTAGTACACTCCACATGATCAGACCTCTAGCTTTAGGATGACCCTGAAGACACCAAATGGATGGTGTTTTTCTGCCTTGCTCCCAGGGCTCACTTATACTTTTTCCTCTTTTGATTACCCAAATACCTTCTGCCTTGAGCCAACTCTGCAAAATTCCTAAACAGTAATTCTATTACAGAACAGCTCTGGCCACTAGACAAGGGCCCAAGCTGGGACTCTTGTCTATTCAGACTTTATTTGGCTCTTCCTCCTGCAACTTCACTAAAACCCATGAGCTCCCTGCAAAGAGGAGGGTTGAGTCTCAATGTTCAAGAATACCAGCAGCATTCAGCAGCACTCCTATTGGTAGGCAGGATCTGATTAAGCCCCACACCTATCCCTAGCAGAACTCTGCCCCTCTAGACCTTTCGGGCAACTCATAGCATGGCAGAGGGATGGGAGCTGAATCCTGAAGATCTTTACAGGGTGTCTCAGCTCCCCGCCTCTCACAGCACCAGGGAATAAAGAAGATTGCCTCAAAGCAGTCACCTATCTGTATCTGCTCCTTCTTTGAAGGTGTGGCCTCGGGGTCTCACATGAAAAAAACTGGATAAAATGGTCACCAGGCTAAGAGTATTCTTGGAACCCTTTCTCAGAGCGTTTTGCACTGCCTACACATTAAACCTGCCCTTGTTTACGCAGTACTCAATGTATTTGGATTGAATAAAATTTCTCCGGCTTGCCTGAGAAGCCAATTAATGTCTTTGTGTTCACCTTTAAAATTAGTGCATTTAAAAGAAGAATTTTAAAAGTTGCTTTGAGGCACTGAAGATAAGGCAGGCATAGAGGTTGTGTGTGCAAGAGAAAAAAGACTCAAACTCCAGGGAATTGCACGATGAAGCATGAGAATTTGCATATTGCAGACAAGTCAACCAAGGGACTTTATCAAGCAGCCCCAAGGACACACCACCAGGACAGTAGTGACATTGAAAATCAGAGGGAGAAGAGACCCTTGGTCCTGAGAAGGCTCGATGTTCCCACTGTAGGGGAATGCCAGGACAGGGAAGCAGGAGTGGGTGGGTTGGTGTGCAGGGAAATGGGGGGATGGGTTAGGGTGTTTTTGGAGGAGAAACCAGGAAAGGGAATAACATTTGAAATGTAAATAAAGAAAATATCTAATAAAAAATAAGAAAGAAAGAAAGAAAGAAAGAAAGAAAGAAAGAAAGAAAGAAAGAAAGAAAGAAAGAAAGAAAATTAGACCCTGGGCCCCACAGCAACACTGTATCGGGGGATTTAACTAAAAGCCATCTTTACAACATTGTTAGTCCACATATCCTCTGAATACCATGAATCTAAAAAACAAACAAACAAACAAAATTCTCAGTACCAATAGGCAGACATTTTAGAGAGGTCTCTTTAATTTTCATTCCAGATTCAGCTTTGTAGTATAAGGGAAAGAAATTCTGATTTTTTTCCTTTTGTCATAAAAATTAAGGGTTTAAATTATCTGTCCAAGTCCATATAAAACTCACACCATAGATGTTGCAAGACTACAGATTCTTCCGCATGCAATACCCTTGGTGCAAATCACGCAGCCTCTTGGGGTGAGGGAAATGATCCCAAACAAAGGGATTATGGTAGTTGATGAGTCAGACTTTCAGTATTGGAAACTCTGTGGAGCAAATCTTTGGAATCTCCCTGTAAATCTTTGAAAGCTCCCTGGAAACAGAAAGCCATGATTCCTCTCAGCAGCACCACTGCCGGTCCTCCACCATAATGTCACAATATTGCCACGCATCCTCTTAGCTCCCTGGAAACATAGTTCTGAGGTAAATGCCACACAATCAGCCAGCTCTGAAGTGAACAACTGTTCAGTTGAGACTCCTCATGAATGTTTCTGTGCCCACCCTATGTGTAAGTAAGAAGGCGTTCTGAAGAAAAGGCAAAGAGAAAGGACCATTTTATTAAATCTCTAGTATATGCCAGGTCATAGAATCTGCTATATTCATAAGAGTTTCTTAAGCTATTTTTTCAAAGTTATGAATGACTTAGGCCCCAAGGGCTGCCTAGAAGCAGTGCAAGCTGGGACTTGAGGAAGACTTGGGGATCCCAAAGCCGCTCATTCTTCCCGCTCCACTGTTAAGTCACCAAAGCTCCTAATAGGCTTCTCTATTGAGTTCAAGATCTTGTCTGATGCTTCATTTAGTCAATCGATTAACAAACATGAGTTGGGCTTGATAGTGGGTGGGTGTCTCAGAAAATGCTAACGAATGGGATAGTCTCTGTCCTCAAGAAGCCTGTATATGATGAGGCAAGCGTGCCAAGAAACTAAATACAATGTGATGTAAAATAAAATAAATGACTGTGTAATTCTGGAATGATACCATGTAAGGGGGAACTCTGGAGGGGAGTGACAGTGTACAAATAGAACCTCTTTGTACCTGGCAGGTGCTAAGAGAAATCTAGTAAAAACAAAACGAAACAAACAAAAATACCCCTAAGAATCACCAAAGTCTACAGGCTAGAAAGCAAGACAATGGGAGCAAGACCAAGAAAGCCCAGTAAGCCATAGTGAAGAGCTACAAAATCAGAGGTCTGCATTGGGCTGCAGGAGGAGGTAGCGGAGCCTTGATCCCACTCTGCATTGATGAATATCTGTTATTGTGAACCAGCAAAGGGTAAGTCAGGCCTGTACTGTGCTCTGAATAGATGTGACATTCTCACATTCTTATATTGAGTGGTAGAGTTTTCAGAGACCTTCAGAAGTTTGGGGGTCAGCAGAGTTTTGTCCTACTGACGAAGCAGTGCCCTCATAACAGGAGTCCTAGAGAACTAGCTGACCCCTTCTCCAAGAGGACACAGGAAGAAGGCACTGAAGAGCATCCCTCTCAGGGGGGCTTGGTCTTGATATCCCTAATCTTTAGGATGAGAAATATATAGGTTTCTGTCGTCTTGGAGCCAGTCGGTCTACTATATTTTGTTACTGCAGCTTGCAAGTAGTAAAACAGCTTTAAAATTAGTATCTGACCACATAGACCCTCTGAATAAAATGCATCCCTAGGCTTCCTGTAATACAATGAACAACTTCATTCCCAACCACACAGTCATCTACGGCTTTACTTCAGTGTTTTCAGGCCCTGTGATTTGAAATGTTTTAACTTATTACAGATTCATTTAATAAATTTCAATGTGTCTATCAGTCCGAATACATGAGGAAATCCCTCATAGTCCCTGTTTGGACCTCCTAGGACATCAGTTCTTAACCAGTAATTAATCCACACTGTATATTCTACCATCTTTAGTAATTTACTAGTTCTCTTAATTTGGCCATCGAGACACAGTAGTGTTTGCAATCATGCAAATCTATTTTACTTATGGCTCCAACAGGCAAGAACATTGGGATTTACCAAACATGTGCCATGGAATAGCTGTTTTCTCTAAACAAAAGTATGAAAGTGTTTGACTTCATAGTGAAAGAAAGCATGTGAATGTAAGATCACATGCTGCAGAAGACCCCACTGGGGGTCTTCGATAATTCTCTGCACTTTAGGGGGTGCTATATCAGACAAAAAACAAACTTTTCTGCACAGTTCGCCAACAAGACTGACATGACTCGTCTCTCTTCCTCACACAGACCTAGTGGGACATGAAATTTAGAACTTCTAGAACAGTTGTTCTCAACCTGTGGGTCGAGACCCCTTTGATAGTTATGTATCAGATAATTTGCATATCAGGTATTTATATTATGATTTATAACAGTAGGAAAATTACAGTTATGAAGTAGTAATGAAATAATTTTATGGTTGGAGGTCACCACAACATGAAGAACTGTATTAAAAGGTCACAGCATTGGGAAGGCTGAGAAGCCCTGCCTACAGAACCACATGAAAGGAGGATGATGTGGAAATAAGTAACACTGTGCATATATGAAATGAAGACATCTATTCACAAGATTAAGAAGGTAGCAGAGGGCAGATCCTTCCCCCAGCCGTCCCCAGAGGAATCCTGCACTGCTGACACCTACGCACTAGAAATAGCCTTTGCTCTGGCAGGCATCAGCTTATTGCATGTTACTTGCAATAATGCTGACACTCAGTCCACAATAAAGTAATGAAAGCACTGTGTTTTGCTGGGTTAGCAGCTGATAATCATTTATTTACCACGCACTCTAATGAGCTGTACTTGGTTGTAGGATTTACCACCCTGGGAAGATGAGGGAAAACTAGCCCTTGGTATACCAACGAAATCTGCCAAGAGTGAGCTGAGCGCTGTCCACTGGAGCCTCTCAGAAATTGTCATTTTGTTCTTTGTCCAAGTTTTTCATAGGAACATAGTTTGAAAGATCCAGTTGTATCTTTCAATGTCCCGATGTCCCGCCAAACCAAATTCAATTGATTGAAATATAACCTGCTGATGCTTTTGTAGGGCTGAAGAAGCGGATGGCAACCTTCCACCCCTTTGCTGAATGGTGTAATTGGCCTGCCATAGAGAATTGGGAAATTTTAACACATTCCCCGTTTGGCTGAACTTACCAATTATTCCCCAGTTGCTATCAGAGCCACAGACTTTTCTTTTTGGGGGTCATTAAGCTTGTCAAAACTAATTTGTCACCACAACTGCTGACCCTCATTGCTCTGACAGCAGTACAAGGATCACCCTAAATAGACTCTTGCATTTCAAGAAAGTAAATGGCTTGTCAGGACCTGCTCTGCTCTTGCTGTATAGCTGATAGTGGCCTTCAGCCCTCAGAAGATGTGGAAACAATATCCCTTAAGTGACAAGGGTCACAAAGCCCATGTACTAATCATTTCACTGTTACAAAAGAAATAAACATGTAAAGCGAATAAATGCCTGGAATACCGAACTGAACCTGATATGTGACAAAAATATGCTGTTCTCCAACTATGACAAAATCTGAATATATTACACCATCTCTCCATGCAACCACCCAATGGAAGTCAGGTGGAATTAAACATGCCATAAATCATGGGTCCTTAATAAGCCAGTCAGAATAACATTCTTTGAAAGTTTCTTGATTGTAAATGCAAAAATATTCCAAAGTCAAGGTTGCCAACATTCAAAAGGAAGGAGGAAAGTTGCTCTGAGGAAACAGCATCCCACTCTGAAACCGTACTTTGTGCACTCACTCATGCTGAGAAGACTTACTAACCATTTGCTCAAGTTGGCAGTTTTAGGCAGCCTGTACACAAGTCTCTGCAGAAGCAGACAAAGCAGGGATTGGGATTAGGACTTCCACATCTGCGAGAAGCTCTTTGGTGACTGCCATTCCAATATGACAAAAAGTTGCATTAAGGCCTTCAAGGTCCAAGGTTCCATGTAATTTATATGAACTAATGAAACCCCAATAAAAAAGATGAATTATGATTCCAAGGCCTCTTCATATAAACATGGAAGAACACAGCACCATTACTCAAAGCATGCTCAGTTTTTTATTCCAAAATATATTACAAACCAAGGCTAAAGTAATGGGTCTCAACTCTATTTTCTTGGTGGCACTACAGATTCAATACAACGATTGCTTTTGTAAAGAAGGGGAGCCTGCCCTCATGCCTCACTAGACTCTCCCCCAAGCAATCTTAATTTCTTTCCTATTAAAAGGGTTACCAGCTCTCTAATGGAAATTAACACTGTTGGTGAGTAATTGGCCACAGGGTTTGGACTGCTTTAGAAAGACCCAGGCTTTAGCTGTTTACTTCCATTTATACAAACAAATCTGTAAGCTGACAGTTGGCCACTGATGTCAGGCCTCTGAGCAGTTTTGTGCATGCTTCTCATTTGAGAGGAGATCACAGGACAGCTGGGGACCAGCATAGAGGGGAGACTAGGAAGGTGGGGGAGGGGAAAGCCTTTGGAGTCACAGATGCAGCTGAATTCTAATGATGTCACTTAGTTTTCTCTCTGGCAATGGTGATCCCACCTCCCAAGCCCTGCACTTTCAGTGAGGAATAAGCTAAAATCTTGGCAAGGCGCAGAGAGTAACAACGTCCTGAACTGGCAGCCAAGATCTGGATGTGAATTTTAAGTTGTTTTCTCCCCCAAATGTCCAACAAGATCTACTATAATTTCAGAAAGGGGAAAAATAGATTTATTGATGGCTAAAAAGCCACATTTCAGAGTTGCCAGTGCTAATCAATAACTGGAATTTGACAAAAGACCATGTTCCACTCAATAATGAAAAGGACACACATATAAGGCGAGCATAATTACGTGGTATAAATAAGGGAGAGTTGCCAGAGACTGCACGCTGCCAAGTGCCTCAAATATGCATGTTCTTTGAAAGACTTATTTTTGTGTCTATGGAGGATGAATAAACCTCACAAGGAAAAAAAAAAGGCTCTTCCCAAACCTTTGCTCATTTCTGGAATCGAACCCTTTTTGCAGGTTCTGAAATGTCTGACTTGTTTTTCCATTAATTTGACATGTTCACACATCTGTACTTATAGAGCTCAGGGGAAAAAAAATAACCAAACTTACAGGGAGAGAATTCTGGGGACGGAGGACTGTTGCCCCCAGGACTTCTCTGCTACTGGGGGCTACTTGTTCCTACATGGGCTCAAATGTTGTAGCCCTGTGAAGTCTAAGTGACCAGAGAAAGCTGAAGATGTTGGGTACTCAGCCAAGGGAAGTTCTCATGTTCAAGACTGCTCTCTGTATCACGGGTCCCTCCTCTTATGTTGAGAGTGGGTAACTGCTGAACTATGACAGCTGCCTCCTGAACCCCAAGTATAACAGGTACAGGAAGGGAACACTTAAAAATAAGCTTTGTTGGGCTGCTCAGCTCCAAGAATACAGGGGAGATCATACTGAATGTCATCACCAAAACACATGATCTTAGTGTGAGGCCAGAGTGGGGCCAGGACTCACCGGGACACCACAGACAATGGTTTCCAGTCCATGAAGTACAGAAAGGGTAAGTCCTGTGTGGACAGTGCAAGGGAAGACCTTCTATGTCCCTTAAGCCGGACTGAAATTTAAATTGTGAAATGTATTTTACATGAAGTTGCTATGAACAGGACATTACATGCCATCAGTAAATTGGAAACTTTCTTCAGTCTATGAAAGTGCATGGGTTGCTTCAGATTGTCAGACATCAGCGTATTGAAGGGTAGAAGTTCCTGACAGCTGTATATACTTTCCAAGTGTACACACATACACAGAATGCTGGGGAAGCAAAGTATCAGGGCTAGCTCGCTGATACCTCTATGCAGAGGATGTATTATATTTACCATAGATTGATGGTACTAATTTAGGAAACCATCAGCAAATGCAATCTATCTCCTCATTCTCTCACATAGCCTTTTGTGGACAGAAAGATAAATCTGAAGCTAAGAGTGAGCTCATTTAATTTTCACCTGACAACCAGTAATAACAGAAGCATCTTACAAAGGTTACGTTTCAATGAAAAAATCCCATTACTGGGCATACAAAACAAATATGCATTAATTACATTTCTTTGCACTGCATTTGACAAAAGGTCAAGAACTGGACCCCACCCATCATCTACACATACAGACTACCATCACCAAAAGGAGATAACATATGAACAGAATTCTGCTTGTTGCCTCCAAATTTCTTTTTCTAATACGGCAGGAATTCAATCAAACACTCTGTACTTTAGTTACTACATGTAATTAGGTGGGACATTCTGAAATGAATTGCCAAAAATATTAACGGGCATATAACGAGGGTCAAGTGTTCTCTACCAGATGACTTTTCTGTATTTCTAATGATGCTTGTGTCTAGAATAAACCTCACTCTTCATACTGAAAATTTAAAAGAACAAGAGAAGAGAAGGGACCCAGTTCATGGGCTGTCAGAACAACGGCTACCAGTTGAAATGACTTAGAACAGTGTCAAAACTGTGGTATTTTCAGTGTCCAGAAGGCCAGGAGGTGAGATGCTACTTTGTAATGATACTGCAGTGCTCTGCCTTTAAAGCTGTAAACAATAAGGTACCTTAAAAGTTCTACTGAATTAAGAAACACCACACAAGTCAGAGTTAAGAGTCTTGCTGCCTCCCTGAAATCAAATATAAAGAATTCTTAATGCAGCTCTGCTAATGAACAATAGGGTCATCGACAAAACAAAATACTCCCAGGGCCACACATTTCACACTTGCCAATAAAAATAATAAACCTGGATCAATGTTTCTATTGTGTTCACATGAGGCATGAAAAACAAAAACAAAAACTAGCTGCCTTCGTCCTGCCTCTTTACTGATTGTATTAGAATCCATAAAGTTCCCTGAGTCACATCCTAAGTTTTAATCTTCAGAACACAGGAGAGGTGTTAAGATTTGCAGAAAAATTTGCACTCTCTATTGTCTGAAGCAAAAGTGTGAATGCAGAAGGTGGTCAGTGGAAGGAGCAGCCTGGGAATGTTTCTTTGAAAACTTGCCATGCTCTCAGTCTTAGCCTCTCTCATCCACTGAAGACCCACTGCTGATCTAAAACCTTCTTCACCTGTACCAGACTTTTCAATTCCAGGAAATGAAGGGAACTAGAAAATTCAAAATGTATGAAAAAACAAACCTCACTGAACCATGGCTACTGTATATGTGCACCCCCCTGGCTGCCATAATCCATCGGTTCATAATGGAGTTTATGGATTCTATTCCTCAGTGGGAGGAGCATCAGCATCACCAGAGCCCAGGGTTCCTGAACAGGCATTTGCATTTTAACAGAAACTCCCACTGTGATACTTCACTTTCCACTTCCAGGAGAACAGTCAGAAAACAAGCTTGGAGGAAAACACAGGTCATTCATCCTATAGGTCACAGTCCATCATGAAGGGGAACAGGGCAGGGCTTCAAGCTAAAAGTTGGAGCAAGGAACTGCAGCGGACGTTGTGGAGGAAAGCTGTCTCCTGGCCTGCTTCAAGGCTCAAGGACAGCTACCTTTCTCATACCAAGCCAGATGACTTGGCTAGATAGGGTAAGGTCTGAAGTTGGCTGGGCACTCCTACATCATTAGCAATGAAGAAAAGCCCCACAGACATCCCCACGTGTCACTCTTGCTGAATAGTTTAGCAACTGAAGTTCCCTTCTTCTCGGCTGTGCCAGTTGACTACCCACACTAGGTGTGACAATGATGAAACAGCAGGTCCATCTCCTCCTGCCTGACACTTTAAGGTAAAACGGAGCTCCAAGGACAGGAAGCTTCCCTCTCCTGGATGCTGATCTGTCTGTGGGGAACAGAGCAACCTGGAAAACACCGAGTACTTCCTCAGTCAATGAACAACTGAACAGGGCTGAGAAAACCCATCACTATTGCTATAAAGCAATGGCTTCTTCCTTGGATGCTCTCTGAGAAATGACTGTTGCAATAAGCAGAAGCCAAGAAAGGCTTATAAAATTAAAAGCAGAAAATATTTATTGAGAAAATTCCAAGAATTCTAAGACTGTAATAAATCAAACAGGTGTTGGTGGGTTGAAATTGACTCCACTGAAGCAAAGCTTTTTCGCAGATGATGCTAATTGATGATATAAAAAAAATGTCACACTAACGGCTTCAAAATTTTACCAGTCTAGGCAACTTTGGTGTGGTGTGATTTATATACTATAAAATCCATCTGATTTAAAAGTGAAATGCAGTGATTTTTAGTATGTTTACTGAGGTGTTCAGCTCTCATCATAATTCATTTTATAACATTGCTATCATCCCAATGAGAGTCCTTGTGCTCATCTACGGTAAGTCTCTGCTTCTGTCCTCAACTACAAACGACCTCTGATCTATCTTTTTGGGGGAAGGCCTCAAAACAAATGGAGAACTACTAGATCAAATATATGACTGAAACAGCTCCTCAGTAAATCTTTGGTGTTTAACCATGATCAGTAAGGAACCATGTGAGAAACAGTAGCTAGATCATTGTTACTTATTATATATACTTGAAGATGTTTCTATAAGCTATAACTCTATAACACATCTCTACCCCACTGAAATATCACTGTCAATATTTAAGAAAGCTACACTGCATATTTAATGCTTCATTTTTTATAAAGGTAGAAACAGAAGCCAAGTCTCAATCTCAGTACTGAAAGTTGGAAGCAGTTATTAAGGAGAAGGTTGTAGATAAATTTTAACCTTACATGCCGTTGCTTTTAGCATATGTATGCCTACACACTTACAAGTATATATCCATAATGATATAAATTAGCTAATCATAAGATATTATATTTTCCTATGTTGCTTTCTAACGTCCTTAGTCTCTAAGAGCCACATATTAACAACAAACCCAGTACCAGGCATGGGAAACCTTCTTTTGAGTTGTTGGTCAAGTAATCCATGAGATTCCCAAAACAATATAGGCTTTTGTTTTTGACTGCCTTTGAGAACTTGAAGGTGAGACCCTATTGCTGAAGACAGGATAAACTTCAGAGACAAGACCTGAAGAAACTGAGCTGGAGCTTTCTGGAAGTCTTCTCCCTAAGGCCTAGCTCTCACAGTATTAAATGCTGCTAACCAGGCTGCCTAGGAAGAAAGGCAACAAAGGTTCCCAAAGCCATGAACTGTAAGAATGAGCAGCTCAGGAAAATGTCTACAAGGGTGCAATGGTGACACTTACACCTAGGGACTAACCAACAGCTTTCTAATTGTAATTAATGCCTGCTAAACAGGAGAGAATTCATACATGGTTATATAAACTTAGCTACCAGTGGCTGTTCCTAACTGCATTCCAAATATTTATGCTTATACCTACAGATTACGTGTAGCTCTCACCCTTCATCAAAGAAGCCTTTTGCAGCAGAGATTAACAAGTGATCAAGATACAGAAAACAAGTGACTGGGTGATGCCAAACCACAGCTGATATAGCTACAATGAACCCAGATACGTATAAGCCTCAGGGAACATGGGAGGAAGAGGAGGTAGAAAAATTGAAAGAGAATCGGGAAGTCTGTTGTAAGACAGTGTCTTCTCTCTCTCTCTCTCTCTCCCCCCCCGCCTCTCTCTCTCCCCCCCCCGCCCCTCTCTCTCTCTCTCTCTCTCTCTCTCTCTCTCTCTCTCTCTCTCTCTCTCTCTCTCTCTCACACACACACACACACACACACACAGAGAGAGAGAGAAAGACAGGGAGTAGCACCCATGAAATCTCAACAGTATGTTTGCTTAAACAAAGACCTACACAATGAAAGCAACAGGTGACATTCCAACATAGAGGAAGGTATTTTCTCAAGGCTCCACGCCTAATCTACACCTAAAGGAATCAAGTAATCAATAGCTGCTAAGAGAGTGATAATCAGTCTTCTCTGGGGATGAACCCCTAGTAAGTTATCCAATCCCCAAGTGGTCAGCCTTGAACACATATGCACAGGAGGAAGACTAAATGGACTCAATATGTCATAGTATGTATGTATGTCATAAATTTAAGGGATGTTGGTGGTGTGGAAACAAAAATCAAGAAGAGTTGGAAGTGGGAAAGAGAGGGTAGAAATGATATAAATACAGTTCTCTTGTATGGAAGTCTCAAAAAAATTAAAACTACAGAGAGAGAGAGAGAGAGAGAGAGAGAGAGAGAGAGAGAGAGAGAGAATGAATGAATGAGAATGTGTTGGAGCCACATGTCCTGACTTAAAAAGGTGTCCATACTGTTCTGCAAAGAAGAAAAACACTGTGGTGAGAAATACTAGAAGTCTGATGACAATTTCTGCAGGACAAAGTTTTGGCAGTGTGTACACTTACAAGTGTATAGAACCATAAAGACTGTGCAGGTAACATCCTGAAGCCCTAACACTTGTAATTTAAATGAGAGTTGGACAGGGGCAGGAGGAGAGGAAAATACTTTGTATATTGTGGTAAGCAAAAAACCTTTTTTTAAGGAAAAAAAACCTATAAATTCTATCTTTTAAAACTATAATTCTATTTTCCATTAACTCATATTATCTTCATTATCCCTGCCTCCTCACCATAAATCCAAATTTATGTATAAGGGGATATTAACCCAGAATCTCGGAATACCCTAGACACAATTCGCATATCAATAGATTTCCAAGAAGATGGAAGGAGAGACCCTGGTCCTGGAAAGACTGGATGTAGGGGAATGCCAGAACAGAGAAGCAAGAGGGGTTTGAATGGGGAAAAGAGGGAGGGAAGGGGGGGGGGCTTATGGGACTTTCGGGGAGGGAGGAAACGGGAAAGGGGAAATGATTTGGAATGTAAATAAAAAAAACTTAGAAAATAAAATAAAATTAACAAAAAAATGAAGTGGAATCTTGGGCTGTCTGGGTAACATAAACAGTCTTGGGATGGGCTTTCGAATCCACCTCTGCTGGCAAGGAGAGGGGGCCTGGACACCATGACTCTTGTAAGGCTAAGGACCAGCTTCTGACTTATTACCTGAATGGAAGTGAGCTATGATGCATGGTTAGAGTCATATGCTGATAAGGCAGGTCCAGCAGAACTGTCTCAAGACCAATGCACTTTAAATAACACAAAAACTATCAGCAAAACAACAAAGGATTTTTTAAAAGTTTTCATGATTGATAGGACTGAATAATTATCACACGCACAAACAAAATGTTATTTTCGAGACAGGCCACCTTTAACCATCATAGAACAAAAGATGTAGACTGCAAAGATTTTGATTAAAATATGCAAATGGCATCTGGAATCTCAACAATACTCTGTAATTCTACTTTTTGTCACTAAATTGTTACTTTTTTTTCCTGCTTTACAAAGTTTTGTCAATTATTTTCCATTTCGACACTACTACTTTGAAAATAAATCTTTTCACATTAGTTTTAAAATTTAGGAAATCAGACAAATGATAGAGGGCAACTCAGTTAATTATTGCAAATTGGACACACTATGGTAACCAGGACAGATCAAGAAATTGAAATGTTTCATCATTAGTCCTAAAAGAAATCCAACCTTTAGTTACAGGGGAGAATGTCAGAATTAGTAATTATATTTGGTGTATTTAGACAGCTATTCCATCCATGAGAGGGTTCAGACTAGGCTGTCTGGATGAAATGTAAGTATGAACAAGAAAACAAGCTTAAACATGACTCCACAGACTCTAGAGGCAAACCATCCCTTGGAGAAAGTGTTCGGCTCCATCCACAGGCCTGGCTGCCTCTCCTCTGTGTCACAGGGTGCCCGTCAGGACCAATGACTTCTGCATGCTTGAGTCACAGAAAGGAAGCCAAACCCTTGAGTCATCTCGAGGTTCACTTTCACCCCTAGATTTCTTTTGTCATCAAGATGTCATGCAATGAAGTGCATATGATCTGGCAAACCTGACAATGAGTCTTACTGTTCAGAGAGGTTAAAACAGATGATTAATTTGTCAGCACAAAGTGAAGACTCAGGTTGAAATAGTGATCTTTCTCACCCTTCTTCTCACCCTGAATAAGAAGGTGCTTACAGTTCCCATTTGGTTAGTACTGCACAAGCTCAAAGGTGAGCTGACTTAGCACTGTTCTTCCTCAACCTGGCAGGTATCATCTCCAGAGAAAAAGAGGTCTGAAGACAAGATCTGAAACTGAAAAATGTCTCTACCCAGGGGAGATTATCTCACTTTGTACTGACCAGGTGCACTTATGAACTTCATCAAAACTGATGAACAGTAGTCAGGACCAGTTTCTGGGAAGCAGAAATCTTACTACTGTAACAACATTATCCCTTATAGTCAATGACCACTCTTGCTGTACTGTGGTCTCCAAAAGCCCAGGACAGCTATTAGATCCTTCTAGAAGGTTGCTGTTCCCAATAAGAAAGAGGACTTAAACACTCAGTTTCCTGTGTATTAATTAATTAACCAAAATAACATGGCTGGGTGTGGTGGTGAATACCTTTAATCCCAGCACTTGAGAGGGACAGTCGTTTTACATAGTGAGTTCCAGGTGAAAACCTTATCTCCAAAATACTATATGTAAAAATAAAAATTACCCAAGTCTCTTACTTCTGAATCCCAGGTCAGTCTCATTAGGAATCCCAAATGGTTACATTCTGAATCAAGTCAGGACTGGAAATGTGGAATCAAGTCAGTTCAGCCCCAATGCCTAGAAACTGAATAAAATTAAAAAGGTGGTGGGGGAGGGCATTTTCACAGTGTGCTCTCAGTTGAGAAAGCTGGGTAATGAACTTCAAATAGATTCAGGGATAATTTGGTGCCTTGACGGTAAACACTAGCTAGCACACATAAAATATCTCATTTGGAATTACACAGCTGCTTTGTATTGCAAATGAATAATGTGCGCAGCATTCACACAGAACCAGGAAGCCAGAATTTTGTTTGGGTTTTCATCTTCACCTAAATGCAAAAGTCCGGCACAAAGGTAACCGGAAAACAATTATTACAGGTGGTTCACAGGGCTGCATGATCGAAAAGCCACTGCCACTAGGCACAGTCTAGTTAACTCACACATTTCCACAGAGGAATGGACAAGGCCCTTGCTATTTTACCAATACTGATGAGAATTAGGATTAAATACTCACAAGAAGAATTTTCTAATGCTAGGAAGAAAAACTCCAAGGTAATTTAATCTTAAAGGCTTTCTATTGTGAGAAGGCAATTTTGGTTGGTTGGTTGGTTGGTTGGTTGGTTGGTTGGTTGGTTGGTTGGTTGGTTTCATTTACAATAAACTCTCATTCTATTTCATTTATGCAAGCAAATCTATGGTTTGGGGAGAACTTATTTTCAGCCAAAGAATTCAATATAGTTTACCTCCCTTGTAATATTATGAAATGAAAGAGCATTAGTTTGCCATATTTTAACAATAACTCCAAACCAAGGTGACTTTGCTCCTCCCCTACACAGAGACTTCATCAAAGTCTGGAGTCATTTTAGATTGTCACAATTGAGCATTACTGTGTACTGGAGGTAGAACGATTGCCTCTAAGCAGGTGCCAGGCAGGCAGGCTGCTGAACATCCTTTGTACACAGGACAGTCCCCACTGACCAGTGGTGCTCAGTGCTGAGAAACAGCAGCCTGCGTCCCAATGTGGAACAGTGAGGATATTTGTGGGAGCAGAAACAGAGGTCACCTCAGTAGTACAAAATCCTCAGGCCACACAGCACACGTCGGATTGTTATAAGCTTCTACTTGCCAAGCGCGTGTCTTAGGACAGGCTGGCCACTGGAATGGGGGCAGGGATGAGAGCAACACAAATATTCCCCCAAAATAACTTAGAGTTTCAAAGTAGGTCCCAAGGTATAAACTGCCTAAATTCACTTTGCTATATGACCTTGGTCTTCTAAGTAGAATAAACAAGGTTTGAAAGGGAGAGATGGGAAAGAAAAGGGCATGGTCCCCACCACCATCAGACTATGGCACCATGGCATGTAGCTGATGATACTCCCCTTCTCAAAGTGAAGAAACTTGGTGGCTCACCTCAGACTCTCCTGTCTTTAGGAAAACACTGACCACTTTTTGACTGATGTGACATATTAGGCGCTAAAGTGTTCTCTATAAGACTGAGAGTTATAGAAGGTGAATTTGAAAACTATCCATCATTTCAGGTCACATAAGTAAGTATATGAGGATATGAAAATTTTCAATAGTTTACTTTTGTAAAAATAATTACTATCCAACTTACTGAAAGCTAAACACGATTTCCATTGTGGCCAACCATAAGCCTCATAGATCTGCATGAAATTTATAAAGAGGAAATTCTTACACAATCAACAATTTATGAGCTCAAATCACTTGATTCCTGTAAGTGCGAAAAATAAGTGGACATATGGTACAAATTCTCACTCATTTCTACTTTATTTTGCAAGTGAGATGTGTAAAGCTCTCTGAGACCTTCCTGCCACATGAGAATTAAGTAAAAGGTCTGGATTTACACTTCCCCCTGCTTCCTAACATAAAATTTTTATGAATTACATACATTGGCAGGTCAAGAATTGGATGTCAATAAACCAGTTAATGGATTTTACTGAAAATGACAAATTCAATGAAAGAGAATGGAGTATGACTTCCCGTGGTGTTGCCTCACCTTTCTTAATTAAGCTCTGGGTATAGAACCAGAGTTTTGTTCCTCTGAGACTCAGGAATGTCCTTCTTCAAATATCAGCTGCTAGAGTCCCTTATCCATACTCATAAAGAAATAGGGTCCACAAAGATTCTCCATTCTATATGGCATCTCAATTTCTTAATAATTTTAACACAGTTGAGCCAGAGTGAAAATAAATTATATCCTACACACATATACAGGTGGCTCTTTTAGTTTCCAAGTCCATCAATACCCTTGCACACTCAGAAAAAAAAAAAAAAACCAACAATCAAGCACAAATGCACAGGCAAAGGCAGAGACGTGGGGGTATTACACTGAAATCAACAGCATGCGTTCGTGCCTAGGAAATGCTACAGACTCTGATTGTACTGTGTCTGTGAAGCTGAAAAGAAATGAACTGAAATACAAACGCATGTCCTTAACTCAGACCATTCCTTTTTTTTTCTTCCTTTTTTTTGGTCCTTTAATGTCCTCAGCTAGAGAAAAGGGAATAAACACTGAGGCTCGAAAGGCTCCAGAAACGCTG
The DNA here is from genome assembly GCA_036184795.1 of Tokudaia tokunoshimensis. Taxonomy (NCBI): domain Eukaryota; kingdom Metazoa; phylum Chordata; class Mammalia; order Rodentia; family Muridae; genus Tokudaia; species Tokudaia tokunoshimensis. Next base: position 147,342,261 of record BTHU01000001.1, read on the forward strand.
ACATCAAAATGAAGACAAAACATGGAAAGGGAGAGGTGATACAACTGGGAAAGGTGCTGGCAGAATGTGGGTGATGAATGAGGTGCAAGAGAAGCTTCCAGAATCCGAACTTCTCAGTGTGACTTGGAGATAAGGTCGTCCTGGGGCTACAGAGTGTTTTCAAAGGGAGTATAATCTTATATTCTGAATACAGAGAAATTTTTTTTTGATAGAAACCTTGGTGATTCCAGCTCTATGAAACCTTCAGGGATGGCAAAGATAAGACCACCTTTGAAGGAGCAGCCAAGGAGACTCTCCTCAGAGGAGCAAGGGACAGTAAACAACAACCCCAGAGGGCACAGGAGCAGGCAAGAGGACTGAGGATTTGGCTGTTCATCCAAAGGGGGCATTAGAGTGCTAAAGACTGAAAAATTCAGGTTCAGATCATCTGAAAACAGTTCTTACACAGAAGGTGGGACCTAATTCTATGAGAGCCAGTATTGCTCCCTGAGGAAAATCTTGGGGAAGGGTCTGTGGCAACCGACTTTCTGGAACATCTCTCCTTTCTAAAAGTCATGCCAACATCCGTGTAAGGTATTTAGGTACTACCTATCTGTCTCTTTCATTGTCTCTAACGTCTCTGCCACACTCTCTGAGAAGATCTTAAGCATTTCATAAGTGACTTCCTCCTCTTCCTCTTTTGTTTGTATTTTGAGACAATGTTTCTCTGTGTCCTGGCAAACCTGGAAATGGATTTGTAGACCAGGCTAACAGAGACCTCACAGAGATCTGCCTGCCTCTGTTTACTGAGTCCTGGAATTAAAGATATGGGCCACCATGCAAGGCTAAGCAACTATTTCTTAAACTCTCCAAAAAGATGCCTAAAGTAAACCAGAATCCACAATGCTTAAAGTTTTACCTGTACTCACGTAAATCAACATATTTAACTCTTTTTATTTTAATGTCAATGGTTATTGTCTATCTTGAAAAACCTCAATAGATTCATCTGGGGGAGGAGGAAAGATAAAGTTATCATAATATAAAAGGCCCCACCAAAAATCTGATTTAAAACCACTTCCACAGCCCTCATTAAAACATTGCACCTGTCAACGACACACAGCTATATTAGGTGATGGTAAGTGAAAACCGCTAAGGTAAATTAGTCACATAGACATGTATATTAAACACCACGCAGGTAAAACACCATAATGCTGCTGCTGCCTCATCAGTTCGAGAGCCAATCAGGTCTTGACAGGCCATATGTGTATTTATAAATATATCTGCTAATGTAAAGGTCGTGCTTTTCACTGCTCCGGGAAACTAGGCACATTTGGAACCATCTCTAGAAGATTTGGGTTTTTTTAAAAAAATATTTTGACACTCCGTGATGAATGCAATCCTGCCCCCATATGCTTCCTACTATTTAAAGGGAAATGACACTTGGTTGCCTTCCCAGCAACACTTGATTTTTTTTTCCTTTTAATAATGAAGGTAGGAGATGGCAGGTGGGGGAGGTTACCTACACCACGTATTGGAATTCTGGAAATATCTTTCCAAACTTTATATGAACCCAGAGGTCTGCGTCTTAAAAGTTGTGCTATTCCACATGATATCCAAAGTTAGGGGAAAAGCTTTACTTCCAAACCGGAAGAGAAGTGGAAATGAGCTGTCGTGAGGGAAACTAAAGTAAGCAGAAGCTTCTTGTGCAGCACTGTCCTCGGCCGTGGTCTGTTCTCGTTCTGGTCAGTGGAAAGTCCCTAATAAACATGGAGAAGAAAGGGCCCTGCTGAACCCTTGTAACAGTCTCTGTGGAAATCTCTCATGGGCTGATTTGAGATTGACGCCAAGAGGAATTATAATTGCACGGTAAGACAGAAAAATGCAGAAGAGCAGAATAAACTCCAAATACTACACACCCCTTTAATTACATCTCACTCCATTCTCTTTTATCAAAAACATAAGAAACTTTTTCTATATGGCAAGGAGGACAAAAACTTTCCAGAAAACTAAAAACAAATCAACAAAACACAAAAGCATCATCTGAAATAAAAAAAAAAAATTAAGACCCAAACAACCAACTCTCTTGTGACAAGAGGGAAAGGTACGGAAATATTTTGAGAGAACTTATTTAATTGCCCAGCAATGCCTTCCATTCAATTTAGTCCTCAGATTGGAATAACCATGACAGATGGCTCCTGCTAGTTAGGGAAAAAAATTAGCTAAATTTTCAGATAATGCAGCCTTCTGTCATGTTCTCCTACTCTTGAGCCTGGGAGCTTGTTTAGTCAGCTCTGAACCGCAGGCTGCTAGCTGTTGACCAGCTCTCACGTCCTAGCTGCAGAACTCACACCCCGGGATACCGTATGCTCAGCAGTTCAAGTGGTGAGAGATTGTCAGTTCAAATCACAAAAGCCCTAGCTAGATCGTGTGTTCCCACCCATGTCAGGCCCCCCATTTTACACACGAAGCCGTGTTTCAGACATAAGGACAGAGAGAAGAGCCTTGGGCTCTCTACCAGGCTGCTATCTCAATGTAGCAGAATAAACTCATATCTGATGCTATAATTACAACCCTAATGGACACAGTTAATTTATTTTGGAGAAGTAAGTTGATATCCACTAGTGCTATTATTAAGAAGACTAATGAGACCTGCTTAGGAAGAAAAGAAAGGATTTATTGAATTCCTTTTGGCACCCGGCACAGCTTAGTAATTTTGAGAGCCCATCAAAACAGCAGATATACACCCTGCTCAGATGTGCTGCATGGGATGTGAGCTGGGTTTCAGATTTTCAATAACAAATCTGTCACTCTGATTTTAATTAGATGGCTTAAAGCAGCTACATCAATAATGGCAGAATGACGGCTCAGTTCAAAGATCATAGAGATGTTACTCTACTTTAATAGTTCTTTTATACAAGTACGTATTTCAGAAGTTTGCAAGGCATTCATCTCGACTACCCCTTTCACCAAAGGAGAGAGAGAAAAAATATCCCTAATTGAATTGAGCCAGAAACACAAGCAGTCATCACCATTGCTGCAGCAGGCTGTTGCATCCAGCTGGTTAGGAGGTCTAATTTCACACCATGCAGCAATGAAATGCTGCTAACTTTTATTTGTGAGTGTAAAACAGTAATATTTCATGACACCAAAAGGCCGGTTGACGCCGCCGCGGGGTGCACCCTCCTTGGATCTAAACTTCAGAGACAAACTGGAGGTCTCAGTTGAACACTGACCACCAGCTTTCTCATGAAAAGCTCACAGAGGAGAGAGGCTTCAAGCAGGGAGAAAGGTGCAAGCCCTCCCTGAGGAAGTTCACAAGCAACTGTGAACTGAGAGTTCCAGAAAGTAAGAGGTAACCTTGGGGAAAGGAAGCACAGTGGCTGAAGGTCTCACTGTTTCAGGGCAAGGCACAGGAACTGTCATGGTGTTTTCATTGATTCTTTTAACATGAATAGAAACTTACTGGTTTGTTATATATATTATGTATAAAGGAATATCCACTACAGTAAACACTGATACACACACACACACACACACACACACACACACACACACACACACACATATGTATGTCTGTACACTGATAGACGTGTGAGTCCATGAGTGTACACACACTTTTGTGTAATGTGATGTTCAGTCAATGTTATACTATACACATGTGATGGTGGTTCCATAAGACTTTAAAAAATCCATAGCATGGCCAGTGTGACATTATGCCCAATGCATCACTCACACGTTTCTGGAACAGCTGGTGTAAAGAAACCAAGTGTGGTACCAGTCGTAAAAGTACAGAGGTGCAGCTATATACAATGCCTAACATTTGATCATAGTAATAAACGACTACTGCTGCTGCTCTGTTTACTCACAAGGCTATAATTTTACCACAGTCTTAGTGTGTATTTGTTCTAATTATTTAAAATAAAATGTTGGGGGCTGGGATGCATCTCAGTGGTGGAGCACTTGCACGGCACGGGCATGAGCAGACATCGCTTCTGTTACCTAGCATGACAACATAAATTAGAAAAACAGTATACAGCATACTCCAGAAGCATGCAACACTCGTGTCATGTAATTGACCTATACTATCTAAGTTTTTGCAAGCATGCTCATGACTGTCAAACAAAGGCAAAATTGTCCTTAGTATACATTTGTCAGGGCTTCAATGTAAGACAATTTCAAACAGTGCAGGACTATGTAATTACTTCAAACGTCTAATTATGCTATATATATCATAAGATATTTGCTTAATTTTAGGGAGCAGAAGAGGCCCCTAAAATTAAGTATATGAAATCATGAGTGTATGTGTATTGTTTGATATGGGCACAGTCATGTCAAAGAACCCAATACCTCATCCCCATTGGGAAGATCAAAGACATCCCTCCTGGTCAGAGTGAATATTGATATTGAGTGCAAATGTCCATCTTATCTTTCCCCAACTGGATGTTTATTTCCTGAAGACTGCTATCCTGTAACAACTATTCCCTACCAAGATTACTCAGGCCTGCCCCCTTGTTCAGCTGTGTGTGCACCAACCCCACCTCCTTGTTCACCTGTACATGATGGACACTTTGAGCTTCTTGGCAGCTGCCACATCTCCAACAGAGAGCACAATCTATCCAATTCAAGCAATTCAAGCACTTCACAATCTACACAATTCTTTGTGTCTGAGTGTCTGCCTTTTCTTCACTTACTTGTTGACACAGGCAGGTCAGTCCCTGGACCTATCCAAAGATTCAGCATTTGCTTATCTGTGGTTATTATACTTTCATATAAATAAATATATTCCAGAGCCATTATAACAAGTAATATTTCATTATATGGATAGTTAACAAATTATATAATCATTCAACACCAGATAGATACTTATTTTCAAATTACTTTGCAATATGTTTACATGTACATAGGTTAATATACTATATACATATATTCAAACTTATTATTGTAATAAGAAACCATCTTAGGCTATATTCTGAGTTGGAACTCCTGAGTCAAAGTATCTATGTCTGATGAGAAAAAGATTCTGTTTATGTCAATCCATGGGCATGGAGTGAGATTTTAGAACCATCTTCTCTTGCGAGTGATCCTGACAGAATGCCTGGAATCCTGTACCAACACTTTCACAGAACTTTGCAAATCTCCAGTCTCCCTGTCCTGGGATACACCACTCAGCCTTGCAGAATGCTGTGGACACTCTCTGGACCCAAGCTGCCCATTATCCTGTTCTTGAAGGGAGACTGAGGCCAGCTACTTGTTCTAAGCCAGTTCTGCCAGTTCTCAGATTCTGCCTTTGGGGCTGTACCTTATCCTCCATGGGACCCCTATGTTCTCCAAACATCTCCGCCAGAAATTCTCTTTGCGTCTCCTGGGACTCTATTTCCCCACAATATTCTCTTCTTTCCTAGCACAAAATTTACTTGTCACACAGCTTGAAGGATGTTTGGTTATCTTGTCTCCCCAACACTGAGCTTCCCGAATAGGACTCATATCCATCAGCCAGAGTAATTTCTTATGTGCTACCAATTAACAAAAATAGCATCAAGAACACACCTTAGTTTACAATAGCATGTTAATTGGACAAAGTAAAGTGTTTTATTATTTTTATAATGCATATGTTTTAGTCACCCTACCCCTATGACATTCTTCTTTCTCCTCTCCCCATTCTTCCCTTTCCTCTTCTCCATCACTAACAGCTGCCCATTGATTTCCATGTCCTCTTCCACATAAGAGAGAAAAACAGGAGAAACTTGTCCTTGTGAGACTAGTTGATTTGACACAATCATCTCTAGATCCATCCATTTTCCTGCAAATCACATAATTTCCATTTCCCATACACTGAACACCAGCCTGAGGAGTCCCAGATGGTCTTGTTGACAACGCATGGGATACAGCAGAGGACAGCACTAGTTTTTCCTTCCTCTCGTGTGGAGTACATTCTAGCAGGGAATAGGAGTCCAATACCTGAACATATCTAGCCACACATACTTTGGTGAGCAATGGTGATAGCTACGAAGGCAGAGTAAGAGAGGATGGGCAAAGGGAACGCTCAGGAGGTTTCCCTGACTTGGGAAGAATTTGGTTTGGTGAGCTCAGGCTAGTCTCAACTCAAACGACTAAATCATTCCTATTAGTTTCACACACTGCCTAATAAATAATACATCACTTAAATAAAGGGGACTATTGCTTTAAACAATGAGATTTTGGAAATATAAGCCTTGTGGTTCTCACTTTGTGCTGAACACAAAATAGTGTTTCATCCTATCACCACTGGTGCTTATGATAGAAGCAGAGTGTCTTGCATATTAAGCAATAAGGTGACTTTTAAGCCAGTCTAATTCCCCAAGCAGTAAACGGTTCTAGTAGAAAGGAAATCCTCAAGTGTCAGGCACACTTAAGTGCCAATCAGCCCAGATGCATAGCACAGGTATGTGGCCATGCTAGAATTATATTCCTTGCTTCAACCTCTAGACTCCACGCCTCTTCTCCCCATGGGAGGTAAGATCCCCAGCAGACTCTAGACAGTTCGGATTCCAATTTGACAGAGCTTAACAGCATTTGTATGGCTTGTGCTTCCTTCCCACATGATCTGGATGTGTGTTTAGATGATTCTGGCAGTGCAGGCTATGCTGTACAGAAAGTCAAGGTGAAGCTCCCTGGTGTTTCTCTATGTGCACGGAGGGACAACTCTTTAAAAATCAAAGACATTTTAATCGAGATTTCTTCTCGGAAAGTACAGCTAACTAGAGTTGATGCACAAGGTCAGTATTTCTTAAAGCTTTGCTGAGAAAGTTCACCAATCTTCATTGGTGTGCAGTTGAGTTCTGCTCTCTACTCCTCACCACACCTACCTCTGTTTCTCCCACTGCCTCTCTTCCTGCCTCTCTCCCAATCTCTCCCCTACCCACCTTGCTTCTATCTTTCCAGCTGCTAGCAAGTCAGATAATTAAATGCCAAACCAGTGACACTTGGCATTTCAATGAGCGCTCTGTATCATGGAGGCCCCTCACTGCTGCCCTCCTGGTAAGCCCACGTGCAGCCTGATGCTTTGCTGAACTGAAGCTGTTCTTTGTTGCAAAGCTGGAGTAGCCAGAGAAAGATGACCAAAGGCTGGCAGACCAAACTGAGAGGAGAGTCAGCAGATTCTCTAATCTTTCTCCTTGCCAACTCTCAAGAGTTTATGTCCTCAACTGAATTAAACAAGCACTTGAGCAAACCTCAGCGCTCTGCTGAGACCCTTTGAAAATTGATTTGCATGAATATTGATTTGCATGGAATAATCCATCTCCTCACTTTATCCAGGTACCATGAGAATACTGCACTCTGCATGATGGAGAAACCATTCCAGCTTATCAGTTCAGTAAGTCTTCCACAACGGCTATGGGCCAGAACAGAGGTTAGGTCATTACAAGCAGGGTATCTCATAAATTGTGCCTGTTCACCAAATGTCCAGTGTTCAGGCTACTAGAAGTTCTCCGTCAGCTTATGAGTCAATGTTAAGTGCTTTCTGTTGAGTTCTGAGGTAGGTGATGTTCTGCACAGCTGTAAAGACCTTTACACAACTCACTACCACTCTCCCACTGCCCAGCATGGTGCTCAAAGCACACATAGGGTTGCAAAAGGTAATTCCAATTGAACTGCTTTACATGGGAGATGGCAACCTATATTCATACCCTTTCACGTAATATTGCAGTAAACATAGTCCTAAATGATCAACATAATTGCTTTCTTCATTCATTTTAGCAACGAATTTGTTGTTACCTACTACTGTCTAGGCATTGCCCAACAGACTGAGTCTCAGATGACCTCTGTCTTCCTTCTATATGAGCCTCTACTTTCCCATAACAAGAAGACAATTCATGGGGCTGGAGTGATGGCTCTATGGTTAAGAGTAGAATATTGTTGCTCTTTGCTCTTACAGACAGGTCCTGGGTTCAATTCCTAGCACCCACACGGTACCTCACAACCACCCAAAAGAGATGCATATAATGCACATATATACATACATGTAGGCAAAATATTCATAAAGTAAAATAAATCTTAAAAAAATCATGGATCACATGCAAGATACTGGTTCTTGAGTCCTCTTGGACGAATTTCTTATCATGGTTAGTCAAACCATGTCCCTGCTATTTATTTCACAAGTCTCACGACATATACGTAGTTTTACAGATGCTTGGTGAGTGTGAGAGAATATGCAGCTCTAAACATGTGGGACACCACATTTTTAAAAAGAAAGATATCAAGCTACATGGAATAGTTCATTTTATTTGTTTTTGGGGGGGTAGGAAGAGAGAAATTGATAGCTAATATAAAAGACCCCTGAGTCTTATGGTAATAGCAGAGTCTACTCTGTTTACCTCCTACACAAGGTATGTATTTCTGCTTTCAGTCAACACAGAATAATGTTCTCCTGTCAAAGACACATCACAACACGCGAAGATAGTGTTTATCAGAATACTGGCCCTCAGGAATGAGAGAAGAGAAGAGATATCTAAAGAACACTGTAAATAAAATGAGGTCTGCTACTGACCCTCTGCATGCCTGGAAGAAGTCTTCAGTCATCAATACAAGGAGGAGGAGCCAGGAGAACATATCAGACCCCAAAGTTAGAGAAACAGAGCACGGACTTACACATCAAAGCAACTAGAATACAGCAAGCAGAGGAAAAGACTTTCAGATTACACCTTAAAGTATTCACCATGGACCTAGTTACTACACACATCATACGTAAACTAACACATAAATGTGGTATGTTGTTTGCACCTTCTTACTGTTGGGTGAATGCCTAAAAATATTCATGTATTTCCTCTGTGATGTAGGTAAATTAGGGCACTTTGATCCTTGTGGGTCTTGCCTTTATAATCATCAACATGTACAAATAACTAAGAGGTCTCTCTCAGTAGGTGAATGGATAAAGTTAAATACATTAATGTACTGAAATTGAAAATTACTCTGTGCTAGAAGAAAGAAACTCAAGTACAAGAAAACATGGAGTAACTCGAGATGGTCATTACTAAGTGGAATAAACAAAGGTAAAAGCTACATACCATGTCCTTCTAGGTGGCATTCTGAAGAAACCACACACCATGGAGACAATGAAAGTTCAGTGTCTGACAGAGCCATGGCATGAGGAAGGAAGAGTTGTACACAGATGATTTTTGGAGCATGAAAGTTCTCTGCATGAGCTATGAAGATGGATAGAAACCACTAGGCATTTAGTCACCATTAGGACCAAACATCATGTCTTCTATAGGCTTTGGAAAAATTGTAATGTGTCAATATAGGCACATTAATTTAAAAGTAATGCAGCATGCTGATCATGGGGTACATAAGTAGACCCTATATATTACTATCACAATTTCTGTAAACCCGAAATTTCAAGTAGTCTCTAACAAATCCAAACACACAGGCATGAAAGGCTCAGGAAAGCATGGACATGGTGAGGAATCAAACCTCCGTGATGGATGTGAGAGCCAAGAGTAATGTAATGCTCCTAATGTAATGTAACTTATAAAGCCCCTAAAACAGTGTTATACTAGTTATGTCATAACATAATCTATACCCCATTCATTTACAAAGTAAAGAAAGGGTCTTCATGATATTGCAAAGGAAACCAAACGTCTAGAGAGCAAAATACCCAACTTTTAGAAGGAAACCTATACTTCAGGAAGAGATTAACACTGGAGCTGGTGGTGAGGAAGCGAAGTTTAGCAATGATACATGAGCCAGAGAGAATCTACCCAAAGTCTCACAGAGGTGAGAGTGTTCAGAAAAGGGCAGAACCAGTGAACCAAGCCAGGTGCACATGGCTTCAGAGCTTTGATGTTTTCTTCCCTGTCATGGCATCCTAGATACACAAGGTCAGTGACTCCTGACTGGCCAAGGGGGGCTACTCAGGACAGCAGTTACTATAGACTCCCAAGGCAGGAATATGGGGTTGATGGGTCTATTCATGCCCTTCTCTGTGTACATATGAGATCTACATTGACCTACAAGAAATGACTGAGTAATGTTTCCCAAGGACTGGGCTCCCTGCACATTGCCGTGGTTGAAGAAGAGGAGATCCAGAGAGAACTGGGAAGGGAAAGAGTACAGTTTTACACAATAGTCCTTGTAAAATGCCAATAAGTTCCAAATTTACTCTGTGCGTACCAAAGTATCCCAGGCCATCTGAAAACCCAGCATCTAATTAAATATACAATAAAAATTTTACTCTGTTAACTGTCCCTCACAAAATTCTTTTCCCATGAAAACAGCCTACATTAATCTGCCAATTAGCTCAAAGATCCCCTTCTCTCTCTGTTTGTATCTGTCTCTCTGTCTCTATCTCTGTCTCTCCCTCCCTCCCTCCCTCCATCCATCCATCCCTTTTTTTTTCTTAAAGAAAACAAGCTTTGCTCTTTGTCTCCTCTTCAAGACTATGTGGCAGTCTTGTGAGCCAGGGTGTGGGCAAAGAAACAATCCAGTTGCTGGCACCAGATACTTGGCACAGACTCCATCACCATTAACTCATTCACTTGTTAAACTAAGGGATGGCCTAAAATAACCACGTCATGAATCCCATGGCCAGGAAGGACAGCAACAGATTATTAGTCTCCTGTGATCATTCTCCTTTCCTTATTCATCCCAACCTCTTAGAGAATGGACTCTCTACAGTTTGAGTGAAGGGTAAATCCAGAATCTGGCCATGCTCTGGAGAGAGCCAGGTAGCCCAATGTACTCATATTGCATTTTGAATAAATCAATTGTGAAAGAACTAGGAGAAGATTGTTCACCACAGGGCAAGTTTGCTGACCCCAAATCACACATACTCACCAACTCTGAACTATAGCTGGTCCCTCTCCATCCCAAGCATGATGCTCAAGTGCCCCATCAACCCTGTGAGGTTCTGATACCCCATCCGAGCTACTTTACCTTTGAAAAAGTGTTAGTAACAGTCCTCCCAAGGGCATTATGAAGATCTAATACATGCAAGGGGCTGAAAACAGTGCCTAGAACATAACAAATCCTTAATGCTAACAGTCATAACATAATAACAGCACTTTTATTCTGACCATTATTATTTATTAATTTCACACCCATCAAGAGAGAGATTAGACACACAACAGGAAATTATCTAGGATCACATGCTATATTACATGTTAAAGGTAAAATTTATCCACACCAAGTAAGACAACTGTAAGTTGGAAATTGTTGAATTATAAAGAGAATTGTTCCTCTGTGCCACTAATGAGAGTACAAGAATCTGTTGACACTTCATCCCCAAAGAAGCATGCAGAGCTGTGTGGATGTATGTGTGCACAAGAACCTCTGGACCAGAAACAGTGCTTCACTGAACACCTGAAGCTGCTCATCAAAGATGAATGTCAATGTCCAAAGGGTTTCTGGAAAAAGATGCATAGTACCCTGAGACCTTCTGAAATTATAGGACAGAATCTTTAACAGCAATCATTCTTAGGATGGGTGTTACTCAGAGCAAACTCTGAACTTTCTCACCATTCAAGAACATCTGAGATCCTAAAACCAACATGGAGACTTATCTAATGGACTCACAGAGGCTCAACTAAGGGCTTCCTGGTGGAGATAGGATGTCAACTGTGGTTGCAGGCTCAAACAGCAGCTTTGAAGGGGAGGAGACCGTGGTGGTTTTCTTCTTCGCCCTACCATAAGTGGCCACTTCAGGGTTCTCTTGTGAAAGGCTGCATTTCAAATATTGCAAAGGTTGGAAATTACTCGTGTAATTAAGATACTTCAGGCATCCGACGGTAGCATTACAGTCGGAATAATGGAAGAAGTGGGGGACCAGGAAATGATGGGCCAACTATCAATACAAGTTGGGAGTAAAGCCTATTTGGGGTTTAAAATGGACTTTCTTTTGCACATGAAATCACAGGAAGCTCATGATACAGGACCAGGGCTCTGCAGCTCTCAAACACTGCTCTACCCTTCCTACATCAGGCTCTTTATCTGCCAAGTAAGACATTCAGGAAGGTACTTAAAGTTCCTTCAGCCCTACCATTCTGAAAATTACTGGGAAAAAATTTACAATTTTCTACATAAAAGGCTGAACATTTTACTCAATGTCAGTCACACTTGCCAGGCCTAAACTATCACAAAATCAAAACTAATGAGTTTTTACAGCATGAAAACTCTTCAGAAGAGGCCCCTCCTCTGCCCACAGCTCTAACAGTTGAGCAGAATGTTAGCCCTCGCCAACTGACACCAAAGTGCAAGTTTCAAAAAAAATGACAGGGAGGTGAAAATGAGGATCATGTGATACATCCTAAATGATCACTAACTATGAGAGAGAAAACTGACAAAATCAAAAGTTCACATAAATAAAACTAAACTATCTCATTGTATAAATAATGCTTACAAATCTTAAATATAAGTCTCATTTCCTTTCCATATTAAAAATCCAGATAATGTCACTGTCACCACATAATTAAAAAAGAAAAGCGAAAGGACAAAACTACCAAGAAGATGGAGGAAGGGAGAGCATGACAGAAAGAGCAAACTTTATTGACAAATATCTGGTGGTCCAACTCCATCGCCTCAAGCTGCATTGGGGTGGGGGTGCGTGGGTGTGTGTGTGTGTGTGTGTGTGTGTGTGTGTGTTTTCTACATGCTCTTCTCAGGAGTTAGCTTTGGTGTCTACGCTACTCCATACTGCACATATCAGGGATTTCAGTCATGCATCAAGTCCAAATGTTTGCTCCAAGTCCTCCTCAAATTCACCACCTGGGAAACATCTAGAAACCAGCCCTTGACCAGCCGATTGGCCTTGCTATTTTCCTCTAGTTAGAACTCTCAAAAAGTCTCTGGGGCTCCCACATACAGCAGGGGATTCTTACAAAATGAGCACATGATAAGTGAGGGTACAAGTTTCATGTAAAAGAGCTCCTTGGACTTTACCAATCAGTATTAAACTTGAAGTTCCTACTGCTGCTGAGACTCTGTCAATGGTCAAGACCTTAAGCCATTACACAAGGCTAAAAATCTGATCCTTGCCTTTAAGAAGTTCACAATCCAATGAAGAAGGTCAAAGAGACTGAAATTCACTAACTGCAGCACCTGAGAGGGACAGAGATTGAAGGAGGATTCTCCAAAGAGAAGTAACATCTGGCACAGGAGTATGGAGGAAAGGAGGGGGTTTAGTTTGGTTGACAAACTTGGCGCAGAAGGAAGAGAGAACCATGGAGTTGGCATGTTACTGGTTCATAGTTTCAGGGTTAAGAACACGATGTTGACATGAGCAGGCAATGAAATAAAGGAGGAAAGAGAGGTGTCATGAGATGCAGAAGGTTCTTGCTGCCACCTTCTACTTTGCTCGGGGAAACCAGAGACAACTTGTAGTAGGCAGTGTGTGGAGGGATAAAGATGATGGGCAGAGAGTTTGTCATCATGAAAGTTGCAAGTTGAAACTTTTGGACAAACAATTTGGTCCCTTAGACAAATTTTTCTCATTTGCACAATAGAAATCTTTCTAGGACACTACTGAATTGTTTTGTGGTAAGGATTCAAATAAGACAACAAGCAGAGTGGTTATGTTTACTAGAATGTAGCTGTAGCTACACAATCAACCTTAAGTCAACCTGCCCACTGCCCACCATGGAGTTTAAGAGAAGTCTCTAGATTCCAGGTCCCAAGGGCTCAATTCATGAGTCACAGTTGATTACCCGGCTGCAATACTCTCAGACTCTGGCTTACTACTATCAGCGTGCCATGTCTCTCTCAAGAACTTTCCTCCCACACTCCCGTACCTAACCTATGTGGCTCTTCACTCTTTTCTCTCCATCGTTCTCTTCACTGACATATATCACAGCTTTTCCACTATAACAAAATGCCTAAGACAATCAACTTATAAGGTAATAAAAAAAGGTTTATTTTCTTCTGCCTCTTTAAAAAAGGTTGCAGACCATAATCAAGCAGATTCATTATTTTTAGGCATTTGTTCAGGGTATCATATTACTTGTAGGTACTTTTGGGGCGAGGTGCATGTGGTGGAGCAAACCTACTTACCTCACTCAGGAAGCAAAAGTTTCATTCAAGTGAATTACCACAAGAATGTAAAATCTTCCAACTAGGCTCCATATCTTACAAGTTTCATCACGCCCATAAAATCCTAAGGAACCAAGTCTTTAACATGAGAGCCTTTGACTGACATTGACAATCCAAACTATAGCACAAGGCCTCAGGTTTCCAGCTCCTGCCCGTCTCTTCCACTGAATTTGTATCTCATACCACCCTTGGTTTCTTGACTTGCAATCAAAATTCTCTGAAAAACAAAACGATTCTTTTCTTCGGTGCTCACAAAGTATACTGAAGCTTCACTCAGTTCAGAAAAATATCATTAAGGCAGCAAAGGAAGGTGTGAAATCTCATCTCTAGGAGCCTAACCGTTCTGTGGGCTCCTCTGTTGGCTGGTTCTTGCACACGCTGCACTGCTGTGCTAGCGCTATACTTCTACAAACAACACCACTCTAGATCCAGATTCTCAGAAATCAGCATCAATGCTACCTCCAAGTGAAGTCTCCCCTGGCTTGCACCATAACCAAACCCTACTGCCTCCAGTCCTCATAAAGCTTCTGATTTAGAGCCCAAGTTCATTGCCAGCTACACCAGATCCAGGCTTCAGCTACTCATCAAAGAAGGTCCTAAGAAAGTCTTGTTCCTCTAAACTTTAGATCTCCAAATGCTTGGGGCTTGGCTGCATGAAAATAATTTCTTCTTTGTACAGAGGGAGCTGGGATTGAGCTTATGAATGGGCTATCAGTAATTTTCACGAAAGGGCAACATATCATTTCTTGCCTTGAGCTTGCCTATGTGTAATCATGCACAAAATCAAATTGCCTTGATTGCAAATGAGAGCTAATCAACTCTGTTGGAACCTTAGTTGACTTGACCTCAGCTCCAACAGAGCTTTGCAAGAAAGGCTGACTTCTTACAGAGCTCTGTTCTCCACACTCTTCAGGTTAGTGTTCTCTGGAGTTTCATATGTTAGTAGTGTTATTCTGAAGTATATGTCTCAACCCTTTTAGGATTGTACTTCTACAAAATGGAGTGCCTCAATAGCTTAAGTCTCACTGAACTCTTAAAAACTGGACCCAATACACGAATAAATTCAAAATATTTTAACAATCTTCACTTGGAGTAGTATTGAGGGACTAAAAAAATCACAGCTGATTGATTCCTAAAATATAAATGAAATCATAGAATTAAGACTCTTGATCCATTATCACCATCTATTTCCAAGGCCTAGAGGTTTCCACATGACACCAGTTGGCCAGAGAAGTACCTCTGGACTCAATGGAGGCACAACTGCTTTGTGTCATGGCTCACTCAGGATGCTTGTGCTAACACTGCCACAGGCAGATTAAGTACCAGCATCCCCTGCAAGATTAAAATGGATGCCACAGAATTGACAGGTTTCAGTATGGTCATAGCTTGCAATAGGCATGAGATGCTTCTGGGAAAGAGGGTGTGTTAACAATGCTATTTGACAAGGTGACATAAAAGAGGCTATAAATACGCCTTTGGTTCCTGATGCTGGAAAATTCTTGCTGACATGAGAATGGTGTTGTTTAGTGCTGTTGAATAAAGGCGTTTCAAGACCTCTCAGAGTAGCTTAGAAGAAGCCTCTCTCTGTTTACATTGAAGATCACTGTTGTTCTCCTTCTGAGGCTCTAGTAACTCCACAGAAGGAAACTGCTCTTGTCTCTCGTAGGGGCTTGAATGTTCTGTAAGGGCAGGGACCTAGTCTGCTGTTCAGTTTTCCTCTCAGGTTATCCTGGCATGGGATGAAGAATTCTTCAAAATGCCCTGGTTTCCCTCTCATAGGCTTCCTCTATTTTCTCTATCATCTCCTCTCTCTTCTCTTCATAGATGCAAAACAAAATGTACCAGGCATCTACTGCTGCTCTCGAGAATGAAAAACGTAACCAGAATTCTGAACTTTGTGGACAGTCTTAATATAAAATGAGCAGAGTTCCATTTTCATAGAACAGCCAAGAGAGTATGGGGCATGCCCATCATATCCATGGCATTTATAGTTTAAAAGAAAAGATGCATGTGAAAAACTATAATCAATAATTACATATACGAAGATACTTGACAATGCAGAAATAGGGGCCTTCTCAAGAAGATGTAAATGTAAGAGATATGCAAATGACTACTTTAGGTATATCTTATTAAACACTGCTTGCTTTAAAGCTGTTTTGAATTATTTTACATATTGATGCTTTAAACAACCAAAAATGATTGTGATCAGGCGATGAATAAGGTACAATACCAGTATTAATCTTAAATCTCTTTGAGTTCCATGTGATGTATAGAAATTTTCATTACTACTTAAAGCCAGATCTCATTTTTTTCAAGGCCATATTGATATCTTAGTCCTTCTCATCCCTCCAACACCTTTGTTGGAACTAAGCCCTATGGCAAAATAAGGGTCTCAAAATATACTCCAGCGCATTCCATATACCTTCCTGTCCTCCTGAATGATGGATGAGTAGGACTTGGAGAAGTAGATTCATTCTCTTCTATTCTGTTACCACTCAAGTATACAGCATTATTACCTTCTGGAGACATTCAATGTACAATATTGGATGCAGAGATCAAGCCCACAGTGGACTGTAAACCTGCCAGTACCTTTATCTTTGATTTTCTAGCTTTGAGAACTGTGAGGAATAAATTTTTGTTTTTTGTTTTTTAATGTCATGATCCTCAGACTTTATGTTATACCAGTTTTATTTTATAAAAGGACTAGGATGGAGAAATGGGGCCAAATCTACAGCTTTTATTGCCTTCTTCATCCACACAGAGGCCCTTTAGGGCTGTGAGGCCATTTACCTCACAGCTACAGGGTCAGGGCTCTAATCACTTCATATATAACCTAAATAGCCATGTTCCCACAGTGAAGGATGCTGAAGAATGCTAACCACAGTTAACAGGCACAATGTGAGTATCCATACCATAGGTATGCTTTTTTTTTTTTATAAAATGTTGTAAATGGCAAATATATTATTGTTCTTCAGCATCCATGGGAAATAAATCCAGAATCCCTTTCAGGTGTCTAAATCCATCAATGCCCAAGTCCTTTATAAAAAGTGACACCATGTTAACATATACACCACACACATCTTCTACTTTAAACTGGCTCTAAATTACTTTAATATCATGCACAGTGTGAGAGATATTAAAATAGTAGTAATGGTTGATTATTCATAGAATAATGACAAGACATTCAGAACAGATGCAGTTTTTCCCAAATATTTTATATTTGAGGTTGGTGGAAATCACAGAAGTGGAAGCTATGGAGGGGATATTAATCACCTAATGCATGCAGTTTTGTTAACTTTTTAAATTCAACTTTTAAAAAGAATAGTAAAAACTTCATTCCTATTTTTAAGAAAACTTAAAGTTCCTGGGAAGATGAAGTTAGGAGCACTGTGGTAATCAATCAATCAATCAAATGGTGAGAGGCTGGGAGAGGAAGTTAAAGCAATAGAAAGGAGAGAGGAGATGCACCAATATCCTTGCAATGTCACAAAAACAGGTCTGGGGTAGTTTTTCATGACAGATAATAAAAGAGGAAGTTCTCCACTGGTAAGGAGACCCTAATGGAGATGGGGAGCTCTAAGTGGGTAAAATGTACATGCCTTGGGAAAGGGAGGGTGTCTTCTCCATATAGAGAAGGGAAAGTGAGAGATGGGTGCCTATCATGAGTAGACTCACCAACTACATTCTACATAAAAGATTCTGCAGTCCTCAATAAAAAATTATTCTACTATGGAATTATTTTGGCAAGGAAGTTTATCTTCCTCTGCCTCTTAGGTCTTGGCTTTCATCAACACTTACAAAAACACATGCACATGAAATGTCTAAGAGTCAAGGAAGAATTGGTAGATTCTGTTAAGGAAATAGGGAGAAATCAAATTGACAATTAACAAGGAGAACGGATGAATGTCAGGCACCCAAATTCAACCCCACGGTAATGCTCAGAGTGGTGGGGCAATACAGAGACAGGAAAAACTTTGAAGACCTCATATCACTCAAGTTTTCTCCCCATGGTGGGAACAAAGCTGAGTGGAGCCAAGGGCCTTCTGTCAGGCATTTCTGAGTGACATTGTTTCCCAAGATGAATACAGAGGCTGCTGTTCACTTTCACACTAGTTCAGAGTCTATCAGTCTATCTTCCATTCTAGAAGTCAGGAAATTCTGAGAAACTCAATTTTGTTCTATTGAAAATGGGTCTTAGTGACAATTAATAGGTAGAACATTTTTTTAGGGTAAATTGATTTCTTTCTTAGATAGTTAACCGGACTTGAAACAGAAATGATGAAATCAATGAAAACTCACAAGCTTTAGTAATACCCTTGAGACTTAATGGAGATGGTTCACTGTGAATGAATGTACAATTCAAAGCCCACAGGGTGGATGGACGGACACTGGGTGGATGGATGGATGGATGGATGGATGCTGTGTGTGAAATGGGTGGGAATGGGTGATAGAAGCCAACAATCCATCTCTTTGTTATTATCTTCCCTCTTCTTGAAGTCTTTCTGAAAAGAGACTCCATACAAGAATGTTGCAATCAGAGTTTATAGCAAGCATGAATGCAACGTAAAACCTTTCTGGATTGTGGTCATGGAGTGACTTCTACTTTTCTGTGGCAGTGGGCTATAGAATTCATGTGCAACAAAATATTACCAGTCAGGTCCAGAAAACCAGGGTTTCTTATGATTATGTCTAGCCATATTTAACTTTTATAAAAGGACATCCATTCACCCATGATATGACCAAATGTTTCTAAATTTTTTTCATAGGCAATAAGATCTCATACCTGGCCATAAAAATATAAAGTCACACAACTCTAATCTTACCCTACCTGCAAAAAAATTGCTTACACTTAATAAATTCCTGCATGGGCCTCACCAATTTTATTACATCTTACCAGCATGCCACGTTTTAGTTTATTTATTGTTTCCACACAGTGCTTATCCTAGTGTGGGGGTTTCAATATGCTTGATCCAGGGAGTGCACTATAAGGATGCATGGCCTTGTTGGAGGAAATCTGTCACTGTGGGGATGGGCTTTGAGAGAGCTTCCTCCTAGCTGCCTGGAAGCCATTCTTCTCCTGTTTGCTTCTGAAACAAGATCGTAGAGTTCCTCCAGGGCTATGCCTGCCTGGATGCTGCCATGCTTCCTGCCTTGATAATAATGGAATGAACCACAGAACCGGTAAGCCAGCCTAAATTCGATGTTGTTCTTTATAAGAGTTGCCTTGGTCATGGTGTTCCTTCACAACAATGGAAAGTTAACTAATACACCTAGTTAACATTTCTTTTGCAATGATAAAACACAGTGATAAAATGCAACTTGGGAAGAGTAGGGTTTGATGAGAATCTTAGTTTAAACTCCATCATTTAGGGAAGTCAGGCCAGTAGCCTGGAGGCAAAAATAAGTGGAGATGCCATTGAGAAGAGCTCCTGAGGGCTCTGCTCTTCATGACTTGCTTGACCCTCTTTCTTACAGCACAAAGACCACCAACGGAGGGGGATGGCATCACCCACAGTGAACTGAGATCTCTCACATCAATCATGAATTAAGAAAACACATCACAGGAATTCCCACAGGCAAATCTTGCAAAGGCATTTTCTCAATTGAGCTTCCCTCTTCCAAAATGACACTGGTTCATGTCAAGTTGACGTGAAACTAACCAGAACTATACTACAGTATTTAGTTGCTGATGAAGAGACAGAAAAGAACATGAGAGGACAGAATATTCTTTTCCATAGTTTGTCTTCCTTTAGAAGTATGGAGTACCTTTACTTGAGAGAAAGAGATAGACAACCAGACTTGACAGACAGACAGACAGACAGACAGACTGATTGACAATTTTGAGACTGACTTACACAGCTGCATAATAAAAACAAAAACCTTCTTACTAGTGCCTCTCTTTTAAAATTTTCTTGTCTCTTTCTTCATACCATCTTATGAAGTGCAGCTCCCGTTTTGAGCATACAGGTATGGAAACTCCGTATCTCACGGATGTCCTCTGCACCAGCTTCTAACATAAGTCTCTGAACAGCAAGCAATGCATGCAGTCCTTCCCACTTTTAAAACTCAACTGTTTTGTTGCATGCTATAGTGTTCATCTCTCACCTCACAGTACTTCAGGGTGACAGGATAACTTAAATTATTCTACTCTAACAACTGGAACATGGTAGAAATAAAAGAATTCCTGTTAATCTTGGTGATAAAAGTTGAGACCCTTATAAATATAGGTAAGATGATCTTTAGTTTAATAACTAGATACATGAAAATTAATTTTTTAAAAAAGGTAAGATTCTTTTTACATTAGTTGCTTAGAAGAATCAAGCCACATAAGGAAATAGAGATCAACTGAGCTGTTTTTAGGCAATGGGTACTTTCGAATTTATTTTCACACAAAAAATTGTCTTCAGAAACAGAAAATTAGCATTTCAATTTCTAGTTTGTTTCCTAACCCCCCACTATAAAATAGAAAGGGTTTCTAGCAGTGACCTAAAAGAAAGGCAGGGGAATGAAGTTCTCTGTCACCAGTGGGTCACTGTATACTGAAGAGAAGGAAAAATTATGCAAACTCCAGACTTCTCAAAATGAGAAGATACTAGTGTCACAGTCAAGGTGAAGTCCAACAAACCACACTCTGATTTGCACACTCGCTATACACAGAGAATACTTCACGATGAAATTTATATTCTTTCTCACATCACTGAAATCTAGATATGAGTGTTAATAATAGAGAAAACCCACACCTTTAGGGATTTCTAGTTATAAAGCATGGATTCTTGATGTATGAAAATTTAGGGTCACAAGGCAAACGTGTTCCTTTTAAAAGATATCCTCTTCTACCAAAGGCTGTGTGGCTAGCAACAGCTACTACTAGGTCAATTATTTTTCTTAAGAAATAATGTCATCTACTAATCACCAATGAGCTTTCAAACAGTTGATGAATTTAGCAAAGGCAGGTTAGTTTGCATGAGACAAACACAAGGTTACTCACGAGAATGAAAGGTTTGATGACCCGCCAGTACTCAGTGGGAGCAGGTCTGACTATGGGAGGGGTAATATCCTCAAGCCCAAGTGACTTGCACTTGTAATAATCTAATTCTGTAAAAATTATTTCTTCATGTTTCCCTCTAGTTTCTGTCATTCCCAATTTCAATTAAAACTTCATGATATTGCTAAAGTATAAACTGTGTAGTTTGTTCTGCCCACATCAATTATAAATTCATTTGTGGGGAGAATAAAGAAGAGAATTCAATCAGTCATGGTAATTTAAAAAATTAAGCAAGAAGCTGTCAAGAATGACTTCCCTGAAGGAAAAGGAAGTCTTCTTTAGTTAAATTATAGAATAATTTATAGAAAATTAAAAGTAGCAAATGGATTCTCAATACCTTGGGGCCACAAGACCTAGAGAAAGATGGTATTGTGTATTTCTGCACTGCAAGCGCCTATTTCCTCTGAAACGATACACTCTGCCTTCAGGTAACATGGCAAGTGATATGAGCAGAGTTCCAGCTGCTGACTCAGCACTTCAAACGTCCACCACGGTTGGGACTTGGTGCTGCTGCACATTATTTCACCCTGGATCTTTGATGATTATGGGTCGAATGTTAACTCTGAACAGAATTCCATTCCCCATTCACCACTCCCACTCTCGCTGCTCAAGCAGAGTCACATAAGCTCCATGTAAGTAGGAATACTTTCATGCTACCATAGCCCTTCATGGCTTTCCTCCTGGTGCCATATATTCCTGTCAATGTCCAAGCAATACAGGACTGAACAACTAAGTATTAAGTATCTTGAGATCAGATCTGATAGTTAATAAAAACACTGTCTGTTGTGGGAATAAAGCTTTCACAGACCAAGAAAGAGCACCAAGTTGGTAGCTTATTTGCTTGCATGAGGTGACCCAAGTGAAAAGAACAAACACTTCACACCAGATGCTCTGAACAGTGCAGAGGGCCTCACAAGAAAAGAGAGAAGATCGAAGCTATGAGCAAGCAGGATGCGCTGACTAGGTTTTATTCACAATCTGAGCCAACCAACAATCACTCAGGAAGATGTAAGGTTGACTGAAAACTTGCCTCTGTCAGCTTGTCCAGGGGCCATGTCTGCAATCAGCTATATCTATTGATGACTGGTGGCAGCAGGCATGGATCACTGTGGGCATCATCATCTTTGGGCAGGTAGCGTGGTTTGTATAAGAAAACTATCTGAACATAAGTCAGTAAGCAGTGCTCTTTCATGATTTCTGCTTCAGTTCCTATTTGAATTGTTGACCTGATTTCCCTCAATGAGGGATTGTAACCTGGAAGTTTAAACTAACTTATAAGTCCTTTCCTCCCCAACTTACCTTTGATCAGTGTTTTATCTCAGCAACAGAATAATGTTAGAATACAAGACCAGATCAAATAGCACTACTAAAACACACAATGGAGATGGGTTAGCAGGGATATAAACCAACCTGGATGAGGACTGATAAGCTTAATGCCACTTACTCAAAAGAAATGCAACAGACTCATTGGAACTTCTGCCTCTCTAAAGAGGAAGAAATGAGGCTCAGCTGTAGTACTTAACTGAAACAACACAGAGAGTAGATATACACCTTTAGCTCTGTCTACTCGGGTTAGGCAAACAGAATCACGGAGAGGGAGCCAAATTCATCAGGTGACTCAGTCTTGGGATCCTCTTTGTCTTTATGAGTCTAATGTTTTTCCCCCATGAGGGTACACTAAGACAAGAATCCTACCACAGGAGTTCTCTACTGAGAACCATTCAGGAATGAACTCTGAGAATCTCCTCATTCCAAATAGAACAAGAAGGGGAACCTCTAGACACCACATATACCAAGCCAAATAAAAAGTCTCACAAAGACTCTAAGAGCTACATTGCCACTGCCCATTAAACATGCAAAAATTCATGCACTAAACCCCATTAGGGAGCTTCTCCCCAATGGGAGGGTTGAAGTAAGTATCAGCATTTGCAGATACAAAAGACAAAATTTCAGAATAAAACTGAAATTCGCTCATCAACCATGAACCAAGAAAATCACCAACTTGTATGGAAAAAAAAGACAACCAACTAATGCCATATCAAAATAAATTTAATAATTCAGATGGCAGGCGTATCTAAAAAAGATTTTTAAAAGGCATTAAATGCTTCAATGATCAATAACAAATTCTCCTGAAACAAAAAAGATGAAGTCTCAAGTAGAGAGATAAAAGCCATAAAAAACAAAACAAAACAAACAAAACCCTAAAATGATGCTATAAACTAGACAATGATAGAAATTTTAAAAATTTCCCTAGCGGGTACAATGGTAAAATGACTAAGGGGGAAAAATATCAGTGGAGCTGAGAGTAGAAATAACAAATCTCAACCAAACAGTAAATATATGAAGTCAAATACATAACAGACTGTTATTAGAGATCTGTGGATCGAGAATAAAAGACCCATTATTTTTTATCATCAGATTTTAGGGAAAGGAATAGAAGTAAATTAATGTTTGAGCAATTATGGCTAAAACACCTCTACATTGGCAAAGAATACAAACCTACAATTTAAAAATATACAATCAATCCAAACAAAAAGATTTAATCTCCATTAGAACACAAAGTATTAAGGCAAGATGAGGCAGAGGTTCCTCTATCTTATATTCTTTTTTTTTTTTTAATTTTATTTTATTTTATTTTTTTAATTTACATTCCAAATCACTTCCCCTTTCCCGTTTCCTCCCTCCCCGAAAGTCCCATAAGCCCCCTTCCCTCCCTCTTTTCTCCGTTCAACCCCCTCTCATTACTCTGTCCTGGCGTTCCCCTACATCCAGTCTTTCCAGGACCAGGGGTCTCTCCTTCCATCTTTTTAGAAATCTATTGATATGCTGATTGTGTCTAGGGTATTCTGAGATTCTGGGTCAATATCCCCTTATCAGTGACTTCATACCATGTGTGATCTTTTGTGATTGGGTTACCTCACTAAGGATGATATTTTCAAGTTCTGAAGCCCCACATAATATTACCCAACTCTATTCTAGGAACCCAAGATCAAGGTGTCCCCAGGTAAATTAGCCTCTGTTAAATTGCTTGCCTGCACAAAACCTCCCCTGCCACTTCCAAGCAAGATACCAAAAATATTTTGTCTTTAAAAACCCCTTATTCAAGGGCTGCACTGCCCTTGAGTCCCAAATACCTGAGCATGGACCTAACAAGCTGGAATAAACACTTTCAACTGGCTACAAGCTGTCTTAGTGGACATCACTAGTGGATTCTTCATAACAACATCACAAATAAAAATTTCAAGACTAAAGATGAAAATGCCTTAATAGGATACAGAGAAAAGACTATGCTATTTATGGGAATACTGAGCCAAATGACAGTGAGATATCACCCCAACTTCACTGAATTGTGGCTCAAGATGCTGTTTCTAGTATACAGTTCAATACAGAGGAGAAGAAAGAGGAGGAGGAGGGGGAGGGGGAGGAGGAAGAGAAAGAGGAGGAGGAGGAAACAATTGCCAGAATGGAATATTCTCAATAGCTGAAATAGAAAGACCTACTGATATCAACTGTTATATGTCGAGAAATTATTCTGCCAGAATTAAAGAAATTTTTCTCTTTTTTCTTTTGTATCTTCATAAAAATACTAAAGAATATAGTTTTAGGGTACTTACCCTTAAAGATTGTTTATAAAGATCTGGAAACAGAAAGAAAACATTATAAAAAAATAGTTCTATATCACCAGAAAGGAAAAAGATAAATGAAAAAAGCAGATACTTTACTACATGCAATAGATTCTAATTTTCCTCATGAGTTGGTGATTAAATTTAAACCACCATCTGATAGTCAAGATGATATTTAAAAGTGGCAAAGGTAAACATACTTAAATAGAAATTTTGTCTTCTTTACATAAAATGTATCTAAAAAGACACAGGCCCTAGAACAGTGAAAATAGTCACAAAAAAAGATTAAAAATGAGAGAATCTTAGTACTTAATATTATGGTATTAGTCATTAATTGCTATTAGTCACTAATTAGTTCCAGTAATTAGAGCAATGCAGTGTTAATGAAGACACAGAACAGCTGAACAAAACAGAAAGCTGCAAAATAGGTTCTGATAGATATGCTGGTCTGGCCTGTGACAGGGCCCAGACCAGTTCTATAAAAGAAGGCTAGCCTTTAAATAAATGGTACTGGGGCCACCAAACAAAAATAATCAATTGATGAACACTGATTCAGAATTCAGACCTCACAGAAACTTAATTGAAAATGGACCATTGGTTTAACTATCTGACACGAAGCTATGGCTTTTTGTGATCCAAATTTTGTAATCCAAAATTAAGAATTCTTTCACTTGGTACTAAATTATGACCCACAAAATACTAATGTTTGTCCTCATCAAAAATAAAACTTTTCTTGACCAAACTTAACAGGGAGAGTATGAAAGGCAGAGAGAGATACTGGGTAAATGAGTTTGCAAATCACTTATCCAACTAGAACAAGTATATAGATAATGAATTCTCAACAATAATCAAGAGAACTATCTGATCTGAAAATGTAAAGGCATAAACAACAATTTAACTGAAAATTATAGATGACAAGTGGAAAGATCTTCAGCACCACTGATTGAATATTAACTTTAAGAGAATGTAAGTAAAAACCATAATAAGGTAGCTCTTTGTACCCAAGGCAATGACTAAAATAAAAAGTGATAACACCAAATACTTGCAGGGATGCGGAGAAGTTGGATGACTCATAAATTGATGGCATGAAAATAAAAAATAATAAAAAATAGAGTCATCCTGGAAATGTTTTCTTCAAAAAATAAATATAAAATTACAACATGACCTAGAAATCACACATTAGGGGTTCACCCACGGAAATGGAAATTTATGACCACACGTAAAAACCTGTATACAAATGCTTATTGCAGTTTCTATGTGTAATAGGCCAAACCAGAATTAGCCCAAGGGTCCTTCACCAGTATAATGGCCAAACTTGCAAACTGTGGAAAATACACATTGTATACCATCTCTCAGACATCAAAACTAAAATATAGATACATAGAACAAATTGGATGGATCTCCAATAAATTTCACTGAGTGCAAAAGCCAGTTGTAAGAGATTACATATTGTAAGGTTGTGTTTATGTCGTATTCTTGGAATGAAAGAATTTTAACAAGGACCGATTTATCAGCCTGAAGAAAATGAAGGTCAGTGTAGCTAGAGAACAGGTAGATGAGGTCATGACAGGAGAAAGGAGGGACATTGGTAGTCTGAGAAATACTCAGCATCTTCAATATTCTGCCTAGTACAAAAACCTACATGCAAGACTGCACACATATGTACGTGCACATGTGCATGCATGAATACACACTCAGACACACAACAACATACATGCACATGCACACACATACCATGAGGCCAAAATTCAAGTTATTTTATAAATTAACGAGGGAATAAGTAAATTATACTAAGGGCTTTTTGTTTCTTTCAAGTGAGTATGTATCTACAGTGATCTCAATAAACAACCTTAAAAATCTAATGTCACTGAATAGTAAATCTAGATGACATTTCTTCCATGAAGTTTATTTTTAAGTATGGCATGTGTAAAGGACAGAGAGAAGGAATGTCATATTCATTCATTCATTCATTCATTCATTCATTCATTCATTCACAGCATTAGAATCTCCTCGGAGGAGGCACACTGGAAACATCACACCAGTCCATTAGTAAATACTGATAACTAGCAGGATGTGTTCCAGTGGAATACATCTACCAAAGGATGGTCTGCATTTGGCACAATATTGACTCATGATGGGATTTGAGCTGAGTGACTTGGTCTGTGAGGAACATAACTTGCCCCTAATAACTAAGGTACTTTGCTGACTATGAGTTTACACAGTATTTGTGTAAGCATACATCTCTTCATTGGAACTAATCTTCTTGAACTGCATGGAAGACTGAAATAGTACTTGATTTCCAAAGAGCTAAAGATATAATTAATCTGAAGCCATGAGATTATCAAGTAACCACATATATCCACAGTCATGATAGTAAAGTCCACTACCTCTCATAAAATTTAGCTTCGTATGTATTCCCAGAGCTCAGCTTCCCATGCCCCCTGCCAAAAACTTGGTTCATTCTTGCCAATAAAAGCTGTTCCCAAATTTGAAGAACAGGCCTAATCAACAGGGGCTCTTTGTTTCAAAGTGGAACAGTTTTGCTTAGCAAGAAACCAGATTAATAATTTCGGTACAAAAATCAGGGCTGAAGACCATGACAAGATCTTTTGAGTATGATTATTCCTCAAGCAAAATTCAGTTCCCAGTTTGTCAGTGAAAATGCTCAACTCCTGCAAAATTTGAGTTATGTGGTAATGGCAGAAAAATGAAGAGTGGAGTAGCAAACGTCTTGAACAGGAAGGTTTCAAAGGTCTATCCCCAAGACATTCCACAGAGAGCATGCAAACCAGGAGGCATCTTTCCAGTCAACATTTACCCTGGCTTTTACTTTTTTTATTCCAATGCCAAGGCTCTTTGATGAAGACACCAAGAGGAGTCTAACCAGATGTCACTAGGCCCTTCCTCAAGAGTGCTTAGGAAGAGTTCAGAGAGAGGAAATAAAACAAGATGAAGACAGTAGTTAAAAAATAAGTAAAGACAACCTGGATGCAACAGAAGAAATGTCGAAACATCATTTGAAAGCTTAATACACTGGGGTTTGGCAATATTTATGAAACTATAAAAGGATCTCAGTTCTGCATCTGTATCTTCATTTTCAGTGTTTTACATGGTGCTTGACTGAATTACTAACACTTTCATTGTTGTTTTAATTATACTTTGAGGTTTTAACTGTTGCTTCGCACGGGTATTGTCAATATTTTCAGCAATTATTTTAAGAGGGCTGAAATTTTAGTGAGACTTCATATGACATCTTAATGCCAATTATTTTGAGAGAAACTAAAATCAGAGTTTATAGTATATAGTTGGAAATAAAATACGACTCTACTTTTGAAACTTTCCCTTAAGACAGATTTGTCTGTATGCATCCCAAAAGTGATTTTAGGGGTAGGAAGTAATTTTTTCTTAATCTTATCTATGTAAAATATAGAAGTTCCCCAATGAAAGTAAATAAATTCACGAAACGTAGGAGTCTATTTATTTTAACGATAATAGTTTCTTTGGGGAGAACTGACAACAATGAAATCAGTTTCCTTCTTCAGGGTGTGGCTGGAAAAAACTCAAAAAAAAAATTGCCCTAGGTTTTCCTAAACCAAATACCACCAAAGAACAGATGCTGGAGAATGGGAGTTGGTAAGGATATCAGTCTACGAGCTCATCTGGAAGAAAGACACCTCTTTCCACTATAAAGCAGTGAGTCAGTGTAATTTCTTTCTGTTTTTGAGTTGTGTGGGTTCCTTTAATAAACTTTTTATAAAAAACAAAACCCTATCAACAGTGCTTTCACTGCCTGAGTAAATCCTTGTACTCTAGTGTATAAGCCTTCATTTGTACAGTAAACACCAAGGGTAGACATCACTCCCTCCAGCAGCCTTGGAACTGAACAATTCCGATAAGGTCAAATATTTTTATCCCATAGGACGAGACTTTAAAAAATAAAAAACCTCTCCTCTCTTGTTGAGTATGATGTGTGTGAACATTTTTCCGCTTGGAAAAAAAACCCTTTGCAAACTCTTGCTGAGTGTGTTCCCTGTGTGACATTAAGCCAGCAGCTCCATCCCTCAGCAAGGACAGCTGCCAGGGTAAACCATATCTTTCCTGGCTTCACACGTGAGCCAGATGTTGGGGATTTTCTGGGCTACAAGATCGTGGAGGAAAGGCCTTTTGCATTTCCTGTGTTCTCACGCCATTTCTCAAACTTTGAAGATTTATAACTAGTCAACAGTACCATAAACTTGACTGAAAATATTCCCTGAGGAGAACCCACTGACCATGTGGCCGGGTACCATTTGCCAGATCAGGATGTCTCTGTGCAACTTCCTTCCCCTGAGCCATTTTGAGGAAAGTCAGCCTGGCAGGTGTGACCATTCATCTTCTGAAACCTGGAGTACAGAGCAGTTTTACTTCTATCTCAAATGCGGTTTATTTTCAGTTGGTAGGTACGGAATGAATGCTTGCTCCACATAGGTCTAAGGGACACATAGGAGAATGAATGTATACTAATTTAATATATGCATATGCACCTATAAAAGTCTATAAAACCACTTTCATTGAGAATGAGCATGATTTTCACATATTTCCAAAGAGTACAAAGATTTTGAATGTCTATAAATGTCACTATAAGCATGCATCTTTGTACATATATTTAAACATTCTAAATATAACTTTTTTGATAACTAACATTCTTAAATGGTTTTTCTTGCTATATAGTTATATAAAAATGTTTGGATCATACTTAAATTTACAATTTTCCTAACAGAGAAAATATAGGTAATCTCTGAATTTTGTTTTGCTTTGTTTTAGGCATTAAGCATAGCCTCACCACATACTACAGATTGACCTAGCGCTCTTTATATAGCAAACCCTGTCACTGAACTTGAAATCACCACCTTCCTGAGTGCTGGGATTACATATGCAAGCCATGAACTAACTAGGAGTGCACCGATAGTTTCAAGAATGCTAGGCAAGGACACATGCTCCACTATGTTCATAGCAGCCTTATTTATAATAGCCAGAAGCTGGAAAGAACCCAGATGTCCCTCAACGGAGGAATGGATTCAGAAGATGTGGTATATTTACACAATGGAATACTACTCTGCAATTAAAAACAATGAACTCACGAAATTCCTAGGCATAGGGTCAGAACTTGAAAATATTATCCTTAGTGAGGTAACCCAATCACAAAAGAACACACATGGTATGGAATCACTGATAAGAGGATATTAACCCAGAATCTCGGAATACCCTAGACATAATTCGCATATCAATAGATTTCCAAGAAGATGGAAGGAGAGACCCCTGGTCCTGGAAAGACTGGGTGTAGGGGAATGCCAGGACAGAGAAGCGAGAGGGGGTTGAATGGGGAAAAGAGGGAGGGAAGGGGGCTTATGGGACTTTTGGGGAGGGAGGAAACAGGAAAGGGGAAATGATTTGGAATGTAAATAAAAAAACTTAGAAAATAAAAAAAATTAATTAAAAAAAAAAGAATGCCAGGCAAACAATGGACCACTGAGGAACACCTAACCCCAATTCTCTTCCCACTATGAATAATTGCTTTCTACATTCCACTTTCAAATAGTTTGACAAACTAAATACTGAGTTATTTTTTCTGAACAATCCACTCTCTTTCCTGCATTTCCAAACTCAAACATAAAAGCCAAATTAACCAGCAAGCTAATTAAACACAGACATTTCTAGACCCTACCCCTAGATTTTCTTCATTGAAAAGATCTGGGATCAGACATGAGAATTTGCCTCTCAACCAGGTCATGGAGTCAAGCACACTTTGTAAACCTTGGAGAATAGCAGTTTGTGTTTGTGAAACTGATGCCTTGAAGGGTTTCCCACTATGACTTCCAGAGACTGATGCTGTAAAAGGTTTCCCACTGTGGTTTAGGAGACTGACCACAGTGAAGTGTTTCCTACTGCAGAGACCCTTTTGTCTTCTTTTTGAGAAATCAAAGGCTGCTTCAGTTGACATTACTCAGCACCACCATGGCCGAGCTATGCCCAGGGACCTGGGATGCCAAAAACATTTACCAAAGTTATGTTGGCAAAAAAGTATGTAATGGTGGTGCTTAAATCTTGACTTAGGATTCATATTTCTTATTTACAACATGGAAAGCATATAAAGCTATGACTTTATACAAAAAAATCTACATTTTGTGTCAATAAATTATAAAAATTAATGAAATCATATAGTTAGCAAAGCTACTCACGAATATTTATCAGATTTAATGTCTCCCTAAGGTTGGTCTATAGTCAATGTACACATTAACATTATCTTCCCTAAGTTCAAAACCCATTCCTTACATACTTATGACCCTACAATATAGTATATGAAATACTGAGGAACGTCCTTGCTGATACAGAACATCTAAAAGGGTGGCTGAAATATTTTCCTAAGTACAGTTTCTCACATAGTTAATCAGGTAAAAGAGTGAGGAAACAGAGTAAGAGCCACAGAGAAATTCTCCATCAAACTGAACAAACAAGAATATGTAAGACGGTCTCACTGCTCCATGCGTGAGAGAGCTTAACTTCTGGATCTCAGAGTGAAGAAACACAAGATGACTCTGGTTTGGGATTTGCCTCCAGAGAGACTTAAAAGCTTGAAGCAGGTATTTCCAAATAATAAAAGCAAATGCAGTAAAAAAGAAAAAAACAAAACAATTTGACCTACTCTAAGGAGTCTATAAAGTCTCACCCATGCCCTGTGGACAAAGCTGGCTTGTCCATCTGTGAAAGGTTGAGGGGACAGGCCCCTTGAAAATCGTTAAAAGTCCCCTTCGAAATTTCTAAAACTTGCTGAAATTTCTGAAGCATGGGTTTGTGTTCTAAACTCAAGTTCTTTTGGAGGTTTAAAACAGGACTGCAATGAAGCTTTAAAGTTATCCAGCTCCCCAAGCTTCTGTAGGTATCCTGGAATGAGTCACGCAAACAGAAGCCTCGAAGAGCACCCATGATACTCTTGTAAAGATCAAGAGTTTACAGGAAACCTCATTACTCCCTGTGACAGTCAACAGAAACTATACTGCAGAATGTAGCTGAAGGATCACATGCAACTCTTACAGAGAACTCAGTAAAAATAATGTGAGGGAAAGGAGAGACTTGATGTGATGTTTGTGTCAACAAATAATAAATTATAGAGAATTAAGAAAAAAACTTCAATTTATCATTAAACAATAGGAGTAAAAATAAGAAAAAGAAAATAAATTCTAAAAAAGCACACCAATGGAGATGAAGTCCCAAACTGATTACTTTATTGTAAAAATAAATTTGGTTAATTTCTGACAATGACTAACAAAGAAAAAATGGAGAAACTCATTATTTATGTGATTACATTATACACT
Organism: Tokudaia tokunoshimensis; assembly: GCA_036184795.1. Lineage (NCBI taxonomy): Eukaryota > Metazoa > Chordata > Mammalia > Rodentia > Muridae > Tokudaia > Tokudaia tokunoshimensis. The sequence continues at coordinate 147,374,318 of BTHU01000001.1, forward strand.
GAGGAGAAATTGAAGAACACCTAGAGAAATAGAAATAACCAGCCGGGAAGTGGTGTCGCATGCCTTTAATCCCAGCACTTGGGAGGCAGAGGCAGGAGGATTTCTGAGTTCGAGGCCAGCCTGGTCTACAAAGTGAGTTCCAGGACAGTCAGGGCTACACAGAGAAACCCTGTCTCGAAAAACCAAACCAAACCAACACAAACAAACAAAAAACAAACATCTAATCATGTACATGGAGGAAAGTATGTGTGCACAAACACACACAAATATACACATAAATTTTTCTTACTCTCTAAAGCAAAAGGTTGCATATTGTATACACAATGCAAACTTGTTTATAATTTGCTGTTTTCATACCTGTTTGTAGACAAATCCTTCATGTTTTTACATGCCAGAGTATTCAAATACTTTGCTATGCCACAATTATTTAACCCATCTCTAGAATTACAATTTTGGTTTCCAGTATTTTACTATTGCAACAAGTACTACAAGACATAATAAGTCCTGATAAATGTTTCAGTGATGTAGAAGCATAAATTGCTTCCTAAATGTACAAGGATTTTATTGAGCTAAAATTTTAGAAGTAGGGTAGTTTCTCTGAAGGACAAATCAGTGTGTAAGCTTCTGTGCAGCGCTGCTCCATGGACTGCACTCGTTCTGTATTTTATTTAGCAATGAACCAGAAAGTTGTTTTCTAGACCTTCCAAGAGTGCTTTTCCTAGCAAAGTTTAAATTCTATGCATGAGAAAAGAGTTTGCTATGTAAATTTTTGAAAGTTGTCATTTATAACACAAATACAGAAGCATACAATATGCCTAAGTGGGAAGACTAGCGAAAGACCTAGAGATCCAGTTAGAAGCATAAAAAAAAGCTCACTGGCAGATTTTACAGAAAAGGAGAACAAGATGAGACAGAAGGAAAACTTATGAAAGAAAAGATTCACACTGAAAACATACTGATGATTTTATACTTGAGATCAAATTTCAACTTTATTCTAATCAAAAGCTCAACAGATTTTCAAGAACCTTCATTACCTTATCCTATAATGCGTATGAAGAACTGACAGGTAAGAATAGCCAAGATCATCTCAGAATCGGTTTTATCACATGACAAAATGTGTTTCTACATTATGTGATAGTCAATCCTGGAGACTGGAGAAGGGCGACAGAAAAAACAGGGACACCAAGAGGGGACACTAAGGAGGGACACTGTGGGAAGCAGTGTCTAGACTTATAGAGAAAGTACAAGAACCTTTAAAATAATTCAAAGAAAACTGATGACCTAGAAAAATAATGGAAACAGATTCTAATGCCTGAGCACTTATTAAAAAATGAAAAAATAATTGTTAATACAGATAAAGTTAGCACATTTTTGTGTTTTTTTTAATACAAACAAGCAAAAAAATGAAAACTGTAAGAGTTATCTGAAAACTCTTAAGATAGAAAAGGCGGCTTAGAACAAAAAAGGCATAAATCATAGTCAAGAAAAAAATTAAGAATGTTTATCGACGAAACCAAAGCAATGAGCTAGATGATAACCTCCTAAAGATACGCCCCAAGGTTCTGCAGAAAGGTATCACCGGGATTTAGCTAATGAAATTTTTAAAAGAAAGATCTGTATTTCAAAGCAAAATACAAATGGCCATAGGACCATAGGAAGGCTCAGACTCATGAGAATATAGGAAAAACTCAAATTCAAAACCTAAGGTGGGTCAAGCATACACCCTTAATCCCAGTTCGTGGGAGGCAGAAGTGAGCAGATTTCTGTAAACTTGAGGCCAGCTTGCTCGAGAGAGTTTCAAGACAGCCAAGGCATCAATTAAAAAGTATTAATAGCACAAATAAATGTTTGATGCAGTAAACAAGTATAAAAAATATCAGCATGTTCCTAATCAAAACAGGAAAACTTCAAATAATCACAACACATGATGGCACTCCAAGTGATTGATAAAAATCACCTGATACTTGTTTCATGACTATGGAATTTAATCACCCACATATCAACCAGGAAATAATTCTGAAAATAAAAATCACAAAAGAAATGCATCTGGTTTCATTCTTTTGTAAACACTTGAAGAACAAGCATTGTATCTTTAGGGACATATACCTGTGTTCAGCAAAGTTCTGGGGAGAAGAAAAAAATTAACAGAGCTATGATCAATACAAAAGTGGAAATTGCAGAAGTGACTTCTCCAGATAGAGTGGATGTAGAAAGACAGGGTTGCTCTGAGTCTGACACACCCATCTGTTTCCTGAACTACATGTAGGGTCAAGTGTTACTTATTACATGGGTCTATCTATCATATCTATGGTAGATACAGTGAATTTCGCAACTATCCCAGGTTTAGTAAGAATGCAGGGGCATTTTTCCTATTTCTTTATGTTACAGTGTCTACTGGCTTCCTATTGTCTACAGGATAAAATTGAGGCTCCAAACAAGGAAAAGTAGATGCTTCCACACAGAACTTCTAGCCACCTGTGACCCTTCCCTTTGTATCCCATCACCACCGCCTGCCACTCTGGTGACACCTCTGTCACACACCCAAGTCATCATAGCTCCACTACTCACTCACCTGGCAACCGCTCCAAATCTCTCAACCTGTCCAGTTCCTTTATTTCTAACCTCAGTAGATGCTAGGGAAATCTTCTCTGACAGTTCTGATGTTCCCTCCTTCCTCTGTACTTGCACAAAATTAATTTTCTCTTCTATCTTGACATCAGACACAATGATTTTAGAGCAGTTCAAACAACAACTTCTGTATGTTCATGTCATGCACTGAAGTGTACCAGGTGCTTCCTAACCACAGAGATCTCGCAATACAGCTGTGTTTGTATCTATTTTCTTTGTGCATCATGTTGGTTTAAGTTATGTCTGATGAATCAATGAATGAATTAAGAATTAAACACTGTGCCTTTAACACTTAAATAAAAAACAACCCTAAAACAAAATGAAAAAACGTCTGGCCTGAAACATACCTTTTATCTATGACATTTGAAGATTAAAATTCACCTGTCAAAGACTAAAGCATACTCAGAGAGGGGCAGTTAGGGGTGTGGAGAATGGTAGTATGTTTAAATTATTTTCATAGAATTTCCAGGAAAGATTGTATTTAGACAATTAACAAATATTCGCTGTATTCCATAGCAGGAAACCACACAATCTGAGAAAGTTGTGTTCATGGAAAATGTTAATGAAACTATTCCTTTTTGAGCTCTCCTGTATAAAACTGTTTATATACGTGTGTTCATGGGCTCATAAAAGAAAGCTTTTAAACTGGGTCTCCTCTTAATTTTTTAAAAATCCTAAATAGCTTGACACATTCAAATAAGGAGCCAGCCCTTGTATCTGCCATTTATGAATACTGCATGCAGAAGAATACTTAGAGGGATGCATTTTACAGATATAGGCTTCCAACAAACCAAACCTAAGAATTCAATGTGGGGTCATTTACACAACCTGATTGAACTTCTGGGTTCAATCTCATTCTTCTCCAATTGGGGTCTAATATATAGTGGGACAAATATATTATCTGCTCCTGTAACCATCTTACTCTGGCCATTCTAGGTAGTTCAAATTAGTCTCTACTAGGACAGGCTGAGCAATGACCTGCAGCAAGACCTGGATCCTATCCCCCAGAACTGTGAATAAATCATCATATTACACACTAAAAGACTTGGCAGCTTTGGTTAAACTCTGACTGATCTAAGACCTTGAAATTAACCTAATGAACTGGACCATTCAGGTTTATCCCAGGAGTGGTCCCTAGAGGAAGGAGAGAGGACAAGTTGGTAGTAGTAGAGATAATGATGGGAGTAAGATAATAAATCTCTGCTATATGAAGTTACACACTTTGTATTACTTTGCTACAACAGTAGTGGAAAACCAAGGTATCCAGTGTTTTAGGAAAGGGAACAGTAGGGACTACCAACTAGCCATGGAGTTTCAGAAAACTCTGAAATAGAGACTAACATTCACAAATAAGATGCTGTGCGACTCTAGAATATACTAGTTCAGGTACCAGTTTCATCCACCCTGTCAGGAAGCTATTTGTAATGTCATCTTAGTCAATGCAGAGCAAGTGTTTTAAATACATTTAGTGTCTGGATCTATCATGTATCATTCCTATGGTGGCATTAGTTTAAAATGTGATTCAATGATGACATAAGGTTAGGTGACCACCACAAGGAAGCAATGGGAAGGCGAAGTCACCAGCAATGGGTCGTGCTGGCCCCAGTGCTGATTCCTCCAAGCTATTCTGAGCTGTCCACAGAAACACTCAGGCTGCAGCTCCTACCTTCACACATTCTGTCATTTCTATATTCTCTATAGCAGCTAATGCTGAAAATATGTCTCAAAATAACTGCTGTAAAAGAGCAGTACATTCTATTATGGGGACGGTTTGACAAAACTCATCAAAATTTCAAACACACAACCTTTACCTAACCCACAGGCAAGAATCTAAACTATCGCTATACAAAAAAATGTCCTGGGCTGGAGAGATGGCTCAGTGGTTAAAATCACTAGTCGATCTTCCAAAGGACCTGGATTTGGTTTGCATTACACATGTGGCAGCTCACAACACCCTGTAACTCTAGTTCCAGAGTTGGAATGTCCTCTTCTGACCTGCATATGCATCAGGCACACACATGAAGAACACATAGGTATGCAGTCCAAACAGTCATACACATGAAAACAAGGAAATAAATAACAGAAGAATTACCTGTCATTCATTCATTTATGCATGCACACATATATACATATATGTATACAAGATGCTTATGTCCACAAACTTACACACCCACATCCCTCACACCCTCCCCCAAACAAAAGGCTAATAGGAGACAGAATCGCTCAGGAGCTAATAGCTCAGGAACTAAGTTCTGGAGGCTCACTCCCATGTCTACCACCACCTATGACCTAAGGCCACTTGAATATCTATCTGTGTTTTAGTTTTTTTTACCAACAAAGCAGAATTAAGAATAGTACCAACTTCATACAGTGGCTGAAAAAGTGAAAACAGATACATCTATACAGGACCTAGGCCAGGAAGCATCAAGGATTATGCACTGATGAGCTGTGTCATTGTGATTCCCAATCACTGAGTTAGCAAAGGGTTCTAGGAATAATAGAATTGGAAGGTAACAGATATCCACCAAAGGCAGGGTAAATTGTAAAGGCATCTTCACATAAAAGAATATGATATTATCATCAGAGACTTAACCATGTCATTATCGGTTGTTTGTCCAACAGAGGAAAGGCATATATGCATTAGATATCTACTCTGGGATATGTGGAGGGTTTTCTTCCTTTTCTGTTATGGATTTGTCAAATTAATCTACTACTATTATAATCTTCAGTCCTTCAAGAAGAGCAGCTATAGAAGACAACGCAAAGATTAAAGTCCTGTGTATCTGCATGAAGATATCACATCTTTTGCAGATCCGCAGACTCTATCTGCTATCTTTCTCTGCAGCATTCTTCAGTGTGTAGCTATGATGGGAAGAACATGGGTGAGCCACCTTCCCCTCCTATGTTTTCAATAAACTTTCCACAAAAGTTGCCAAAATAATAAGAGAACATGAATGCTTTCCTCCCTGGGCGGACAATGTTGGGTACTCTGCTCTAAGTTCTTTCTTTAATACTGCTTGCCTGACAGGTAAACAGCACAAACACTCCTCTTGGGGATTATTCTGAAGACTGGTTTAATGCTAGTTAGTAATGTGTCTCAGAAAACAACTATGTCACAGTTCTGCGTCCTATTTAGCCATCCACATGCAAGAGAGACCAAATGAAGAATTATCTACCTCAGGTTGAGCTTTGAGTGTCTATGGGGGGGGGGACTCTCTTGATTGTTAACTGAGGATGGAGGAGCTAGCCTGAGTGTGTCTGGTACTATTTCATAGACCATGCCCTAAATGGAGTAAAAATGAAGAAAGCTAGCTGAGCAGAAGCAAGCAGGCCATGTAGGTGCATTGTTGCTCTTACCTGTATGATGTGACCGCTTAAGTTCCTGTCTTCATTCCTTGGCAATAATGGACTGTAACTTGAAATTGTTAGCCAAATGAACGCTGTCCTGCTCAAAGCTGCTTTTGCTCAGTGTGTTTTATCACAGCCAGAGAACCAAACTAGGGCAAAACAAGCACACATGTTCTTAAGGTTACTACTGCCCCTGGGGACCAATCCAGTCTTCCACAAAACAAGAGCCTCCAAGACCAAAGGTCAGTTTTCTTTTGGTGGGTATCTGTGAATACAAGGCTGCTTATCCACACTCTCTTCGAAACCCACTATCCAAAGAAAGCCTACACTCCACAGCTCTTAAATTCTCTTTATCAAAACATAACTTCTAGTCCTTAGAAAGCTTGTTGACTATAAAACATTAAAAAAAAGAGAAAAGAGTCAGGGGGCAGGCAGGTAGGGATAGCTGAGAGAGGGTTTTGCCATAACTCAAAAGGGAGGGTATGAGATCCCTGAGGAACATTTCCCTATGCTCATCATGAAGCATGGAACATTACTGACTGCAAGATTCTAAGGCCCAGGACAAACACTGATCCTAGTACAGTGCTAAGTACCTTCCCTGCCCTCCTCACCCAGAAAAAAGGGCTCAAAGTTGTCTGGTCAAAATGCTTCCAGTGGGGCTGGCAAGATGATTCAGTGGTTAAGAGCACTGACTGCTCTTGTGAAGGTCCTGAGTTTAAATCCCAGCAACCACATGGTGGCTTACAAACATGCGTAAGGAGATCTGACTCCCTCTTCTGGAGTGTCTGAAGACAGCTACAGTGTACTTACATACAATAAATAAATCTTTAAAAAAATGCTTCCAGTGTACATTTAAAAGTAGTCCTTCTCAAGAATCCTAAGTACAAGATACAGAATTTTGTATAATTCATTATCTTTAGGTATGCCTTTGTTCTTAGCATGGCATCTCTTAACACAAGCACAAAGCAAGGAAAATAGGTGATTCTCAGAGGACTCTATGCTTTTCTTCTACCTACTCAGTCTATGAGAAACTCCAAGCTGACATCCTCATATGTCTGTGGACAGAGATTTTGGGACATGACAATGACAGTCTTCTGGGAATCTGGAGACTTCCAGTGCCAAAGTTAACACTGCAGTCCAAATCTAGAGTCATTTCAAGCTGAAATAAACTTTCAGGGAGACAATACACTGCAGTGGTTGGTGGTACAGATATGACCACATCTAGAGTCGGCTAGGAGATAGGCCTCTAAGCATGCCTGTGAAGGACTATGCTGGTTAGATTAACTGATGTTGGCAGGGCCATCATCTGGGAGAAGACCACCGTTAAAACAGGGAAAATGAGCTGAGCAGGCATTCTCAGGTTTCAGTTCCTAAATGTGGATATGTTGTGACAATCTCTTTCAAATCCCTGCCATTTGGACTTGCTCTGCTGTGATGGACTGTACCCTTAATCTTTGACTTAGTTGAAAGAACCTTTCTCCCTTAAGATGCATTTGTCTTGATATTTTATCACAGCAACAGGAAAAGTAACTAAGACACTTTAGACACAGGAAGAAGAGAAGTGACTTAGCTAAGCATGGGATTGTGGCTTGTGTGTAAAGCACCCTCTACATTTTGGGAGCTTTTACTTGATTCCCAGATGGTTATGAGACCTTCAAGATGTGAAGACTTGTTGAAGGAAGTTGGTCATCCTGGGCTAGTCTTGAGGTTGTATAGCTCAGCCTCATTTCCTGTCTGTTCTCTATGTTGGGACTGGGGACACACTATAATCACACACACACTGCCACCACTGCGCTTTTGTGACACGATGAAATGAATTCCATCTTAAACAGTAAACCAAGACAAACACTTTAGTGAATTTCCTTCTGTCATCTATTTGTTCACATCAGTGAGTAAGTAACTAACTCACATGTTCAGGGCATCAGACCTAGAATGCAGGTCTCTATCTAAGAGCCTAGAGCTCTGTCCACTGCAACGTGTGTTTTCCACGAGTCAGTAACATGCATTCCTGTACCCAAAAACCACTCACCCAATAACCCGCTTATTTTGTTCTTACACACAAGAAAATGGACAAATCTAAAGATGAATCTCATAGAATCTAAGTCAAAACAGTGAGTCAGTTTCTCTTTTTCTTTCCTTCCAGACCTGTTCCAGAACACCATGTGTGAGAGAAAACAACAGAATGGAAATTGCTCATACGGTGCATGAGGAGGCTGCCCACCTCCCTCGCACAGCCCGTGCGCAAAGACAGCCCTCAGCTGTGCCGCAGACACAAGGTGGTTCATGTTCATTGTTTATCGTGGTAGCTGAGAAGCCAGCTGGCACTGAGCACTGCTCTCTTCCAACACAAACGCCACTAGGACATTTGTGACAGGCACCAGCTGCCACTCAGTATGATGGGTGGTGCCCCTGCTGGCCAGCAAGGTGTAACCCATGGCCCATTCCCTGAGACTGAAGCCTCTGAAGAGACTTGTCAAGGAAGAAATGGTACCAGTCTCATGCAGGAGTTGGTGGGCAAGGGGCAGCCACTCACTCATGTTGGCCAGGTTATTGGGCTCACAGCTGGAGCCAAAGTGTTCTAATGCTCCCCACAGATCTGTGTTACATTTGGCAGAGGAATAGTAGTTCCAGACAGAGCAAGAAGAAGAAACAAGAGGCAAAGTGTTGCGTCTGGAAAACATGCCAGGAGCCAGAGACGTTGGGTTGAACATTTATGGATCTGGCAGTCTCAAGGGAGCCACCCATCCCTCTACCCTAGCCTGATCCACCTGCATTCACTACAAATGCAGAATCAGCCCCTTGTGAGGAGGACAAGGAAGATTCGGGCCACACTTGCAAAGGTCATAGGAAATATAGGAGGCCTTTAGATACTGGATACCAAAGAGGACAAGAAGCCCCTTCTATTCCCATCCTCCTTCTGATGAAACTGTGGGGTCAGGAAGCTCCACTTGTGAAGTGCTGGGATCTTGGGTCAGATCATACTTTATCTGGAAAGCTTCCTCTGGGTTGTTTGTGTTTGGTATCAACCCTGGTATCTACCAGTAGGCTCTAATAGTACAACATCTCTCCTCATCTTATATGAAACAGACATGCCTCTGTAGAAGGCTTTCCAGAAATCTTAGGTGACAAAATAGAATCATTCTCAATTAGGAACACTGATGTAGCAGTCAAGGATACAGGCTTTGATCTCCAGACTGGCTGGATTTGTAATCCCATCTCTGTCACTTATACGTATAGAACCAAAATATTTGTTCGTTGCGATTCCATGTCTTTGAGTATCAAAAGGGAGGAGACAAACCATCTTATAGAGCTGTTGTTGCCAGTGTCATTGTGCTATTATACGGCAACATGCCAACAGTCTTAGTTATTCATCTATTGTGATAAAACACCATGACCAAGACAACTTTTAAAAGGAAGCACTTCACTGGGGCTTGCTCACAGTTTCCGAGGGTTAAATTTATTATTATTATTATTAATCATCAGAGAGGGAGGGGGTAGAGAGAGAAAGGTGGAGAGAGAGAGAGAGAGAAAGAGGGGGCAGAAACAGACAGAGACAGACAGACACATACATATACACAGAGAGAGAAAGACAGAGACAGATAGACACACACACACACACACACAGAGGTTGAGAGAGAGGGTAGAGGGGGGCCAAGACAGACAGACACATACATATACACACAAAGAGAGAGAGAGAAACAGACATACAGACAGACACACACACACACATGGAAATACAGAAGAGGAAGGGAGGGAGGGAGGAAGGACAGGCGGGCAGGCGAGTGCCAGGCTGACATGGGTTTTTGAAACCCCAAAGCACACACCCAGTGATATCTCCTTCAACAAGGCCATACTAAGTAATTCTAATCCCAAATAGTTCCACTAAATGGGGACCAAGCACTGAAAGTCTATAAGGGCCATTCTCATTCAAACATCCATATCCTCCAAGCAAGATCTGGCCATCATAAGCATTTCTCTTCCACAAAGAAACCCAGAACAACTCCATTTTCCATATCTCTTACTAGCAAGGTTTCAGACTAATTTAACTCCAAGAGGAATCTGGGCATCACCTGAAAAACAGAGGAGAAGGAAAAGCAATGATTTCCTGCAGTTAGAAGCAGCCAGGTCCTGGGAAAAATGTAGATATGGATTTGTTCAGATTCCAAACTCTCCTTGGCAAGTCATCTGCTTTTGTGATATAAATAGTTGAGGTCAGGGATCATTTCGACATTTGCTTCCCACAGCATCTTCAGAAAGACACGATTTTCCCTCAACCTTCCTCCAAATGGTTCTATAAGATGTAATATTATCAAATTCTTTCATGTTTCAAATTTCTACAGTGCCTCCTGATTTCCAGATTAAATTCTTACTTAAGAATACATTAGATGGATGAGACTCAGAACTGAAGGGGTCATCTAAAGGAGTTGAGGCTTGGCACCATGAAGAGAGCCTATGAGAGGCTATTGGTGAAGTCTAGTTGCAGCAGAAGACCCCAGCATATTGGAGATGTCAGTACCATGGGATGATCACCAAGAACAGCAGCAGCAGTGGAGTGATCAACCTGAGCTTACAGTGCTACAAAGGCCAGAGCTGGAGAAGGGGTGCCAGCCCTTTGGAGGAACCCAGAAGATCATGTGTGGATCCCAGACATTGAAACAAGAAGCTGTAACATTTAAGTTGCTGTGGAGACCCCAAGATATTTGAGATGCCAGAACTGTGGGCTATCTGCTGAGGAAAGCTGCTAAAGGGAGTGAAACCAGGCCAGAAGGAACAAATGTGTTGCAGTCAACAAAGATGAAAAGGGAGTTGGAGATCTTGTTGACATAAGATATGGAGGTTCAGAGTTTGGAGTTTGCCCAGATGGGTTCCCGTCTTGCTTTGTGAATTACATTTTAGTGACTAGATAAATCTCAGAAGAGACTTTGAACTTTGGACTTTTAATATTATTGAGACTGCTATAGACTATGGGGACTCTGAAAGTTGAACTAAATGCATTATGCTATGTTTATGTGTGGCCCCTATTGACTCATATGTTTGAACAAGCCTATTCGGGTCAGGGAGTGGAATGTGATGGTTTGTATATGCTCAGCCCAGGGAGTGGCACTATTAGAAGGTGTGGCCCTGTTGGAGTAGGTATGACCTTGTTAAAATAGGTGTGTCACTGTGGGTGTGGGCTTTAAGACCCTCATCCTAACTGTATTATGCTAGCAGCCTTCAGAGGAGGATGTAGAACTCTCAGCTCCTCCTACACCATGCCTGCCTGGATGCTGTCATGCTCCTGCCTTGATGATACCTGACTGAATCTCTGAACCTGTAATCCAGCCCCAATTAAATGCTGTTCTTATAAGAAAAGAAAAAAAAAAGATGGATGAGACTACTAAAATCTTACCATTAATAACTATTTCTGAGAGTAGTAAAATATCACTTTGTATGTACAAGGTGGAATGTATGAATCGAAACAAAACCTGCCATTGTAAAGGAGGCACATATTCCCCAGATATGGATCTGGTTATTTAAGAATGCTCACCCAAACCTCGGAAAAATAAAGGAGTCAATAAGGGCCAAGTCTATGACCCCTAGGTGCTCACAGATAAATGACAAATGAAATCTGAGACAACAGTCCAGAAAGGAAGACCAAGTGTGGGAAAAACATGGCATCCAGTGTGCATATAGGTGCCTTTGGTCTCACAACCAAGGCCTTTGGAAGCAGATGCTGTGCCATGAAGTGCCTAGGACCCTAACTGATTCAGGGACAGAAAAACAGAACTTTCACAAAAAGTTTAGACACAAATTTGCCCAACAATGGAGAGAAGCCAGGCCTCAACATCCTGGTTGCCTAGTGAGCTGGTGGCATATCTAGGCCCATTGATCTTACAGACTAGGGGGAAATTGCTCCCAGATGGTATTTATTACCTAATTGATTTAGTAAATGGCTTTTTTTGAGTCAGCCATGTTCTCGTGCCTCATTTTCATTTGCTGTGATTTTCATGAAGCTCTGGATATTTGCGGGAAGGTGGGCTTATCTGTTTCTAACTTTTGTTTGTTTTGACATAACCATGGAGAGATTGGACTCTCCAACACAGCTTTCTAAAGTCATTTTTTCATGGCTGAGAATACTCATTAAAAATAATTACTTTTGGCAGAAGTCAGGAAGGTGACAACAGAGAGGGGAGAATTGGAGGCACTGGTATTTTTTTTTTTGTTTTCTTGTTGTCTTTTTTTAAAAATTTCTTCCATTTGTACAAAACCTTCGCATAAAACAAACATTGTGCAGGAGATGAAAAAGGTGTAAGTGTATGAGAAAACCCTTCCAACCTTTCTGTGTGCCATGCAAAGCAGTTCTGTAAGTACAAGAGGTAGGCCACTGCCTCTTCCCACTTGAGACATACTCATTCAGCTAAAAACACCTTAGGTACAGGAAGCATTTTTCACATTGATGTATCTGCACCAGATTCCAAAAGCCTAATACTATAGAGCGTGCACAAGAAAACAGATCACTGCACACAAAGCATTTGGAAAGGAGTAATGAGAATGGAAGTACTTACGGTACATTTTAGAAACACAATGCAGAGCTTAAAAATCTGAGCAAAATAAAATCTTTCTCATGACTTTGCATTTGTTCTTTCACTGCGTCAGTGGCCCAGAATAACATGGAAGGCAGGTGCTAATGACCCTTCTTAACTGCCCCCTGACAATTCTCTAATGGAATATGTGTACACAAATCCTCAATGCTTTTACCTGAACATGAGTGCAATAACATAAAGACTGTGGGATGTATATTTCTGTTAAGCTGGAAAAGAACATTCCAACTTCCTTATGTGTTCATGAAATTTACTGCCACCCCAAAGAAGCTGTCAGAAAGGTGAGACTTGGCACACCACGGACATCATCTTCCCTGTGCTTTGTCGTCCACCAGTTGTGGCCACATGGTGACTCTCCACAGGTCTCTGGTTCTAGCATAAGAATGGACTAAAGGAGAAAGTTGTGCCATGGGGTTCTTCATCCAGTAACAGGCTGATATACAATGTGTATATGTGAACTGTGTTATGAACACAGTATTTATGAACTGACTGGATAACCTGGTGGTGCAATGTTTCCAAACTCTCTACCCCTCCTTACACCATATCTCCTTTAACAGAGGAAAGGAAACTCTAGCTCATACTGACTACCTTTAGAACAGGCTGTGAGTTTTAAACCTTCATAACCACCTCCCTCATGTATTTTCTCTTTGAAGATTTTTGTGACATTTTATATCCAATATACAAGAAAGTGATAAGAATCAGTGCATCCATTCTTATGATCTAATCAAATTTCAGTCCTTGGAGAAAAAAAATGCTTCTTTCTACCCAACTGTAATGTTTAAATATGTTAATGTGACTAATCTGTGTACATGTGCACACATTTATAACTTGTATTCAGGGTCTGGTTTATAATGGGACTTCAGCAAATGTTCCTTTGGCTTCCTTGCAGAAGAGTTCAGAGCAACAATATCCTTAAGACTTACTGCTTCTAGTTTACTTTCTGGGCCTAAAGTGTTAGGCCATTTTCCTAGTATCTGATTAAACTCTTTTGGTGCAAATAAAAGCCTCAAGTTAAAATTTAAAAAAAAAAGTCTGAGATCCATAAATATTCTAAGGCAGTAGTTCTCGATTACTTGATCCGGTTGCACATGAGATATCACACCTATCAGATACATCATGACTCAAAACAGTAGCAAAAGTTATGAAGTAATAATAAAGATAATTTTAAGTGTGGGGATCATCAAAATGCAATGAACTGTATTAAAGGGTCACAACATTAAGAAGGCTGAGAACCACCGATGTAAGAATTAAGATAGATGGGCAAGTTGGGTAGAGAGGCAAATCTTGATGACTCAGTGTAAAGGGGTCTAACAGCTGACAGATGTCCAAGCAGCACTCCTTAGGAGTTTGGAGAGGCCAGTGGCTCATTTAGGTGGGCAGACCCAATACTCAATACATAGCCAGGGATTAAGTGGAAGAAGCTGAAATACCCGACAAGGGAGTACAGTTACATATTTACATAAGCAGGGGGGAGGAAGATATTGACTCATCAGAAAGCCACAGACAATGAAAATCAGGTAAAGTGAAGAGAAGACTGCATTGTAGTCCAGGAATTGCATTTGGACTCAGCACCTCCCCAGGCTGCAAGCTTTGATACATGCCCTGTTGGCAGCTGGGTATAATCTCCTACACTCCATGTCAATGGAACCTCCAGAGTTTCTGGGCCCTCCATGTGAAGAATGGGGCTATAAATCTCAAAAGGACAAAATTGCACCAGGTAATGTCAGAGAATTGAGTTGGGTTGCATTAAACAGGGCTCTCATAAACCCATGTCTGCCTGAGACCTCGACTCAGATCTTATTTGGAAAATGGATCTCATCCTCTGCAAATATGACGTCATCTACTAAAATGATGCCATTTTGGGTCTCTAAATATAAAATACTGTTCTCAACACAGAAAATGAGATGACCATGTAAAAAGAAATAATTGGAGATATATCACTAAAAGGCACAGGATTATTGCCTTAGAGCTAGCCTTTGGAGAGTGTTAAGCCATTAAGTTTGTAGCCCTTGACTTATGGAAGCTTTGCAATACAGACTTAAAAATGATCTAGTCTACTTGCCTTCAAAGTGCAGGTATATACTCTGGGACCAAGATAGTTGGTGGAAACTCAGTGAACTATGCTGAACCCTAAAGTATCTGGGGCATCCAACTATCTACTCAGTTGCTCATCCACTCCTTTACCAAACATCAACAGAGAATGTGAGCTTCCACTTCAGAAAACTGACAGAATCCCACAGTGGAGAGATAAAGAAGCACTAGTTACATAATCGGTCATTTCGTTACCAGTAGAGTAAAAGTCACAGAGAGAAACACAGTGTTTAATTAAGGGATGTGAGCAGGATTTGAAGGTGACATGGGGATCTGGTACCATATCTCCGAGGAAGTGTCATTTTAAAAGAAATCTAAAAGATAATTTAGCTAGCTGACAACAGAAGCAGTATACAGACTGAAGTTTTTGAGGGAGAAAACAGAATTTTAAAATGTAGCTGAAAAAGATTCTGACCCTCTCTTCAACCTTCTATCATACTTCACTTCTTGAAAACTCACATCCAATCAATGTAATGTCAATGTCCTTTCGAGTTATATTAATGAAACAGTGACCATAAAATATTAATAGTATTTTAAAATTGAAATGCTCCTGTAGAATATTCACAGAAATATCCATGTCTACCATTAAAATATTCTGAACATCTATCTGCAATATTTTACCTATTATAAATCTGAGAAGACACTTGGTCTAATTTTACAGACCATGTACTTCAAGTTCTGTCTTTCCTCTCTGTGAAGTTGTTCAAAGACTACCACAGTCTTTATCCACCATAAACTGCAGAAACAACCCAACCCTGATAAGCTAAAGTCATAAAAGCAATACTGCACTGCTGATATACCCTGTCCCAATGACATATGCCTGCCAAATTCAAAGGCATTTCTGGAAGAGCATGGCTCAATTGTAGCCTGGTTGAACATAGTATCTTCTCTGGTTACGGCACTCCATACTACCTCAAAGACGGGTTGTATTTTCCACTTCAAGCTCATTGCATGCAAAGTACACTGAGTGGAGAAAATGACCTTCTAACCCCAAACACCAACACTAAGAAACTCAGCAGCCATAGAAGCACTGTCATCAGATAGAACGCCTGCATGTCTGAAGTTTCTTACTAAAGAGCCAAGCACAAAATCGGAAGAATCCAAAACCACTGAAATTCCTATCATGTCTGATGACTAGGCTCTGGTCAACCTACAGTGCTTGAAGGAGCAGGGCCTCTGTTCTTTGATTCTGTTTTCCATCTTCACTTCACACTGAGTAAACAAGAATCACATATTCAAAAGTGGAGCAAAGGGCTGCAGTGACTTCAGTATAGCACAGGACAGAAATATCAATGGGTCATCTTGGAGGGCTGTAAGTCAAGAGCCAGAGAGTCATACGGTCTCTCTGCCTGGAGATTTCTGAGCCTATTTGCAGTAACTGACTTTGCCCAGCCACCCCATCTTATCCAGGAGTACTCTGAAGCCTTGCTCTGGCTCTGCTCTGACACTGATGTGATGCCCGCAGTCACCCAGCATTAAGTGAGACACCTTAGGATTCATACACTCATCATTCCCGTCAGGTTATCTCAGGCCTTTGTGCGCTCCATGGTTCTGCAAAGCCCCTAGAATCCCATTACCAGTTAGCATTTCTTCATATAACTAAGGTAAACACACACTCAAACAACACAAGCAACTCTTGTCTCACTCTTAGGTGATGCTACCCAAGAGATTTTCTGACACCAGATCTACATGCTGAACAATCACCCTGAAAAATGCTTTCCATATTGAGGAATGATCATTCAATCTGCTCTCATGTGCTTGTCATCTGGTCTTGTGTCCTTCTCAAAAGACGCCATTTGGCCTGTATTCTTCTCTGAAACCCTTTTCTCTTTCAGAAACCACTAAATATTCTAAACCAGATACTTACCAGTTCTTATTAGGAACACACTAATTAGGTATATGTCTCTGTACAATGGCTAGGCATTTCCTCAGATAGACAAGGAAGATTCTGGTTTAGTTCTAAAGTAGACACTGTAAGCATCCACAAGCTCTGTTTAACGATTCATTGAGCCACCTTGACTCTGCAGCAGTGAAGACCAAGCACCAAGTCCTTCTTCAACAAAGATCTGTTTAGAAGTCTTGAGACAAAAAGTAAAATTTTCCCATGTTCAGAAGATAGTGAATGACTTGTCACACTGTGTACAGATACACATTTACACATGTGCACACTCACAACGACGTACTTGCAATACAAGGCTATGTGCTAAGGCGGCACATGAGGGGTAGGAACAGGGTGAGGACAGTCATCTGGAGGAGTAGACATTCCTGTCCACAGGAATCTGAGAGGAATCTCAGAGTGTTTCCAGAGTAGAGATGATTAGAGCATCTGTGACAGGTGGCTGGGGCTGAGATTACAGATCTGAAGTCTCTGGAATTCCCAGCAGGCAAGGTGTCATAGCAAAGTCAAAATCCTCAGGGTGAAGAATATGGTGCCATTAAGAGGCACTGAAGAAGACAGAGCGCAGGGAAAGAAGACCCCTTTCAGAAAAGATGCTCCCCATGATGGCATCGCAACAATATTTAAAGACAGGTAATGAGACTGCAGGAAGGAATCCAGCAGAAGGCAATGATTTGATTGTCAAGGGTGATCCCCTCCCTATGCAATGAGAACATAGGATGGAAGAATATGGGAGACACTCCATGACCATGCTACAGGAAATCTGTATCTTTCTAATGTGCCCCTCCCTCAGCAACTAATGGGCCATGCCCAGTTCCCCCAGGTCAGCTCCAGATGTCAGGAACCAGCTGCTAACACAACTACATCTCACTGCCATGGGACTCCTCATAAACATGTAAGAGAGTCAAAAGCTTGGACTGAAAGAGACACAAGAAAGTACAGTACAGTAAAAGCAACATCCAAGTACATCGAGACAGGGAGAGAGGGTAGGAAGGGTAAGGAAATTAAAATAAACTTGGCTTTTCTCAATGGCATTTCTCACATCTAGACAGGAAGAACTTGGATATATGATCATAACTAAGCGACTTAGGCATAAATTCTAATACTCTACCTCATCACTTCTTGCCTAGGTGACACAGAGCTAGTCCTGGCAGCCCTGTAGCAATCTACAGACCTGACCCAAAAACCCACAGCTGAACTCACAGTCACCAAGGAAGTAAGAAGTTGAATCTCTGCTCCTAACAAATGCTCTTCTGTAAACCAGGGATATACTTGAGATGCACATTCATCATCAATACAGCTGCTTCTGGTTCTCTGGTGTATTTGAGAACTGATTTGGATTAAAGGGCTCAGAGAAAGAGAAAGTTGAGTGGAGGGGCTTGAAGACTAATGTTCCAACACGAAGTGCAGTAGCTCTCACACTCCCTTCGACCTAAACTCTAAGATCTATGGTCCCTTGCTAGCAGCTATGACAGTGAGACCTGCCCCATGGAAAGCAAGTACACAAATTTGCAAAGGAACTGCCCCAGAGGTTGTAACTCATGGTCCGGGGGATTCATGTGACAGAAGAGGAGATACAAGTGCAGACATTAATGAGACTGGTTTTCTCTGAGTAGAGAGCAAGATACTGTATTCTCACTCACACAAAGAAGCACGGACAATTTTTGAACATGAGAGACTGAAGTTCACATTCCGGCTCTGGGAGATCCTGTGTACCTGTCCCTTGATCTCTAACCCCTGTTCTGAAATGAGAGAGCAGTGGTTACCTCATGAAGGGGCAAGGAAGAGACAGGTGGTAAAATGAGCAAAGCCCCAGGCAGCATCTTTGAAGGGGAACGTGATGGAATGACCGAGTTTAAGCATTAGGTGAAAATAAAAAAAATGGTATTTCCTTGGATGATTAAAACTCTCTTAAGGAATAATAAGATATAGGGCAGGGTTGCTAAGTCCACACAGTGTTTCTGTATTTGTGACTTATTTGTCCCTCACAAACTTCCCCTGGGATTGTCAGAAGACAAAAGTGACCTCAAAGCCATATACATTCCAAAAGTATATGGAAGAAAGGGCGGACCTCAAGGGAAGCACTCTTGGATGACACCGTACACCTTTATTATCTGACTACTCTGCCGCTCAGTGGAATGGTCTTTCCAAAACTTATCGCATCCAGTGAATGCACCAAGTATTTGCTAAGCGCCTACTCTGAACTGCTTGAGCCAATAAGTGAGCAGAACCACCAAGACTTCTCCCTGAAGAGGACTGGGGAGGAACAGTGGAGAACTCTGATAGTACAAGACCTGAGACTGAGAAGCACACCAGGGATGGTGTTACAGAAATGAAGCTAAATGTAAGAGGGATTAGTACTGTGGGAGCCAGGAAAGATCCTTGTTGAATTTTTAATGACGCAGTAGAATAATGTCCCTGCAGAAGATCACATCTGAGGCAAACCTTGAAGGAGTTCAGAGAGGTGTCCATAGACAAGATTGGTGTAGATATACAAAAGAGCCAGTGTGAGGATGTGGGTTAGCAGTGTGGCTGTGGGCAGGCGAAAGTGCCAAGACCCTTGTGGCCTGTGTCAAAGGACAGGGCACAGAGGACACTGTGAGTCACATTACAACTCCATCCTTGCGAGAATCAGGGTTGTGAAGGTCCTTCTCAAATAGAGAATGCCATTCTTTTATTCCAGTGTCATAATCAAAACATTGTCAAACTGAGAAAGGTTCACCAATCCTTTTGTTTAGTACTAGAAAAAGATATTTTTTAGAAAATCCATGGAAATTCTATTTGACATCTTTGAAACTAATAGGGCTAGTTTTATGCATAGTCTAAGAGTCCCAAACCAAACACTTAACAACATGGATTCTGCCACCTGCTTCTACACTGGTTTCAGACTTGAGAATAACTTTTGCAGTGAGCCTGGGCTTCCAGCTATGAGATGCCTTTTAGACTTCTCCCTAGTCATTTAAATAGTGTCAGATTATAAATGTCTGGTATTATATGAATTAGTGCCGAGCTGAGAGAACAAAGCAAATAAATAGCAGCCGCACACATGGTGGGTTCTATTTCAGATTTTCTCTTGCTTTCTGCCTCATCTAAGCCAATGATACTAGTCGCACAGACCCTGGTCACAGCCACAGTGACACTGCAAATCAAATTCCACCTGCATGAAATTCCAAAAATAGATCAGCACTGTGATTTCTCCTGCAGAAAGTACTGGGGCTCTGAGATTGAAGGGGATGTTGAAGGCAGAGATTACTTGAGAGCAATGGGAGCCTAATATCAGCAATACCAGACAAGACCCCGGGAGGGTCTGAGTTTCTCCTAAAACTGTCATCTAAGCCTTTTATTGGGTACACATTGCATCACATAATGCTATCCGGTGGAGCTACATTTGCTATACTGTACTATTTAAAGTTGAACAAGTATTTCAAAGAATAAACCAAACATGCTAATTTGCTCCAGCTTTAAATGATTTTACCTATGATTCTGGTTCAAAAGAATAGAAATTTCTCACTGTACTTGGTCAAACGTATGAGTCAAATCTTATCTGACTTATCTGACTAAATCTCATTGTAGTAAGTTAATGTCACTATCCAGTAAAGACTGGACAGCATCCTGTGCACATCCACCGGAGTCATGGAGACTTTTAGCTTTGGGTTTACAGCTCATTCTTTGCATGCGCGCGCGCGCGTGTGTGTGTGTGTGTGTGTGTGTGTGTGTGTGTGTGTGTGTGTGTGTGTGTGTGTGTGAGAGAGAGAGAGAGAGAGAGAGAGAGAGAGAGAGAGAGAGAGACAGAAAGACAGACAGACAGACAGACAGACAGACAGACACAGAGACAGACACAGACACAGAAACACAGAGAGAGTAGAAAGAGGAAGAGAGAAATTTACAAATGCAAGTATCTATTATTATCCTCTAGTTGAATTTCCTGTTTAACAGTTCAACACTAATAGGATCTTTTTTCAATTAAGAGAATAAATATAATGATGCACTGCATTTAGCAAAATGAGGCTGTTGCCACACTAACAATAGTTCTAACAATAGTCCCAAGGGCCCGTACAGTGTCCTTGAAAGAGCCCTAAGAAGAGTCTGGATTTTTGTTTTTGATGATTTTTTCCTGCAAACTAAGCATGAAATCAGCTGAACTTCACCTGGGTAATTCATGAAACAACTTGAGAGTTTTCAGTTTACCTGGAACAGTGTGCATCTAAAACTGTAAGCTCTCAAAGCAGGTACTCTGGTACACTCCATCGCCAAACTGTAGGAGCATATGTAATCAATCACAAAGAAACATTAATGGATGGCAGGTCAGGTTAATCCTTCTCTTGAGGCACCTTATCCCCATCTCAGACAGTTTCACTGAAATGCCTCCCTGGGACCACCAGCGTCAAGACAGCTGGCGAGTATGGGTGCTCACCAGCAAGCTGGAAAACCTGAGTTCATCCCTGGAACATGCACGGTGGAAGGCGAGAACCAACTCACATACGCTTCCCTCTGAAATGCAGCCTAGAGTGTAAAGGTTTGTGTGTAAAGACATGTGCATGTACACACACACACACAAACACATACACACACACACACACATACACGTGCATAAAAGCACAACTAGGCTTCATTCCTGAGGAAGAAAACTTACCAATATACATGTACTAGTGTCTAATGTTAGCAAAACTGCCTCGTTCAAAATTCCTTGAAATGTGAAACATACACCTTCCGTGTGACCTCATCACCCCCTTCCTTGGAATTGCCCAGGAGAAAAGAAATAACTATGTATGCTGAGACTTACATACATTTTCAAAACAGTCAAATGCCTGAACTGGTGTCTCAGAATAGAGGAAAAACGAACTCCGCAGAATGAAGCACCGCTCAGGTACACCAAGGGATGGACTCCTGACAGAGTCACGAGTCTCAGTTAGGAAGGATAACACATACCCAAGTCTATACCCAATGACGTCATTTACCTGAAGTTCTAAAATATGCAAAGTAATTGGCTGTGATGATGGATTCCTGGCACCAGGGTCTGAGAGAAGAATGAATCACAAAGAGGTCAGGAAACTCCTGGAAGCTATGAATATGTTTTCTGTCACTGCTTGTGGCAGTGACCTCATGAGTGGACACAGCTGTGAAATGTATGAATTTGCTCTTTAAAAAGTATAACCCACTATATACAGATGATATATTAGTAAATTAAAAAACTACTTATGTGGGCTTATGAAACGATTTGTATATTGGACTCTCCCAGCAAGTCTTTTTCTCTTTTTAAATACTTTTGGAAATGGCCAATCTTTTGTAGTGTTGCAGTTTGGGCGACTGCACTATTTATTTCTGATTCTAAGTTCCTAGTAATCAAAAACAAAATCTCTCTCAAGTGCTATTAGGAACCAAGAGGGTGTCACTACAGTATAAGTATTCGGAAAATTTTCTCTCCATAGTTTTGTTTTCTTTGTATTCCAAAGAATTCCTGGGTTCAGAATTGGCAGGGAATCTGTTAGTGAACCAACAGATACTTAAAAGTGTCACCAAGGAATTGTTTGAGTTTTTAACCCTAACACACAAACACTGCCCTAAAATGTAAGACTTGGGTAAAAAACATAAACAAAAACCAAGTAAGTCGTAGACTTCTCTAAATCCTTTTGATTAAGGAAATGTTAGGTCACACGGGTCCCTGAGAGGTGACTACTGTTTCTGAAAGCTAAAGGCAAACTGGGCTTGAAATGTCCTATTTCTATATCACAGTCATTAGAGTAAAGAAGGCAACAATACTGTGCCCCAAAGGGTCAGAGATTAGGTCCTTAGCCCCAGGGGACACAGGGCCATAGCACTGAAAATGCCAAAACAGGTTCCAGAAGCTGCCTGCAACTGAACTACCTGGGCTAAGACCAAAGCCAGGATGAATAGAAGCTTCTTCTAAACAAAAGTCAGGGTCACACTTTGATAGCCCTGCTACTGGGAGACTCAACCCCTGAACCAGGGGTTGTCAAACACAGACAACATGTTCAGTCCTGTAGAGTAGGGTCATGTTTCATCTACAGTGGATTAAAATATTAAAAGAAAAATGACGGGGTCTCTTCTGCAGATGATTTGAGAAGCAGCACTGAGAAGCGCTGCTTACTCAGTGAAAGTTAATTTTCCTCAAAGTGATGATGGTGGGTGCTATTCTCTATGATCCAGTCAAATCCCCCAGCCTGTGAGAACCCCAGCCTGTCTCCAGGTGTTCAGACTGAGAGCGTAAAGTGAATTAAATAAACCTCCTCTAAAAAGAAAATTTATCAAAAGTGCTGTTTCCATTCTAATTAGTATCACGGCTGTACAAGCTGCAAATATGGCTGTCACCACATCAAGAACCAAAATGAAGGTCATGATAATGACTGTGAGGATAGAATTAATTAATTTTCTCCCCCCCCCCACTTGCCTGCAGGAACACTTTTATTCTTGACTCAGCTGTATTACCTTGCTGCCCAGCAAAGATAGAAGACACAGATTGGCCTGCTGGATGCGACCACTGCTTAAATTTAACGTAGACGAAGCAAACAGAATCCAGGACACTGCAGTGTCTTGTTTCTCCTAACATTTCACAAAGCTGAACTGTCGGGGAACTCAAGTGCTCGATGGCCAGGATGCCCCGATTATAGGAAACATGGAGGAGAAAGCCTATCACCGTGATTGCCACCAGACCACTACATAATCAAGCCTGCAAAACCAGGGGCCAGGATTTGACTGTATAGGCAAGATTTGCTTAATGTTTATTCTCTCTTTACGGATTAGCTTAACTATCAAAGTCTTCCCTGATTAGATTATTCCGCAGCACCTAGTTTATCACAGGAACAATAACACTTGCATCATTTTGTGATCTCTAGGTGTTTAACTATGTCTCCTGCCCGCCCCCATTACAAGTAACTTCATTACAGGGCTGCACCCTCCATCAACGTGCCAGAACTTAAGCAGACTGTGCAACAGCCTAGGCTTGATAAACATTTGCTCAAAGAACAGAGGAGTTAATGGATAGGTGGGCAGTCAAACTCTACAGATATCAGAATGAGCTCAGGGTCTATATACGCAGCTAACTAGACATAACCATGAGTCTTTAATAATTGGGAAATGTTTTACGATGAGAAAAGTGTCTATGGTATTTTTGGGTTTGTTGTTGTTTCTTTGTTTACAGTGCTGGAAATCAAACCCAGGCCCTCAACACCAAAGTACTATATAATTTTGAGCTAGATCCCAAGCCACTCATAGAGAACCCAAAGGAAATAAACGAATTAAAACAACTATATGATTTAAATTTTTCTAGTGTCTTCCATTTCCCCCCCAAAAAGGAGATGTACCAAAAGGAGAAATGGATATATCATATATAAATATGTATACATAAGTGAGAGAAAAATGTAAAAACCACATTTAACTACATAAGATGTTTCAAGTAAAATAGAGTTGTTTTGAAGTGAATAATACACTTCAAAGCCTAGAGTTACTTTAACATCTATTTTTAATTCTATTAAACATTTTGGTTATTTCATTCTGTGTGTGTGTGTGTGAGAGAGAGAGAGAGAGAGAGAGAGAGAGAGAGAGAGAGAGAGAGAGAGTGTGTGTGTGTGTGTGTGTGTGTGTGTGTGTTAACTGTATCGTGTATACACGGCTGTGTTCGGGTGCACCTGTATGACGGTAAAAGTCCACAGTTAATTTCAGGAGTCATCTCCCACAGACTTCGCGCCTTACCTCGGAGGCAGTGTCTCACAACAGGTGCTGCCTACTTGCTTGCCTTCAGGTTCCAGTCTCAGCCTAGGAGGCTAGAATTGTAGGTGACCAGCCACACCCACCCAGCATTTGTGTGGGATCTGAGGAATCTGAGCTCCGGTCCTTGTATTTGTCCAGACGACATTTTAAACACTGAGCCATCCATCTCCCTAGGCCAAGACTATTTATAAAGGTCAAATTGTTATACAATCTAAAGAGAAACCAGAGCAGAGATTATTTTCAAAGTATGTGTTATGGCACCTGTACCAATGTGGATTTTTTTTCACCTATGAAAGATACCAGAGGAAAAGGAGGTGAGTGACAGAAATATCATCTGGTGACTGGGCACTATGAAGGTCATCTCAATTAATCCTCACACGCTCTCTTCAAGATAAGCCTTGCTACTCTTTTGTGAAAGACAGGGCTTAAATGTTACACAGTTGGGAGAAACTAGGCCTAGAATCAAGCATGGGTCTATCTGACTCTGTGCTCTATGAGCTCTCAGGATTAGAGGACGGAAACATACACACAAATACACACAAGCACGCATGCGTAAGCGCACATGGACGGACGGACAGAAAAGAAAAGAAAAGCTCAGTAACCCATATCCTTCATATTTCAAGCCTGTCCCATGCCTTAACAATAAACATAAGCCAAACCTTTGGGAATACACTGCTAGTTCCACCCCTACCTGCAGTAGTTTCACAGAATAAATTTTACTAACCTGGCTGAAGGACATGTCTACTTAACTGAATAACCCTTAGCTATTTCCAAATGCCCCAAAAATTATTCCAAAATTCGGAAAGATCTGTCC
This sequence comes from Tokudaia tokunoshimensis, assembly GCA_036184795.1. Taxonomy (NCBI): domain Eukaryota; kingdom Metazoa; phylum Chordata; class Mammalia; order Rodentia; family Muridae; genus Tokudaia; species Tokudaia tokunoshimensis. The sequence continues at coordinate 147,399,405 of BTHU01000001.1, forward strand.
AAATGAGTGTTTAAGTCACACACATACAGAGACACATAGACACACACACACACACACACACACACACACACATACACACACACACACAGAGAAAAACTAATATCACCCAACAACGGTATAATTCCACAGAGGTTCCTTCATGGCAGGAGTTTTACTAAAATCCTTCAGAACTGGATACACTAGAATGCCCTTCACAGGCCTCCTTGGTAAAGGACAATCCCTTGGGGACTGATACATTTTCAAAATGCACTGTAAAATTAGACATATTCATTCTTTCATCTAGCTTTGAGAATCTTCTTGTCCCTGGAATCCATTGTTCAGTTAATCTGTGCATACACACCAGAATATTCTAATTTAAATCTGAGCCTGGGACATGCTATATTTTGTTCCAAGCTGCAGGGGTGTGAATGCCATAAATAGCGTGCAGTGTGCTTGTGCTCCATCCTCTGCAGTCTGATAAGCTCATACTGAAATCAGTTCAGCCATCACATTTGACAGCTCACTAGAATCCTGTTCAACCCAGCCTCCAAACCAGACCATTATTCCTGCCAGTTTTCAGCCAGGGAGGCATTCAGACGCTCAGCTCTAAATGAGAACAGCCTTGCGGAACCTCACAGGAGAGGCACAGTCAGGCTAACAGGCCGTCAATCTGTCAGGAGCTCTTAGGATCCCCAGGTCTTGTCCAACCGAAGACTGGCTCAGAGCATCTAGGAAGGGGAAACCCAGCGGATGACAGTCCTGTCACCTTTGCTTCAATGGCCACATCTGCAAAGACATGCCAGGCAAATACAGCACAACCTAGAGCTGCCAGAGCAACAGCAGGGCTCGCTGCCTCCTCTAATGAACTCATGCACCATTTAACAAATACCGTTGAATGTCAGCTGGGTAACAGAAGCACCAGCACCACAGAGGACTCCGAGTGGGCAGGGGGCATTCTCTGACTCCATCACGCCTGGCGCTATGAACCTTAAATATTTTAGGATTTTTAGGCTCATTTCTATCTCTACAAGGTAGAGATAACACATCATTACACAAGACTGCTGTGAAGACCGAATGCATTTATACAAACTTCCCTAAAAGAGTCTCAACTAATATCAATTCTCTGTTTGCCTTCTCCACTTATCAAGATCAAAGCCCCTCCCATCTTATATTAAGAAGCATTTACACTAAAACCAAGACCATATAAGGTTCCCAGAAGGAAGAACGATGTTCTCCTTTCCTTTTTCTGTAGGATATTTACGGCAGAATAGCAGCATACCTACAAAACACAGTGTAAGTTGTGAGCATAAAATTCACGGAAGTCTCTCAAAGCAGCACACATATTTGACTTGGGTAAGGAAAGAATACATATAACCCTCCATGGCCAGGCCCTGACACCTTCTCTCTGCAACGTCAACAAGAACACCTGCCTTTGAATCAGAGATGGTTTTAGTATTTTAATAATGTGTCTGTCCCGAAAACGAGTGGAAACGCAGGATAAAGATCCGGATGATCTAAGTCAAAGGGACAGTCAAGTAAGCAAACACACTCTCAGAATTCGAGGTACCAGTGTCAGGCATGGCCGAGGCTGCTTGCTTCTTTGCCCGCCCCTGAGTCTAGGTCTTTTATTTCATTTTGTGGATCTCTTAAGCTAGGGGTTCATAGAGATGAACACCAGCAGCTCAGGCTACTCTCTGTCACTTCTCACGAAGCCTGCTTCTCTGACAAGAGCAGCCTGCACTTCAGCTGAACCCACATTCCTTCTTCCTTGGCTTCCTTCTCTTCTGATCATTTTCCTTCACCTATTTTCAGGAAGCGACTCAGCTCTGAGCACGCTTAATATGCTCAATACACAGAGTAATTCTCTTGGCAAGACTCTTACCAACAGCATGCTGAGCGACACTCTAGACTCCTCCAGCTTTGCCACAGTAACGTCCATGGGGCATTCCTTTATGAACAGCACCCATTCTCCTGATGTCTACAATATCACTCGCTCATCCTCTACAACAGCGAGTGTGGCTACTGGAAAGACTCCATGCTCCCTAAAAGCTCTAGAAAACATGCACCCGGTGTCTCCTGTCTTCTCTGTTTGTCTCTTAGCAAACTACTGGAGGATGGTAGTCTTGGCTAAAAGCTCTCTCCTCTTTCTGTTCCCTTGCAGAGCAAGTGCAGCAGGCCTCGCTCTGTGTGCTATATCATGTGGCACCTGACTAATAGAGGAACACCACTGCAAGATACAAGGCAAAGTACATTTTGTAAAAATATAACAGATTTGATAATTTCCACTGCCTAAAACTAAAATACCAATGGCTAATTTCCTGCCAAAGGGAGTCTTTAAACTTATTGATACTCACCTTCGCCATCTTTAAACTGTCTTTGAAGTCCTTGGGACATGTAGGGGGAAAAACAATCAAGCCTCAGAAGCTATGCACAGTTAACTGTCCTCTGGATAACACATCCCACCCAATGCTGGCACAGCAACCTCTGACTGCCACATGCACACACTATCACCTACACACACACACACACACACACACACACACACACACACACACACACAATCAGAAATGAAACTCCAAAAGATCGTGTTAGTCCATTAGTCCATTCCATTATAGTTTTTCAAGTATCCCAGCACAAAACCTGTACAGTCCATAATGTGACAACATCATGTGATAACACCACCCTTAAAGTGCTCATAGAGATGCCCACATAATCAGTCATTAGAAAATGTAATCCCACAGTGAGAACCACGTCACTCACACAAGAATGGCTCCACGAACACACTCATGTGTGAGAACACACACACACACACACACACAGAAGACAACAAGCACTTCCCTGAGTGTGAAGAAACTGTATCACATGTTTTGCCAATAGGCAATAAGAACACAATATATAGCTGTCACCATGGGAAATCCATGGCAGTACCTCAGAATTGAAAACAGCATGAGCCAGCAGTTACACTCCCAGAAATGTGGTTTGTAAGTATTTGTGCTCCATATACATGACCACAGAAGAACTATCTACAACAGGTAACACTGGAAACAACCAGAGAATGAGTAATCAACATGTGCTCCACGAAAGAACTCAACATGACCTCCCGATCTTGATGCACTAGGTCACCTGGGAAAGACCTTGCCTCACAGTCAAAGGGATGAAGGGGACAGAATGGTACAGCAAATAGTGAGGTCTACAGTGAGGGATGTGTGGCTACTGTTAGTCCTTGAAGGGGAAGAAGCACCATGCCCTTCCCTGGGACTCCAATCACCATGGCCTTTCCTCTAAGCACTCATTATGCTACATTCCCTAAGAGTGGAGATGGTTCTTTTCCAGTCCCTGTCAGCTTCCCCTGAGTTACCCATGATTTTAAGTAACCTAAATATGATAATGAATTTGATAAACAGGGCTGGTATAGTCTTTCTGTGGTCTGTTGGAACCTTCTGAATAAGTAAACATTTTATTTGCATATCTCCAGAAATGTTGTTAACATACTACCCAATGGGATATTATTCATCCATAAAAATTAATTAAAATATCAATATATACTCTACCATGGGCGAACCTTAAGAACTATGTTAAGTGAAAGAGTCACGCCCCTCTAAGTTGTATATCTTTGATTACATTTTTATGAAATATTCAAAGCAAGCAAATTTAAATGTACAAAGCTGAGAAGTGGTTGTCTGGGACTGAGGGGTCAAAAGAAGCCAAGGTTCTGTGTGGGTTTTTTTAGAGGTGACAGACATGTTTTCAAACTTCCCCCAGGAAATGACTGCCCCCCCCCCCTTTTTTAATATACTGGACACTGCAGATCTGTAGACTAGATACTACTGAACTGTAGGCTTTAAAATGACTTCATGTCAGGAATTCCTCTTGCGGTATGAAAATGTCAAAAAAATGAATAGGAATAATTGTGGAAAAACAAAAGGAAACAATCAATAAAACACTACTTAAGTTATCTGAAGAAATGCTGCAGCAGCAGCAGATGTGAAGGACCTGCCCGTGACAACAGGAGGACTCATCTCTATTCCAGCTGATGAAAGGCAAGGCATCCGGGAGCTCCGGAGTGATGAATCCTGCCTACATATATCTAGGTTCAAATTGAGCTATAGAGCTGAAAAAATGGAATATATCAACACTCTCCTCTGTCAGGGCATCACACCACCAGAAAACAGCTAAGAAGCAGAAAATTTTGGTACGATAATTAAGATCAGAATTCCACAAACTAATTAATATAATTTAAATTAAAAGAGAGTTATCATCGGTCTATCTTCCACTGTTTCCAGAATTAGCACAGACCTATAAGCTATCCACAGAAAAACCATGGTAATTAGAGAGAGAATTTCCCAATGAAAACCCCAGTCCGCAGCAGACAATAATTAGGGATGTTGTAATAACTCACTGACCCTTCAGGGTCCATACCTTCCTGGTGTCTATCCTCGGGGATTCCCAGAGTCACATCAGTGCTTCTCCCAGTTATCAATTTACTGCTGCCTTTGCAAACTGTCACATTTCCAAGTCATCAGGAAACAGAGCGGAAAGTTGCATGACATTAGACTGGCCTGCCAGGAACTTTCTATTTGGTTTTGCTTAAGCCACAGTCTGGCTACTCCTTAGCTGAGCAGTTGAACCATGTAAGCTCTAGCACCATGGACTATGGAATCTGGTCTTCAGAACCCTACAGACCTCATGGTGTCCCAGACTGTCCTCCCTTGATGGAATGGTGAAAGTGGCCAAAGCATGATTGTGGGAAGGCTTCTTTCATGAACTCTAGTATGAGCAGAGTGGTACTTCACCTGCCACTGTGGGTAACATATGCCAGGCAAGGCAAGTTCTGAATATATTCTGAGAGATCCACAGACCGCAGATGGGACAAATTAATAAAAAGGAATACTTTCTCCATTGGCTCAAAAGCACCAGGAGCAAAAATGTCCTCCAAAGGCTGAAGAGACGACACACCATGTGAGTGCTTGCTATTCTTCCAGAAAACCCTAGTTCTGCTTCCAGCCAGAGTGTAGCTCACAACCACCTGAACCTCCAGCTCCAGGGGACAGAAGTCCCTCTAATGACCTGTGCAGGTATCCTAACACACATGTGCACACTTACCAATCCTCATTACAATCACACACAAGAAAACTAAAACCAGTGCTTATGAGAAGACAAGCCATGCTAACATTAACATTCTTCACTGGTGTGTGTATTATACTTTAGCAGAGCTACAAGGCCCCAGGAGTTCCAGCCCTGAATATTTGACAACTTTACTGTATCCCAGGGCTCTTGTTTGTCTACTTGGTCACCTCTTGCTTGTCCCTTAGTTACTTCCACATCTGGCTAGGTGTCTAGGTGGTTTGAATTCCAGCACGCACAGAGTCTCCTTTGCTCTCTTTTCTATTCTGCTGGCTCTAGTCAACTTTGTTTTCATTTTCTTGCTAACACAACAGTGCCCTAACTAGTCCCCTTCCAACAAGCCTCTTGCCTCTGTCCTGTATTCTTTATCTAGTATCAGAAGATGTTTCCCTAGACATGGGCCAGAGAACAGTCCTTCTGCAGACACCACACAGTTTCCCAAAAGCAAGTTTCACACTCCCCCTTGTCTTGCATTCTCCTACATGTGTCCCAAAATACTGCATGTCTGCCTCACCCCAAGTACAAGCCCACACTCTGACCATCCATTCTTTGGCATTAAAGGCTCATCTCACCATTCTCTAGCCAGGTTCTACCCTTTCTAGAAGCCCACTAAGATAGTGTCTTCCTGCTGGATCTGCCTTCTTGCTGCCTGCCCAGGTGTCTCTGTGAGAGTGAATGCTATTTTCCCCTACTCTCCTGCCTAGGCTTGTCCTTGAGCTACATTTATTGTGTTCTAGAAGTATTAATTTGCCTGATTCCCTGCTGAGTAGAAAGACCCAAGGTCATCACAATACCTATATGCTGTTCACAAGAATTACCATCTGAAAGGAGACCCACGTGAGAATTTTCTTTTAGTATCGGAAGGTTTGTTTCTTCTTACTCATCAACAAAAGTCCAGAACTGACAACATTTCGCATTTGCTTCTGTGGTTTTTGTTTTCCTCCCTAGCTAAGAAACTAAAAATCAAATCTCTTCTTTCCTCTCGGGTCTTACCCTCTTCCAATTTCTTTCTTCTCCAATTTTTATTTTCTTGTATTTTTACTATTTTATGTTTCCATTAATTTACCTCAATTTCTGTGCAACAAGATGGGCTATAAATAAACAGGTGTATAAATAAAGAGTAGGTTGTGAGAAATGATTGACAACTTGAATCGAAAGCAAGATTCCTACTGGGAAAGAAGTGGAGAACATCGACCAAATTGGTTCCCGTTTCTATCAATAGCTAAAGATGATCTGAGACTCAAACAAGAAAGCGGTTTGCTCCCTGAAACTCTCTGTGTGCCGGAGAAGAGACAGAGACTTGACAGATCTGAAGCCTTAAGCTAAGGTGCAGACTCTAGTCTGATTAGTGGAGTCATCTTCAGAGCATCTTTTATCTTGATGCGCCCACTCCTATCACACCAGAGTTCTTGGTAGTTGTTCTTTGGGGCAGGAGGTGAAGAAAAACTGTGAAGAGCTCAGAAAAAAAAGCTCACGTCTTGAGGGCCCATCCTTGAGGGCAGATCCCTCCAGACTCCTTACACTCTGTACAGCTCAGAACCTTCAGTGAAACGAAGCCCAGTAGCAGGGCTCGGGATGAGAGGGACAGCAAGCAGCAAGCACTGTACTCTCACTCAGACTGAGCTTCCTATCATCATCCTGCAGCCAAGTCTGCTTGCTCGCTTCTGAACTGGGAGTGAAATGGGAATGGTTAAACCCTCCTCACCAGGTGACTGATAACTCAATAAAATGGCACGGACTTGGATTACAAAGTTATCATAGACAACATCATGACTTCCATTTCCACAAGACCGTATCAGGAAGAGAGGTTACAGCAGCAGAGACCACAGATTCTGATACCACACAGCCCAGGGCTTAAATTCGGACTCCGTCATTTCTAACTTTGCAACCACAAACACGATAGTAGGTATATGCCTCATAAAACCTTCAACCTGGTAAGGGTGCCATGAAGATTAAATGCCAGTTGGTTATGTTCATGAAATGTTCAAATGGTTAGTTTTGTAAACACACCATGCATTTAATATGAAGCTATTATTATGATAGCAGTGGAGAAACTCCACTTTGGTGTCTTCTTGAAGAATACACCTTTCAGCTGCCAGGGTTAAAGAAAGACTCAAATTCTAGCAAGATAAAACGCAAAAAAACTTTTTTAATCACTTCACTAGGTAAAACATTGGCAAGATAACTTCAGTCAGTTTTTTGAGCTCAGAAGTTTGGGGGTTTTGTCTGTTTTAAGGGGAGTATTAATGAAGACAGGTGGCCCTTCCCACATCCTGTTCACCTTGTTTGGAGGAGGCCACTTGCTAAAGCTTCAATGAAGCCCAAAAAAATGTTGTCACTTTTGCATGCACATTCATTGTAATCAATCAAGCTCTTTCTTCTCAGACGATTAGCAGCCAGCCATCATATTCCAGTTTTGAAATTCTAAAAATATTACCCACTGATTGACTACTTCTTTTGAAAAGCAGCAGAGAAGTTGTCCAATTTGTTACCAAGCACCAAAAAGCCTCTGTTGACACAGAAGGAAGCCTTTAATTACATGAGTCACTGTAGTTTTACGACTGAATAAATTGTTAATTAAATTGGAAAAACTGTCATCCAGATGATAAAGGCCATTCTGAAACTACAAATCAAAGCACCCCCAGCTTGTAGCTCTTTAGATTACAGCTCTAAGGACTGACTTCTGTGAGATTAAGTGTGAAACCCAACATGTTTTCCCTGGTCTCTACAAGTTGTGTTAGCCTGATTACAAGGGAAAAATAATTCTAGGGCATGTCTTTTTAATGTTTGGCTTGTTTGTTTGTTTGTTTTAATTTTAGGGGTCAGCATGAAAATCCATTCTGTAATATCTGCTAACATCTCATGCACAATGAAGGAGTTTTGGTTATAACAGACAGGTAGTACACTTAACTCTCCTATGTGCTTCTGTTCATTACCTTTCCTTTTTTTTCATTTTGTTTGTTAGATATCTTCTTTATTTACATTTTAAATATTATTCCCTTTCCTGGTTTCCCTTCTCAAAACCCCATATCTCCCCCACCCCCTGCTCAACAACCCACCCACTTCCATTATCCTGTCCTGACATTCCCCTACACTGGGGCATGGAGTCTTCACAGGACCAAGTGCCTCTCCTCCCATTGATGTCCCACAAGGCCATCCTCTGCTACATATACAGCTGGAGCCACGGGTCCCGCCATATGTACTCTTTGGTTGGTGGTTTAGTCCCTGGGAGCTCTGGGGGTACTGGTTGGTTCATATTGCTCCTCCTACAGTGCTGAAAACCCCTTCAGCTCCTTCGGTCTTTTCTCTGGTTCCTCCATTGGGGACCCTATGCTCAGTCCAATGATTGGCTATGAGCATCCACCTCTGTATTTGTCAGGCATTGGCAAAGCCTCTCAGGAGACAGCTATATCTGGCTCCTGTCAGCAAGCACTTGTTGGCATCCACAATAGCATGTGGGTTGAGTAACTGTATATGGGATGGATCATTATGTTTCATAGTTTACATTTCTGCAGCTTATTCCTGATTTCTTATTGTACAGATTTAGCCTTTAAGCACATTAAACACTGTACATACAGAGGTCCCTACCCAGAGACATATCAAGGCAGTGACACACCAGGCTCCCCACGACCGATCAACTGCTTTTCTTTGACTCTGATCACCATGCTAGCCTAATTCTAAAAGCTGAAGAACTATGTGGGAAGCCATCCCATGTTCTCCCTCACTGTGAGACACTGGGTGTGGCTGGTCAACCTACCACACCAGCAATCACCCATCCTTGTTAAAGCTCATGGAGAAATATGAAATAGAACAATGAAAAGGTTCGGGAATCAGACACGGCTTTATCCTTTCGGGGGTGTTAGCTGGAACACCCTTCTACAGCTGAGACAGTTACACACTATTGATTTAATCTGGAATTTAGCAGGCCACCAGCTGTCCTTTTAAAGTTCATATGCGTTAATTTCTGCATGCATTCAAATTCTGAGGAGCAACTTCAAAGGATCTTACTGAAGAAAGAACTCGCACCTGTCCTCTACCTACCCAGCGCTGCTATTCAGCCACTGAAGGACAACCAGGAAAAGCCAGTGGACCTTCTCTACTGGTATCCAGGTACTAGTCTTTCTTTCCCAGGCCTTTAGCCCCCAGGATACACAACTATGTACTAAAGGCATAGGAGTGTCACCCTGGAAGAAACCAAGGCTTGCTCTCTCCCCACCTCTGCAAAGACGAGGCGGGTAGGTGATAGAACGTGACCAATATCATAGACTCTGCTGAGGAAATGTAAAATTCTGAGAGATTCTGGGTGTTTTTCAACCACTGTCACAATTACAGTGTAGTGCCAATATGGGCACAGGTAAGCCAGGATGCTAAGGTTCGGAGTCAATGGAATCTAAGGGTCGCTTTGGGTTCATCACAGTGTGAAGTGGAGGCTCAGTGAACCAAAGGGTACATGACAAATCTGAGGCCAGAACTTAACCAACATAGAGACTCAAACTGGCCTGTCTGAATGTGAAAGGCAAGAGACAGACCTTCCTCAACTGATTCTAATAAGAGAGAACCTGAAACCATTTGTCAAAATGAACCCTCTGGGCGTCCTACAGAACACCCTTAAGTAGTCTTGGAACTTAAGTAATTGGCCATCAATCATTTCTTTATTGCTTGATGGTGATGTTAAATAGGGACACTCAGAAGAGTCTTGGTCTTCGAGGAGACTGCAAATTTCTAAGTTCTGACAACTTTTTTCCAGTAACTTTAAAAGTATGAATCAGTGAACCTCTCAAAAAACTTGGAAAGGGGGAAAAAAACCAATACTGCTAAATCAATGTATAATTTAAGATTTTCTGTCTGCATTAATTCATTACTTAAAACAACAACAGGGTGGTGGTGGCGCACGCCTTTAATCCTAGCACTTGGGAGGCAGAGGCAGGCGGATTTCTGAGTTCGAGGCCAGCCTGGTCTACAAAGTGAATTCCAGGACAGCCAGGGCTACACAGAGAAACCCTGTCTCGAAAAACCAAGAAAAAAAAAAACAACAAAAAGAAAACTGTTGTTGAGATTGCCAGATTACTTCCTGAAACCAATTTCAGTAAGAAGGTCTTACAGAATAAGATCCTGATATGAGAACTGAATAGCCCCTGGTGTAACCAAATAAGGGCACCTCATCAATTAGCCAAGGAAAATCTTTTCCTAAAACCTTTAATAGTAGAGAAGGAAGAAAATCAAACTTGGCAAAGACAGTTGTGAAGAATGAGAAAGCCATAGACAAAAATTCTGAACATTTCTGAGCATTTTTAAGGCAGATGGTAATCAAGAGTTAATGGAACTAAGTTAGAAAACATGGAGAAAAGAAGATACTATGGTAAGATGTAAAAGGGATGAAGAGCTCCAGGTTCAGAATGGATGCCGTCTGCCTGTGTGTGTGTGTGTGTGTGTGTGTGTGTGTGTGTGTGGCGGGGCTTATGTCTAAAATAACTACAGAGGACATCCCTGTCCTCTGGCAAGAGTTATCCTGTTTGTCACAGGGATTCTCAAGTCTGCTTCCTGATCTCACAGCATCAGCACCAACTGAGAACTTGCTAGAGATGCAAAGCATGGAGAGTCATCCCAGACTCAGCTCAGGAAGCTCTTTGGATGCCCAATTCTTTATATTAATTTTAATTATGTGTACGTGGAGGGGGTATACAGACAGGCATACAACTATGGGTGTCTGCAGAAGCCGTATGCATTGGATTCCCAAGAGGCTGGAGTTACCAGCATTTGTGAGCCACCTGATATGGATGCTGACAGCTGAGCTTAGGTCCTCTACACAAGAGGCGCACACACTTTTAAACTCTGAGCCAATGAATTTTTTTGTTAATTGAGTTGAAATAGGTCTATCCAGGACATCAAGATTTTAACTCTTCCCAAGTGATTATTTTCACGTGTAATGATTAGAAAATTTTTATGAATTTCAAATATACTCTTCAATTAACTAAAGGGTAAGTATTTCAGAGACTTTTAGTGGTTTCTTGAAAAAGTCTGTATTTAATCTAACATCTCACTGGGACACTCAAAGCAGTTAAGAATCTGCTGCTATATTTAGGACAAGAGTTCGTAACTAGGGTCTCTTCCTTTAAGTGATTCTGCTTTGCAAAATTACACCACTCTCATGCCACATCTTGGATGTGGTGGAAAGGGACAGGCCACTGCAGTGCACCTGAGTAAGCCCTTCTGCATGGCTCCCTGTGGGGTGGCCAGGCCTCCTCTTGGCTAATAACAAGAAGGTGCTTCATTTCCTTCTCAAACATGGTTCTTTTTACCCCAGAGGATAAGTAAAAGGTTTGGGGAGCCTAAATCTCACTGTGACAGAGTAATTCCTATGGCCAGCAACCTTTGCAAGTATCTGCGTTTTTAAAAATGATCAAGTCGGAATATGCAAAACAAATGAGAATTAAGGGCAAGTCAACCAAACAGACATTAACCAAACCTACTCATTCGAAGAGTCTGAGACACCTGTGGGTTGACCTGTGCATACACAGGACAGCCTTCTGTTGCTAAGAACAGATTGTACCTAGGGAACATGGAAATTTCTTGTCTGTTTTTACTCTGCTTAGAAAATCGGTAGCAATTAAAAGAAAGAAAAAAACTTTCCTTTGCAGTTTCACCTCGAGTTCTTCCCTTCCACAGTTCTGAAGATTTCCACAGTGATTCTAAGCAGTTTGAGTCAGCCCAGGTGTTCCCAAGTCCCAGGTTGCAACATTTGGTTAATTAACACCATGCTGCAAACACTCAAAATCACTTCAGCTGCTGTAGAACAAAACAAAACTCCCCCAAACAAAAACTGTGGGGAAATATAAACAAATGGCAGTATTCTGAGGAAAACAATGTATGATTGTGGTGACAATAAGAGCAAGGAGGGCTTCCTTGAGTTAATGCTGTGCTCCTTTAAAACATTATTTTCTAAAAGGAATTACACTGAGTTGGAGCAAAGACTTGAATGTACGTGTATTTATACAGAACGCAACTATGTGCCAGAATGCCAAATCATTAGCTTGAAAGAAGAAAAGTACAGGGCAAAAGCACTGGGAACCCCAAGAGCGGCAATTCGGGAATATTAAAAGAAATGGCCATTCTTCTATTGAGAATAGCAAATGGCGTCCCCCTCCCCCGACTCCTGCTGCAGAGCCACAATGCTATCAGCCACCACTCTAAGTTCTCAGGCTTGCCAGCCCCCACCCCTTCCCACAACCCCACTCAAGGTCTCAATTTAACTCTGCATTTTAATCCTTTTAAACACCCATTTGTTCCTTTCTTTCCAATCACTTTCAGTAAAACTTCACCTCTCTGGAAAGGGGCCAGAGGCAGTTCTGTCAAATTTAATGTTTTAAAAGGCATGAACTGTAGAATGTTGGGAAAGAAACCTGGTTTTAGTGCTGCAGCGGGAGAACAGGTTAGACACACAGGGCTCTTGGGGTACTTTCATTTGCAAGTTCGGGTGGGGGGTAGTGTAAGGAGCAGTTCTGGTTTGAGGCTTGGTTTCCTTGATAGCATTCAGATATGGCTGGTCTGAACTAACCCACAGACCCAATGCTCCATGCAGTAAGAGCTGGAGAGGGGTTTTTAAAACCTCATTCTTTGCCATGCTCATGGATTGGCAGGATTAATATAGTAAAAATGAGCATCTTACCAAAAGTAATACACAGATTCAATGCAATCCCCATCAAAATCCCAACTCAATTCTTCATAGAGTTAAAAAGAGCAATTCAAAAATTCATCTGGAATAACAGAAAACCCAGAATAGCTAAAACTATTCTCAAGAGTAAAAGAACCTCTGGGGGAATCAGTATCCCGGACCTCAAGCTGTACTACAGAGCAATAGTGTTAAAAACCGCATGGTATTGGTACAGTGACAGGCATGTAGATCAATGGAACAGAATTGAAGACCCAGAAATGAATCCACACTCCTATGGTCACTTGATCTTTGACAAAGGAGCTAAAACCATCCAGTGGAAAAAAGATAGCCTTTTCAACAAATGGTGCTGGCTCAACTGGAGGTCAACATGCAGAAGAATGCAAATTGACCCATTCTTATCTCCTTGCACTAAGCTCAATTCCAAGTGGATCAAGGACCTCCACATAAAACCAGACACACTGAAACTAATAGAAAGGAAGCTAGGGAAGAACCTTGAACATATGGGCACAGGGGAGAATTTCCTGAACAGAACTCCAATAGCTTATGCTCTAAGATCAAGAATTGACAAATGGGACCTCATTAAATTACAAAGTTTTTGCAAGGCAAAAGACACTGTCAAAAAGACAAAGCAGCAACCAACTAACTGGGAAATGATCTTTACCAACCTTACATCCGACAGAGGGCTAATATCCAATATATACAAAGAACTCAAGAAGTTAAACTCCAGAGAGGCAAGTAACCCTATTAAAAAATGGGGTACAGAGCTAAACAAAGAGTTCTCACCCGAAGAATATCTAATGGCTGAGAAGCACCTAAAGAGATGTTCATCATCCTTAGTCATTAGGGAAATGCAAATCAAAACAACCCTGAGATTCCATCTCACACCAGTCAGAATGGCTAAGATCAAAAACACAGGAGACAGCAGTTGTTGGCGAGGATGTGGAGAAAGAGGAACACTCCTCCACTGCTGGTGGAATTACAAGCTGGTACAACCACTCTGGAAAGCTGTCTGGCGGTTCCTCAGAAAACTGGGCATGACACTCCCAGAGGATCTGGCTATACCACTCCTGGGCATATACCCAGGGGCTTTACCTGCATGCAATAAGGACACATGCTCCACTATGTTCATAGCAGCCTTATTTATAATAGCCAGAAGCTGGAAAGAACCCAGATGCCCCTCAATGGAGGAATGGATTCAGAAGATGTGGTATATTTACACAATGGAATACTACTCTGCAATTAAAAACAATGAACTCACGAAATTCCTAGGCAAATGGTCAGAACTGGAAAATATCATCCTTAGTGAGGTAACCCAATCACAAAAGAACACACATGGTATGCAGTCACTGATAAGGGGATATTAACCCAGAATCTCGGAATACCCTGGACACAATTCGCATATCAACAGATTTCCAAGAAGATGGAAGGAGAGACCCCTGGTCCTGGAAAGACTGGGTGTAGGGGAATGCCAGGACAGAGAAGCGAGAGGGGGTTGAATGGGGAAAAGAGGGAGGGAAGGGGGCTTATGGGACTTTCAGGGAGGGAGGAAACGGGAAAGGGGAAGTGATTTTGAATGTAAATAAAAAAAACTTAGAAAATAAAATAAAATTAAAAACAAAAACAAAAAAAAACCTCATTCTTAAGTAAAAACTCTGCACCATACAATGCCTCACTCAGTGTGAGGTGGGTGGGAATGAAGGTTGTGTTTTTGACAGCTAGTTTGTCTATATGACTCAACTTTTTCCCAAGAGAGCCTTCTAAAATTCCGAGCATTTTTTAACTTGGAAATGGAGCCTGAAAAAAACAGCCTGAAGCCCTGGTTTTCGGCCATGTTTGCCCTAGTGGGAACTGACACAGGTGTTGTTTAGGATAACGGGACCAAGTCACATAAAAGGGAGAACAGTCTCATTTATAGAGACAAGAAGGAGATGAAGTTCACCCGTACTTCTGGAAAACCCAAGTATAGCTCCCAAGTCCAGCAGTTGCTAGCAAGCCCCTAGGAATCTTCCTGTTTCCGTCTCCATAGTCTAAGATTAGCTTGTGATAACACCATCAAAAGTATCAGTACCTTCCCAGGCAGGAAAAAGTCTACATGCTACACGTGTAAGAGCAGAGTAGCCTGCCCGGAGCAGAGGTGACCACTGAATTGTCACTACCTAGGGCAATGGCCACATGACCCCAAACTACCTCAGGGGGCTCCAGCTCTAAATAGGTCCTCAGGATTCTTGACTCAGTTCTGTGTTTACAAGTGAGTGATATTCTTGATGGGATTTTTGGTTTGTTTATTTTGTTTTGTGGGTATTACTTTGGGGGGGAGGAGTTCATTATTTCCATTTACATCCTTAAAATAAAGCCTACTATTTAAGGGAGCTCTGGATCATACACAGCCAGGGCTTTGCGCTGCTCACATAGCTGGAAAGCTGCAGAAAGATAAATGTTTTAAATAAATTTGATAAATTTAGATAAATTTGTTCTACAAAATTTTATTTTTCTTTTATACATATTGTAGAAGAACTTAGGGGGAAAATAAGATCTAGCCCCAACAGCCAAGGTCTGGAAAGAATCAGACAATATGCTTAAGGTGAAATTAAATATAGCCCGAGAATCACAAGCAGAGACATTTTAAGTCCCTAGTACAGCAAACACTAATGCTCCAGCCCTGTGCCTCAGCTTTGGAGAAGTCATGGAAAAATGAAGATGTGCCAAAAGACAGAGGACTGGCAAACGTCACTCAACTGTTCACATGAAGGAGCTGATTCTAAAAGCTGGACAGAGGTCACCTTGGGGAATCTTGGGGGAAATCATAAGTAGTTTATTAGGCTGTTCCTGAGTAGCCAGGAATAGAAAATGTAATCACCAGGCAGCAGGAAATTATACTCAGAATTGGCCAGATCAGCTTAAGCGCATGTCTCCCTTTGATCATAGCACTGTAGCAAAATATAGACATTAACAACACACTTTCCTGGTTCTCTTACACTATTCTTGCCCACTATGAAGGAGGGGCTAGATCTCTTTATAATTCATATTCTTGGATGCAAATAAATAACTATGTAAAAGGCTAGAGATATGTGGTTTCAGTGATAGCAGAGGAAAGTATCTTTTTCATCAGCAGGAAAAAAGCTCAGGTCTGGATAGGCTAGTGAGATAAGTTGCTTTTAATGTGCATGTGGTTTTAGAGTGACATCTACATGATGAGCCCTTTCTACTCTAGGCCACACCTAGATTTCCCTCACTTCTAGTAATGCATTGAAGGGCCATGCATTTGATGCGCTATATAGAGTTCAGGTTTAGCTGGTCGGTACAACATACAGGGAACAGATGAAGGGGCTGTGTCCTTTTACCTGGCAAACAGACTGAGCAATGGGAAAATTCCTCTTGAAATAAACAGAAGGTGATCATATGCAAAACAAAAAAAATGCATTATTTCATCTAGGTATCTCCATGAGACAAAATTAGAGATGAAAGCTACACAAGATATTTTAGCTCACTGTGAAAAGAGACTAGGTCTTGGCAGGTGTCCAAAGTCCCAACTACCACTAATGGGAAAATTACAGGAGAGTGTAGGCTTTAACACAAGACGTTGAGTTGGGTATTCCTTTGAGGTCCTTTTAAATCTTAAGAGTCTAGGCTTTTTATATTATGCTTATTTTATACTCCAGACCTAGTCTCGTCATTTCAGTTGTCTCAAAGCCCTGTTATTGCTTCCAATTAAAAACAAATTTTAAATCTACACCTTTCATCTACCATTTTAAAGAGCCTTCCAGCTTGATTATTTGCTTATCGTTTCATTTCAGAGATATTTGTGGACTATGCCCGGGACAAACTGGGCACCATACTGTGACCTAGAAACATAGAAGTGACTCTGCTATCCATGGACTCTGCTATCAGGGATCTAATCAGATCTAGAAAGAGAAATTTTAATAGTGACGATACCACAGAAAGAGACAGTGGACCTGGTATGCCACTTGATGTGACTCTCACAAAAAGCTTGAAGGCACACTTGAAGCCATGTGTTCCAATGAGGACAGGCCAGCACTCCTCACCTTTCTATGTAACCATTAGTTAGTTGTGTGGAGAAGTCACTCTGGACAACATAGACAAGGCCAGTGAACTTCGGTGAGATGAACCCTTTGGGAGAAGAAAAATGCTCTTTTCTTCACCATCTCCTTTGTCTAGAAGAGACTTCCAAGCTCTGCCTAAGGAGACAGCTGTGCAGGATACGGTTTCTGGTCTTTCTAGCATTCCTCAGAGAAAGGTGGATCCAGATGCTGAGTACATTGCCCTCTCTACAATCCAGCTAAGGCAGGACTAGTTACATAGTACATCCCTAACCTGCCTCAGCCAGTGTCTTCCTAGTAAGCCCAAAGAGGTCTTGTTCTCAGGGCCCAACTTCTCTAAGAATCTCTTGGTGATGTGTGGATATAACTCAAATCCACAGTGACGGAATGGGCCTCACAGTGTTCCCCAAAGGGAACCATGGTCAACGAGAGCCAAATTAAAGCACTGCCCTGCCCACTCACTACAATTTTGAGTGTTCATGCTAAATTCATCTAATTCCTAAACAAGAGGAAGAATAATATCAGAAACCAAGCCCCACTGTGACCCTCTAGCAAACGTCATGATGGGAAAGCTAGAGTTAAACATAATTCACAGTGAAGTCAACCATGGAGAGCACACAGAGTTTTTTCAGTTTACAATGATGTTCGTGAAGATTAAGAGAAGAAAACATATTTAATAGAATATGTACAGCTATGTATCTCGCTGTGAGCTGGCTCATGCACTGAAAACTTAACACCCTGCTGATCTATTTGAACAACCCACCTTATATGCTGATATTATATGGGGCCACTACACATTCATGTCATGGCTCAGTATGTATATAATATAACTTATTCTCTAAATAGAGAAAAAGTTAGCATGCACAGTCAGAAACAGCTTGCTTCTCCACATTATGGTAGTTAACTGTGTGCTTATTTTTAAATTGCACTAAATTGCTCTGGAGGCAATGACCTGATGAGGAGAAAACACAGAAGTATCTTAAGCATCTTTTAAGACCACGGTCTGAGTTCCTTTAGAGACTGAAGATTCTTCAATAATGTCATTCCTCTAAATTGCTATCTTTCTAGCCACCCACTGAGAAGCCTAGCCCTTGCTTGCCTGTGCACCCTTAAAAATCTCTGCACAGACATTTCACTACCTACCTTCCTGTTACTTCTAACATCTTACCCTTTGCTACATATGGGAAATGCACAGTTCCTAGCAATCATCTTGGGATGGTGGTGGGATCACTGTACACTTTCACTTCGAAATGGCCACCGAGATGGAGTAAGATAGGACTCAATGTCCCTTTCAGTTTTAAATTAGTCAGTAGGTTAAAATACGCAGCACTGGACATTCACTCACACATTCAGATCACAGGATGGAAGTCTAGCAAGATAAGGGTTCACATGAGCACTGTGGAGGTCTCAGCAAACATGCATACAAGCAAATCATTTCAAAAATAAACATATTTCTAACTCAAACCACCACCAACTACCAGATCATTAAACTCGGTTCCCTTTTGACAGGAAGTACCCAGAACTCCAAGATGTAGAGATTCCCCTGAAGTGTGGCTGCTTGCCAAAATATCCACACAGTAAATAACCCACCAGCCACTGTCCTGGCCACCTAGGTACCATCCCCACTCACTCCCTACACCATGACTACTAAGGAACAAAAGACTAGTACACTAGGTCCATCAATCTGGGTCCACTCTGACTTCAGTACCTGTGCTCATCAGGCTCTTAAAGGCTATGACAGACATCACCAAAGGTCACAGCCCGGGAATTCTGGCACAATGCGCCATGTTCACCCTGTCCACAGTGATTCTTTCTGTCTTTCTCTTTAACATATCTAGTCCCACCTCCAGCATGCTTATGTCCATATATGAATGGGCTTCCTGCATAGGAATCCTCTAAGGATTGTCTCTTATTATGTATCTCTCCACAAGACAAGTTGTGTTGTTAAGGGTCTGCACGTTTTACATACTTGTCTTGTGGGGTCTGAATTCTTGGCATTCCCTTCGCTCCATCTTAAAATACCAGAGACCACTGAAAATCACCTCCTCCACTGCTACCAGTCTGGGTACCTGCACTACTGCTCTCAGAGCTTGGATTCATGTAAGAAGACATTAAAAAGTATAAGCTTTCACACTTGCATGAGACATGCAAAACCTGCAGCCAGGGCCTGTGTACTACAAGGGAATGCAAGCAAAGTTTGACAAACTATAGAGATTTATTACTTCCAGGTGAAGAACTATACACTGCTGTTAAGGGAAGGCGCTTAGGCAAGTAACTACTATAGAGGTGCATGTATCAAGGCACTTCTTAAAAGCATCCAATGGCCATCTCCTGTGGCACGGAAAGCTCTCCTCCTCCTCCTCCTCCTCCTCAAGTTCTTCACCTTCCACCTTCCAGAAACTGTGGCCCTTCAACACAGTTCCTCATGCGCTAGTGACTCCGAACAAAGAATTCTTGTGTTGCTACTTCACAACTGTAATTTTGCTACTGTTCGGAATCATAATGTAATTATCATATATGCAAGATATTTGACCTGCCGAAAAGGTTGCGATCTACAGATTGAGAACCACAGTCTTGTCCCTAAACAAACTTGGTCCGAATAAAACTTGGTGATGGGATCCAAACAGAAGGGACCAGCTTCTCTTGTCTCACTTGGGTACTTATCAGTAAATTTAAACATCCCATGAAAAAGCCATAGAAATATTCATTTCTAATGTGGAGTGTGATAGCTGAAGATTAAGGGAAAGGAGAAAGAAGGGAAAAGAGGAGAGGGCTTACTACTTACAAGTTGTGGAACATTCTGAACCATTGGAAATTGTCAGTCTCAGTATTTTCCAAATCTGGTAGAGTACTTAATTTATCAATCTAAATATATGAAAACATACCCCTCCCCAAACAGACTTGAGCATGCTTCTCCTTCTAATTAGTGTACAGTTCAAAGGAGTTGAAAGCAGCAACACGGAAGCAGAACTAACACTCTCTTACATGCCCAGAGAAATGATACCCAACACACCAAAAGCAGACTGCTTCCGAGCTATTCTTTGAAAGACTAGAGTGCACAATGTTACCAATTTCTCTCATCCTAAGAAAAGCAGTTAGGTGTCTCATGGAAGTCATCTAAGAAATGTCGCATAACTGCAGTAGGTAAGACTATAACATTTGGTCAAAAGTAGTCATTTTCACTTGGATTTATTGTGGGAATGAATTTTATAAAGTGTGTGTGAGAGGGGGTGGGAGTAACATCCTAGGACCACAAGAAAGAAGTAGGTGAGGTCAGGACTAAAACCAGATCCTATTTCTGACAACTGTCCCTCTCCTGGCTCTGGGCTGCTTTCATCCACAATCTCTCTGCCATGTAAACACCCTCATTCTTGCTGAGGTACCTGGCTAATGATCTTGACAAAGCTCATCACCCTCCCACACCTGTTCCCACCCTGCTGCCTCCCTCTTCCACCAAGACACCAGGCAAAGGAAATAAGCTCCCAAGTGAGAAGTCTGCTTGTCTCTAGAAAGTTGAATTACTACACAAAAGAAGAGACCATATCTGTCTCAAAGCTCATGTGTAGGTGGAGGAGATTCATGTATAAAATGCATCCCATTGGAGCTAGAAAATATCATCCTGCGTGAGGTAACCCAATCACAAAAGAACACACATGGTATGCACTCGCTGATAAGTGGATATTATCCCAAAAGCTCAGAATACCCAAGATACAACTCACAGACCACATGAAGCTCAAGAAGAAAGAAGACCAAAGTGTGGATACTTTGATCCTCATTGGATCAAAACACCCAAGGCTCACAACCAACCAATAGAATGAGCATAGAGTCCACAATGAAGCAGCCAGAGAAAGGACCCAAGGAACTGAAGAGGTTTGCAGTCCTACAGGAAGAATAATAATATGTACCAACCAGTGCCCCCAGAGCTCCCAGGGACTAAGCCACCAACCTAAGAGTACACATGGAGGGACCCATGGCTCAGCTACATATATAGCAGAAGATGAGCATTTCAAACATCAACGAGAGGAGAGGCCATTGGTCCTGTGAAGGCTCCATTCCCCAGAATAGGAGAATGCAAGTCAGGAAATTGGGGGGAGGGATGAGTACGGAGAGGAGGGATGGGATAGGGGTTTTTTGGAAGGGTAATGTGGAAAGGGGATACCATTTGAAATGTAAATAAAGCAAATATCTAATAAAAATAAAATGCATCCCATTTATTTATAACTAACTGAATTGAGTCCCCCTTTCAAAAGATGTGGATCTATGTAAGTGACACTTGAAGTACTTCCTCATGGACCCTGAAATAAAGGACCAAATCAGACCTCATAAAACTATGGACAATGTTTGTCAGCATGGAACATTGTCTGTCATTATCTTCGTTACTTTTGTATGGCTATTATAAGACATCCTGACCAACGCAACTTTTTAAGAGTTTATTGGGGGTTTACAGTCTCAGATAGTTACACTCCACGACCATCATGGCGGGGAGCGTGGCACCAGGCAGGCAGGCATGGCACTGGGTCAGTCGCTGAGAACTTACATCCTGAGACTCCACAGCGAAGCAGAGAGAGTTAACTGGGGATCTCGATGGAACAGACTTGTTGAAACCTCGAACCTGCCACTGGTGATACACCTCCTGCAACAAGGCCACACTTCCCGATCCTTCCAAACATTTCCATCAACTAGAGACCAAGTGTTGAAGTGATATGAGCCTGGGGGTGGGGTAGGGGGTGTACATTCTCATTCGAACTCCCACAAATGCATACTTGGGTTTAACATTTTGTTGGTAGTAAAATAAATATATAGCACTTGCCATCTTAATGAGAGAAATACATTTTAATTAAAATCCTAAATGTATTCATAATTCCTTATAACCTCAACTCTCTGCTTCCCTTATGTTTTTATTGCCCTGAAAGAAAACCCCAGAGCCATAGTCCAGTCCCTTTCCCCACTCAACCTCTTGTCACCGTCTGATGTGTTTTCTGTCCACGTGGGTCTGGGTGTCCTGGAAATATCACTGAAGTCAAATGATGTGTCCTTTTGTATCTAACGTCTTTTCTGAGAGTGACTTGGTGGTTAAACTACATTGCAGCACGCACTGGAACGTCTCACCATTTCATAACTGAGTAACAGTTCGTTGTGTGGATATGCCGCTATGTTTAGCCATTCAACTATCACTGATATGTTTAGCCATTCACCTATCAAGGGACATCTAAGCTATTTCCATTTTGGAGGAACTCTCGTGCATCGTACCACTTTATGTATTCACATTTCACTTTCTGTTTGAACACTAGATTTTAATTGTTTTATGCATATAACTGAAGGGAAGAATTGTGGGTTACATGCATTTTATATTTAACTTAGTGAGAAACTGCCAAAGTATATTCTACAGCTGCAGCTACATCTTACAACTACTTTTGTGTTGTTACTGTTGTGTGCTTTGCTTTGTTTCATTTGGTTGTAACAAGGTCCATATAGCTAAGGCTGGTCATGAACTCACTATGTAGCCAAGGCTGACCCTGCACCCCTGACCCTCGTGTCTCCTCTTCCCAAGTGCTGGGATTACCATGACACACTCCTGGCTTCATGTTAACTTACTACCTAGCATTAACAGCATGAGGGCCAGTGTAGGATCAAGCAATGGCTGCTCTAGATCATGTGCACTAGGAACATTTTCTCAGAAACTTAGGTCACCCATGCTAAGAGCTGGACCAGCTGACCAGCACCACTCCTCTGCCCTCATTGTGACTTAACTCTTTTTACAACACATCAGAGTCTCCAAAATTACTTCTGTGCACCAAGGAGATGGTTTCATGGTTAAAGCATTTGCTAGACAAGCCTGAGACCACAAAAATACATAAGGTAGACAGAAGACCAAACTGCACAAAGTTAGCCCACAACCTCGCCACATGTGCTGTGGAGTACAAACATCCATGCATCCGATGATAATACAAATTTTAAAATTAATTCCGAATTATTTACTTGTCTATTTGTCTACTTCCCTCCCCTCCCCTAGGACAGAAGTCCTCTGATAACTTCCAAGAGCACCCACAAATCTGTCTTTACTGGAAATATCCTGTTATGCCATAGAAAGCACAAAAGAGTGGGCCAGAAGAGTTCACTCCTAATTCCTTTTCTTTTCTCATAAAGGAAAATATGGATGGTAACCAACTCTAAAGGCCAAAGAGGAAAACAGAACATGGCCCAACATCCACTGAATGAATTAATGATCTCGTAGACCATATGCTTAGATTTCAATGTGCATTTCAAGCTTTGTCTTTCCATGGCCATACAGACCATCACACACAGACTGGTTTGTTTTTGTTCCTGAAGTAAAGATAAAGGAGGGTTACTAAAGGTCTTTAGGTAAGTTTGCTGCAGGCTTTGATGCTATTTTCTTCTGTTTTGTTCATCAAATAAAAGCCTCCAAGTACATTCTCTAAGGTCAATGCAAAAGTCAAGTTTCTCCAGAAGATCCTTCAAGAGCACACTTTACCCTCCAGTCTCTCTAAAAATAATCAGACTCTTACTATTTGCATGAGCAAAAGGAACAAAGAGAAAACACAGTTGAACTCAAGCCATCAGAAGGTCTGCTGCCATGAAAGAAGAAGATACTTTGGATGACAAGGACGCAAGCAGCTTGCTCGGTCCCAAGGTTTCCTGGTAGCCAACCAGGAAGCACTATGTGCTAGCACATCAGCTCAACAAGAGCAGAGACCCTGTCCTCCAAGATCACTGCTGAAGACCAGCAGATCAGAGGCTGCAAACAGTACATTCCATACATTTTTGTGACTTCAGAGGATCCCCTGGGTTCTAAGTTTTCAAAGACACAGAGTATAGTGGCTATTCCTGGTGGTCAACTTGACTCTATCTGGAGTGAACTCCAATCCAGAATTAGAAGGCTCACCTGTGATCCTAAACTAGAGGCTGAGAGGATTACTTCAGGTGTCATTACTCAGGCACTGTACTGGCTAGTTTTGTGTCAACTTGACACAAGCTGGAGTTATCGCAGAGAAAGGAGCTTTAGGTGAAGAAATGCCTCCATGAGATCTAACTGTAAGGCATTTTCTCAATTAGTGACCAAGGAGGGAGGGCCAATTGTGGGTTGTGTCATCCCTGGGCTAGTAGTCTTGGGTTCTTTAAGAGAGCAACCTGAGCAAGCCAATAAGAAACATCCCTCCATGGTCTCTGCATCAGGTCCTACTTCCTGACCTGCTTGAGTTCCAGTTCTGTCTTCCTTTGGTGAAGAACAGCAATGTGGGAAGTGTAAACTAAATAAACCCTTTCCTCCCCAACTTGCTTCTTGGTCATGATGTTTTGTGCAGGAATAGAAACCCTGACTAAGACACAGAGCGAATGAACATATCCCAAGTGATAAGAAAATGACCTGGCCGGGCAGTGGTGGCACATGCCTTTAATCCCAGCACTTGGGAGAGAGAGTCAAGCGGATTTCTGAGTTTAAGGCCAGCCTGGTCTACAGAGTGAGTTCCAGGACGGCCAGGGATACACAGAAAACCCCTTTCTCAAACAAACAAACAAAAAAAAAACCCCAAAACACCAAAAAAAAAAAAAAGAAAAGAAAAGAAAAAAATGACCTGAATAGAAATGTTGACAATAAATCTCTTGGTGTGTCAGGTATGTATGTGCTCTGAAATAAAGTCAGGGCTGATGCATTCTGCACCTACAGATGAAGCCTGCTATATCTGTGGAGAGAGGAGGCAAAAATATACTTCACTTTATAGACTTGGTCACAAAGCTACTGCTTACCTACAGATTTTTCTTACTGAACTCTGAATTTTTTCCCCTTAACTAAAAGAAAGAAGAAAAGAAGGGAAAAGGAAGGGAAGAAGACAAAGGGAGAGGAAAGCAGGGACATTATAGAAACAAAAACGAAGACATTACTTTCGGGGAGGGAGGAAACGGGAAAGTGGAAATTATTTGGAATGTAAATAAAAAAACTTAGAAAATAATAAAAAAAAGATTTTTTTCATATTTTTTGTTGTTTTAGGTTTGTGTTTGTGACTGATATAATTGGAAAAAGAGTTTTCTACATCTTGCTAATTGTTCCATGATAAGCTTTCAATATTTACAAGATTATACTCTGTAAAATCAAAATACTGGTGGAAAAAAATAATTTTTTTCCCCACAGAGACTTTTCTGCAGGAGCCACAAATGATTCTTTCTGGAGCTTCTCAAGGATCTGCCAAGTTTTGATATCTAAGGCTGACTTAATGTTTTTATTGCTCTGAAGTGACACAAAGAAGACCACAATAACTCTTATAAAGGAAATTATTTAATTGGAGCTGGCTTATAATTCAGAGGTTTGTCCATTATCATCATGGCAAGAAGCATGGAAGTATGCAGGTAGACATGGTGCTGGAGAGGAGCGAGAGATCTACATCTCTGTCTTCAAGCAGTCGGAAGAAAGGCGGGAGAGGAGGACAGACAGAGACAGACAGACAGACACAGACAGACGGACAGACACACACACACAGGGCCTGGTTTGAGCACTTGAAACTTCAAGGTCCACCTCCAGTGACATACTTCCTACCAAAAAAGGCAACACCTCCTAATTATGCCTCTCCCTATGAACCTATGGGGGCCATTTTCATTCAAACCACTGTGAGGGCTTTAAATAATACTTATTACGATAATTATTTTTCAAAAATTTTCTACTCTTCTCTTCCTATTCCGGAACTAGAGAAGGCAATGCAGGGATGCTCCTCTCACCCTTCCACTACTGTGCAGCTTGGACCAAGAATGGAAAAGGCAGCTGGAACTCCCTGCTTTTAGTGTATGGAATCATAATCCCTGGCATCAACAGACTTGCCAAGAGTCTTTGCTTTCTCTTTCCTGGGCTATTCTAAGACCTGAATGCAGCTATAGATGTTAAGTGTGACTAAGCAGTCTGGCCTCATATTCTGTCTACAGTTTGGACACAATTAAATCAAGGGTGCCTCTGCACGTCCTCCTTCCCAGTGCTGTTCAGAGAAATGCCCAAGCTTTATCATTCTAGTCTTTCATTGAGCACTTTCCATATAAGTTCAGGGACCAACAAGGAACTCTCAAAGGTGATGAAAACAGAGGAGCTGCCTCTTAAGTATTTACCCTCCTGAGACACATGGAAGTTGAAACAGTAACATTCCACTATGGGGGACATAGGCTAGTGAACTTCCTAAGAAATCTCATGGGACCTTCCTGCAGAAGGTTCAGCTTCAATTTTGAAACAGGTGTGTGTCACCTTGGTGTGTGCACAGGCCTTCAGCAGAGGAAAGGCAGGTGAGCACTGTTGCTGGCACTTTCAATACTCCATAGCTGTGTCACAATCAACGATGGCCACCCTGCTTCCTGGGAACTGTAAGGAATCTCACATAAGGAAGCTTTCATGGCATGAATTGTTTTCCTTCCTTTTAACATTTAACAGGTAAAATGCTATTAAAATGAACATCCAAGGTAGCCTTAACGAAAGAAGAATGTTTTGTTTTGTTTTGTTTTGCAATCTGAATAGCCAATCGAAACAATGACACCTTTATTCCTCCTTTGTTAATGAATCAGGAAGCCGGGGTTGACAGGGTGGTGTGTGTGGTTAATGTTGTATCCTGTTGAGTTGTGCATGCCAACAACATCCACTCCTACCACTGTCCCCAGATTGGCTCTGATTCTATAGACATTCCTCAAGGCTCTACAGGGTACACCCTAAAGAACTACAATGGCATCTAACAGGTTCAGAGCAGATGTTCCAACAGCATGAGTCCTGTCAGGAGGAACTGTAACCTCAGGCCTAAGACCTCCTCTAAAGCTCAGAAAAGCTGAATGTAGGGGGTAATCGGGACAGTTTGGGACTCCATCTGTCCCACTGGAGATGCTAATCTTCCCTCATTGTCATGGGCTAGATTGTTCCATACATGCTGCTTCAGAAACAGTGCTGCTTCAGAAACAGTGCTGCTTCAGAAACAGTGCTGCTTCTTAAGATACGACTTTTAAGGGTGACTAAAGATGGCACCAGCTGCTGACAAGTTGCTTTTTCAGTCACTAAAAATTTCACTTTGCCATCTGTAATTGGCAATTACAATCTGTAATTGAAGGTTCCAAATAAAACACTCCAGGGAAAAGGAGACAAAAATGAAAAAGGAATTCCACAGAGACTCAAATGTCAGCTTCCTCGGGGGACCGTCTACGGAAGGTGAGTGTTTGGAAGCATTCGAAGGATGAGGAGAGAAGAGAAACCACAATGGCAAGAAAACGGAAAGGAAAGGAAAGAAAGAAGAAACAGGTGAGGCACACATGAGCACACACAGGTATACACATGCATGAACACACACACACACCAAGGCCTGTGAAATAGTCACAGAAGGCTTTAGGACATAAACTAAAAAGAATGAAATAGGAGCTAGAAAGGAACTTTGTAAACTGACTATTTCCCAAGAGCAATTTTGTGTCATTATCAAAAGCTCATGTATTCAAAGACAATAGACTGGCAGTTAACAGGGCAAAAGGCCACAGTAAGCATCTAAGTCTGCAATGGCCAAGAACATGTTGTGCCGTCCCTAGAACTGTGCAGTGTGTAACTCTTCTGCCTTATGACCTAGGCATGCATCTTCCACATCAACTGGGCCCCTAACGGTAGAAAGTCAGAATACCACAACGAACCAGAAGCCAAGATAATCCTAACTCCAGAGCTGGCTTCAGGATGGTAGAAGCCTTATGATCGCATGGACTTGTCCCAGAGAAGGACTCCATACTTGATTTAATACTCCATTGCCTTATTAAAATGCGTAGCAGTTTCTGAACAGGTGGCTCTGCAGGTGCGCTCTGCCCTGGCCTCTAATTCTGAAGCAGGGCCTGACTAATTTCAGAGGGCATTTTTCTCTGGTTGGGCCCATTTCTAAGCAATCCAAGCACTAAAGATATCACAGCGCTTGAAAGAGCTGAACAGGAAGGCACGGAGGCAGAGGTAACAAGGAGCTCTTTTAGAATGAATAATCACTCACACAAAAGCCACACTGGTCCCCTCCTGGAAAAGGCTGGAGTTCAGCAGGCATTTGGGGCTTGTTTCAGACTCATTATTTGTCCTTGACTGAAAGGCACGATGTAAAGTCACATTTTGTGTGAACCAGCTCACTCCTCTTCAAATGAAAGAAAATTGAAAAATAAATAAAAAAGTAAGAAAGGTCAAATCGACTTCCTAGGGAACAATAGAATGCAGCCTAGGGAAAAAAATAGTTTACTCAACTTTTCAATGATACCAAAAAGACCTTTTGACACTTCTTGGCAAAGACATGACAGTACTTTTAATACTAGGAAAAAAAAAAACTGGTCTTCTCTGAGAAAACTTGAGAAAAGAGACCTTGGCGATAGGCTTATGCAAAAATCATATGGGCCTTCGATGAACCTTGATCTTCCTTCCATGTAAAAGGGAAAAAAGAAATAAAACCCTAACGGTAAAGAGAATACAATACTCTAAAAATACCCAAAGATGTCTATCTCTATTCTGAGCTAGGCGCTCAAACATTTCTTCTGGTGCACCTGCCCTTTTGAATGAATGATCTCTCCAAACAAAGGCAGGGACTGAAGACAAAGAGATCATCACTTGAGGCATACATACATTGTGCAAAACCACAAATGTCACCAGCACCTCAACTTCCTAGCCAGAAGAAAGACAATGACTCAGGATCAGATGGGCCTCCTCAGGAAATGTCCACAGGCCTCTCTTTTCTTTTTACTGATCTGTTTTATTTAAGTTCATTTTTGTTACTCTGCAATTAACAGCTGTGAGCACACTGCACAGTGAGAACCAGGAGGGTATGGGAGAGTAATAGAAGCAGGCCTGGCTTCAGAAACCAGCTTCCAATTCAATGGTGTCTTCCTTTGACAACTGATGTCTTTGACTCCCTAAGGGTCCCAGAACATATTTCCCAGACCCTACTTTAAGAAAAAACAACAAACAAGCAGACAAACAAAAACAGCTCAGACTTCCGTTGGAATTACATGAGTTTTTTCACATCATCTACACTCCATTTTTTTTTCATCAAATCCCTAATTATATTCAGCAAATGTCTCTAAAGCCCATGCAATACTTTGAAACCAAGCAATCTGTACTTTGTTCTACTCAGCACTTCTCTTGGTTAACAGTTATATCTGCCTATTTCATCTTGCTCTATGTGCCTTTCTTTTTATGATTTTTTTTTATCTATAAAGGTTTGGTAGAGATTGAGTTAACAGTATCTGTCCCCATGAAGCACCTGTCCCCTCTTGTTAGACTGCTGAGTGAAGAATGGGCACTGGGTTATCTGATCAATACCTGAGCTGGACCTGGCATTCCTGAAGTTTCCATCATAGACCATTTATCTTTAGCAGTTGGGTTGGTACATGCCTATAATCCCAGCACTTCCAAGACAGAGGCAGGAGGATCAGGTATTCAAGGCTATCTTCATCTACAAAGTAAATTTGAGGCAGCCTTTACCATGTTCCATTTAAAAAGAGAACAAGCAAAAAAAATGGAAGAACAAACCGCTAGCTTCAGAATTTTGAAGATGACATCAGAACTCTCGACTGAATCACAGGATTCAAGCACTGGGGACATTCCAGAGCTTCCTCTGTTTACAATCACGTCACTTTTCTAAATGGAGAGATGCCTAATGTTTCTGAAGCCTGAAATCTTGCCTTGGAGTCACTAAGAACTTCTTATTATCCACTACAGCTCTTGCCCGTCTGCACCTCTAGAGAGCTATATGCCCTGCCCTTGAACATTAAGTAGTGACATCAGCACACTCATGAGACGATGTCCTGCAGTTCTGCTCTGTCATGATGGTCTCTATGACATTGTCTTGCTCTTGATAAAAGCCAAGAGTAACTTACTTGGAGATATGATCAGCTTTTTCTGCCTACCCCATAGTCTTCTGCCTTCCACCACACACCTGGTGACGGCCACAGAAATGACACAGGTGTGACATAGGTGTGACCTTGATAGAAAGCCTCAGTTGATCAAAGCAGTCAAGCCAGGTACCAATCAGTTCAGTGAGACTTCATGGTCCTCATCTTGATCCCATCCCATTCCTCCCCTCACACCATTCCACCACCAAGAACAAAAGCAGCCCCGGGTGTCTCTTATTTACAGCTAATACATTTCTGGAGTTCAGCTTCTTCACCACATAAGTTTTCCCACTGATGCAAAAGCAACGTTGCTGTTGGTGGTGGTGTTGTTACTTTCATCATTTGAATGTCAACTTTCTACATCTGAATCAGAGTCCTCCCTAGCTCAAAGGCTACCTCCTTCGCTTCTCCTGAAGGTTCCTGGGCAACATGACGAGCTAGCTCATTGGAACCCATCTGTCAGCTCCTCAGCATAAAGCAGGTATCTCAGTGAAAGACGTTATAACTAAACACCGAGCCTCCCAGGATGGAAATATCAGCTTCCATAAACAACTCACACAGTGGAAGCTTCGCACCACACTTTCTTATGCTCTAGGTTATCCTCGAGTAATTCTCTCTGATTAGTCTCCAGTTCCTGTGCTCACTTCGCCTGCTAGATCCAACAAGCTTAGATTCTCCTTGCCCAAGTCAACAGTTTCTCGTCACTATGGATGTCAGCCCGTTCCTAAGGGATCTAAAAGCCTTGTACCATTCCACTCTCTTGTCTCATTAATGGGTCATATTCAGAAAGCACTCCCTCTTTGTCTCTTTAGACAAACAGTCTCTGCCAAGATCCAAGGTTCAGTCCTAATCTCAGCTGCCAGTCTTGAGGCTTGGTTGCCCTCACCCATCCCTCACCTGTGATCTTCTGGACTCAGAGCTGCCTTCTGCCTTCTAAGTCTTTCTTTCTGGCCTATTCCTCCTACATTTCAAACAAAGTTTCTCCTCTCCCCCAATCCCGTGTGCAAGGAAAAAATGCAAAGAAGGGATTGCTATTCAAACTCAGAAATATCATGCAAACAGTCACAAAATGGTTTAATTGGACATTTGCAAAGACTGAACTACACCGGGCATATACTAGCAAAGTTTGTGTGTGTGTGTGTGTGTGTGTGTGTGTGTGTGTGTGTGTGTGTGTATTGTCTCCATGTACATACAGATACGTTTACCCATGCAAGCACCTGTGAAGCTATCAAGTATATCCCTCGATCACCTTCTTCCTTATTTTTTGAGACAAGGTCTCCCTGGAGTGGGCTGCTTCAGCCAGGACGACAGGGCAAAGAGCTCTTAGAACCTGATGGTCTTGGCCTCTCTTAGCTCTGCAATATCGGGCCCACACTGCCCAACTGAGCTTCTGTATGTGCACTGAGGGTCTGACCTCAGGCACTCACGCTTGGACAGCACACATTGTTCCCACTGAACCATCTCCCTAGATTTACACATAATTCTTTCTCCATTCTTCTGATTCCCTTTTATCTAAATATCGCCCAGGTTTACTGTGGATGCTGCCTAATTAACATTGCAACATAATCACATGCAATGTAAGGAAAAAATGAAAAGAAGGGATTTCTATTCAAACTCAGGAATATCATGCAAACAGTCACAAATGGTTTAATTGGACATTTGCAAAGACTGAACTGCACCGGGCATATACTAGCAAAGTTTGGTGCGAAAAATGAGATATTGATTCTTCTTTAAGGTTTCTTTTTTTAAAAAATGAAATGTCAGTTCTTTTTAAAGTCTCAAAAATGCACGACTGTCCAAACAAATATTTGAATTAGCGAAGGCATCACGAAGGCCAACATCATGACAGCCTGAAATGTGTCTTAAAAAAAAAAAAACCCTCAAGATGCCGATTTTACTCAGGCTCACGCTGCACATGTTCTAAAGGATTTCTCCTCAGTGCTGCCGAGAGGAAGAAGAACTGTCACTGCACATTTTGTGTTGCTTTTCTTGCTTGGTTCCAAGACAGTATCTTCTGAGGAGAACAGCTTCATTCCATCAGGTGTCACCATGAGGCACTGTGCATCGAGGGCCACTACAGAGATCCTCACTTTTCAGGCCTCAAGGGCCCATGCTGCCCTGGTACCATCCCCGACACCCAGCACAGTATGTCCCCACACTGTGGAGACTGACTACCACAGTCCATACCCACACTAAGTAGCCAATCCAATGGTAATAAATATATGGAGAGCAAACTGGGTTCCCTTTCTGCATGAAGGAAAGACTGGTTTGTCAGTCAACACGATCTCAGGCTCATCTAGAAAGGTGATGTGTGTATTTCATAGTACTCACAGGAGTAAAAGGTGCACAGGATGCCTCCTCCTCTTTATTCATTGTTCATACTTCGCTTTTTGTTCCTCGCATAGTGAAAAATTCTATCTTGTAAAGAACATGCAATATGGGTAGCTCAGAATCTAAGAGGTATCAAAGGCATATAACAAATTATACTAAAGGAGGAGCAGCATGCTTAGCTTGCTGGTATCATGGTAACTGAAAGCCAAGTTCTACTACCCAAGAATATTCTAGCCAGAGAGTGAATGAGTATCAAACATCTGAATCTTTTCATATATCCCAGTATATTAATAGAAGAGAAAGCATGGGTATAAACAGAGGCTTAAAAAGTTCCTCAAGTATGTGCATGTCTACTGAACATTTGTGTGTGTGTGTGTGTGTGTGTGAACATGTATGTGTGTGTCCATATATATCTCATATACAACAGCCAGGCCACAGATCTAACTTGACCATACAGGTGAATAACTAGAGAAAATGCACTATATATACACATGGAATAGTCATGAACAATAAGAAAAAGTGAGATTTCCATCATTAATGACAGCTTGGAGGAACTGAGAAGAAAAAAATTAAATCAAATATCAAGGCCCAAGAAAACAAACTTCACATGATTTCATTCCTGTGGAATCCAAAATGGCTGATCTCCGAGAAATCGGGAACAAAGCAGTGGCCGGCAGAGGCCGGGGAGGAAGGAGCACAGTGATTGACTAGTTCAACGTCACAGCTAGATTCGGGGGTGGGGGGTCCACTTTAGTGTTCTGTTATAGAGAAGGGAAGTCTACTTAGCACTATATAGTTCTTGCTATGTTTCAAAAGGACTTAGAAGAATACATTCCAAATGTTCTCATCACAAAGAATGAAAAACGCAGAAGAAAATGGAAAAGTCAGAAATCCGAGTTTAAGCCCTATAGTTTATACCTACATCAAAACTCACACTATGTCCTGTAAGTATGTACCACTATTACATGTAAATTACAAACTTAAAAATAAGAGTTCTCTCTACACAGAAGACTCTTAAAGAGTTTAAAAACTCTTTAAGTATCAACTCTAATTCATAATTTTGACTAAAAACCCCAAACATGGTATATTAGAAAGCATATTCATTGCAATCAGGATCAAGATAAACATGTTTGGCATTACTTCATCATCAGGACACAGCAATGGGTTGAAGGTCCTGCTATCAGGCAAAACAATCAAACAAAAGAGACAAAAACAGCATAAATGACCTAGCACGGTGGTTTTCAACTTCCTTAATGCTGTGATCCTCTAATTCAGCTCTTCATGTGGTGATGAACCACGTGATAAAACCATGGCTGTAACTTTGCTACACCTATGAATCATAATGTAAACCTCTGATGTGCAGGATACCTGATGTGTAACCCCTGTGAAAGGGGCATCCAACTCCCAAGGTTAAGAGCCTTTGACCAAGCAAATCAGCTAGATATAAAGATATGAGTTCAGTAAGCTGGAGAGATACAAAGTCAGCATAACCAAAAACTTTTCCATAAAACTAATTAAAGAGAAAATGAGATCTTAACCCAGAGAGAGAGAGAGAGAAAGTGAGAGCAAGAGGGAAGAAGAGCAGGAGAGAGCAGGAGAGCATGAAAGTGAGTGTAAGAGAGAGTGAGAGGGAGGGAGAGAGGGAGGGAGGGAGGGAGAGACAGAGACAGAGAGAGAGACAGAGACAGAGACAGAGACAGACAGAGAGAGCGCGCACTCTCAGTGTCCCCTAACAGACAGTGAAATAAAGGGGAAGATCATAAAATAGAGACTTTTATGAAACAGGGGTATGTCTTGAGCTAAGTGTCAAACGTATAGGCTAAGAGGCGTGTTTTGTTTTTCCAAAACTGAAATGCAATCGCTGACAATGAAATTGCCAACACCACAAAGAAATGAAAAATGCAAGTCAAAAATCAGAATATAGTTTATGATGACATATTATGCATATTATCTCAATAAGAAAAGGGCAGCTGTTATTTAATGATGCTAAGAAAACTGACATTTAGTGAAGGAAAAATAAACCTAGATTCATACTTTGCATTATACACGAAAATAAATTCTACAAGGAAAAGACAAAGGTCAAGGGAAAATTATAAAAATATTATAAGAAAACACCAGAGAATATATCTT
Source organism: Tokudaia tokunoshimensis (assembly GCA_036184795.1). Classification (NCBI taxonomy): domain Eukaryota; kingdom Metazoa; phylum Chordata; class Mammalia; order Rodentia; family Muridae; genus Tokudaia; species Tokudaia tokunoshimensis. The sequence goes on from BTHU01000001.1 coordinate 147,433,569, forward strand.
TTGCTATTAAAATAGAGAAAATGGTCTTAAATAAGATAAAAAAGTCCACAGACAATAAAAGTGATTGATGACTATGACTACCAAAAAATTCAAGCTTACACACATCAGAGAGAAGATTCAACCACATAAGTCTGATACGTTAGTTCAAGATTGCCCTGCTCAGAAAGGTGTGCAAAACTCACCAGTGCCATGCTCCTTTACATCTAGGATGTGGGTTTCAGATTGCAAAATGGAGAGCTAAATCAGAAGGAACAAGTATGCTGTGTGCATCCCACAATCCTGGCACAGATGAATACTGGGTCCCCGGAGACACTAGGGCAGTGCTTCCCAAGTCTTCTTAACCCTTGGACCCTTTAATTTCATGGTGACCCCCAGCCACAAAGTTATTTTCATTGCTACTTCAAAACTCTGAACTTTGCTACTGTAATGAATTGAAATGTAAATACTTTTGGAGACAAATGTTTTCCAAAGGGGTTGTGAGCCACTGGTTGAGAACCGTTGCCCAAACTAGTTGCAGATACTACTGAAACACAACTGTGAATCACCCAGGACATAGTAGAAAGGTCAGGTCATTAAACCTGAACGCTCCCTAATGTTTCAGAACAGGAAGAAGAAATTGCATTCTGAGTAGTACAAAGGGTCAACAAATTTCACCCCATTCTTGCTCAAAATCAGGGAGCTTGGCTAGTTTTTCCTGGGTATTTACTGTGTTCCCCTAGGTCACAGACTTCACTAAGTAGCCCTTCATGGATGCATAGCTCTGCAACCTTTCTCTGTATTCCCTGACTCCCCACTGCCTAGGTCCTGGCTCTGCCACCAGCAAAGCTCAAGCAGAAATAAGAAGAGCAGAGACCTCAAACAAAAGATGATTCAAGGACAAACAGGATGTGTTATATATTTTTTTAAAAAATACTATGATATTAATTTTATTTTCACACATTGTATAAGTCATTCAGGTTTTATTTTTCCTCTTTTGAATCTTTTTATACCCACATTAAAACAAGCAAAGTGAGAAATTTTCTGTCGTTTTTCAAAATTTAATATCAAACTTGTTTGTTTTATACAAATTCCCAAGTCTTCTGTCTTAATATATTAAATAGCACACATGCCATGTTCTACCAATTAATAAGCAGGCTTACTAAATAGAGAGCTCTGATCTAACCATGTTTAGTCCCTTCAGCACAGAAAAAAGTAGAAAAATCCAAATGTTTTTAAAACTACAAACCAGTGTGATATTAATTAACTCAACTGACAAGCACAGAATATGGTTGTGGAAAGGTCTGTTGAAGATGCCTGGGTATGCATGCACAGTATGTAAATATGGCATCCTTTAAAAATTCTACATGCAGTATATCTAGCCAGAGCTGGTGTCAGAGAGCTCTAATTTCAATTAGAAAGGGCAAAAGAAGCAAAGGCTTAAATCTCTAGACTTTTGAAAATAAGATTAAAACAAGTTATCAGAAAACATTTATGGTGCATTGAAATCTACAATACTCCCTGAAAACAGACAGTTGTATAAGCATACCTGTAATTCGGCCTTCTTTCAGAATCTCATATTTTTATTTTAGAACAAATCTTAGAAGCACCCCCGCCTCCAACTCCCTGAAACTCAAGTAAGTTAGAAAGGGAAATTTCACACACTGTTGTGAAACAACAATTCCTAGAAAGAAGTTGTGTCTGCAAAGACTGATTTGCTGATTCAAACGCTGCTGTGGACACTGAAACCTGCAGGCCCAGGGGCTCCCTACCTACCCTTACTACCTTTAGTTCCCTGAATAGTCATTCCTTGCCCACCATTGTATCAGAACTAACATCTTGTGGCTAACATATTAAAAGCCCTTTGAAAACTATTAGCAACCTGCTTGCTTCCACCAACCCCAAAGCCAAGAATGCTACTAGATAGCATCTGAGACATAGAGAAAATCTTGCTATAACCACCTCTAACCAGGTACCCACCAATATATTTTAAGTGTGCCTCAAGTATGACTTTATAATGTATATACTTTATCAAGGTATGCTTCACATTGGTGCACAGAATTCAACTGGGGATAATCTAAATTTGTGTTTCTAATTTACAGTCATTCTAAATGGCTCCAGAATAAACAACCTCTTACTTCCCTTAAGATGAGCTCGTTTCTTTTAGTTATTTTGGGGTTTTTTGTTTGTTTGTTTTGTTTTTTTGGTGGTGGTGGTGAGGTTTTCTTTTCTTTTCCATCCACAACACAAATTACCATTTATGTTTAATAAAGGGCAAATGATTCTAATCTGTAGGTTAGGTTTATGGCATCAGCCGCTTCCCAGCATGGACTATAACTGTAAGTTTCAAAATCACCCTTATCCATCATCCTGCTCTTAAGATACTAGTGTTGGTCAGTAGAAATGTGACTTCAGTAGCACCTGTACAAATAGCAAGTCTGTCCTCAGAAGGATCTGGGGAGGAATTCAAAAGATGGAAATGTTTCTTCTATTGCTTTGCTTCAGTGGCATGAGGGAGACTCCCAGAGGCCTTGCTTTTCTAGAGTATCTCCAGAAACCCAGGAACACCTCCCTGGGAAGTACTACCAGCCTATGGGCACGTGGGCAGATAGTGTCCTGATCCACAGCTCTGACCTCCAGTCTCCAGCGAGATTTGCCATTGCTTGGTGGGATGCAGTCAGGCATCTCCACTTCAGGTGGACATTTTCTGTACAAAGCAATGTTAGGAAAACCTGAAGAGAAATCTCTAAAGACAATAAAAAGTTAACAAGTAGCCAAACTTAAAATGCAATAAATCCAAGGGTAGGAGACTGAATTCAAGGAATACGGAAAGACCTTGTCAAGGAAAAAAGCAGAAGCATGAAGATGGAAATAGAGAGTGAGGATCTAAGAGTCTGTCAATCCCAGAGCACTCCACAGATAAACATGGAGAAAAGGAGGTAACCGCCACTGCAGTTTTTAAAAGGAAAAGATTATTAAACAATTGTTTGGTATTCAGGGGTCATCACACCTCATTATAAAAGATAACAGAAAACACTGGAAAAATAAGCCATCAGAGACATCTGTGCTGCATAAGCTTCTGTAAAGTTATTCTAATTTCCTTATGTATGTATATAAATGTTACATATGTATTGTGCATATGCGTGTGTGTAGTACGTATGTATGCATGTATTGTGTATGTACCTATGTATGTATCTATGTATGTATTGTATATATGTGTGTATGTATTCTGCATGTATGTATTGTGTATGTGGGTGTGTATTATAAATATATGTGTATGTAGTGTATGCATCTATGTGTTTATGTATTGTGTATGTATGCATGTATGTATGTATGTGTATGCATCTATGTGTTTATGTATTGTGTAAGTATGTATGTATGTGTGTGTATGTATGTGTATGCATCTATGCATGAATTCTGTATGTATGTGTGTATGTATGTATTGCTTATGTGTGTATGTGTATGTATGTATGTATTGTAAATGTATGTGTATACTGTGTATGTATGCGTGTATGTATGTGTATACATCTATGTGTTTATTATGTATGTATGTATGTACTGTAGATGTATGTGTATGCATCTGTTTTTATGTATTGTGTATGTATGTGTGTATGTGTGTATGTATGATTTATGTATGTGTGTATGTTTGTTTGTATGTGTATATATGTGTGTATGTATTGTATATGAATTATGTATGTATCTACGTATGTATTGTGTATGTCTGTGTATGTATATATTATGCATGTATATATGTATAATGTTCTACAGATAAAGTCCCCTGGGCCCCATTATCCTCTCTTAGTCTCTTTCCTTTTCTCCCAAGTTCCCCTCATGTCACATGTCACTACCTGAGGAGGAGTAACATGCCAGTGGCTATGCCACTAAGAATTTTCAAAGATGTAATCAACTAATCTCTTTTCAGTATACCCCACCAGTGTGTCCACAGCTACTGACCATCATAACACTCCTGAAAACAGTACTCAAAAAACATGCCAGCTAGTAGAGAAGGTATTTAAAATTAAGAATACAAATACAATGTTAGTGTAAAAGGGCAAATTGTAAGCACAGATTCAGAAACAGAGAAGTTCTAATTAAAATTTAATGCCATTATTAAGGCTTTAAAACCCTAAGCAAAAATTTTAAAATTGTTTTTAATTAAAAATATAAAATATAATGGAAATAATAACTTTTATATTGTCATAAAAATCTATTCGTAATATTCTGTTGCAAGGGTGTTGTAGAAAACATGCTGAATTTCTCTTTTGATATTGTATAGAATCCTTAATCTTCCACTTGTGACAGTTACAATTAGAGGAAAACAAGCTGTATAGTCATTTAATTGAAAAATTAGTCACAACCCCAAGTCAGATTTTATATCGACCAAGTGACAAAAGAGGAAATGGACAAAGAAACACTGCATGTGTGCAAAGAAAGGGGTTAACATACTAAAGAAACGTTTGAACAGTGAGCTTAACACACTTAGCTTCTTCGTATTGTTCTACCTTTTCCAAGTTGTATACAATGACCAGGTGTAATCTGTAAAACCAGAAACAAGATCATGAACACTGAAGCAAACCTAAGGTTCGGAGAGCAAGCGTAGGCAGGGGAAGTCCCTGAAGCCTCTGCTATCACTTGCTTCAGGCTGCACACCTCTGCACTCAGAGCAGAGAGACTCCAGGGACCTGGACACTACACACTGTTTTCATTTCTACCATGGGTGCTACACACGTATATCACGCCTACTCCACTTCTCCCCACAATGCAGATGTGAGCATAAATCCATGTCAAACATGTATGAAATAACAACAGTAGGGATGAGAGTCTGGTCTAAGAGCCACGTATGATGTAATGTCCTTGTCTGACGTTTGAAGAACAAGAGCCTAGAAAAGCAACGGGCTCATTCATGGCGAGCCAATAGAGTCAGCTCAATAAATGTACATGATTAGCAGGAATGCTATAAAACCTGGAGTTTTATGAAGCCTTAGGGGCTTTGGATATGACTCAATTGAAAAAAAAAAGAAAGAAAAGAAATAGCCTGTTGAATATGTAAGGAGCTCGCAGGGTAGATTTCTAAGACACTGGCTGGCTCTAAAGCTGCTCTAAACATCACAGTTGGAGGGATTAATTGGCTACTTTGTCTTCCAGATTTTGAGACTTGCAGTTGCTCCTCAGGGTCCTGTTCAGCCTCAAGGCCTTAAACCAGTGTGGCCTCCTGGTGCCAGAGTTCTTGGACCAGCTCCTCAGACAATAAAGGATCAGAGGCTCCAAGAAGATCAAGCCTGAAGAGGAAGCAGGCATCCCCATGTAAAAAATCACTGCTGGGCGGAGGAGCACATGACCCTGTGTACATAACCTAGAGCCCGTTTCTGGGTTTGGAACAGCCTAAGGACACTTTCCGCAGACACTTTCTTGAAAAATGTTAAGGTATCAGTCAAATGCTAGGCCTATAATTTAATTTTCTTTTCTTCATAGAGCTTCAAAAAGGGTTGATTGGTTTTGTTTCTCGATACATGTCTCCATCAGGTTGAGTCAAAAAGTATCCTAAAAAGGAAAGTGTATGTGTGGAGGGGTGGTAGTCCGCTCTTCCTCCTCCTGTCTGTAACTGCATGCTTATATGGATATTAAACCACAACATTTTGTCAAAAGCTCTTTTACAACTCTTTGCTATTTTGCCAAAGTTCTTTGACTAAAGATTTGGAAATCATTCTAAAGTATCACTGCAGATTTGGAAGGAAAAAAACATTAACTCCAAGGACCTGAGTTATGCTTGAGGTCGAACTGGGGAAATTTCAGTCTCAAGTGGAAGCTCATGCACGTCACGTAAGCCCTCATGTTCACCAGCATCCAGGAAGACCGAAACGCACAGCACCAAAGCCATCTTAGTGCACTCAACTCGCCCCAGCTGGCATCCCTAGACTCAAGGACTCAAGTAACTCCAAAAGTCTGGATCTCTACAGACCCCATCTTAACTGCTTCCTCCGGAACTCCACCAAAGATGAACCTTCTAAACGTTGAATGATGTTGTTATTATTGATGAGTGTGTATGTGCACATGTGTGTGAGAGAAAGGAGGAGAGAGAGGGAGGGAGGAGGGAGGGAGGTGAGGAAACAGTCTTTGAGGGTCTCTGCTAGTGTGGTTTTGGGACTATAAACTGGGTCATTAGTCTTGGGTGGCAAAGGTTTCGACCTGCTCAGTCATCTCACGAGCCTCTGAAGATGATGTGATCTAATGGATAATATAAGATCTTTTTTTTTTAAGGAATTCCAGATTCTTCAAATGGCCAACCTCTTTATAGGTAGATTCCTAAATGATCTGTTCTGTGCTGACTCTTCTTGTGGGCCTAACAATTTAGTGCCTAATGGTTCAGGAGCTTTGTACAAGGGAAGACAAACGAGCAAATAAGAAATACTCACTAAAAGATTCTGTTAAATACAATCCCTCAGGTATCTGTGTCCCTAGGCACAGTACTGTCTTTCTACACACTAGAACTAAAAGACCCCAAGGGTCATGGGAAGGATGTAGTGTGTGGAAAGGAAGCATATTGTACACGCTACTGAGGTGAAAGACTACTACTGGAGTTTTTAATTTTCCCCAGATATTCACAGTTATACTCCAGAGACAGTAAACAACGCCTAAATATTTAAATAAATAAGCTATCAATTACATCACCCGTTGCAAGTAAGTCTTCAATTGTTTACAGAAGAACCTGTTACAGACAGAAAGGGGCTCACCAACAGTACAGTAAGGCTAAGCCATTCTGTGTTATGTGCCCTGTGTTAGCATTCAGAAACACGCACATGGACATGCAGAGGAAACCATAGCCTTGATCATTATTCTTGCTTTTTACACCTGGGATCTTTTTTCTTCCTTTAAAATTCACTTATGGCTTATTATGCTTTGGCCAATATTATGCAAAGAGATCTGGAAGGACTTTCCATTTCAAAGCACGCTAATACACCAAGAGCTCCCACACGGAATGAGTAATTGTTACAGAGCATTTGTTGAATTTCAATGGAGAGACAACGCATCATCTGGGAGACCGGCTTCAAGCCCTACAGCTATGCTTCTAAGGGAACAGATACGGACAGTATCTGTTAGGTAACCACCAGGCCAGGTCCACATGTAGAGAGAAATCAGTTACAGTAAAATACTAAGAGTTTCCAGATTCATGGATTCTCCTACCTGTCTGTCTTTACACAAACACATATGTACCCACACACATGCATGCATGCACACACGCAGGCTCAACCCCTCATTTTCCAAAGTGAATAGGAATTTACTGAAGTTGTCATAAATGATCCTATTAGAAAACCAACGATAAATGGAACACCAAGGAACGTTTCAAATGCCAAACCAACCACCCGCCTTGTAATGAGGTACAACATAGCTGGAATTGAATAATGCCGGGAAATGATCTGTTCTTTAGCTCTGATGTGCTTAAAAATCACAACAATATTCATCATACTATCCTGGATCGAGACACTGACATCTAAAAGGTTAAGAGATGGAACACTATACAGTGATGGAAGCCACCAGGCCTGTCTCCGTGGAGCTCTTACAACACATATCTGCTCCCAGGACTAAGGACATCAGAGCTTTCCATTTCTCATTCTCTTTGGAACCCACGAGTCCTAATTTGCCATTTTTACTCTTTGAAGCAAAATTACGAAGGTGACCTCTCATTTCAAAAGTATCTTTTAAAACATCAACCCGGAACACTCATAAAGGCCACAAGAACTCATCCATAACAAAGCTAAAGGGAAACAATATAGTATCAAGAGATCCTCTATGAGAGGTCTTAGAAACATCCTGTGCAATGATGGATCCCGGTGGATCCGAGCACTACTCGGCACTAAGAAAGGCAGGGCAAAGCACGCAGCCCTCCTCTGTGCAATCTCCTCTCCTCTAGTCCCCACTGTATCTACAGGCTCTTTCCTCTTGTGATGTAGGAGTCTTCCACCAGGTTACGTATCTTCTTCAGAGATCATCTTGATATTATCTACAGTTGACCATTTTCTCCGCATGAGCTCATGCACAAATCTTCTAAAGAGAGTCTCACACCGTGGTATTTACAGTTGCTGGAAGACTTGAACATGTGTTCAGAAGACCAGGCTATGAAGTGGAACCGACAGGCACCAAAGGACCAGCACCCCTTGTTTGAGTGTGACAGGCTGGCCCATCTAATGACAAAGGAGTCAGCTTGTCTTTAGGCCACGGACAATGACGAATAATGAGTTGATTTGAGGAAGGGGAGCAAGGTTTCCTGTCAAAAGTCCCAAGGCAACTTAAAGAGCCACTACTGAGCTATCAGCATTTGGCTCTCCTGTATGAAATGCAGTCATTGTAAATAAAACATGACATTGTTCCCTCTTTACAATTTGCTAAGTCTAGCCAAGCATGAACTCCTGTTTTATGACATCCTGCTTATCACGGAGATTTCTGTGCACGACAGAGGGCTGGCTTCCCAGAGTACAGTTTTTGTTTTTGTTTTTTCCCCTCTCTTCTGTCACAGTGCCTTGGTGGTGATGGCTTTGGTTTCTTTTTTCTATATAAGTAGAATGAATTAAAAAACAGAACTTGTGATATACATGAGCCACCTAACAATGCCATGCTCATCATTTTATAGTTTACTCAGAGCCCCAAAGAGAACTGAAAGCTCAAATAAGCAGTAAAACGGCTCTTACGTCAAACCATGTGCTTCAGCCATAGGGAGTGACATGCGCATTTATACTGCTTTTTTGCTAGTGTTTATTTTTTTTTTAAGAATACTGGCCCCTTAAGTATGAATGTATCTCCCTTTGGGGTGCAAAAATAGCTGCCAATCACCAATTGGAAACCAACCTGGTAATTTGAAAATGCTGCACACCTGTTCCTTAAGTACCCACCAACTGATTCCCACCCCACAGTGAAGACAGAGATCCATTCATCTGCCATGATAAAGTATGATCACTACAGCTGGGCGAGGAACATTCATCTTAACCCGAGATGGATGCATGAAGCTTTGGAAAATACTTCACAAAGCCCCACTGCAATTCTAAATTCCCGGGGGAGTTGTTACATGTTCTAACTGCCAGGTCTTTCCAGATTGGTTTCAGACTCAGATAATCTTAAAGCATGGGTTTTTGAACAAGTATCCAGGTCATTCTAAAGCACTCATGGGCTACCATACTTCAATCCTCAAAATGCCTAGGGAAGTCACAATGCGCAGCCACAAAGAGAAACCTCTACTTTAGAGGGGGAAAAAAAGAGGCTATTACCACATCACAGTGGCCTTGGCTCCTATCAAAGCTCTCTTCTCTAGCCCTAGCCCTGGCCATGTCATGCCAAGTACCAAGGTAGGTGATATATTATGGGAATTCATAGTGTGAATTTTGGAGTCGACAAGCTTCAATCAAACATCAGCTCTACCAAGGACATTTACTTCTCTTTGTCCCTGTGTCTTAATCTCTAGTATGGGAGTAATAATTGCTTATTGATAAATACTTGGATTATTTAAGTCATCTGATAAGGTGTGTAAAATAGTATCTGGTATACATTCCTGTGTATGCCTGATGAAAGCACACACACAAATGCTTACAATACAGAAAACAAACAGGGTGACTAACGAATCTGGAGAATTCCATTCCACACTGAGCACCAAGTGGCAGGTTGACATTTCTATTACTCCAGTGCACATTCTCTGGCATTTCCAGCTCTCAACCTCCCATCCAGCTCCTAGCCTCTCAACACTCACTAACTCATGGGACTTAGCTTTCTCATTAGTTTATTGCTAAGCTACCTCCAAGTCTGATGCCCTCTATATCATAAACGAAGAAACCAGACAGTGGTAGCACATGCCTTTAATCTCTGTCTTGGGAGACAGAGGCAGGGGGATCTCTGAGTTTGAGAGCAGCCTGGTCTACAGAGGTAGTTTCAGGACAACCAGGGATACACAGAGAAAACCTGTCTTTAAAAAAAAATAGCAAAAAAAGTACCATAAACCAAGAGTCAATTCATGAGCTAGGTTATTTCAGTGTGGTTCTCCAATGAGCTCCCTACATAATGAGATGAAGCACCCTACTTAAGTCATGACATTGTGCTTGACCACAGATCTTCCAAATATCTAGTTTTTTCTTTCCTAAGCATTTGTTTTCCAAGTCTTCTGTACTGAGACAACTAAGTCTGGGTCCTCACTGGCTATCTCCTTTGTCAGACATGGGGCTTGACACATAGCTTGATTACAGTATCTGTTTTTCTATATTTTGTGACTCAATATTTCAGCAATAGAATTTTCACTGTGAGTCGGGCAGTGGTGGCGCACGCCTTTAAACCCAGCATTTGGGAGGCAGAGGCAGGTGGATTTCTGAGTTTGAGGCCAGCCTGGTCTGCAGAGTGAGTTCCAGGACAGCCAGGGATACACAGAGAAACCCTGTCTCAAAAAAAAAAAAAAAGAAAAGAAATTCTACTGTGAAGCCCTACCATGGGCCCTATCTCTATGCCAACATATCAGTTTAGAGCAAAAACAGAGGAATCAATCACAATTCAGCTTTCTGAGTTGCCTCTCTTGGTAACTTTTCTTGAACATTTCAGAGCTGAGGCCAACCTAATCTTTGTCACTATTTAGGATTCTTCACACACAAAACTCAAGTTCCCATTGAAGAGATCAGCTTGGCACCACAGAGGAAGAGATGGCACAGAGTGTCCAAATTGCTCCTGTAATTTTTCTGCCAACCCAAACTCTATGATAAAGAGGCAAAAGATTTAGAATTTCTCATTAAACAAGTGACTCGTTCAAATGTATTGAATGAATATGTTCACTGATAGAACCAAGCATTTAAAAGACTTAGATGGGATTAGGGGGTAAAGAGATGGTTAAACATTCTACATCAAGTGTTGCTCTTGCAAGGGTAGCAGGGTTTGATTCTATGGACCCACATGATGTCCCATAACCAGCTCAAACTCCAATTCCAGGGTGCACTCACACACACACACACACACACACACACACACACACACACACACACACACATCAGAAAAACACAAAGAATTTGGAGCTTATACATAGTATCTTAACTTGACTATTGTTCTCCTGGATGTATACACACATCCAAACTCATCAAAGTGTATAATTTATACACACACACACACACACACACACACGGAAATAGAAGATATTCAATAGGGATTTCTATTACCTAAGACTGAGGTATGGGTTTTAATACTGGATTTATATTTGAAGAAACTTTGTTCCTAATAGCTGATAAATGGAAACACATGTGCCTAAAGAAGACTATCCATCAATAAGAAGGATTGGGCTACTTAAAGCATGTTCTTTTTCTGAGGAAAAAAAAAAAGCTGGGAACAAATGTTATATGTTGAATTATTTTATTTATATAAAACTCTAAAAAGGGCAAACCTAATCTAAAAGGTTCAGAAATGGCTGGGAACTGACTGCTAAGGACACACAGATGCTTTCTGAGGTGGTGGGGATGATTTGTGCTGAGGATGCTAGAAGTTTCACAACTGGTCAAACTGTGTGGAATTTTATAATTAAAATGGCCATTTTTCTACTATAAGATATAAACTAACAACTAGATTAAATAATTCATTTTAAATTGGAAAAAGCTGAGGCAAAAACTTGAATATCAGGATCTATGGAGAACCATCAGGGTTACCATAGGGAAAAATATAATGAATATAATGAATTTTGAATGATTATAAATTTAGTATGGAATGATGCAATCGCAACAGAAAAAGAACATAAAACAATGCCACTGAGGTTATTTTCCTAAAACTATAGCTTTGTACCGAAAGTTAATTAGATCATGTACCAGTGAAACTATGCTTATAGCCAGAGTGTGTACAGTGTTCTACTTCTGTGACCATACTTATGTTTCTATAGGTAGCTGTTCTGAAAACCAAATTATTTTTTCTTTGCTAGAAGAGTTTTACAGTTAAGAAAATTGTGAACTATTTTGAAAATACAAGAAAAAAATTAAATCAACCCATAATGTCTCCACTTGAAAAGTCACCATACAGTAGACACTCACTACATAGTCTTTGTTTTTAAATGTAGAAATGTGCTACAAAGCTGAAAGATGCTGTAGATGCCATTTTACAACCTGTCTCCTTAACCTAAAAATAGAAGATGATTTTCCTCTTGTTTTGTTATCTCGTCTTCTTCATCTTCATTTGTAGCGCCTGCTGACTACTCTATATTCAAAACCAAGAGCCTATACTTGACCATTCCCACATTTTAAGAAATTTCCAGAAATTCCAAAATTAATAATTTTGTGGCTCAATGTCTATGCAAACCATGAAAAATTCATAAGGATAAATCCCTAAAAGTCTAATTGCTACGACAGAAAGTATGCATAGTCTTAATGCTTCCAAGGGATACTGACAAACTGAGAACCGTATCTAGAAGAGATTCTGACAGGCTGGCAGGTGTCCAACACATGACAACCAAGCAGTTCGCATACGTCCTCATGGCAGGTTGAAGGGGCTGACTATACCCAGCCTGAAGCAAAGAAAGCTTGGGAAAGAAAGAGGAGTTGCCCTCCCAGGAAGAGAAGGAATTTTGTACTCTTGACTGCTTGCCTCTCATTCAAAACAGATTCGACAACAAAACACCTTGGGGAAAGGCGAGTTCCTGCGCTGGCTATGAGTCCATCTCAGCTTCACCAGAACTCTTTGGTGCTGTGGGGTGTGATGACAGAAACTGCCAAAGAATTCCCCTTCCCCAGTAGGCTATCAGGGGTCGACTATCTCCTCAGAAGAGTACTAGACCTCTAGATGCAAACTGAAGAAGAGGAAGGGAGTGTTGGAGAGAAACTGAAGAAACCTTCCAACCCCTCTGAGGACTTTCTCACACTAGCTTCATGCCAACAAGGATTCTTCTCAGAGGCAACAGAGGCCTTCATTCTGTCATTTCTCCGACATTCCAAAACCCAAGCTCTTCAAGCCATGATCCTGGTATACACTATACTTCATGAGCCTATTACAATTTCTTCCCTTTGTTTCTATCTCAAGAGGTTATAGCTGTTTGCTGGAGTTCCTAGAAGAGAGAAGTCTTCACTCCTTCCCAATGGCTCCTTAGCATCTTCCTACTTAAAATTACTAGTGTGGAACAGTCTCTTCATGGATCCTCACTGGCAGCCCCTTATTGGTAGAGTTGGGGAAACTGAGAGAGAATTATCATTGACCTAAGACACTGTAGAGGAAATCTGTGGACTGAAGGGAAGTTGAGCCACATAAGCTATGCATTGCTTTAGAAAATACAACCTCATGCCCAATGTAGCATGTGAAAATGAAGAGCAACAGGGCTTTGGCTCAGACGTGGCAATGAAGCATCTCAGGCAGCCCTGTTTGGTCCTATCCCAGATCCTTCTAGGACATCTTGCTCTTGCTCTCCTTTCCCTGCCCCATACTCTGTGGACCCTGAGGAACATCAACCACAGTTGAGGTCCCCTCATATCTGTGCATTCAAGCTTCTAGTGGCACAGCCTTCTATGTGTAAACTGAAGCACCTGAGGCACCTCAGGAGGACCAGGAGTCACAAGTGCCTGTCCTGAGATCTGGTCTCCACCTGAGGCCAGGCAGGAGAGACTCCATCATCACTTTGATAATATCATTTGGGCCAGTCATTCCTCTTCTTTTCAAGGCTTCTATCTTGGCTACAAAAGGCTTAAAGTTTTGCAACGAAGTTTTGAATGCAGGCTATACTTAGTTTCACAAAGCTACTAAGAAAGGGCTTAGCTTCTTTATAATTCAGGGGAGGGACTGGAAAACCAGAAGGAAGCTGTACTTTGACATGAGCCCACCCACCTTTTTTTTCCTAGAAAAACTACCCAACTCTTTAAGAGGAAAAAAGTTAAGAGAAAAAGAAAAAGACAACCCTTGGATTTGGGAAGGCTGCTCAGCAGTTAAGAGCACTCGCTGCTCTTGTCCCTGCAGATCCCAAAGCCCAATGTCAGGCAGCTCACAACTACCCACACCTCCAGCTCGGGGAGATCTGAGGCCCCTTTTGGCATGGAGGGAACCTGCACACATGTGGTATACACACCTTCACTCAGGTGAACACACAGACACATACTGAAAAAGGTAAATCTTTATAACTAATTCTTTCCTTTTATGAAAAATACTTCATTCCTTCAAGTAGCCAAGTTTCTTCGAGCACTGAACTTTGAAACATGAGACAGCTTCGTGAAGATGACATTTCCCACTGAATGAGGGTCACCTGCATTCTGTTCTACAGTGGCTTGCTTCTAGCTTGTCCCCTCTGTGGTCCTCTGAACCAGAGCCATGGTGCATTTGAGACAGAGTCCAGATAATAAATCTATGCAGATGATATAAATTGCAAATACATTTCTCTTTGTATCATCTCAACAGCTGCCAACAAAAGGTGGTGAACGGGAAGTTTAACAGAATTATTCTGTCTTCAGAGAGGAAAAGTAGAATTTGACTTGCTTAATAACATCTGATCAAAGCCAAATTAGGAGAAAAGACTGCCTAAGTCGTGTCACTCGAACATGCTGTGGGAGAGACGCAGTCTTCCCAAACTTCTACAGCATTTGCTAATAGCAAAGAAAGTAAAAAGGAGACCACACATCAGGAACATCTGCACGGCAGGCGGAACGGCTGGATGGGTGAGATTTTCTCACCAGTCTGTTTAAGTGAAGCGCCTAAGCTCAGCTGAGTTCCAGGCAGTTGCTAGCTCCTCCCATTCTGTCCCTCTGCCTTTGGGACCCTGTTAAATGTCCAAATCGGCAGACATTTATCCTCAAGCGCACTCTTGGAAGAGCCCACACTGTATAATCAGAGGGCTATACATTAAAATGTTAGCTTCAGCTTGCAGAAACCGCACACTTGCCGCCCTTCCAAAAGACCTGAGTTCTGTTCCCAGCACCCATATCAGACAGTTCGTAACTGCCTCTCATTCCAGTTCCACGGGATCACATGCCCTCTTCTGGCCTCCATGGGCACCTGTACACATATGTCATCACTCGAAAAGATGCATAGATATAGACACATAAAAACAAAGTTTTTACACAAATTCAAAATCAGGATGAATTTCATTTTTTCTTTTGAAAGAAAACTTTAAAAAAGAAAAAAACAAACCACTTCAAAATACTTTGTAAATACTCAAAGCACCCATCACACCAGAGGAAGCCAACGAAACATGGCTGGTGATAAGCAAATCTAAACAAAAAGAAAATAAGGACAAGAAACTCTTAAGAAAGAAAACAGAAAGGAAGGAACTGAAAGCTATTATACAAAGAGAAGACCCTGTAAACACTCTCCTGAAAGACAGAAGACACACATAATAAGCATTTAGGAAATTTACAGATTATCCATTTGGACAATACTATCAAAGAACTGTCTTCAGGACTCTGCCTGCTTGTGAAACCCAGTGAGTCTGCCTATACTGGGTCCTTGTAAAGCTTGGCCTTGTGATGCGAGTAGAACCTTGTTGGTACAATTTTAAATCATTCCTCCATCTGTGTACTGGTTGCTGCACCTGTTATCATATCCCTCTGCTATGTCCCCAAGCTTTATAATCAGGAGTACTCCCTGAGTACCAGAGTTCTGTGTCAGACACTGTTCTGAGCACTGAGACACAGGCAGAAACCAGGGTATAGTATTGAAAGTGGTCAACGTTAACATTAAAATATACAACAAAGTGTTGTCATTCTCAATGGAAGCAAGCTCATTGGCTCACAGACTTAGGAATCACCATGAACTACCTGAAATGTTGATACTTTGTTTTTCGTGGGTTTTCAGTCATTACTGATGACTTCAAATGTTCCATTAAAATACTATTTACCTTGATCACTGAAACTTTAGCAACCTAGACCTGGGCCTGACCAGTGGCCGAAGTCTGTCAGAGTTGCCAAATGGAAGAAGTCTAAAGACATTAAAGATATGCAACAGATATCAAAACCAAGAATAGGTGAAGGTACAAACATCAGCTTTTTCAATAGCAAAAAGCCTCTGCAGCTGTTTTCAATGATCCATTAATACAAGCTCCACCTTCCATTCATCCATGAAGAAAAAACCATACGAAATGGCTTCTGCTAGCCATTGGACCCTACAGAGTCAGTTTTCTAAGGCACAGATTTTCTACCTTGGCTGGCTGGCCATTCATCATGGAAGTAATTAACAGTCTGTTCCACAATATTAGTGACCATGAAGTGCTTGCTTAACTCTTCATGGGTTAAACAATAGGCATCATATTTAATGCAGGGCAACTGCTAAGTTCTCCATTTTTCCCAGAGCAAAACAGTGAGACCCAAGACACCACAGGCAAATAGAACGGGTACAAAGACGGTGCATTTAAATTCGCTTATAAATGTTAAGAAACTATTTCCCCTCTCCCTGGCCCATTCAACCCTTGATGCCCTACTGAACAGACAACTATCAGCAGAGTTGGACAGGGGTAGGACATGGTCAGCCAGATGTGTAGTCAATCAGACTATATTTCCCATCTGCCTTTGCATCTATCTTTGGCTGTATGTCAGAATTCTGGGCAAAGAGCTGGGAGAAAAAGGGCTTATTTGTGGAAAACCCTAGAAACAAACTAGTATTGCAGTGTGATTGCGTTATGTCATTGCAGAAAAAGCAGAAGGTTGGCCCTGTGGTAGCAACAAGCCTGTTGTGACAAAGACACTTCCCCAAGTAGACCATCAATCTTGCTACCCCTGATGGATCTCTAAACCAAGAGCAGCAAGCTACATGCAGTAGCTATGCAACATAGGGCTTTCATAAATTCCCCACCGTGATTTCCAACTTGGGGCTCTTATGCATGAGTGTGTCTACCACAGATACCAACAAAATGACTGATAATGAATAGCTCTTCTCTTAAACTCTCAGCTTGAAAATGAAGGCATAATATTCCTAGAAACTACCGTTAATTATGATCAGTAAATAGAATGATTCACGCGCCTTCAGTGCTACTTCATGTGCATAATCAGCTAATAATCTAAACATCAACAAGAACCCAAAGACAGAGGATGCCTCAGGATGGGAGCTCCAGATGCATACTTGAGATTTCCTCTGGAAAATTTTCTAATGAATGCTGGTGTCTGAGGAGATGTTTGTGCTCTGTGCACATCACAGTTGACATCTTGTCAAAACCAAGGGAAATAATTGCATCCCTGAGTAAGAGTATCATGCAGGCAGTAGTTTCAACATGGTACTGCTTATCCATACCAATTTACTAACATCTTACTGTATATAACCATGTGTGCTAGGAGAAAAACTTATAGGTTCCCACCAAGATTCCAGCATAAAAACAAAATCTGTTACATTCGCAGTTCCAAAGACAGGAGAACAAAGGGAAAGGCATGAAATGCGAAGCTATGCTTCTTTCCCCTTAGAAATAATCGTTTAAAGAAATCAAACTCCTAAACGTTACATCTTTTTTTTTTGAGGTGGGTTGGGGAAGACATAAGCCAGTTTGCTCAAGTCTTGAGGGAGAAGGAAAACAACCTATCTTATGAGGTTATTAAGCTAACACTTCGGCAAGCCGCAGGCATGCTACTCATTTATTATACAAAACTGAGATCTCTGGCAGTCCATAATTATGTGCTGCGAACTCTAATGAATAACTCTGCATCAGAAGGACTCATGAACTTTGATCAGTGTCCCGAGAGGCAGTGGGTCAAAATGAACCTTGAAATCTGATTAGTATTATCCATCCCTGTCCAGCATTCCAAAAAGACTATTTTTTGCAGGCTCCTGACTCTTCACTTGGCTATTTCAAAGCATAATTCTGTCAGACATCTGAGAGCAATTAAAACAATATTAGTATTCACTTTCGAAACAGACTTAAGATAGAATATGCATGATGTCCTACTTGTTTCCCAACACCTCATTTGGCTCCTAAGCCCATGGTCATATTTTAAAAAGTCCAATTTTAGGACCAGTGCTGTATCAGATGAGTTATGGGCTATAATTTGTAACTCATCCTCTGCAAATGCCAATTTTTTCCTGTAAAACACCAAGGTCTCAATTAATTTTGTGTATAAACTGAGTCATCGATACACCTTTTCCATCTATTGTCCCTGATTTTAAGACACAGCAATCAGAGAGAAAACTGTGATTTAATTGGAAATGAATCATTTGGAAAGGAATAGAACCATGCACTTTTGATTCAAGGCATTGTGCATACGTGTGTGTGCATGCCTGTGTTGTATGTGTTAAACACACATATGGTCATAATTCTAAATGCCATTAAGCAGCAATGGAAGAAACTCAAAACATGCTATAATTAGTCCTTGCTGCATTCAAAGCAGACATCACTAAGCGGTATTCTCTTCACTGAGCCTAATATCTACAATCCTGTCATATGCCTTCAGCTGCTACTGGAAACATGGGCTTAAAATAATTTCAGAAACCCTATTTCCAGCCCTGAGTTTGACTTAGTATTAATGAATGTTTGAAATAGATAAGAAATTAGGGTTCATGTTGTTCAATTGAAGTAAGGAAACTGAAAATAATAGCATCTATACAATTTTTAAAGGCCACCCAGACAAACGTCAGAGTTTCTTTCTTTGAAATCTACATCGGTTTTTCTTGGTATGATTTATGTCACTGAAGATATGCAATGGCTAAGGGAAAAGGAGCTCAGAAAAGCAAATGCTAAAAGGGGGAGAAGAGCCACAAGACCCACTACCTGGGAATGTGTGCAAGGTCAGCATGAAGGTCACAGGGTCTCACCACACCACCATTTTGTTTATCAGCGACCTCTGATTTCACATGCCACTTCATGCAGTGACAGCAGCACACACAGAAAACCTTTCTGGGGGATGACATTGCCTTTATTCGACCACTCTAGATGTGTCTACTCTGCAGGTGACCTCCCAGAACCCCAGAGGCCCACAGAGGATCATCCTGGACCCAGTAATCATCCAGGGATTGGGGTCAAGTTACTACGTACACATACAAAATACAATGATCCTTCTAGGTTGAGGTTAATAAAACTTGAGTGCTTCTAATCATTAGCATTAAGAAACATAGAGAGACAAACTGGGGACATATTCTAATGGTAAAGCACTTGCCTTGTATATGGAAAGACTTAAACTCCGTCCCCAGCATCACAAGAACAAACACCCACAGAATAATCTAGTCTTTTAAGAAGAAAGAAAAATCAACTACAAAGTCATTAAAAAACAGCAACTCATCACACACACACACACACACACACACACCAGAGAGAGAGAGAGAGAGAGAGAGAGAGAGAGGGGAAGGGAGGGAGGGAAGAATGGAGAAAGGGAAAGAGGGAAGGAACCTTTCTAGACTTCCCTAAAATTTCAAGGTCTCCTAGACATTTTTTCTCTAACTTGAAGAACCCTTGATAGAAATGGGGGGGTCTTGGGGGGGGCGACGGACAGAGAGGTAGGAGCCGACTGCTAGTGCTCTGACACAGGAGCCTCCAGCAGGTTCCCGGAGGTAGAGGGAAGAGCCACGGGAAAGGACTTCACACAAGGAGCCGAGGAGGAGCAGCTGGGGAGGAGGTGGGAGTGGGTGACAGAGATAGGGAGCCAGAAACAGAGCTGTGAGGAAGAAGGGGAAAAAAGGCTGAGCAGCGGAGGACGGTGGTTAAAATAACTCATGGTAACAGAGTGCTCTCTGTTAGCACACACTGCTCTTTGTTATCACACATTACAGAACGTTATAAACAACAGAAGCCATACAGCGAAGCCGCAGAGCAAGCTCTGGGCGCTGGTGACCTCACAAGCTCTCGGGCATCCTCCTCCTCCTGCACGGCAACGCTGTTTCTAGAACGCCACCTTCGGACTGTGGCTGCTAATCTGCACACCTCCATCCACTCAGAGGAACTGCCCATGGTGCTCGCACCATGTCCTCCACAGAAGCCTTCTCCGTTCATACCCACGTTAAGACAAGAAGACGCAGGCAGGGCTGGGCCCATCTGTGATGAGGAGCGGAACATTCTACAAGCAAAGAGATGCAAACCATTATGGAACCCAGTTCTGAGGAGGTCCAAAGAAGAGATACGGTGTGGATTTATGCATAAAGTGAAATATTCAACAGAAATGACAGGGCTTCTTGCTAGGGAAGGCAAGGGACAGACCACGTTCGGTGGCAGAAAGTCCCTGGAGGTGGCGCCACTGAGTTGTCACGTCAATCCTACCTTGACTCCACCTTTCTGCCAAGTCTCTTTCTTTTCACAATCTTCCTCACGGCCAAGAGTGACAGTCAGTGTCTCATGACTTTCCTCGGGGACTCTCCACTCTGACCTTAATTTCCAGCCAAGATCTTTTCTCCTTAGATGTCAAGGCTGACTTTTTAGATGACTAAGGCTTCTTCTCAAGCCTAACTTGAAGCAAACTAACACCATGGTGGTGAAGCAGTGTTCGGACATGGAGGCACTCTCCCTGTTCAGCTTCGGCCACATTCACATGCTCATTTGACTCTTGTCATTCCTGGACTCTGGAATCATGATGTTGTTATGATGACTTTGTAACAGTTTAACCGCTGACCTCTCTGTCGAGTTCTCTTACTTCACAGGCTTCAGTCTGGTGCCACTCGGCTCCCCAGGACTGTCGTCTCTTTCAGCAGTAGAGCATTTGTCTAAACTCAGTTGTATCTGCTCAGCAGGTCCACAGGACTGGAGGAGGAGTGGGGCTACACTTTCAGAGCCTGCCCATTGCCTTCGGATGCGCACTCAGACTTGCCTGCCTCCCACTTCCACCCCAACCCTCTCTGTAACCTGCCCAGCTGATACAATAGCTGCTGCCCAAGGCGACGACAGCTTCTCTATGGCAGCCTTCACATGACTGTAAGAACTTTCCTTCCATGAGATAGATGTACTATGTGTCCTTACTATGTATATTTTACATCATCTACTTCCCTCCACCTTTTTATAGTATCCAAACTTTATAGGGTTGTAAGATAATGTCCCTAAATGTCTGCCTGCAATCTCTAGACACGTATCCATCACTGAATGGATTCTATTCAAACATGCATTTTCAACTCTCTGTTTGAGTACAGAGTTCTTGGAGCCCAGGACTCACCCTGCCTCGATCCTTGGTCTTGTTATAGAAGCTTCACAATGGCCCAGGCCTCAGCTATACTCTCTGTGCTATGCCTCCAATTGCATACAGGACATCAATATGTCCCTCCCCTTCTGAGTTACCGAAGCAAGTTCCCCATATCCCACTGTCTCAGTGAACATCTAATATTCCATTTCCCATTGTACTGGGAGTTCTCCAGGGTCAAGATCCCCGTTGGTATGAATCACCATAATCTAAGGTGGCACAAATGCAGAACACCTTTTACAGTGACCTACAATTAAATCGGAGAAATTGCGAGAAGATCTTTTAGAATGAAATCTTTAATAATCAACTAGATGAAGGGGAGCTTTTGGCAAGCGGATGACATTAGAGAATGGAGACAGACAACTGTCTTATTTTCAAAGCACATTGTTTTGTGGGACTGTGGATTTCTTTCCCCACGTTCCCTGTTGAGTGAAAAAAGGAGGAGACTGGACTGTATGTGCCTAGATTTGAGGGATCATGGACTTTACACCTCTCTGGGTAAAGCAATTTCCTTTTGATCTCAACTCCCATAGAACCTTACAGTTCTTCATAGAATAACCAACCATGGACTATTTGTGAGGAGTCTCACACAGGGTCACACCTCCCCACATCACAGAGCCCATCTCATCCCCATGATATCCACAAACTGACAGCCATCTCCTGTCATTTAACAGACATGTTTTTACCTAAGAATTGGAGGAGTTTAAGATGAGAAAAATCCAAAATTATATTTATTTGAAGCCAATAAGTCAATAAGTAGATGAAGAAATCTAAAATATTAATAGGTAAAAAAGAAAAATAGGTTTATTGTAGCTCCACTGAATGCCGAGGCCGTCTTTTTCTCCCTTACTTATGATATGGATGAATATAAATTTTTACTTCCCAACTTACATTAGCAAAACATAGTTTGAGTGAAATCTCTGAATATATGTGCATCTGAAATGCACGCAGGGTTACTACTGCATGACAAAAAAGTTCCAAGGTGAAACACAAAACAAAAATGGATTCTTAAATGCCAGTCTTTTGTGGGAAAATAATAAACAATTTCCTGGAAGATTTAAACGTCCAGTTTCTCTAGACCTTTGAGTAGCAGGAAGCTGTCTGAAAGGTCTTGCTTCAGAGACGAACAAACAGGGCAAGGTGTAGGTTTAAAATCTATTTGTATAAGCAGGGACATTAAAGCTGGACAACTGGACATTATAGATCACACAGTGATCATAGCACTCAGGAGGTTGAGGCAGCAGGATTGCTGTTGAGTTCCAGGGAAGCCTGGGCTACAGAATGAGACACTATAAGAAAGATAAGAAGAAAAAGAAACAGTGACTAGATAGGACAGGACATGGGGTAGGGGGAGAGAAGGGAAAGAAAGATGGAAGGGAAATAGGGAGGAAAAGATAAGAGACTAAAAACAAAAAGGCAATGGAAAATCCATCATCCCTGGATTCAGATAGGTCCAGTAAGGATCCACTGAGCAGTAAGGTGGAATGCTGAGGATTCGCACTCACATGTGAGCTGACAATCCTCAAGGAGCCCAGTTCCCCTCCTACTCATATTCCAAGTCTTTCTGCTTCCTCCTCAAAGCTCCCACTTATCTCCAATCATCCCAGTTCCTTCCCCCTACTAACCACGTACAGAACTGCCTGTCCCAGGAACATGATCAGAGATCCATTCATGCCTTGACTACCTCATTGTGACTATATGTGCACATGAATGCCACTCACTGACCTTCAGACAGAGTCTACCTCCCAGGCTGTAACAAGCCGCAGCCAAAAGCAGTGACTGGTTTGACACTGTTCAGTGTTAGACCATAGGCACAGTAATTCTGGATAATTCCTAAAACTTTAAAATACTCACTTCCCAACAGCACAGAGAGTGAGGGGCAAATGAAGAGATGGTTGAGAAAAGTAATTAGCTTCTTGTACACAAATCTTCCCTATTGGGACAATAACAATCTACTGACTTGGCCATCTCCTTATGAATCTAGTGTGGGCCTACAAATAAATACTTAAGAGGAGAAGAAGAAATGTTGGGACCTGGTAAGTGTCCCTGCAATGAGAAGCACACTCCCTTTTTATTTACCATGCCCATACAGACCCAAAGTGACCTACCAGCATGCCAAGTCCCTCAAGCTAATTTTGAGAGGGAATTGCAGATTGCAAGGAAGAGTTCACTGGACAGTTGTATTACTGTTAAAAACAAGTTATCCAATACTGTCACAATGATTGCTTGAGCACCAGATATACAGTTCCAGTATCAGGGCCCATGTGAGTACACTAACACTAACGTACCTTTTCAGGTACCTCACAGCCAAACCCCACGTGGCAGTCTGCCAGTATGGAGGCGCCAAAGTCCTGTCTTCACTCAAAAGGAAGACAATGGAAGACACAGTTCTTGAGAGGGAGTTGCCAAGAACTCAGTTTTGACAGAAACATCTAAATCCACTGTCTGTGTTAAAGCAATTGGAAATGCAGTCTACCGCCATGTGCTTCAAAGGGTGCATTCGTTAGCTTTGTATTTGTTTCATGAATCGGCCCAGAGTTATTCTGACCTACTCTACGATTCCATGGCTCTTAGTCACCCAAGTATTTGTGTCCATCACAACTGTGGTGAGGTCCCTGAAAGCCAGGTTTCTAAAGATATACATGGTTCCAGTACACCAGGGACAGAAGAAGAAGATAGGAGTGGCCTATGAAATACATGGTTTTACAGCAGATTTACCTTCAAAGTGAAATAAATACCAGAAAAGTCTAATCTTGAAGAGTGGATAAAAATTAATAAGAAACTATGTATCACAGTACCCAGAGGAAGCTCCACACTCCCAGGCACTCTAACATGCCCAGGATCATAGGATCAGAAGTGAGGAGGATACAACATCTGTCCCAACACTGGGAGTAACTGGGACCTGATGGATCCAGGAACCCAGGAACCCCTCTGGATCAGTGTCAATGGTTCCTACTGGTATGAGCAGGTGCCTTGAGCAGAACTTGGGAGCAAAATTCACAGCGAGTTCCACAAAAACAAGAAGATGATCCACTCTCAAATGCTCTAACACGCCCAGGATCACAGAATCACAGAATTACAGGATCACAACATCCCAGGAACTTGGTCACACCAGGATCTCAGGGTCCCAGAGGCAGCTTGACTCTAAGGAGCTCTGACATACCCAGGATCTCAGGATGACAGGATCCCAGAATCACAGAATCACAGATACAGTTGAACTCTGAGAACCAGGATCACAGGAAGAACAGGCTCCAGTAAGACATATTGAGGGCATGTAGCATTAGAGATAATCAGATGATGGAAGGAAAGCATAAGAATATAAGCAACAGAAACCAAGGTTACTTGGCATCATCAGAACCCAATTCTCCCACCATAGGAAGTCCTGGATGCACCATCACACCAGAAAAACAAGATTCAGATCTAAAACCACTTCTCATGATGATGACAGAGGACTTTAAGATGCACATAAATAACTCCCTTAAAGGAATACAGGAGAAAACAGGTAAACAGGTAGAAGCCCTTAAAAAGGAAACACAAAACTCCCTTAAAGAATTAGAAGAAAACGCAATCAAACAGGAGAAGGAAATGAACAAAACCATCCAATATCTAAAATTGAATATAGAAACAATAAAGAAATCACAAAGGGAGACAACCCTGGTGTTAGAAAACCTAGGAACGATCAGGAGTCAAAGATGGAAACATCAGAAACAGAATACAAGATATAGAAGAGAGAATCTCAAGTGCAGAAGATACTATAGAAAACATTGACACAACAGTCAAAGAAAACACAAAAAGCAAAAAGTTCCTAAACTAAAACATCCAGGAAATCCAGGACACAATGAAAAGACAAAACCTAAGTTTAACAGGTATAAAAGAGAGTGAAGATACCAAACATAAAGGGCCAGTAAATATCTTCAACAAAATTATAGAAGAAAATCTCCCTAACCTAAAGAAAGAAATGCCCATGAATATACAAGAAACCAAACCTACAGAACTCCAAATAGACTGGACCAGAAAAGAAATTCCTCCCATCACATAATAATCAAAACACCAAATGCACTAAACAAAGAAATAATATTAAAAGCAGTAATGGAAAAAGGCCAAGTAACATATAAAGGCAGATCTATCAGAATTACACCAGATTTCTCATCAGAGAGATGATGAAAGCTAGAAGTTCCTGGGCAGATGTCATACAGATCCTAAAAGAACACAACTGCCAGCCCAAGCTATTATACCCAGTAAAACAATCAATTACCATAGATGGAAAAACCAAGATATTCCACGACAAAATCAAATTTACACAATATCTTTCTACAAATCCAACCCTACGAAGAAAAATATATGGAAAACACCAACATAAGGAGGGAAACTACACCTTAGAAAAAAGCAAGAGAGTAATCTTTCAACAAATCCAAAAGACAGCCACATAAACATAATTCCACCTCTAACAACAAAAATAACAGGAAGTAACAATCACTTTTCCTTAATATCTCTAAACATCAATGTACTCAATTCCCAATAAAAAGACATAGACTAACAGACTGGATTCATATACAGGACCCAAAATTTTGCAGCATACAGGAAACACACCTCAGTGACAAACCCAGACACTACCTCAGAGTAAAAGGTTGGAAAACATTTTTCCAAGCAAATAGTACTAAGAAACAAGCTGGAATAGCAATTCTAATATCAAATGAAATCAACTTTCAACCAAAAGTTATCAAAATATATAAGGAAGGACACTTCATTCTGGTCAAAGTAAAAATCTACCAAGATGAACTTTCAATTCTGAACATCTGTGCTCCAAATGCAAGGGCACCCGCAAAGAAACTTTACAAAAGCTCAAAGCACACATTGCACCTCATACAATAATAGTGGAAAACGTCAACACCCCACTCTCAGCAATGAAAAGATTATGGAAACAGAAACTAAACAGAGACACAGTGAAACTCACAGACATTATGAACCAAATGTATCTAACCGATATATATATATAAAACATTTCATCCTAAATCAAAATATAACTTCTTCACAGCACCTCATGGTATCTTCTCCAAAATTGAACATATAACTGGTCACAAAACAAGCCTCAACAGATACAAGAAGATTGAAATAATCCCACGCACCTTATCAGATCACCATGGTCTAAGGCTGGTTTTACATACCAACAAAAACAACGGAAAGGCCATATAGGAAACTGAACAACTCTCTACTCAATAACATGGTCAAAGAAGAAATAAAGAAATTAAAGACTTTTTATAATTTGATGAAAATGAAGACACATCATACAAAAACTTAAGTAATACAATGAGAGCAGTGGTAATAGGAAAACTCATAGCTCTGAGTATCTCCAAAAACAAACTGGAGAAAGCTTACGCTAGCAGCTTGACAGCACACCTGAAAGCTCTAGAACAAAAAGAAGCAAATACACCCAAGAGGAGTAGACAGCAGGAAATAATCAAACTCAGGGCTGAAATCAACCAAATAGAAACAAAAAGAACTATACAAAGAATCAACAAAACCAGGAGCTGGTTCTTTGAGAAAATCAACAAGATAGATAAAACCCTTAGGCACAGAGATAGTGTCCAAATTAACAAAATCAGAAATGAAAAGGGAAATATAATAACAAAAACCGTGAAAATTCACAAAATCATCAGATCCTACTACAAAAGCGTATACTCAATAAAACTGGAAAATCTTGAAGGAAAGGACAATTTTCTAGACAGATACCAGGTGCCAAAGTTAAATCAGGATCAGATAAACCATCAAAACAGTTCCATAATCCCTAAAGAAATAGAAGCAGTCATTAATATTCTCCCAACCAAAAAAAAAAAGCCCAGGACCAGATGGGATTAGTAGAGCATTCTATCAGACCTTCGAAGACCTAATACCAATACTCTTCAAACTATTCCACAGAATAGAAACAAAAGGAACACTACCCAACTCGTTCTATGAAGCCACAATTACGCTTATACCTAAACCACACAAAGACCAAACACAGAAAGAGAATGTCATACCAATTTCCCATATGAACATTGATGCAAAAATACTCAATAAAATTCTTGCCAACTGAATCCAAGAACACATTAAAACGATCATTCACATGATCAAATAGGCTTCATCCCAGGGATACAAGGACGGTTCAATATACAAAAATCCATCACTGTAATACACTACATAAACAAACTAAAGAAAAAAAACACATGATCATTTCATTAGATGCTGAGAAAGCATTTGACAAAATCCAACACCCTTCATGATAAAAGTCTTGGAAAGATCAGAAATTCAAGGCCCATATCTAAACATAGTAAAAACAATATACAGCAAACCGGTAGCCAACATCAAACTAAATGGAGAGAAACTTGAGGCAATTCCACTAAAATCAGGGACTAGACAAGGCTACCAACTCTCCCCCTATCTGTTCAATATAGTACTTGAAATTCTAGTTAGACCAATTAGACAACAAAAGGAGGTCAAAGGGATACAAATTGGAAAGGAAGAAGTCAAAATATCACTCTTTGCAGATGATATGATCATATACTTAAGTAATCCCCAAAATCCCACCAGAGAACTCCTAAAGCTGATAAACAGCTTTAGCAAAGTGGCTGGATATAAAATTAACTCATAGAAGCAGGGAAAAGTGGGATGGAATAGAGGGTTTCCCGGGAGGCAGGAAACCTAGAAAGGGGATAACATTTGAAATATAAGTAAAGAAAATATCCAATAAAAGAAAAGAAATTATGTATTTACATACATGAATCATGGCATGCTAATATTTGAATATAATGGAAAGAAAGTTATATAATAATATCAAAATTATCAGGGAAAATATCTCTAAAATACAAAAATAAAATCATTAAAACGTAATCCTCAGGTGCCTTCACTAATAAGGTAATGAAGGAGGAAAGGTCTCCATCTGCAGGTTGTCAGAAAGGGTTTCAGTAAGCATGAACCAAAGAGAAGGTTTGCCTTTGTCTCCTGCTTTTGACAGATCGAGTGTGGTACCCATAAATTCTGCTCCTTGGCTGCCCCTTCTGCCTCACCTCAATGAATGGCGAGCTTTCCAGGCTTGTGGAGAGCTGAGGTTTTTTTTCTACCCCATACCCCACCTACCACAAAGTGTTCCAGAAATAAATCTAAAAATCCCCAAATCCTATTTCTAAACAGAGCTGAGATATGGCTGGACATCTATGCCCTGTTCCTTCCATAGGTTCCCACTGTCCTCCTCATCCTCCAGAAAGCATCTATCTGGCTTTCTCTCAGGTCTGCATTCTGGCTGGTGACCCCCAACAAACTCACCCCTGTGGGAAAAATCTCACCACAAACCAAGGTGCCTGTAGCTCCATCCCTGACCCAGTACTGAGACTGATTGTCACACCAACAGCATATTCACCAATCAGCTAGGAGTCTTGTTCCTAGGGGTGTGAAACACTTTCCGCTTGAATTTTAATCCACTAACCTTAAAGATGCATCCCTTAGTCATGTCAGGTCAAGCTGACTGGAAAACCTTGTCAATATTTCAATATGCCTGGGTCTTTACCTCAAAAAGTCCCATTCCCCGAACTGGAGAATTCTAGGCCATGTTAACTCAATAATTTGCTATTGACTAAATTATCCTGTATGATATTCCTTTTTTTTCCTTTTATTCATTCATTATTTCTGCCAATATCTGGGCTCTTGGGTAGATACAACTCTATTCAACCTAAAATCCCAACCTACAATACCAGATGATAAATAGAAAAAAATGGAGAATGTGTCAGGAAGGAAGGTGGGCTGAAAAACAGGAAAGGTGTGATGGTTTGGATCTTAAATATCTTTCAAAGACCCGTGTAGTGGCTATTTCTGGTTGTCAACTTGACTAAATCTGGAATGAACTAATCAAGAATTGGAAGGCTCACCTATAATCCTAATCTGGAGGCTCAGAGATACAAGTTTCTGACCTGGAGATCTTGATGCATAGTGACTATGAATTCCAGAAGATTAAGATTAGGAGATCTCTGAGTTCAGTGTCATCTGGGATTAAAGGTGTGGTGGCACACGCCTTTAATCTGGGCCACACCCTCTGCTGGAGACCTATATAAGGACATTGGAAGAAGTAAGATTCACTCTGGCTTTTCCTGGCCTGCCTCATGTGACTGAGCAACAGCTAGATCCTCAGACTTCCATCCACAAGTACTGCTGACTATTGTTGGGGAGTTGAACTACAAGCTGTAAGTCATCGACAAATTCCCTAACTATAAAGAGATTACCCGTACGTTCTGTGACTCTAGAGAACCCTGACTAATACAACCCATATGCAGAAGGCTAGCTGTCAGTCTCTGGGACTGGTGGGAGAAGGCAGGAATTTTGTCAGATAGGCCCTAGTGCACACAAGTCTGATCACTGGAAATGTGTTCTTGAAAGGGACATTGACATGCTGGTCTTTTTCTATTTTACTATTCACGCAAGATGAGGTCAAAATCTGTCATACCTTCCCTGCCATGATGTCTGCTTCCACAGACCCCTGGTAATGTATCCAACTGACCATGGGCTGAATCTTCTAAAATGAGGAGCTAAACTAAGTCTTTGCTTCTGGCAGTTTGTCACAGCGATAAGAAACTAATCCAAGGCCTGTCCTCAGATTCTTAAAGAGGTGAGTGCCCCTTACCTCTTTAAGTGTTAGCAAGCATGAGCAGGTGTGTGTGTGTGAGAGAGAGAGAGAGAGAGAGAGAGAGTCAGAGATTGATATACTAATTGAGCATGCACTCAGGGTGGCCTCCCCATAGAGGAGAAATCTGCCAATATTCATCCAGTTTTAAATGACCATGTGCATGGAGCAAGACATCCTCTACATCGGAGCATCAACTTTGTAACTGGGTGCTATGTCATGCTACACAGAGAGACACTCAAATTCTGAGAAGACCCAAATTTCGGGAAGATATAAATGAAAAGATTTCATGACAAAACCAGAAAGTTGCATGTTCTCCAACTCTGTCTTAATGAATACAAAGCCAAGAATATTCACCCACAGCTACGGATCCTTCAGTGGCATGAAGTCAGTCAAGATAGTTCAAGAGTGGCTGCTAGGTTTTATGGGATTTAAGAGTGATGACTACCGGATCGTGGGTCATACAACAGGGTAAAGGAGAAGGTGGAGATTTGAGAAAGAGACTTAATGAAACCTAATCTTCCTCTACCAACAGCCCTGCTCTCTTGAAGACAGTCATTGTCTCCTCTGATTTTTCCTCATCCTTGATGGAAAGAGAGCCATCAAATCTCCCCTTCACACTTAACTATCTCTGCTACAGCTAACCTGAGTTAACCCTCAAGCGTCCCACACCAAGGGAAAGAGGAGCTGATAGACCACTGAGCTGTCATTCATTGCTCAGCGACAGAACCCTTCATTAGCTCCCCTAACCCCAGCAACAATTCCACAGGTCAGCCAGTGCCACTTCCTCTCCACAATCTAAAAACCCACGCTTCTCGCGAGAGTGAAGCAGCCTTCCTGGCACCAACGAAATCACACCTAAGCAGCTCCAAATCTGGCTCTTCCGCCTGACTTAGTTCATAGCTAGCAACCTAGGAATAAAAAAAAAAGCAATTCTCCATTTTCTTATTTTGTCTAACAAAATTCTCCATTTTGTCTAACAATGATACATCTGAATGCAAAACAGTAAAATGGTTTAAAGAAAAATATGGAAGAAAGACAAAAGGTAAGTCTGTTGATTAAAGGATTAGATAGATCATTTCTTAATACTTTCTCTGAATCATCAAAAGTAACTTAAAAATCTGTGTTTTTACATAAAACTAAAATAATCAGATGATTTGATGTTAATTAACTCTGTTTAGATGGAGGTAAATATATGTGTTTGGTTCCTCTCCCCTACCAGCTGTTAGAGACATAGACGGAATCACTCCCACACCTAGTCCAAAAATAGTTCCAACTGAAAGGCCATTTGTATTGTTAACTCATACTGCATTCAAAAGTTAACACATTCATTCTATGAATAATTCTGGGACTCAAGTTCTCAATGGCCCTTTCTTTAATTCAGTAACCATTTTTGAACAGTAGGGCTTGGCTCAGGAAATTGACTCTTATTTAAATTTGGTGGATGAGGGTAAGCTAAAACTCACCTTTTCTCTGCAGTTATTTACAGAGAAGGGCTCTTCCCTCCCCAGGTTTAGAAAAGTCATACGAGCTATGATCTACTGATCTAATCGTCCAGGCATAAGCTATGGAATGAGAGGAGCAAGAGAGCTTGTGAACGAAGCTAGACAATGAACTGAAGAGTGGAGTAAGTTAGAGAGAAGACACTCCCCACTCCCCTGAAAGACTTCTTAAAACTGTCAGCACAACCCTCTGGGTTTGGAAAGGGCACCTCTCCAAATTGTTAAAGGCCGGGGCACCCTGCTGAATTTCCTGCCACTCGATGCTGCTTAGATAGAAGGGTGTCTCTTCCATAAGTTAAGAGACTAAAGGAAAAGTTCTTCCAGCACTGAGAGCTGGGTGGGCCTGAGTGAAGACAGACGTGCTGGTAGGGCATCTGTCCTGGAAGAAAGAAGAGGGGAAATTTGGGTGTCCAGGAAACCCTGGGTCTGAACGGGAGTGGGCTAACTTGATGCTCTGTTCTGTACTGAGGTCATATCTTCATACTCCACAGAAGGCAGATAGAGGAAGAGGCTTATGTTATAGCCACTAGCTTCCCCTTTATGGTGGGACTTTTTGACAGAAGCATTTGCCATAGGTGTGCACTATGCTGCTATTGGTGAATGTGAAGCGCCAGGATCAATGTCATGTGTACTGAGTGGTGAACAAGAACATTTGATCGGGACGGTGTACCAAGAACCCAATGGAGCCTGGTTACAGCATACACTAAACCACAGTGATCGGGCTTACTACTCAGGGAAGGGAGACACATATACACACTTACTGCATCACAGTTCTGGAGAGTCAAAGCCCAAACTAAAGACATGGCTGTGTAAGCTGTGAGGGGAAAACTAGTTCTGTGCCCCTGACTTCCAACAGTGCATCTGTGTCCTGCTGTTGGTCAATGTGAAGCACCATGCCTAATGTTTCTGGCCATCTTTGATCAACAGATACCTCCACCTTCATCTCCACTTGGTCAAGCTATCTCCATCTCTCCACGTCATTGTCCCAAGTCACATCTGCCTCTGCACCCCATAGCTGCTACTTTTTGAAGATATATGTTATACTGGATTAAGGGCTACATTAGTGAACTCAATTTGATCTGATTCTATTTGGGGGGAAAAAAAAATCCTGTTCCAAAATGTGACATTATGAGGTACTGGGAATGAGGATCTCAATGTATCTTTTGGAGGACAGACAATTTGTAGAGAGTTTATTGGGGTGCCATGCCACCTGGCAGGAACTTGACATTGACCAATGTGAAGTTCCTCTCCCAGCCTTTGAGTGCAGAACTCCTGTGTTAGACATAATCCCCTCTGCCTGAAGTGGAGTGCTCAGACCAAGTTGAAGCCCACTGTTCTTCTAGGACCTGCAGTTTCCTGAAAAACACTAGCCACCTGTGGAGACGCTTCCAGCCTTTGGGGGAAGACTTTTCCCCTGCCTATATATTTGGAGTTCTCCATTAAACTTTGAGACCTTGAACAGCAGGTGTTGTCTTGGTCTCCATCTCTTTTTGCCACCTTCCCATCCATCTCCAGCTTCCCTTCCAGGTAACCTGTTTGATGTAACTGCGGACAGTTACAACAATTCAACTTAGCAACAGAATCCCAGTGAATGATGGAGTTCAACTTTCTAAGTCCTTTTTAAAAACTTAATTGCTTTTGGTTTCTGTTTTGTAGGACATAAAATATTCCCTATAAATATATACAAAAATAAATGTAAAATGAGGTCTGCATTATATTGATGTATTAATCTTACTTCACAGGGAATTTAAACTACTTAAATTTCATTTACATCTTTAAATTCCTCAAATTTTTGAGTGAAAATGGTAACATTACTTACAGCACAGCATCAAATACTCACACAGTTTCATAACTTGAAGAATCTCCTCACATAAATTTGCTGAAGCTCAGTCTATCAGTCTGTAAAGTAGGAACAATCAGAGTGCTCACTCTGAGCTTCTATACTGGAATTTGCAGGAATTACATCATGCATGTCAGAAGAATGTTTTGAAGAAATAAGTTTGGTGAAAAGCCTTGGTATCATTTTACATAACTTTCCTTCTGGTCCATATCGGTAACAGAATTCCTGAGACGGGTCAGAGGAGATGGGGCTGTATGAGAAGACAGGGCTCACACCAGCATCTCCACCTGTTCAGTTTTAATCAGCCTTGTTCCCTGGTGGGATGAAATGCTACACCCCACACACTATCCTAATCACATACATAAATTCTGAGGGTACAAACCTAATCACCTGTGGCAAGAAGACAGACACTTTCTGGAATATGAGACAGTATAGCAGAGAATTCTGTCCCGGTTCCATGTTTAGTGGAAGTATGCAATAACAACAAAAGTATTGTTTAAAAAATACTTACATAATTAGAAAATGTAAAAAAAAAAAAAAAAACCTCACTTCTAATACTAGTTGTCCATACACTTCAGAGATGTATAAGGTTTTTCTGAGGTATAAATGAATTCTTCTACAGTAACCCAGATTGAAAGAGAACATAGTTCCATGGTCCCACTGCTATAAACAAGATGAAATGACTCTGTTGAATGCTGAGGTCTTCCCTTAGCCAAAGCTGTAAAGCCGGAGGAAACCTTTCTTCTGCCTTTAGCGGGGCTGCGCAACTATTTCTATAAGCAGCAGTAAAAAGTTATATAGTGTTTGAGGTGGGGCCAGGTCTTGTGAGTTTCCGGCACAGAGAGTCATTTTAACTCTGCACTGGCAATGAAACTGCCTCCCCAGGAAGGAGCTCCACGAGTGCTGGGAACTGGGCCCCTTGCAGGGCCCTCTAGTTCACACCACCAGTGGGAAAGCAAAATAAATGCCTCCCTTAAATCCAGGCAATGTAGTGGTCCTGGGGGGCAGGGGTGGGGGTGGGAAGCTGGAATGGGATGTTAGAAGCAGCTGCATACGTAGAGAATGTGGTGAATATGCCTCACCACTTTATGGGAGGTTGTCTGGAAAAGACACTGGTTGAAAAATACAACCCGGGGTCGTGGTTCATAGTCCAATACTTTCTAGCTAGCAATCTTGAGGGAAAAATATCCCAAGAGCTGTTCCCGAATTTTACAATGAAAAGAAACACGCTCCCACCAGCTTCTTTCACTCGAGGGACCATTGTGAGAAGGTGGTGACTGTGTGCCTGGGGCTGGGCTGTAAACCTAAGACAAGGAGGATGGTACTATCTCCCGCAGATCAGAGCTTCCCTGCAGTCTGTCTCAGACCTTGAACACTGTTTAACTCTCCTATCCAAAGCAAAGGTCCGAATACAGCTGTTGTTACTTAATTCTCCTCTGTCATGGACAGAATAGGATGTTTATTGCTCTGTGTAAGCCATAGAAAGCTGCTCTTGAGTGTCAATGTGCCCAGCTACTACGAAGTGTCTCAAAACCCAGTCTTACCCAGAGTCTGCTGTGTGGAGCAAGTTAGCTATACAATTGTTGAAGTTAGGAATTCTTATTGGGAATTCCTCTTACAAGTGTAACAAATGTAACTACTGATAATTACACCACTATGTTTCTGATCATGATCCAGAAAGCTGCTTGTTAAACTGCTTACACCCAGTTTGATTTTTTTTAAGTGTTTAATTTTGCAAGTACTATTAGCTTTGACGTGGTGGGGGATTGAAAGCCCCATTTAGCTCTTCTGAGTAGAGCTGAATCACAGTAGAACAAAAACAAACAAACAAAAAAAAAAACAACTTCCCAACTAATGAACCATTCATTATTCACAGGACAGTCATGGAAACCAAAAGTAGAACCCTGACTTGCTCGAGAATGAAGCATGAACTGGGCCCCTCATTTATAGAACCAAGAGACAGGGAGATCGCAGACACACACAGTAAACTTGAAAATTTGGGTATCTAAGTTCTGTACATGTTCAATAAATTATGGTTTCCCCATGAATGTTCAAAAGTTGGTAATAATTGATAATAATTGCTGTCATCTAAGGATACAATGTGCTGGCTTTCAAATATTGTACTATTTATGCCTTGTGAACACCCCCCCGAAACAAAGTCTAGACCTGAGGATGAATCTCGACAACAAAATACCTACATAATACATGAGTTCAACCCTCACACTACAAAAAGGAAAAAAGGAAAAGAAAGAGAAAAAGGATAATTCTAGCTATGGTCTTTGCTCTAGGACAGGGAACCAAGGCTCCATTGACTTCCGCACTTCCTATGAAATGGCAACAGCACTGTATACACGAGTTTGAAGGATTGTACAGCATCTTCCTTCTGCAATCCTGGCAGGATAAACGATTATTGCCTACAGCTAGCCATCAGAATGATCAAGGTCATTAATGAGGGAGTGGAGGGAGTTAACATTTCACTTAAGGGGGATTGTTTTCTTAAGCCAAGTATTTTGCATTTCAGGCACTGGGTGGGATTTCCAAGTAACAGGTCTATCTCTACATGAATACATCTGTCTGATTCAGTCTTCCCTGATACAGTGCTTTCAACTGGAGACCATACATCCCACCAGCATATGGAAACACACACACACACACACATATATTTATGTGGCATCTGTTGTAGTGGGCTATCTAGTGGACAGATAAAAGGGATGCAGCTAAACATTCTTTAATACCCAAGAGTGTCCCTTCCCAGCAAAAATTAACCAGTCTCAAAGCCCAAATCAGGAGTCCAATGGTTATGATGCCCTGACCCACCGAGTCGGATCATCTACCCTAAAAAAAAGTGTAAACCAGTCCCCACATACGCCTAAACTCCCTATAATATAAACTTCAAACTGCACACCACCATCCTGAAGCACCGAATGTTTTCCTTCAGAGCCCCCAATGGGAAACAGTGCTCTTAAGTACTTCTGCAACCTCCGTTTCTCTCCGAGCTATCCTCTCAAGAGCTTTGCACAGAGAGAAAAGACAAAGGAATGAGTTGGAGCTGGGAAGATTGGTTGGAGGTAGATGGAGAGGCAACACAAGGGGAAAATAAATATAAAAGGAAACGCTGGAGCTTTAGCCTTTCTTCGGATGTAGACATGACATAACAATCAAACAAAGGAGGCATCCAGCTGGAGCCAGCCACATTTATTGCCATACACAAGCACATCATAAACTTCTGAAAAACGAGAATGTAGGGTCTTGTTCTCTCACTGTCATATTCCACTGTAAACAAATCCAACACACAGTACACAAAAAGGTTCTCATTAAGCTGGGTCCACAGTGAGAAGAAACAAAATTAGATGATCTTAAAATTAATGTAATTCCCTCAGGTCCACAGCGAAAAGCAACATGAAAGCCCTTCCTAAATACTTCAACTGTGGCCCTGATAACAGTGTGTAAGATGGTCCTACATGGACCCTCTTCAGTATGCTCCCTGGAAGACTAACTAGTAAGGTAACCGAGAACGCTCATTCTAGAACACAGCAGCGTAAAATTCACCAAGATTCATTTATTAAAACACATCATCCTGGGATTTAACTCTCAGGATGATAAAAACAACAACCACCTGTTTAAACTGTCCTTGGCACATACAATTCGGGATTCCTTGTCATTCTGATGTCAGCCTGAGGTATTACTGCTTGTCAGTAGGCTTACACAGTACATGCTGCTACAAGAACCAAGCTACATGCCCTCTAATTCCAAGAGTCAGTGACCAGCATGTGTACCCCTTGCTTTGTGGGCATCCATGGGAGACTACCTTAGAATACCCTCTTCACCCCTCAAAACTCTTCTAGATGCATTCAGAGACAAGGTGGGGTTAGGGAACACAGCAGTCCTGGGCAAAGCAGCTCCAAGGTATGTGGTAATGAGGAATTCCCTTCTCTCCTGACTCCTTTCTCTTTCAGAGCCTGCTACAAAAAGCAGAACAGAGAGGAGTTCATTATCATTCTGTTTCTTTTTTTTTTTTAATTTAATTTAATTTTATTTTTTTAATTTACATTCCACATCACTTCCCCTTTCCCGTTTCCTCCCTCCCCGAAAGTCCCATAAGCCCCCTTCCCTCCCTCTTTTCTCCGTTCAACCCCCTCTCATTACTCTGTCCTGGCGTTCCCCTACATCCAGTCTTTCCAGGACCAGGGGTCTCTCCTTCCATCTTTTTAGAAATCTATTGATATGCTGATTGTGTCTAGGGTATTCTGAGATTCTGGGTCAATATCCCCTTATCATTCTGTTTCTTAATTCCCTAGAAACTAGTTCAGACAATCTCCTAACTTTAAATGCTACCTACACACAAGTGACTCCCATATCATACCAGCCAAAACTTTACTGACATCCAGACTCACCATCTAAATGTCTAAATGACTCCTTAACAAGCCTAAACCCAAACTGCACCCTTCACAACTCTACCAGAACTATCTCCACATCAGTTAAAGGAAATGTCCAGGCTTCTAGACACATAAGCTAAAATTGAGATGTACCTCTGATATTTCCACCTCACACAGTCCATGGCCACCCTGTGGAGAATGCTGCCATATCTAGCCATTTATTCAGGTATCTCTCAATTTCTACTATTAGACATAAGTAAGACAGTCAGACAGAAGGCTACTACTGTAGTACCACTCATGGAGGTTTGAACCCCCACTTTAACTCCTTCATTCCCAATCTACTCTCTGAACAGCACACAGGGATTCCAGGACAAATCAGATCCTAACATTCTTCCATTCAAAGTCATCCTTACTGGGCTCTGCATGGCCCTAAACAGTCTGGTCCTCAGAGTTCCTCTAATTCCATCTCCTCTTTCCTTTGTTCAATCTCTTCAGGCCACTCATTCATGTATCTACAACACGCAGACCCAAATCCCTCCCCTCAAAGTGGAATCGTGTTCTCTTTCTGTCTACGGTGCTCAGTACCCTTCTCTTCAGGGCGTAAGTTCAAGGAAGACAGAGAACTTGGGGTGGGCTCCATCTTGCCTATTCTATCCCTGCTGCTCAGTGACAGGCACAAGTGTTTGTTCCATGCATGAGTGAAGCAGACAATGAGTAGAGTCTTTATTCTGTTTTGCATCTAAGGGTCACTTTCTGAGACCACAGAGGGCACACATACCTATAATTAGATGAACAACTCGCCATTACATAAACCAGATATTTAAATATTTAAGATACTTAAGTAAAGCAATTATACAAGTACTCTTTGCTTTTCTTTTCACATCATCATAGATGTCTTTGTGATTCCTTTCTGCTTCTGAACTGTGGATGACACTCGCTTTTGCAAAAGTGAAGGAGGAAACAAAACGTGATTTAGTGATGGTCAGTAGAATGCTTTGTTCTGTGTAAGAAATGCATGAATTCTGTATTTAAGAGTTTGAAACTGGACCCCATTGCAGACACCTTCAATTAAGTCTATTCTAATCTCAGTTCAAGGAAAATCCAACTTCAGAATTTCACTCCCAGGCATAACTGTTTGATAAGTATAGCAGGAGCCCATCAAGACACTTGGCAGTACCATTCCTTTGGGATACAATGAATTTTTTTTTGGCAATCCCTATTACTCACTGATGGTAATTAGCAAGGCAATCTTTGGAGGAAATATACAATCAGACAACTAGAAATGCCTTTTCATGGAACTCTTTGAAAATAAATCATTGACAGTACAAATGGTCAATATGTACTCTTAATTCAGAACTAAATTGCCCATTGATTCAGCAAGATCTATGTTCTTGACCCTATGGTCTAGAAATGCACTTTTTTCTTAAGTTCTGAATTCAAGGAAAGTACAGGTGGCACAGTTGTTGATTTTGATTTAACACCTCAATCGAGTAAGCAATTAGAGTGATTTCTCCATTATTTGCTCAGATTGTACAGTGCCTTCCTTGACTGGTTCCGTCATAAAGACCCCATTCTGTGGACACAGCATAAAATCGGGGTCACAATCTAAATGCAACCTTCCAGGAACACACAATGGAACAGGATCAGGCTGACCCAGACAGCCAGAGATGCTGGAGTCCTCACCAGCAGTGGGTCAGTACACTAGGCTGCTATGGGAAATGCTTGCTACCAGGAGTAAACAGCTTCAGTACACTCGGGACTTTGCCCCAAGAACACCAGTGCTTCCCACCTCTATTTAAGATGCAGCTACAGGCTTTCAGAAACAGAGCTGGCTTTGCAACTACTGCGCTTTAACAACTGTATCCAGCACACCTCCCACTAACACCTTAAACAAGTTTCAACAAGTACAGCTGAATCACTTGAGATGGGCCAAAAGGTCAGGGCCCTGAAACTTTGTCAGCATGATTATCTAAAGCCACTGGAAAGCACTTCATGCATCTGAAAGAGCAGGTCGGCGTTCCATCACACAAAAGCAGCTTTGTCTCTGCATATGTGACGCCTCTTAATTACAATCAATGATTTTTTTTATTGCCGATAAGCCTGTTTGCCTAGCTCCATTTTCCTAAAACACTTTAAACATTTCTAAGAAGGGTGAATGTCAGTGGAAAACTGAGATAGGCCTTGAACCAGGGCTGTGGTTTTGCATAATGTTTACAATTTGTCATCTGTAGGGATAATTTTGCAAGTTTAAACATACTAAAGGACATATTATAAAGAGTCAGGCAATTTCGTTTTGTTTGAATATATTTATGGAAAAGAACCAAAAGGGTCCATAGAGGTCCACTGCCTTTCTTTCCTTGAGTATGTGCCAGTTCATGACTGAAAACAAGCGTTCAGAGAACATAAGAACATTTATGGCCACACTGTATGTATCAAACCAGCTACTTTATGAACAGATGGGAAATGCTGTGTTTCAGAGCCTTGGCAAAATAGGAGTAACACCCAAATTTCTTTGCTCGATTGTGAATGGCTTGGTGATTCATCTGTGATCTTGCCCTCGATAATGACCAGATATTCCTAAAGGGTGAGAGTCAGTGGGAAAAAAAAACACCACACAGCCTCAGGG
Organism: Tokudaia tokunoshimensis; assembly: GCA_036184795.1. Lineage (NCBI taxonomy): Eukaryota > Metazoa > Chordata > Mammalia > Rodentia > Muridae > Tokudaia > Tokudaia tokunoshimensis. The sequence continues at coordinate 147,473,577 of BTHU01000001.1, forward strand.
GTTAGAAGATGATGATCAACCGCAAATCATGCACCCAGAACCTGTAATTTGAGTAAGGTGGGGGAAACTGAGTAATCCATTTGAGATAAGGAGAGTTTCTCAGCAGTGGTGATTGTATGCGAATGGAATCTTTGGAAAGTAAAAATGGGGAAAAAAGACGGTTGGGCTGGGGAAGACCTAGCAAACCAAAAAGCAGTATTTCAAGGCTAGAACTAATCAAAATTCCTTTAAAAATAAACAAAACAAACAGTGTGATGCGATGTGGTCAGCACCCTCACAGGAAGTTCAGATGTGGAGAGTAAAATGATGGAAGTACCCCTTCTCTTCAAGAGGTCAGAAAAGGCCAGCATAGGGAGGGGTACTTTGGCTCCATGAACTGATACCTCCTAAGTTTTCTCCTGAGACCATAGGAAGCCCGCACTCCCAGCCTCCCTTGCAGTTGTTTGTTGTGCACCATGGGCCTGAGTCCTGCCCAATGATACGAAGGAAGAAATGCATCACTTTGACAGGCAGTTGCTAAGAATCATTAAAATCTACTTCGTAGTGGGCTCAGGTTGCCATACTCATACGAAAGGATCCTGAGTTACTGTACAACTGCAGAAAACTGCATTATAACCTGGAAAATTGGTAAGCTTTTATTATACCAAGCCAGAGATCTGAACCTGTCTGTGACAGTGTGAGATCATCTTAGTATATTTTACAATATTGCCCCCTCTTATCTGTTGCCTTTTCAAATCACTGCCCGAGGGTAATGAGAACCTCTCCCCTCCCCTCCTGTTCCCCATTACCTAGCCCAAGCTGGCCTCAAATTCCCCAAGCTCCTGCAGCAGCCTCAGATATACTAGGATTAAACACATGTAATTCACCACGCCCAGCCTCATCTCATTCTTAAACAAGGTGATTTCAGAAACTGTCAAAAACACTGGGAGAGTGGCCAATTCTCTTTCATAGCTTACCCAGAAAAAAAGCAAGGTGCTGCTACCCTGTGGAAGGTGAAGAGAACAAACTCTTCATTCCAAAAGTTAGGTCAAAATATTTCACTTATTTTTAATGCTTTATTGTGGAAAATGATAAGTATCTACACAAGTAGAAATAACAGAGCAATGAACCTCAATGTACTTAGCAGCTAAGTTCGTGTGTGTGTGTGTGTGTGTGTGTGTGTGTGTGTGTGTGTGTGTTGAGGTTTGTTACATATTAATTATTGAGTGAGGGTAGGACCTAGGTGCATGGTAAATGGGTACATAGCAGAAGGAACATACTCTAACTCTCAAGACCCACCAGTTATTTTTAAAAAGAGCTGTGAAGACTAAATTAACCTAACAGCTCACAGCACAATCATTTTCTTTCCCCTCCATTTCCTTGGAGGAATTTTAGGTTGAAGAGGGTGGTTTAGTGTGTCCTTCCTTCCTTGTCAAAGCTCAGTTCCCTCTGGGAAGGCCAACACTTTGAAACTTTTCTCAGACACTTGCTGTTCTATGCATGGATTTATCTTTCCATTATTCCCCAGTAAGCCTCAACTCTATGCAGAGGGCAAACAAGGGTCCGGGTAAGGGGGGGAGGGCTTGAAATGGCCTCAGAACCTCCCTCCGAGGGAACCACCCTGCACGAAAATGGAAACACATACCTACTTTAGATTTTTTTATACAGCGGAGTCCTCCATTTCCCCTTCTCCACAACTTCCCTCAAACCTCAGTCTAGTTAGTGTCATCTAACCGTCTGCTGATGAGCTGCAAACTGACTGGGAATGGACTGAGGGGGTGTGGCCAAGGAGAACTCAGCACAGCACACTCTTCAGAGGGCACACTCAGCAGTCTGGATTCCCAGAGAAATGCCATCAATCAAACTTTCTAAAACACAGAAATTGTTCTGAATGATAAGCCTGAGAAGTTGCCCTTACTTTTAAGAGGACCACACACACGGCCCACAGGGAGCACTCCCAGTACCTGCAACCCACCACAGGCAAATGACCTAGCCTTGGGTAACCCAACCGAGAAGGAAAATGCAGCCAGTGAGGCTCCAGGAAGGACTCTGCAGAGGGCTGTGGTCGACCATGGTCCTGGGGCCTGAAAGGCTCGCTGGGAAAAAGAGAGTCATATCTACAATAATTGATTTATTTTTTTTTCCTTCCCACTAAACATCTTAAGTGTTTAACTCTGTTCTCTATTAATTAGTGTGAGCTGAGGGGAAAAAAACATCTAAAATGAACCTCAGCAGTATCTGAAAACGTCCAAGAGGCTGATGAGCTCAGCATAATGAGCACCAGGCCACAGCTTTGTTTAACAGGGCTTCAGTCTCTTTACAGATTATTAAAGGAAATATTTAACTAAAGGAAAGCTACTCGTGCACAGGATAATGTACATGGCCTCTGTCCACATGTTAATCATTTTACATAATTGATCAAACAGTCCTGGTCTCCTTCTCTAGGCCTGCCCAGATTTCTAAGTGTTTATCTTTAGAGTCCACAACAGAAGAGTTTTTGCTTGTCCCTACTCTCATAGCTCGCTCACGCGCTGAGGAAAAATATTTGTGTATATCACCAACAAACATGAAGGTGTTGTGTTGTGCACATTTGTGCCTGAGCATGTGTAGGCCAGAGTCTTCCTCAATTCTCTTGTTATTTTTAAAATAGGGTATTGCTCACTGAATCTGAAGACCAGGAAAGATGGGCTTCAGGAACCCCTCTGTGTCTTTTCTCCTGGGTGTGTAGATTAGAGAAATATACCACCAAACCCAGGAGTTTATGTAGCCCCTCAAATTTGTGTGGAAAGTGCTTTGCCAACTAAGCCATCTACCCAGCCCATAGGCTCATTGTCGTAAAGAATTGAACTGTAAACCTAAGAGACGGTGGAAATGGCTGGAGTCAATGGTTCATTTCACCTGCACCAAAAGAATGTTGCTTCCTCAGTGAAGATAGTGTCAATGGGTTTTGCTTTGATTAACTAGATTTCCACTTATACTAACTGGACTTGTAATTATCCAAATTTTAATAATGTCCCAATTGGACTCTAGATGTCCTTTGGAGGTCCTTACAGTCTTCCACTCCACTCTTATCCAGTATCTAGATCTATCCAACTTTTTAGGGGTCATGTCTTCTAATGGAATATTGTGGCACCTTCACTCGAATGGCCTCCATCCTTTCTCTACAGGATACTGACTCTCCTTTCAAAATGCCAGCCTACCTTACAAAAAGAGTCGGGTCTCTGCATGCAGAGATGGAAGCCACGCCCAACTTCCCAAGGAAAGTTTCATTCACAGCACCCTGCTTTGTATTTGGTACATACTTGTGGATCATCCCTAGACTGTGAACCCCAGAAGAGAATATCATGCATTTATCAGACTTTCAGGGTATGGTATACTTCATAATTTGCATTCAATTATCAGATAAGAAAGGAATACTCATGGAGTTCACATGTCAGTACGGATGCTACATGAAGCAGGGTTTCCATACCCTGGTTTACAATAATATTCCAATGAAATAGGACCAAGACACAACTCAGCACACTGCCCAATCTTCTTATTATCCAGTTTCTAAGTCATTTCTTAAATTAATCATCTTAAAATGTCCTTAAAATTCTCCTAAAGAATTAGCTGTTCTCCCTACTGACGTGCATGTCTATGACCCAAGAAAATAAAATATAAACACTATGCGATCAGATAAGGGCAGGCAGGCTTCTCTCCACTTTCTCACCCAAGTCTATGTGACTAATGATAGCTCTGTAGGCTACATGGTATTCAGACAGGAAAAGGCCCAGTTAGTTAAATGTGAAGTCAGGCATGTCCGGCCCTGGTGCTGGGTTTGCCAGACATGCATACACTGTTCAGGATTAACACATCCATTGTCCTATGATCGTCTAGAAGCTTTGACTCAATGATTACTACAGGAACTATTAATTGCATAGAAAAAAAGTTTTTTCAAGTCATTTGGTCTAGAACCAGAAGGACAGATCTCTGAGAGACCAAAAAAAAAAAATCAAACAGACTGCCTTTTAAATGTGTGTGTGTGTGTGTGTGTGTGTGTGTGTGTGTGTGTGTGTGTGTGTACATGTTCTTTTATTCTACACGATAAAATTCTATCGTGGGCTTAAATATGTCAACATGACCACTCAAAAGAGATGTAATTAAAAATATTCCAAAGGTCACTGAAGACCTTTCTAATAAATTGCCAAATGAATTTTCCACACTGATACAGTCTAAAAGAGCTAAGAAATAAAATCCATTTGTGACACTACACATGAACAAAACTCAAAAGGTTTGACATATACTCCCGAAATCTAACCATTTGTGCAAAGATTTCCATAATTCTAATTTTAAAAATGTTATTTCAGGGCATAAAATTAGAGATGAACCAGAAAATAAACGTGAACTAAAAGGAACATTAACTACCAAGTAGTTAATGATTTTGTTTAATGAAACAGAATCCTCAAACATTAACCTTTTAGAGATACTCTCATTATCTATTATTTTTATTATCTCAGAATCACAGAAAAATAAATTTAAACCATGATTTTCTTCAAAACATTTGCTGAGATCTGTTATGAATTTATTTTCAGAGCAAAGTTCGAGAAGGGTTAGTTCCCCAGGTAAAGTGGATTAAATGCTTTCTACAGAGAAATCAAATTAAACCACTACCAAATGGCAGGTTTCCAGTCTTGGAATGTGAAATCTGATTTGACAGACGCCACATAGACGGTGGCCAATTCCTCATCTGATGGTAACTTCTGTGGTCGCACTGTTCCCTCTTCTTAGGGACTTGTAGTTCATGGTAACATCTCTGTTGAACATGTATACACACAGAGAAGCATGTTCATACTTCCCTCATGTAAAACTCCCTGGGAAAAAATCTGGAGATTTGATCGTATTGTTTGAAATCACTGAGTTTGTGTCTGATATTTGACAGACTGGTGCCTTATGGGAAAAGACTTGGAAGTTACAGTCTCTGATCTTTACCAGATGTTTTACTGGTGGTATTTCAGCCTCAAGAGACAAAGAGGATATTAATGTTAATTTCATTTATTTAATCGTATGAGGCAGATTTTACAAAAAGGAAAATCCAGTATTCTTTTTAACACTCCAACTCTTCAGAAAGGCCCATAATAGCAAAACTGTTTTGAAGATAGGTCTTTGGTTTTTGGTTTGTTTTTGTTTTATTTTGTTTTGGAGCAGAGTGTTTGGAAAGGCTCTATTCTCTCCTTTATTAATGGGAAATATATGACCAATTTCTCAGTGTCACTGTTAACTCAGGAAGGCAAGAAGATGACAGTGATATGCCTGTAGCTCAGGATAAGTCTCATCTCAGTCTTTAAACTACTGGAAGAGAACAATAAACCTGTGAGTTTATGATGGACACAAGTTTGCAAAGCTGCTGCCTTCGCCCTGGGCCATTTTGATCCTTCATCTCTCACCTTTATCTCATGCTTTATTCTAAGAAATGAGAGTCTATTCTACTCTGGCCATTATCAGATAATAATGTAAATGAGAATGTACTTAGTACTAAGCACAGCCTCTCCACACTTGAACTCAAGTGCCATGTTAGGCTCAGATCTATCTAGAGCTCAAGGTCAGAACTTAGAAGCTTTGAGAGCCCTGGTTCTCAGGCATGGCTATCCCTTAGAATCATCTACCAGAACTCTACCCAAACCTATTGTACCCCAGACCCTGGAGTGGAGGGCAGGTACTGGGGCTCTGAAAAGCATTCCAGGTAAGTCAATGTCAGGAAAGTTAGAAACGCTGCCCCAGGGATCCTAAGTGAGGAGCAGTTAAACAATGACCTTGAGGGGGCGGGGGGGGGGGGGGAATCACTTTTCTTCAGCTTTGTCCTCATCTGAAAAATGGTATGTGTGGAAAAACACTGGAGTGTGTGCTAATCGATTTCCTACTGTATTAGGATGAAAATACAAAGTGGTAAAACATTTCAAGTAGTAGTAAGAGGACACCTATGCTGCCCCTGGGCAACCAGTATCACCATCAGGAAGCTAGGCAGAAATTAGGGTTTTCCCAAACTTTAGTCTTGGACTCAGAAAGACAAGAGGCAAATCCGCACATCCTATCTCTGCATATTTCCTTCCCCTCAAGAAATATTCACCACCCTAAGATCAATGGTTTCCCTGCCCATATGATTTGCTTGACCACATAATTGTTTATCTGAAAATTCTTTTAATTCTTTTGTGGGTTTCAATGTACATAAATTGGATTATACCATATTTTGCACATTACATTTTACTCAATTTTATTTTGTGAAATTTACCATGTGGAGTATATTTCACTAATCTTAAACACTTTCATATTATTAGATAGGAATAAACCACAGCAAATCGGTTTACCTAGTCTGTGGAAGTAGAGTTAATTACACTTTTATATAAATAGAACCACATATGCAGCATGTGTCTTGTCCCAAGTTTCAATACTGCCACTTAAAGAAGTCTCTAAGGGAGTCACCTAGACATGGTTCTGTTGGATACAGACATTTTCAAACTTATTATGCTTTTCCAAATTTCCAATTTATAAATAATAAATGCCAATTTATTTTTCTAGAAAAAATATAAAACACACATACAAATACACACACACACACGCACACACACCATTCTCCATATTCTTATTAATACTTGGTACTATACAGAGTTACACATTGCTGCCTATATAAAGGTTTAATGCGTTAAATAAAAATTATAGTTAAATAATATTTTCCTAAGGTCCTCTCTGGTCGTACAATTATGGTAATCACATCAATTTCAAATCTTATCAAAAATAACAAAATAAAGGTTGTGGAGGGGAAAAAAGTTTACAGCGGATTTACTTTCCCTCAAAAAAAATATCTTTTATGGCCAAAGCTGGCCCAAGACCATACATCAGGCCATTAAAGAACATTGGGGACATGGCCCCAGCTCTGTATTTATTTTCTTGTGCTCATAATCCAATGTTACTTAAAAAGCAAACGGCCCGATATTGAAGCCAAAGCAAATACGATAGATTTTGCCAGGGAAAATGCCTGTGGAGAAATGAGTCAATTCATACAAAATTTAAAACTGCCTTTGGTCAGTGACATTTTCGTGAAAATTTGTGGGTGGGTAAGTTTTGAAAAATTCTTTTTTGCTATTGGATTAAATTTATCCAGGAAAAATAAGCAAAACGTTAAGTGGCAACCCACATCACCTCTAATTCCTCCTTAACACTCCCTAACCCCCAGCACAACTGCTTTCAATTGTGCAGGCAAAGAGGCCAGGTGGTTCTGGTCCTAAACAGAACCTGGACCCCTGCTCGCGGAGCAGGCTGCTTCTCAACATGAGCACTCATGGACCGACCTTCTCTCATCATTCAGAAGACACTTCAATTCCCTCACTACTGGGTGCAGGCCACCCTTTAGCTCAACAGCCAAGGGACTCTGTAGGGTGACAGCCTTTGACCCATTCTTTCGGAACCACCACTATGGGAACCTTTAGGAATAGTCTGTATACTTGGATGATTTGATACAGTTTATGTCATCCTCTTAGGAACACAGAGGTAGTTTGAGGGGGCAAAAAAAGGAGAGACAAATTCCAACTCTAAGACTTGCTGTAAATTGAAAATCAGGCATCTTCTCATCTCAGAAAGAATTAACAAAATCTGACTTATTGTCCCTTAGGAATGTGCAACAGTCAACAACTCAAGATTTACCCAGGACAGATCTACTCTGAAAGCAACAAGGTAGAAATAGATGGGTGGGCACCTAGAAACCACCTTCCTTAACCATGAATATAGACTGGTGGGCACCTAGAAACCACTTTAGTTAACAATGAATGAATGGACATGGGTACTTTAAAATACAACCTTGCCACATTTGGGGTTCTGATTCATTTGAGATCTGCCTCTCTACCTATTGAGGCCTTTGCTTTCCAAAACCTGGTCACTGTCTAGACCTGTCCATTCCACACAATCAGGACATTAAGGACAGAAGCTAGTTTGTCTTTCCATGGAGGCAGTCAGAATGCAATCTAGTGAGAGGTGGGGCTGTTTGGAGGAGAACAGGACCATCCTTTTCTTTCCATAGCAGAACCAAATCATGAGCTCGCAATCTTCCCCTGACTGCTCTGTTCCCGGCTTCCGGGTTAGTCTGCAGCCTCACAATGTTAACAATGATTGATAAAATGCATTCTCCCATGGAACAAAGGTAACTTGGCATCGGGGGAGGATTCCACAGTAGCCTCTTACTGTAAGGCAGGCCTTGGCCCTGACACACCCTCCTTTTACCATAATTTCCAGAAGTTCTGTGTGTTGCCTGTAGTCATGGTCACCAAAAACGTATCGGTCACCGTCCCATTTCTTGGTTAAATAATCCCCGTAGATGAAAATGATGACTAAGTCTGAGTGTCATCCACAGAGGAGAAACAGAAATTAGACATACATAAAAGAAAAAACAGACTGGACCTTAAAATTCAAATCACCCCTAGGTTTTGTAGCCACCATGAAAACCGAAGACCACTTCTCTGAAAGAACATGGTCATTTTACCTGGCATGGTTCTGGCTTTGTGTAAGCTACCTTCAGATTTCAATGCAAGGAAACACTTCCCTGTTGGAAGTTCTGAGAGCCGAGATCTCTGGAGTTTGTGAAAATTCCCTTTGCAAACAGCAGGGGGATGTGCACTGCAGATGAACAATGCCTTCCTGTCCAGACTACAATTTGAGACATCCGCCAAGCCTCCACAGCAAGATGCAAGCGGTTCACAGGTTCACAAATCAAGCACATGCCATGTAGCATCATTAACAGTCTTCAGAAGATATAAAGTTCACGATTTGCATTTTAGTATAAAAATGTACATCTTCCTGTTAAAAACATACACTCCCAAAGGTGGAAACAGAGCATCAGTAACCCCTAAGAACCTTTGCTTTGTCTACATGGATTTGTATGCGGCGTGTGATTCTAGTTTTGCTGTGCCATTGGATTAGCCATGCAAGTTGTGCAAATGTTTCACCTATGAATGAGGAGAAGGCAGATTAGGAGAGCACAGTTACCTCATCCGCCCATCCCGAAGCACACAGTGAACAGCAGCGAACGGCCTGCAAATGCTCACCACTCAGCAATTCTTTCCTTCGAATATTTCTATTTTTTATATCCATCATGCACTTTAGCAAAAGTCAACTGTGCAGACTGAAATGTCTTTGAAAACTCTGGGACCAGAGGTGAAAATGGGGAAATCCTTTTGCATAAAAATTAATTTTGCAATGCAAAAAAGAAGTATTTTTAATGTAATTCTAACTTTAATGTTTCTTTCTGTAAAGCCAAATCCAGTGAACTATTTTCAGCCGGGGTTAGTCAGAACTACAAGGTTGGACTGTTTTCCTTCGGAGACTGGATGTTTCTCCTGCTTGCAATAGGCCCCTGTGTTCCAAACAGAGTAAGTGGGACTGCCTTGCACTGCTTGTCTCATTCTGGCATTTTCAACACAGAACCTTACTGACAGAGTACGGTCTGGCCTCCTGCAATGTAATTATTCTTTTCACTCAGAGAACCTGGCACTCTCACAATGCATCAGCTTCAGGTTTCCCTTCAGGAAAAATAAAATGGTGACATGGGCATAATGCACTGACAAGAAGCGCAATTTCATTCCACCAGAACGCCTACAGCTCTCCCGGGAACACCCACTGCACGTGAAAGTGCATCCACCTCCTGCATCCCGGCTCTCACCCGCACGGCAAGCTTCCGCACCCGGCCCATCTACTGTCAATATCAACCGAGTCCACACGCTTTGTATCCCAGCTGACTATAGAGATGACACTGGCCAGGAGGACCACAGTCCAGTCCGTTCCTTTCCAATCTGGTTTATAATCGTCGATATCTCTGATCTCCAGAACTCTCGATCCTGAGGGAGCACGCAGAATTCTCAGTCCTAACTCTGAATAACTATTCCTGTCCACCTAGACTAATAGAAAACATATGTTCTCTCTTTTTATTGCAAGAGTTCAGTGCGCCCTCTCAGACTGTGCAAAGCTATCTCTGTGATCCTGGGGGTGAAGTCCTGCCTGTAAGCCCTGGGGGTTTCTCTGAGGTGTGAAAGTGGAGTGAAGGCACTGAAGAATCGTATTATTCACAGACAGTCAGATTTGCCAAGAGACAGAATCAGAGTTCTAGGACCAGTGTTGGGAAAGAGGAAGGCAGGAGAGACAGCAGACCCGTGTGCTCAGTACCAAAGACACACAGTCATCTCAGCCCATGCCTTAAGCTTTTACACAAAATCCTCTTTCCTCAAAACTAAGTGAGATCCCATGAGGGTCTGCCCCTGTGATGTCCCCTTGGTGTTTCCTTGCTGACTGTGATTCATTAATGAGTCTCACAACCCTAAAAGGTACAATGTGCTAACGTGAGGGTGTATTCCACACCAACCACAAGAGTCAAGTTCCTAAGTGCAGAATTCTTTTCTTAAATGTCAATCATGGCCCCAGACCCCAAGCCTCACCTACATTTTATTTTCAAAGGTTTAAAAAAAACTGAATATTTACTCAGGAAAAGAGCAAAAGCTTGCTTGTGGCTCAGTGAATGGTCTCCTGTACCTGAATAGCCATGTAATCAAGAGAATACCGAGTCTGGGTTCCTCCCACAATCCCAGACTAAAGCAGACTGGTCCCCACTCCCTCAGTGGCATGGGGAATGAGCTAGAACGGGAGAGAAACCAGCAGCCACCAGTTATCAAAGAAATCTTCTCCGTGCACCTGAGAGAGCAAGAAACCTAACAGGTACCTTGACCACCACACATCCAAAGCCCACAGAAATAGAAACTCTTATCTGCCCTCTCGATCCTACTTGATAAAATACATGCATGAAAGTAAGCTGGACCTTCAAGACAGGTGGCCCAGGACCTCGGAAACGCCAACTCACCGTACACTTGTTGGGCTTCTCCCCGGAGTGGACCCTCATGTGGATCAGCAGTTTATATCGTGCGTTGAAAGGCTTGTATCTTCTAGGGCAGCCAGTCCAGAAGCACGTGAAGTCTTCCCCTTTGCGCTGGTCTATGTGGACCTTCTCGATGTGCCTCACCAGTTCCTCCTGCTGGTCATAAAGGGCACTGCAGTCTATCCAACGACAGCAGTGCTTACCCCCTGAGTCTTCCATCTCCCCATCCTCTTCCAGGCCAGCCTGGGCCAGGGACAGCGATTGGGTGTGAGGCAGGAGCTCTGGGTGATGAAGGTGTGGATGGGCATGGTATGGGGGTGGGGGGCCCTGAGGCGGGGGAAGAGGGAGAGGTAACGCGGAGGGTAGGTCCAAGGCACTGGCTGGGAACTCCTCCAGGCGCTCTGTTTTGAGCATGTTGGCTGTCTGGCCATCCTGGCCCGGTAGTCCAGGCTGCAACACCATGTTGTTTACAGGTCCAGGCTGCAGGCCACCATGCTCCAGTTGCTGCATGCGTTCGTACTCCAGTGTACCATCCTCTCCATAGCCTGGCAGCGTATGTCCTCCACCGGCAACCAGCACACCTTTCTGCCCGCTGGACACTGCACAAGACTGTGGGATGCAGCTGCCACGAACACCCAGGAAATGCCCATAGACCTCTGACTGTGGGGACATGTTGGCTGGGGAGGCTCTTGATCCGTTGATGTAGGCAACCAAGGATGTGGGTGAAGTACGGATGATAGTATTGAAGTCAATACCGATGCCATCAGACAATGGGGACAAGGACAGCGCTCTCTTCTTGGAGCGGGTGGAGTGGGACCTGGTTACTGAATGCCGAGGACTAGGGTAAGGAGAGTGGCTATTTTCCATGCCGAAAAGGTAGGGTGGCAATGAGTTGGAGACGCTGTTGCCAGAAGCTGGCGTGCCCGGAGGCAAGCTAAGAAGGTCCCCTAGGTCCATGCCATTCTGGGAGCTGTGGCTGGATGAGAGTGAAGGAAAAGCCCTGTAGCTCTGAGACCACTCTTGTTTCACACTCAAGGCTGATTGACTCTCTGTCAGACTCAAAGTCGTGGACACCAGAGACTCTTGCAAAATAACGGACCTGGGGCAGCTGCCAGAGAGAAGGAAGGAAAAAGATTTTCAGCGAGATGTGTATTGCATAAGAGCTAAGAGAACACTGTACAAACAATTCCTTAAGTATTTCCCCTAATTACATTCTCCACCAAACCCAAATTCTTGGACTATGATAGAATCCTGGCTTTTAGTTCCAGGTAAAAAACATTTTACCAAGCAAACAAGAAAAGCTAACGATTACTAGAATAAAAGCTATTGCTATAAATAGTTCTAGTACTTTAATGAGAATAAATAGTCCTCACTTTATTTCAAAGTATTTTTTTATGCAAAAGGGGGAAATTAAAGACTAGGAAAAAATTTTAGATGCTTGTTGTGGTAAACCAAATTAGTATTTGTTAAGCACCTACTGTGTGTACCATGCCGTAGTAATAGGTTTCCCAGGTCACTGAAACACTTCTGAACAGCACTAGTGTTCAATTAAAATCTACTTGGGAAGGTATCATAAACCCTTTTTTTTTTAAGGAAATTCTACAAGACAAATGTTGTGCTAGAAACTTCCTAATACTTTTACAATTCAGTTTCACTGATATTGTCAAATTGGACACTTTTAAAGGGCAATTTACAATGCAAGTACTCATTCATTTCAAATGATACTAGAAAACTTATAAAAATGTCAAAAATACATGGGCACAAAGTCTACTCGGTTGTAAAGTGCACACTTAGCTTGACTAAAGCACAAAGTTCACTCTTTATCACAGAGACACAAAAACAGTCCTTAATAGAACGGGCTGTGACACATAAAGGAGTAACTCGCTGGAGAGCTGCATTTGGAACCGCTCGTCAGGCCTGCGGGGGCTAACCACACTCATGAGATGGGTTTCCCATGCGCCCTTGTCCTTGTATCCAAGCAGCTTCAGGCTGAGAACAGGTCATTCACTTGCAGCGGTTCATTTTTGCAATTCCTTCCCTGTCCTTACCCTTTACAAAAACTAAATAAATAAATAAAAGCTAAATGTGTCACAATTCATTGTTTGCATATCAGAGTGTTTCATTATGGTAACTCTAGCCCCTTGAAAATTCATATTGCTTTCCAAGGACATTATTGCCTAAAAAACAGTGAAGTTAAAGCTATGTCCCTGAGACAGAACATTCATTCCCCAAAAAGAGGCAACATGTAGAAACATAGAAAAGGTACCAGGATCCCAACCCGGAAGCATCAGACAGCTGAGAAGCTTACTGACGTGCATCTGTGGATGGCTTTCTAGAATTCTTTATTTAAATAAATTAATCACCAAAAATTCGTATATAAACATGTGATTTCCCTAGATAAGGACTAGACATTTACTTTTCCAGCTATTAAATGCCAAGCTGTTGTAAAGGAAGGAGGAAGCTTCAGTTCACCTGTCCCCTTCCCGGCTTCACAAAATGGAAACCAAGAACACTATTTCTGCCAGGCCTGGGATGCTGGGAAGAAAGCATCTAGTCTCTGAAAGACACAGTGCAAGTAAGATGGTAACCAACACTGCAATCGACCTGAAGCTGCCGGTGGGTACTGGAATGTTCACCAATGACACACACAGCAGAAACCTGTGTCCAACCACCCTTGATATAGATTTCTCTCTTGCCCCACTCACATCCTTACATTTGGACTAAAGTCCTCCTGCAAGCTCCGAAGTGGCCTCCGAACAGTCTGGATGTTACTTCCCCATAGACACATCTCAATTATTTTCTGAGCACACTTACAGCATGTGGCTCTTCCTGCAGAGCTCAGCAGAAAACGCTGTTGGCTGGATGTCAAGAGCCTTTTGACTTTACCCGGAGTGAGGGTCAGAAACTACATTTGGGCACAAGCTACATCAGTGGAGACGCCATATACAAAGCAGAGACAAATGACTGCTTTTCAACCAAAATCGAGGAACTATGGAGCGTCAGAACACTGACGGAGCTCACGTTGGTGGCCATTTTAGAACATTTCAGAGTTCTAAGCAGTAACTATCAGCCAAAGTAGCTTTTTCAACTGTGTGTACTTTGCTGATGAAATCACATTATTTGGCTCGATGGCAGTCTAAAGAAACATGTTCACTTTTCCAATAATGAGAGGCAAATCTCATTTCTCTTAAACTATGCTAAACACTGCTTAATTTATAGCACATCAAAACTCTGTGTAGACATGTTGCTTAGCTTCTTCAGCATCTCAGTTTTCCAAGACAGCTGTCACATATTTTTTTGGAAAGCAAACTCAACGGTCTACATCAAATCAATGGTGCGAACACAGAACTAGCTCATGCTCTCCCTGTCCCTGACACCTCAGATACCGAACAGGAACAAGACCGCCAGCAAATGGCAGTCACTTTCGATGCTTCTCAATGCCACTCCCTATGACTCTCAATGATGCACTGTAGAAGACCAAATCGTTCAAAGCCCTACCCCATGAGAGATATCTGTAGTAAGAGTCTACTTTGCAAAGCATCTCCACTACCTGCACCACACTTTGAAGCAACAGCGAGGATCTTCCTCAGTAAATATTGACCCCTTTCGAAAAAATAGAGATGATTTTTATTTTCCCAGTACCCACCAGAGTGTGAAGTACCAACTGAGCACTCCAACACTTTCTGATGAAGCAAGTACATAAGGAAGACCGAAAAAGGAAAGGGGAAATCATTTGGAATGTAAATAAAAATACTTAGAAAATAAGAAATAATAAATAAATAAATAAATAAATAAATAAATAAATGGAAGACCGAGGCTTGAGGAAACAAGTCTGGGATCCCATCCTAGGATTCCAAAGTCTGAAGTTAGACAATCATGACATCAAGGCCAACCTAGACTACACAGGAAGATGTTATCTCAAAGAACAGAATCAATCGATAAAATAAAAACAATGATCCTGGTAGCTAATAAACCACTATTTACAAAGCTCACAGAGCATTTTTATGTAATAACTGACTGAATACATAATATGAGATAAACTAACTAGACTCTTAAAATATTTTTATAAAAGGAGAATGACTAAAAATCTGAGTTTCTTTCTGTGACAGTAAAGGAGTAATGGAAGGTCCTTAGCAAAGTAAGGGAGTAAGTGACTGGCAGAGACCTGGCTGGCTTGTGTTTCCACACCACGTATCTCAGACGTGGTCCATAAGCTCGGCTTGATTGAAAGACTTGTAAAACAGGCTTAAAAGCACACAAGCCAGGACTGCATCACACATTGTCTGTTTTTCTGCGACAGTATGCAGGATGAGTGTGGAGGTTGCCAAGGACTCTAGCCTGTAACCCCTGCTGCTACACACACCAGGCCTGTGGAAGAGAAAGTGACTGAGAACTCAGAAAGCTGTGTCACCACACTGAGAGCAATCTCCAAGTCCATATGTTCATCTGATCCTAACAACATTATTTCTGGTGACTGGTTGATTTGGAACTGTATGTGAAAGGCAAGATGATAAATCGCAAACCAAATAAAAGCAAAGTGAAAAAACTCAGAAAGCATTAGGAAAAAATGAACTCCCATGAAGTTGAGCGAGGCGAACTATGATGACTGTGTTAAGCCATTTTGTTCTAAAGACTTAAAAGAAGTTTTAACTAATAATATGGAATTCCTTGAAGTAATGCTCATGAGGAAAAACACAGGAACATATATACAGTATGCATGTAACTAAATCTGTATAATGTATAATATATGACATGTATGTGTCATAAACCCACAGGATCTTAGAAAGAAGATCAGTCCTAAGTTACTGGGAAATGACACCTATGTACCCCAGCAAATTTTCCATAAGAATTAGTGCAGCTTCTGAACACAGAAAAGCTTTATAAGATCTCACAGTGCACAGGGAGCCTAGAGTTCAAGCTTGGTCCACTTCTCAGCCTTTTCTAAGCTTTGTGGTCATACAACAAACAACAAAAAGGGGCAACTATCACCAGCAGTGTCCAATTCAGACTAAGAAAAGACCGGCGTGGAGTATTTGGATCTACACTGGCATCGCTAGTTTAGGTGATGGCTGACCTTTGTAATCAAACGCTATAAGACTGACAATGGGAAAATCAGTTAGGCTTTCCAAGTCTTGGGTCCACCACACCTTCCATAGGGATGACGCCTGCTAGGACGATGAGTATCCGGTCATAAGTTCAAACTCACGATGCTCACGGTCACGCTGGCCAGCTATGTATCTACAGCAGCAGCATCCCATTGCCTTTACTGACTAGGTCTGCTAGGCTGACATCTTTAACAATTGTATGCAGTTGCTTGTCATTTCTGCATCGCAGCCTTGTCATTTAGGGGACATATGTGCAATGGCTTTCACAGCATGGGGTGGGCGATACTTAAATTGACAGTGGAATACAGTATTTGTTTAGCACTGTGGTGGGCTAATGAGAAATGGCCGGGAAGGTAATCAGAGCAAACACACAGCATCAAAGCAGGAGTCTTACCATCGATTAAACAGAACACAAAATAAAGAAGGGGTGTGCTCTGACAGGAGCATCCCAGAGGAAAATTCATTCAAATCAAGCACAAAAGGGAAGAAACACAGCTGGCAAGTCTCAGAAAAACTTTTCAATGCTATCAATAATGAAGATATGTCCGTTAAGATAATTAAACAATTATTATCTCAAATGCATAAAAATGTACAGAGATAACTAAATATACGCTACTTTCTGAGGCCACTGTTAAACTCACACATGGGTTGGCCTTCTCTACAGTGGTACCTAAAATCTCTACTAAAAACATCAAAGCTGCTGCTAATAGGTATTCGTTTAAACCGGCAAATATTAACTCCTAATCACTAGCTATGAAATAAAAGATCTGCAGGTTAATCCAATGAAATATTTACAATACTAAAATAAGAGACAGAGTGCAAGCTATCAAGGGAAGATCATGCAATAGTCCTACCCACCACCATAGGTGGCGATGCCTGTAAACCGCAGCAATGATCAGCATGCAAGACAGCCCAAAAGGTACAACAGTGGCACTTTTATCTTGGTGGTGATCAACAGCTATCTAATTGGACTGATGTCCTATTCAACAGGAGGGAAATGATATCCAGTACTGTAAACCTAGCCAAGAATCAAGTCTAGCGAGGTCATCGATCTTAGAGAGCTGACTGAAGCCACTTTTTCTAAACCAGCATATCTCCTAATTACATTCTAAACACTTATCCTAACACCCACAGGTAGGTGCAGTTTTTACTCCTCATCAACGAGGCTTCATTTCACATCAGGTAAAGATCATTGCAAAACACCACTAATCAAAATGCAGAGAAAACCTACGATGGGGTGTCCAAATGCCACTGATTTGTCCATACGACAACCACTATACACTCAAGGAAGAGGAGATGAAAGGCTTTAAGAGCAGAAAATAAGAAATACTGTGTCCCTGTGTCTGGAGGTCCCAGTTACCCTGTTGCCAGAGCAAAGATGGTGGAGCGCACTCTGCACTCTCTTGGCGCAGATCACTCTGCAGGGCAGATGGCCCACAGCAGAGCTGGCGCCCAGATGACCTCAGAGCTGCCCCGCTCTTGGGCACAGATGGAAGTCCAACAGGCTGTGTCACAAGCGATGTTATATTGGGGAGTCCATGGGTACCTGGATGCTCAGTGCAGTTGATCCCCAGAGCAGAGGTCACCAAGGGGAGGCTGGTGTGCTCCCGCCCTGTGCTAGGCATATACCCAGAGGCTTTACCTGCATGCAACAAGGACACATGTTCCACTATGTTCATAGCAGCCTTATTTATAATAGCCAGAAGCTGGAAAGAACCTAGATGTCCCTCAACGGAGGAATGGATTCAGAAGATGTGGTATATTTACACAATGGAATACTATTCTGCAATTAAAAACAATGAATTCATGAAATTCCTAGGCAAATGGTCAGAATTGGAAAAATCATCCTTAGTGAGGTAACCCAATCACAAAAGAACACACACGGTATGCAGTCACTGATAAGGGGATATTAACCCAGAATCTCAGAATACCCTAGACACAATTCGCACATCAATAGATTTCCAAGAAGATGGAAAAGACTGGATGTAGGGGAATGCCAGGACAGAGAAGCGAGAGGGGGTTGAATGGGGAACAGAGGGAGGGAAGGGGATTTAATGGGACTTTCGGGGAGGGAGGAAACGGGAAAGGGGAAATCATTTGGGATGTAAATAAAACAACTTAGAAAATAAAAAAAAAGAAAGAAATACTGTGTCATCTAGATATAGCAGGAAAACTGCACTCATGACATCTCAACAAGGTATCTACTTAAGCAAGACATGAACAATGGTAATACCAGCCGTCATGCCAACACGGACGGAGAAAACGTCACATGACCACCACCCCTAGATAAAGAACTACAGACAACTAAGGACCGCTAAGAGAGAGTTAGTCTCTCCCAAGGATGAACCCCCTTAATGGTTATTCAATGCCATGTGATCAGAACATTCATAAAAGCAACACTAAAGGTACTCAGCAGGCTGCACTTAATATTTATTTGCTTATATGTATTCAACAATAATATTTAAGAAATAAGAAGCCATGAATTTGAGACAGTTTGGAGGGAGGATGAGGAAGAATTATATTTTTGTTTTTAAAAATCATTAAAAAAAAAAGAACTAAATACCTAGTAACAAAAGGCTGGTAAAAAAATCCATTTTATTTCTGTACTTTCTTTGTAAGATGGCATTTGGGGTGGGAAGAAACCATGATATGAGGCTGAAGAAGATGTCTTTAAAAAGAGCTTAAGCTATATATTTAGGGAAAAGTAAAAAAAAAAAAAAAGAAAAATGCCTGTAATATAAAGTCAACTTGATGGCCAAGAAAGCCAATGCCTGTAGGGCAAGTGTTCGCATGTCCTTGAAGGCTGGTTATCAGGTTTCTACTCATGAAAATCTCACAGTGCTGGGTCTCAGGATGGTCATATTTACTGCCTGATACTTTTCTATACTTTCCCCATTTTTCTATAATGCAAAGCAATTATACAACCATGGAGGCAGGAGGAATCAACCTCAAAGCTTTCCGAAGGGCAAGCACTTATCAGACTGAGAGGTTCATGGCCTCTCTGGCCCCCCAGCTACCCATAGAAGATGGTGATGCATAAAATGCTCACCTCGTAAGCCCACCACCTTCTCTTTAGTGCTAGATTATACAACGCCTTCAGGATGCACTGTTGCTCTTAAGCTTTTGTTCACCTGATGGAACGCACAACAAATGTAATGATCACATAAAATATGCAGCATTGCCCAACTGCTACAAGTGAGTTCCATCCTTCACTTCACCAAGTCGTTTCTCAACTCCTATTCCTTTGCCCATCATGGAAAAAAAAAACTTCCCAGAGAAGGGCTTGCAGATTAGTCAAAACACTTGTCAGTGCATCGTCAAGATGTTGTCTTTTAATGATAGAATATTATGCTAAGGAATCAGATGTGCCAGGAAAACAAGGAGATAATAACCCTTCTTGGCCACACCATGAAAGGGACTGAGTGAGGCGCCTGGCCTGAGCAGCCTGGAGCATCAGTTTCTCCACTAATGATGACTGCCTTCCAGGCATGGGCTGGACTTGCCGCAGACAGGAAGCCGAAGGTTTCCAGTGACACCCACCAATGAGCACAGTTAATTTACATGCAGCACTCAGCAAGGCTGAGGAGCCCCTTGAGGCACAATCGTCAATGGGAAAGTGACAGCACTTGCCATCACTAGAGTCTCAGGTAGAAAACAAGCCTCCACCCCATAAAAAAATACAGCATAAATAAATGATCTGGGAGCCAGGATTTCAGAGTCTCAACTCTGGAGGACAGAAGGAGCCCAGATATAGGAGCAGAAAGGGGTGGAGAAAAAAAGACATAGGGTCTTGGAACCACAAGGCACCTTAGCTGGCTACTGCCAACAAAGAAGGGAGCAGGGAGTTAGTACCTTTGCAAGATCTATCACCTCAGAACTGGCACTCACAGGCAAAACATTCTGCATTGCATTTTTTCCAAGAAACTTCTAAGAGAAGAAATAATAAACTTAAAAGGAAAAGACCTTAAATGCTATACTGTAGTTCACGGTCATTCACTCCCCCACCACACACATCAACCCTGAAAAAGATAAAAGTTTTGTCTGGAAAGGAGTGGTTTCTTTCTATTTAACTTCTCTGGATGGAAAGGACACAAGGTATTATTGTGCTTCTTCTGCTCCCTAATCAAATATTAAACTAAAGGCTCATGAAAGCATGAAAATATGTCTTCCCAAGCACATTATAATTCATGATCTCTATCATTATTCTCTCTACTGTTTCCCTAAACTGTTTCTGTAAGCACACAGTAGGTACTTAATGCATGTTTGAGTTGGTGAGTGGACAGGTGGGTTGACAGTCTGACAGTTGTAAGCCAGCCCGAGCCTGCAATGACCACAGAGCATCTCAGCTGGCCACAGAAGACTTGCTTTGCAAGGAAGTGATGAGTTTGAAAACTAGGCTTCGCTTCTTGAGCCCCCTCCCCCGAAAAAAATCACATGACCAGATAGCAGCTATTAAGCCATTCCTCCCTACGAACAGGTCAGGAATAGCAAATACTCGCTTTTTGGATACATTTTCCTACAAAGCTAAAACTGAAAACGGTGCTTTGGTATGAGTGAGTGGGTGAGTGAGTACATTCGTGTTCAGGTAGAGAGGGGACAACACTCGTGGGGGGATGATTATGATTATACCATAAGGAAAGAGAGGAAAAAAACGTAAGTTGAGACCTGGTATCTGAAGGAGGTCTATTCAGGTTGGCTGCATTCACTGCCCTCGGTAAGCTAGGACTGATCTGCTTGCATGCTGTGGAGACCTGGCTTGCTGGAGGTGAAATGGGTCCCAGTCGCTGAACCATCATGGGACTGCTGGTGACCACTAGATTGTTGCAGCTGCCTTTTCCAATGGACTTGCACTGAGGCCCAAAGCCAAGAGCCCCTAAAAACAAATGAATCAGGTTAGCTTTTATGTCCCTTACATCAGAAATCAGTACATACATACATTTATATCAGGGCTCATGTTTAGAGACTGTCCTTGGACCTTCTCTTTTTTTAAACATATACTTTTTGACACAGGGTTTCATGTAGCCTAGGCTGACCTACAACTTATTAGATAGCCAAAGTTGCCCTTAGGCTACTGTTCTTCTTGCGTCCATCTCCCAAGTGCTGGTGTTAAAGAGTTATCTCTTTAATATTGATTACACCGAAAAGCCAAAGATTCCAATGCAAAAGCTGTAATACTATAGCAAAAAAAGCTTTTGACAATCACCACTCACACCAAATGAGGTTAAATTTCACTGTGTAGAACTGAGAATCATTTGTTAAAAATGATTCTGAAAGTCAGACTTTATAACGTCCTTAACTGAAGGATGGTGATCAGTAGATGGAATTATCCTCATCAAATCAGTTTCTTCCTAGAGTAGCTAATATTTTGAATTTAATAATTTGACAGCAAATAAAGTCAACACTGCTGGGGGTAGGCATTTAACTGGTCTATCTGAATGCATAATTGTACATCTCAAAATCCTCTTTAAAAGGGAATTACAGTCAGGCTCTATCCCTTCACCTTCAAGGTTTCCTCTTCATCCCAGCACATTGCCATTGGACACAGAACATAAAAAAAATGAAAATAATTCAAGATGGGTGATCTCCAAAACACTCACTTGGAAAGGTAATTGCGTTTAACATATTTTTGTTTTCATTACTTATAATATTCCAATGTTGAAAATTGATATATACTTAAAGGAGAAATTTAAAAAAAGACCTATTTAATGACACATGACTCTATGTCATTAAAGTTTAAAGCAGAGAAGAACTGGCTAATGCTGCCATGACTCATTAATTAAAACTAGTGCTCAAAGCTTAGTCTTCCTAGACATTCCTTTCTTGTGGATGAACTTTTTCAAACATGTCTGTCAACTACCTCTTCAAGTCTCAGTGGCTTATTATTCTCTGTTCCCACGTCTAACAAGAAAATAAGAAAAAGCTCACCTTAGATTAACTGACTTTGTCATGGCTCTACTTAGGAACCAAAGTAAGTAGAATTTGTCACTGTGACTTTCTTTAGCTCAAGAGAGCAAAATTTCCCACTTTGTTTATTTCCCAAATCAAACCAAAACCACCACCCAAGAGCTCTGTTATTTGACATCGATTTTGGTTACATTTTCTTCTAAGAGCCCTAGAGAGAAGCAGACATGGGAGCTATGGGCGTATCATCACAGAGGAAGCCACACCTCAACCATGCTGGTGGCAGGAGCCCTGCTTCACTCCAGCCCTCTGGAGCTAAAATCCAGGAGCACATGGCTTGCCTAAGCCACACAGGGAATTAACATCTGCTGAGACCTAGACTCCAAAATCACTGACTCCTAAAGAAATTTCTCAGATTTTATTCAGAGGCACAAGTTCACTTCTCTCTTACTTGTGTAGCAGATTATTGTTCCATTACCTTGTGTTTTCCCAGACCCATTGGAGATACTCCATCTTTATAATTCGTTTGGCATTGGACATCAAGGCTTTGTCTTCACACCAAGAGTAGTAACTGTGATTTTAGGTAATAATCATAAACTGAGCGTCTCTGAGAGTTCTTAACCATGTACATTTGCATATACTCTCTTTTTCCCTTGGAAAAGGCAATATAGTGGTGTATAATCTAACCCAGGATATAACAACCTGAGTTACCCCTCAGCTTCCATTACACAGATGTTTCCATTAAAAGCAACATCAGGTGCCAAGCACTCAGTCAAATAAAAGGCCATAAACTCATATAGCAAATTGTCACTTTATGCCTATTTCATCCTTAGTAAACCTATTAACATTTATCTCCCTCTAAAACAAAGATATTAGTCACCCTCTCAGTACAAATAAAAATACAACTCAGTAACAAAGCATATTAAATACCTATTTTGTCAAATCTAAAATCCTGTGTGTGTGTGTGTGTGTGTATTACAAATATAAACAACCAGATAAAATTTGTATATGGTGTCATTACTTCAGAGGTATGCTGAAAATATGTACACCTTAAGATTAGCAACTGCCAGATGTTTTTGCTTTCACCCTTGTTCACAATTGTATCTGTCTAATGATCACCTCTACATTTTCAAGGTTTCAACCCAAAGCTCTTTGCCCGCCTTCCATCCCACTGTCTGGGCAGATCTGAGTTAGCTGTCCTATCAGACTTCAGGGAGTGAATCTATGACATTCCCACTATCCCTTCATTTTTGTTCTATTCGAATTAGAAATGAAGTCTTTGTTTAAAGTGTCTTTGCTTCCTTGAAACCAAACTGTTATAGAGCAGTGGAGTCACGAAATTAAAAGTGGTTACAATAGATATTAAACATTATCCAACCATTTTCATAGATGACTTCCTAAACTGTCCTTTATGAAACATAGGACCATTTTTTAAACACCCCAATTGAGTTACTCTTCTGATGCCTCTCCACAGTGTAGCTGAGCACACTGAATGGATGATGAAGCTAGTGAGAAGAACAATTATACAACTGTTCTTCTGGTCCAGAACGCTGTGCTGACCAAGCCTTCCCCTAGACCCCCCAGCCCAGACTCTTACTTACACACTGTTTTATGGTTCTGTAATAAAGGCACACCAATCTCTCTCTGTCCTGTTTCCTCCAGAATAGTGTACACTAATTACTCTGCTCCTTTACTCCAAACACATGGACCAACTTACCATCCTCTAGCCACAGAAAACTGACAGCTCGTGGTGCTGCAGAATAGTGAATTTCTCAGAAACTTGCCATATGTGTATGCGGCTATGAGAATGTTCTAGCAAATGATACCAACTATCTCACAAATGGAAGTAAACAGTAATGTACCAAGAGTCGCTATTAAGAAAGCATTGAAGTCTACATCTTTTTTCTGAACACCAAAAATAATAATCAGCAGCAAACTACTCCAGAGCAGGAAGCCTACCTGGGATCAAGGCTCTCTGTGTGACCCGGGCAAATTATTGAGTATCTGTGGTCAGTATTCCTATCTGACCATTTACCAAACAGAAAAACATCGATGCTGCCTCATTACGGCTTTGCATCGAGAATGTACACACACGGAACTCCGCAACACAGCAGGCACGGTGGATGCCAGCAGCATCCACTGTCACAGGGGGCATTGCTTCACGTCTGTCCTTGCTTTCCTGCCCCACTGTATGAAAGAAGAAAACTTCTGAATAGTTCCTTGCACAGAAAAAGATAGTAAAAGATGTTTAATTCTCTGCCTATTTCCAATGTTCTTTCCGTTATGAGCCCAGAGCCAATTTTTTTTTTAAAAAAAAAAAAAGCAGGTGTCATCACAGATAGAAGTTTGCAACTGGCCAAGTTTGAATGTTCCCTGGCTTGTTGTTCACTTAAAACAAACCATACAGCTTTTCTGACTGCCAGATGTGCCAATTACTTGGGCACTGGTATTCTTTTTGAAATATTGCCTATTTTTAGAGATGACACGGTGTGTGTTTTAAAAAGCTGTTTACTGCTCAAATAAAGATCTGAGAGGATGGCATTCTGAGTACCACATAGGTTCCAGACAAGATCACTGTGTGGTAATGGAAAGCCCAAAACATTCTGCGTCCTTGAGTTTCTGAACTAAGTGGTCATTTGAGAAGGAGCATGGTTTTCGTGGGTGTCTTCCTTAGTAGAGCGTCTTCCTCTCTGGAAGTCACGGTTGATAAGGCTGTTCTTACAGACCACTAATAGGCTGCACCTTACCTAACTGCTTATGTCTATACACTGGTTCTCTTAAAACTCACAATGATACAGAGGATAACAAAAAAATGAACTACAGATGAGAGGGCTTATCTAACATGATCAAAACTTTGCTGTTCTTAATAGATAATCAATGGGCACTTACAGAACGCTAATCATGAGCCAGGAGTCAATGCAAACCGTGGTGAAAAGATGAGTGAACTTCCTCACTGAGGCCACTGCCAGGTTCTTTTTATAAAAGAGGTAATTCCTGCCTCTAAGTGGATAATGTAATAGCTTTTATCATGTTAAAATAATGATTATGAAAGACCAGCTTGTAAATGTTTATCCCAATGCACACACAGGGTATTTTGAAGGCAAAAATATTAGTATCAGATAAAATTACATTCTGTCCCATCCTAATTAGCTATGAGGTACTAGGCAGAGTCCTTAGGATGTCTCTGCCCCAGTAATTTCTTCAAAGATATAAAGTCGTGTTACCTAAAGCATGAGATTGTTCTAATGACAACTGATTAGTATACCACCACATTTATAACAGCACACAAATAATACACACCATATTTAAGCATCTGGGTTCTCTATGCAACATCTTACTTTGAAACATTAAAGACTTAAATAAAAGATAATAATCCAAATTTTCTCATTTCTTCATCTAACATATGAACTGAAGAGTTTGTTCATTATCAAATTTAGGACATTAAGAATAAGTCATAGACTTCATATTTTTAATCCCTAAATGTATAGTCATAAAAATTCAAGGCATTCAGCAAAGGTACAATACTAGCGAAGAAAATACTATGCTCACATATTACCAATAAGAGCATAGAGCTTTCTAATCCAGGAGCATGTCATATAAAGAAAGATTCTGAGCCGCACTCCAGGGTTTCTCAAGGATATTTTAGTAAATCACTGGATACCAAAGCACTGAAGGGTGATGGAAAAGTTGAAAGCCAAAAGAAGAAAAGAAGGGAGAGGCTAACAGCAGAGTCAAGAACACATTTGCATCCCAGCCCTGCCACTCTGAAGCTGTTTAGTCTCCCCACATTACTTAAGCATTCTGTGTCTCAGTTTCCTGATTCTAAAATGAGTTTAATGCCACCAGAACTGTACAGCTGTTAAGAGGGCTGAAAGAGCTAATACGTGTGATATATTTAGTGTGTGGCACTTACTGAATGCTTTGAGAAAGTTAAGTGAATTAGGAGCTGGAAGATAGCTCAGTGGTGAAGTGCCTACCTTGCAAACACTAGGCCCTGAGTTCAATCTCTTAGAGCCCATGTGGAGAAGGCCAAACCCCACTGTGAGCCCAGAACTGAGCATGTGAAGGCAAGCAGATCCCCACGGCTGTCTGGGCAGACATTTTAACATGCTTAGAAACTTCCAGACCAGCCAGAGACCCTTTATCAAGAAGAAAAAAAATTGATGGAGTGTGATCAAACAACACCCCAAGTAGTTGTCTTCTGATCTCCATATTTACTCATGTCCATAAGACATTAATAAACACACAATCCACAGATTAGCTAAGGGTTATTGAAGAAGCCCCCTTCCTTCTGGGCTCCTACCACTAACCAAAAAGCTATATGCAATCAGCGCCCATCTGAAAAGAAAAAATTGAGTTTTCTCCAATGGAGTCTCACTAGGCAAAATAACCACACTTCAGGGCAGGCCTTGTGCCCATGAGTCGTCGGCCAACACAAAACAAATTCAATATGATTTTTTTTGGCTATTTCCTAGATTTGTGTATGTTTTCTTTGGGGAGGGGGCTTGTGTGTCCTTCTTGTTTGTTTTGTGTCTTAGGGAGGGGCATGATGTTGTGTGAGTGAAGGGGTAGAGAGGAAATGGGGCAGAGAAAAGTATGACCAGGATGCTGCATAAAAATGTGCTTCGATTAAAAAAAAAATAAGAAAAACGAAGGGAGAAAAGGGAGGAGGAAGGAGGGAGGGAGGAAGGGAGGGTGGAGAGACATACATATCTCTACTACCATTTTATACTATTTCTAGAATTTCTTTTCCCTTGAGTACTCAGGGACTAATGCTCATACCCCACAGTGCATGGTGGACACAGACAGATGGATGGATGGACACACACACACACACACACACACACACACACACACACTCACACAGTAGACCAGTCCCTCCCTGAATAACCTACAGTTTTACAGCACTCTTACCTCTCCCATCCATCCTCTCTGCTCACTGCTTAGAAAAGGATCTGACTATCTCAGACTAGGATGTTCATCACAAGTGAACTGCCTCAAGTGCATTTTACAACAAAATAATAGTACAGAAATAGCAAAGGAAAGTTTAAAAATCCCCCAGATTCGATAAAAAAATATTCTTTTCAAAAGTCTGGGAGAAGTGTTATCTTCAGCATTCATTCATTCATTCATTCATTCATTCATTCATTATATGTGCATGTATGCAGCTGTGTGCATGTATGCAGCTGTGAGCATGTGTGCATGTCATGCGCTCATGTGGAAATCAGAAGACAACCTCTGAAAGTTCTCTCCTTCCCTCTGGGGACTCTAACTCAGGCTTGACATCAGGAGAGCAACACCAGCTGCTGAGTCATGTCACTGGCCCCAGAAATACTATTTTCCTAAATTTCTCAATAGACCTTTCACTGTACAAA
The DNA here is from genome assembly GCA_036184795.1 of Tokudaia tokunoshimensis. Lineage (NCBI taxonomy): Eukaryota > Metazoa > Chordata > Mammalia > Rodentia > Muridae > Tokudaia > Tokudaia tokunoshimensis. The sequence goes on from BTHU01000001.1 coordinate 147,500,822, forward strand.
CAAAGTTTTTACAAGTCTAGTTCTCCCTTTGTTCCTGGTGATCACAAAATTGAGGCAGAGCTGAAAGCCAATCTAGGTCATTCAAAAGTAAACGTTTTGCAACTTTGGAGTTCAAAATTGTACCAGTTTCTAGTACCAAGTACGCAAATACAACGGCATGGCATGGCTTCCGTAAATCAACCCAGAAAGAAACCCAATATAAAAACTTTTAAAATCTTTCTGGGTTTTGTTTTTAAATAATGGATGCTTCATCTGCATGCACGTTACTTTGCCCCACACGCTTGCAGTGCCCACAGATGTCAGAAGAGGACTTGAATCCCCTGCAACTGAATCACAGTCGGTTGTTAGCCACCGTATAAGTGCTCCAGGTCTTCTGGAAGAGTAGCCAGTGTTCTTAACCACTGATCTCTTTCAGCCCCTATATAAAAAAAACCACTTTCTTTTTAAAAAAATTACTTATTTTATTGTATGTGAGTGCAATGCAGCTATCTTCAGACACCCCAGAAGAGGGCATCAGATTCCATTACAGATGGTTGTGAGCCACCATGTGGTTGCTGGGAATTGAACTCAGGACCTCTGGAAGAGCAGTCAGTGCTCTTAACCGCTGAGCCAATCTCAGACACTCTGGGAAGTGTTTTGAGTTCACATGGGAGGAGGTGGCTATCCCCTCCTGGCATCCTAGGGATGCTAGACTTAGCAGGTCAGGGCTGCAGTTCGGATTCTTCGACAGGTAGCTCCAAGCATTGCTGAGAACCACCATGCAGAGTGTCTGCCCGGTCAAGGGTATGTGCTGTGGCCATCATCCCTGTGCTACAGAACAATCTTTGACACAAATTCAACCATAAGGGCAGAAGTGATTATGTGCCCCAAAGAGTACCAACACCTCTTGGTAACTCCTCATTTTCTACGAAAGGAACTGCCCAGTCTTTCTCTAAGGTAGAAGCAAGACTAAATAGAAAAGAATGGATCAAGAAACTATTCTTGCTTTCCTCCAGGGATACAACTAGAAAGACAGAGGTGTTCACAGAAAGCAAGCCTTACCAGGTAGGTATGGAGCCATAAAATTGTCCCAGACAGAGTGAGCAAGACAGCCTGATTCTGGGGCCCAGACATGAATTGCACTGGGCTATTACTCAAAACTCTGTCGTTACAACCTATTCTCTACCAATACAAGAGAATATTCTGACAAGGAAGAAATAGTCTATGTAATGTGACAACACCCATAGGTTCCAAACTATGTTTAGGATTATAACATACACATTCTTAGGCCTTGGATTTATTAACAGCGGGGATCAAAGCATCACCTACATTGTGCTAGGGAAATCTTGTCAGGATCACATTTACTTACATTTCATGTTTAAAATAATAAATGTTAAAGTCAAATAACAACAACATAGAAGCACATAAAAACCATGGTATTTTCACGTCTGCCCAGTTGCAGCAGTGTTCTTTTAAGACATACAACTTGAACAGCCAAATGTGTATCCTTCCACATGCCTAAGTTCTGCAAGCATGAATATGCATGCTCTAATTCTAAAAGAAATATGATTTATCATACATTGCCCCCATCTGTTCTTAAGAGAAACCATGAGAATATAGCTATTTTAATAAAGTCTCAAAGCAAATGTTGGGATAAATCTACCTTTATGCCACAAATTCCTGTCTTATAATGAAACATGGGTGTTCATCCATTATGCATTGTGTAGCTTGGGGCAGGGCACTGACTGTATCATGTCGGCTCCTTTCTTTTCTCTCCAATAGGGTAAGCATGAGGTATCTGAGAGAACTCTGGAAAGTGCATGCCGTTCATCTGAGATGGATGAACAGGCTTTTTTTTTTCCAAGGGGCCCCATGAAAAACCAGAGTGGCCACAGGATCCGGGTCGCCAGCCCCACTGTGCCTTCACTCCCGGCCCTTCTAAAAACTGGAAACAATGAGGTCCTGCATAGCAGACATCCTAGGATTACTATGGAGTATTTGAACCAATCTGCAATGCCTCCCTGCTGAAACACAGCACTGACCATGAGGTGACTGTATATGAGTATACACAGTATGTCACTATGGGTTACGGAGAGGTTGGCTAGAAATGCCAAAGAATAGGAATCAGAATGAAGACATTAGCAAGTGCTCAGAACTGCACACAATCCATGGGAGATAAGAAACATTGGGCACAGGAGCCTGTCAGCGCGGAGCTGACAATCCACAGACATCAAACAGACTCACCTAGGAGCCATCAGATAAGCTTAATGCACTGTGTAGGACTGAATCTGAAGCTAAATTATAGACAAGAGTTCAAAGTAGAAGTTACTATGTTATAGATAATTCCCTGAAGGAGATTAACCTAGAGATATTTCTCAAAGTTCTTCAGGATCTCCAAAGGGGCATCACTTAAGTGGTAAGTGGAGAAAAGCTTCTGGAGCTGCCCATGGTCGAACGACTTCATAATACCACAAGGAAACAAAGGCTACGTATTTTTTTATTATAGAGTTTCTCATAGCTCCTAAAAGTACATAATAAATCTCTCAGAGAGAGAGTAATGACATTTAAAATACACTTGTTGGGGGGAGACTGAATTTTTAGGGGCTCCTCCTCCATAGGGAGTCACTCAAGAAGAACATACTAATCCTATGGAAATTAATAAGCTAAAACAATAAAGGAAGAAAAAAACACATGATGAAGAAGTAGCGGGGTGCAGTCATGGACATCAATAAAGGGGAGCCAGGTGCCTACAGTAGCAGCACAAATCAAGAGAAGGATTTTGGACAATCCGTTCGGTTAGTCCAAAAGACCTGGGCCATTGTCGAGACCTGGAATGTTCACCAATAGCCTGAAACTATTGGGAGCTGAGAGAAACCTTAAGAAACAGAATGAATAACAGACTATAGCATTGAGTGTGTGCCCTTGAAGATGATTGTGGGCCTCTGTCTCCTCTTTCCCCCTTTTCCCTTCCAATCGGTTTTGCTCCTCTGTTAGAACCCTCATATGTACCTTACCACACGCCCAAGAGCAATGGAGCCACTGTGTACTGAATGGTTGCAAACCACAAGCCAAAAGAACCTCCTTTCTTTGTAAGTTAATTACCCTAAATATTTTGTTACAGAAACAGAGAGCACACACTATCTGATGTTAAAAGCTGAACATTTCATATCATCACTGATTCCATTCGGGACTAATGTTTAGCATCATAAGGGTCACTTCATTAAACTTTGCTCTGAGCTCACTAGCCAGATAATGGCACAACTGACTGTCTGCCATTGGAGCTCCAAGCTGTAAGTTACGGTACAGGCCATTGGGAGCTCACCCCTAGTAAACTCTTTCCCCAAGAGAGGAGGAAGACTAAAAGCAATGGGAGAAAGAGAAAGTATAAGTCAAAGAAGGGCTACTGTGGCAAGGAAAGGTCACAAAGCAATGGCTATAGAAGCTGGCTTGAGTAAATTTGGGGGTTTTATAATTAAAGTATAACAATTTAGAAAATCAAGTTGAAGGAGGGGGGTGTACATCTATAAAGTCTATTCTGTGACTTCCCAAAGTGATCAAATAAATAGGTCAAGTCCTACCCCAAGAAGAGATCCAGGAATCATACAGTCCCCACTCGCTTGCCCTCGGGACTTCGGCTCTCCCATGTTTACTTCCCAAGGGTATAATTTTTACACCAACATGCTTCCAGCTTTACTCAGCATTGCAGGAATGTTGCCCACAATGAATGGAATGGCCAGCCCTACTCGTTTTATTTTATGCCTATATTAAATGGGGTCACATTTATACCTGATAAACTGAAAGCTGTCCTATGCTGGTCTGAACTCCTCAGAACCTCATTTTGTGGACATCAGCCCTCACCTGGCTTCCTCGCTGCTAAGCACTTCTGGTAAGCTGCTATAAAGACTACATAGCTCCCAGACACCTCATAAAGATGGAAGAGAGAGTCAACACTGTTCCTGGGGTTTATATTCTAAAGTCCCATCGCTCAGCCATTATACATCAATTATCAACCAATTAGTACAAAAAGCTTCTGCTGACCCTCCTGTTCTCCCTTGTAATGATTTGCCAAGTTAACTGGAAGCTTCCCCGTTCCGCAGAGACTCTCAATATAGCAGGAGTGTTAAATAAAGTTCATCCACAATTAGCCTCGAAAACCAAAGAGGAAATGTAAGCACATTTTATTGCTTCTCCCTTGACAAAATTTCCAACAATCCCACGGGAAGAGAACAGATGTATTTGTTAAATAAGCGAATTGTTACTCTCAAAAACTGAAATGTGAGCCCAGGCTCCATACTGATTTACTGCGGGTGGGTCAGTTATCAGTTTGCTATGACCCTCTTCTGCTGTACTAGATACTTCAAAGGGAGTTTCCTTTCACTGACAAGTAGGGCAGTTCCTGCCTACATTCTAACCTAATGGGCTTACACCAAGGCCTGTCTGCTGGATTCGACTGTGGAAATGGATGAAAATGGAATTACTTAGAAAAGAATTTCCACAAACATAAGAAAAAAATTGAGGGGAGTCAGGAAGGAAGTACACTTTAGGTGGAGACAACTGACTTAGTCTCCCAAAGGCCATGAGCAAGTCAGCCCCTACTGTGGGCTTGGCACTGTGCTATATAACAGAATACCAGACCATTGGGATAAGCTCTTCTGCAAAATCTTCTGGCCGATCAGAGAGAGTTTAAACTAACAGAGAAGAACTTGAACAACATCCGATCTTGAATTCTGATGCCTTGATGCTGAGTACAGAAAGAACACAAACAGAAACCAAGTCTATATAAGCTTGGCGGGAAAGGCGATGTGGCTTTGGGTCTCTCTGTGGCAGAAGACTGGGGACAGAATGACCAATGAGATTCCCAGAGCGAGGAAAGAGCAAGGTGCTGAGAAAACATTATGGAAGTGACACAGAAGCATTGTAAGTCAGGGAGTCGGGGCCAGAGAGGACACTAAGCTGCATGACTCTGACACAGGCAAGTTCCTTAAACACTCTGCACCTTTGTTGCTCATCTTGGAAACAGTGTGGTGACCACTTCTACCTTCATATGCTGTTTAAAGGATTTACTAGAGCAAAATACATAAAGTACTTCCATGCTTGTCCAGCACACTGAGTACCCCATAAACCTTAGTAGTCTCACTAATGAACTGCGCATCTCCAAGTCCAAAGACAACCAGAGCTACAGCAGGTTTGTAAGCACGGAATGATGGGTGACTTTGAAGGGGACAGTCCAACTACTTTCGGAAAACAAGAAGGCTGAGCAGAGACTGGAGGCAAAGACCAAGCTAAAAAGACACTGTCCCGATCACAGGATTGTATCTAGGAAGAGCCAAGCAGAGCTGACAGGACAAACCCAATAATCTTATTAAGACATGGAAGGGACAGAGCAAGCATGAATGCACTGGGTTCCAGATCTATCTTTCATAAATCCAGGTGATACATCTTCTTAGTGAGCTATTTTCATTCAAGCCAATACAAACCTAAGGTTACAAGGGGAAAATCACAATGTCACATGTGACTCAACGTCAATGTCAATGACACATGACACATGCTACTGACATGCTTCACCAGATGAACTTATGGGTAGGAAGAACCCTTCTGTTAGAAAGCTATGACTCATTGAGTAATTGCTACATAAAAGATAAAAATTATGATTTGTAAAGAACTAATAAGGCAGATGTAGTCCAAAGTCACAAATACAGTTTGAAAATATGTTCTTAAATGGGTGTGAGTCATGATACTCAAGAATGATGAGGTCTTTAGGCAGTCGACACAACTGATGGTATGTCCAGCTTCTGTATCACAACAGCTGGAAATATCAGTTTGCCCCTCTGTTCATACTCCCTATGGCTCAAAAGATGTTACCAGGCCAAAGTTACTAATTTTCGATCTTCTTGAAAGACAGTGACCCACTGTGAGCCACACTGATTTTATAGGAGGCTCTCAAATCACAAGAAAGGAGACAGCACTATCAAGGAGTAAAATAACCTGTTGTTTTCTAACAGTTTCCTCCAAAATTGCAACATTCCATCTGCTTGTGGAGCTCCTAAAGTAGGAAAGTAAACAACTCAGAATAGCTTCAGGAAATCCCTAAAACTGATCAGATTCACAAGGCCTCTGTCCAGCAGGATAAACAATAAAAGGTGAGAGTTCCTCTCAAAACAAGCTAAGTGGCAAACACCAAACAAGCAGCCTGGAATAGGTTTAGACCCACCTAAGCACCTAGAGAGGAGACTTTCTCCAACCCATTGAGCTGTCCTGTCTGCCTGCTGTGCAGTGTGTGTGTGTGTCCTCTAACTTCTCAGCTTTTTTGAGCTGTCACCCATGCTGAGGCAGGCTTTGATGATGCCTTTGAATAATGATTTGAGTAATGACTTTGGTAGTGGACTTTGAGTCATTTCTGCTCCTACAAATAATCCCTCACCCATACACCTGTAAGTCAATAAAACTCGATGGCTCACAAAGTTGTACTTTGGTGGTGCTCATACTTTGGTCTGTTATAGGTTCCCTCTCTACCTATGGTGAGTAGATGCATGTGTTACATCTCACCAGGAAAAGTTTGGTCATGCAATGCCCTTCTTTCCCAAATCATGGTGGCCTGGGTCTTTTAGGATATTTTATCCCATGATGTCATTAAAAGTCCAGAGTTGGGAAAGTATATTAAAAGTACAATGCAGATAATATAATGAAGCTGGGGTCCTGTGAGGTTTCAGAGCTTTCTTAGCCCTTATACATGGCAACTGGGAAAGCCCCTGGTGCCTTAGTCTCTGATACAGGAGGACAAACCCACCAATAGCGCAACATGACCATCAAGGGACACAGCTGCCAGGACACAACTACAGTTTCCTTAGTTTTCCCACACCTAATCCCTGCACACCCAGGATACAGCTCTGGTTTTCCTTGACTACTGTAAGAAATTTTGCCTGCTGATCTCATTACTAACTTTAGGGACATGGAACTTTGAAGAGAAAGGGTAGAATTCCCCTTTCTTACAATGTCCCTCCTATAGTGATAATACAATCACAAATTAATTTCAAGAAGGTAGTCTGCTTCTGAAATAGCTAATTTTGTTGACTGTAAGAGACACAGAAATCTCATCCCATGCCACATCATCCAATGAAGAACATGATGGCTTGAAATCTGCTCTGGAGAAGCTTGTCTCTACTTGCAAACAATCCCCGCAAACACTCGAATATTTTAGGTAGCATGTTTTGTTTTTTGTTTTTGTTTCTCTCTCTCTCCCTCCCTTCTTCTCCCTCCCTCCTCCTTCCTCCCCCTCTCAAGATTAATGGAACTTAGTTTAACCTACTCAACATAAACTACTGGAATATTTTACGTATCTGATACCTAGTTGGGAAGCGCGGTTCCCACCAATCTTTCATACTAGATATAGCCCCTTAGTAGCTAAGCATACTTAAGGAATTACCAACAAAAGGTGACACCTATTCTTTCTGTAAAGTTCTTTCTTCCACCTTTCATTAGGTCTCCTAGTCAAATGGTTACAAAGCATCAGTCCACAGGGGCTTATGAACTTCATATTCATTTTGTCAAAATTAAGTCACTTACACTTCTAAGAAATGGAAAGGAGACTGCTTCACTCCTAGAAGCCCCTCAAGGGGTTCCTTTGTCTCATCAGACAAATACCCTCGGACTCCTCCCACCTGTCAACCCGTCTCAGGCTCTACAGTCCATTCAGTAGCTCAAGTTCATGAATACTGCTTGTTTCAGGCACCTGTATCAAGAACTGAAAATAGATACCACTTGAGTTTGTCCTCTCTTCTAGTTCTGAATGAAGCCTAAATCCACTGGGAATAGCAAGTGTTCAGAAGACACAAACGTTCCCAACAAAAGAGATAGTTTCCCAAGGAAGAAACAGAAGAAAGTCAGAGAGAGAGAGAGAGAAGAGCCAGCCAACACCTAGGAACAGCAGGTTACTGGTCCCTAGAGGAGAGAGGTGGCTCCCAAAGGAAGGTAGGAAGGATGAAGGAGTGGTTGCCTGCCAAGATGCAAAAACCAGTCCTTGGATTCTGGAGCTCTAAGCCTCTGCAAAGCATTCTGTGTTAAAGGGAACACAAGGGCCGGATCCATCCACATTTCAGGAGAAATTTGAGAGAGAAGCCAAGAAGATATGAGTTGTCTGCTCTGTTCAAGGATCCTGGAGTGTCATTTAAGCTTCAAAATATATCAAGGTACCTTACAAACAGTGACTGAGACTAAATATCTCACCAAACTTAGAAATAGGAGCAGGTATACTTTTATTTAAAGAACCGTTTCCCAGTGTGTGTGTGTGTGTGTGTGTGTGTGTGTGTGTGTGTGTGTAAATTATTTAAAATAATAAGTCACATAATCTACAAACTCATTAAAAATAAAAACAGTATAAACTCTGAAACAACTACCTTTTGGTTAAAAACACAATGCTGTATGAAATGATATAATGTTAATAACCAAACTACCAAAACATAAAAACACAACATCATATACAAAACATAGTATCACAAACCTCAACTCACAGGCAACCTGGCTTGAGCCTACACACTGTAAGTCACTTGCTTTTTCTTTTATTTAATGTTGTTTGTGAACTTAGATGAGAAGTGAAGAAACCTAATTAAGTGCACAACTCAAGGTGAGTTAGTATTAGTGACTGTGCCTCTATTACCCTGCGCATGCTGAGTTAGCCCTGTTGCCTGCAGGAGCTTCCAACCAGTGATCGCTGGAAGAGGAGGAAAGAGCGCTGTATCACCACAAATTCCTTCTATCTAAACACAAAAGCAGGGGCTGGAGAGATGGCTTCACTGGTAAAGTACTCATCTTGCAAGCATTAAGAATGGAGTTGATCCCCAGCAATCGCCCTACAGCCTGCACCATGGTACATGTGGTACAGGCTGTTATTCCATTGCTGGGGAGAAGGAGGCAGGAGGGTACCTGGGGTTTCCTAGTCAACCTCGGCTAGCTAAGTCTGTGAGCTCCTGGTTCAATGAAAGACTCAAAAAAAAAAAATACAGAAAGCAATTAAGCCTAGATACTGGCCTCTGACCTTCCCAGGCACATGTGCACATACGCTTGTGAACACATGCACCGCCCCCCCCCATAAAAGTTCACCAGCTACAGAGATGACTCAGCAGGTTAAAAAAAAATAGTTACTCTCCCAGCAGACCCTGCTTCAATTCCCAGCACCCACATAACAGCTCACAATTGTGTGTAAGTGTGAAACTCCAGTTCAGGGTATGTAGATGTAGCACTGTCCCCTGGTCTTCACAAGCACTGCATGTACTGCACATCATTCATGAGGGGACACACACACTACACACACACACACACACACACACACACACACACAGCCCACCTAAGATAATTTTAATTCTAGGGAAAAACAACACTAAATTAATGTTGTAGATATAGCTGAGCTAATACATTTTGATGCCATTAGATTATGGGGGAAAAATATCCATATTGTGAGTTATGCCTAGGTTCTACCGCAGAAAAAAAAATATTTTTTAAAAAGGAGTGTTACTTATCTGAATTTGAATACCAAAGCTGGAAACCAAGGTGAGTCAGAATAGGATACTGAGAGGCCTGCTTATGTCATTAATAATGTATGACTTCTCAGAAAAGAATAAATAACACAGTTGAAGACTTTTGAGACCTTATGTCCTTCAGAGTAAATAACAAGAAAATAAGATGCTTCCCATCTCTCTGAAGATCATGTACACAGAGTTCTGATGTGATACATGGAGTACCTCTCTGTGTCCCTGCGGCAGGTGAGACCATCGATAACCAGGACATTTCCTTCTCCTCTTAAATGTTCTGAAATAAGACAAAATTAGCTACAGGAAAAAGCCTTGCTTTGATTGTTTTGTTTTGTTTTTGTAACAGGAAAAGACTGAGTATATAGAAAGAAATTCACACTTTGCAATAAATTATTACCTTATCACCGAGTTAGAATAGCTCCCACTGGTGGACAGGAAGATCATTCAACATATAACTACACAACTATTCCTCAACCATTAGACATCAACCTCAGCAGAACCTTGCCAGCTGTAAGTTCTCAAGCTGGAGTCTCTTTGTTTCCAAGCTAAATCAACTAAGTGTATGAAATTTTACCACTTACAGATATGTATGTTTCAGAAAAAAAATCTGAGAAATCAAATTATGTTTGGAGTCTAAAGGGTTACTGAGGAAATGCGCTGCTCTGAACAAGTTTCACGTCTTCACTGGTATGACGGCTCGTGGACTTGCTCGTGGAACACTCCTCTTGTAAAATATTAAGGACAAAAATAATAAAAGGAAAGACTTTCTTTCTTGATATCGCCCTTCAATAGAGTCTGACCCACAATCTGAAGTACAGAATGTGTGGCCTGCTGGGCCCGGTGGCATGTGCTTGAAAAGGAGAAAGGGCCAAAACACCTCTAGTTTGAGGGTAGCTAGTTCCTGGGCAGCCTAGGCGATGCAGTGAAATCCTATCTTCAAAGCACACACAGACACAATGCTGAGCATTACAATGTCTAAGTTTTATGGTTCCTAATTTTAAAGTGCAACCTGTAGTAGAAAATGCAGGGGTGTGTGTGTGTGTGTGTGTGTGTGTGTGTGTGTGTGTGTGTGTGTGTGTGTGTTTAGTGAAATAATCATCACGAAGTAGTTTACACATCCCTCATACCACACGGTTACCTATCTCTGTGTGCTAAAAATATAATCTACCCTTGGGATAAATGTCAAGTGTACACTATATCATCATACAGCCAATAGCAAATGTTGGATCTAAATTCATTCATTTTGCAATAAATGAAACTTTCTAATATTTTGTATTTCCTTGTCCCACCCCTTCCCCGACTCCCCACCCCCATCCCTTCTTCGAGTCCCACTACTACACATTCCTCTGGTAATTGTCTTTGAGAGGGAGCCTGTCATTTCCTTCCTTCTGCTACCAAGCACACGGAACAACCTATGCGGAAATTGTCAAAATATGCGAGAGTTTTTGTTCTGTGTTCAGAATTCTAGTATCTAGTGACGAGAAAGCAAAAGGAATGGCCAACTGTTTCCTCTTTCCATTTAAACAGAGAGATCACTTTGGGTTTCATAAAAATTTTTCCACCATCTTATTTAAAAAAAAAGAAAAAGTGTCACTAGGGAGGGTGGGAAGGACAACTGTTCCTATAAGGCCTGGGAAGTAAAGGCAAGGGGAAGATTGGGAAATCTGCCCTGAGTGGCCTTCTGTCACCTGACACCAGCAGTAAGAGGAATGTTAGCAACACCTCCATCCAGAGGAGAGAAGAATAGAGTTTGAAAGGAGTAGGAAAAAGAAGACGTATAATTCAGCTTGACGGACTTGTTTTTTGACACGTAGCCTTGAAAAGAACAATTTTACCTCAGAAACTTGGCAAATGTGAACTGATTTTTGATAAGTTGAAACATGCATGCTCCTGAACACACGAAGAGAGGGAGGGAGGGAGAGAGAGCCCAGGTATCCAAGACAGTGGGGCTGTCAGGGTTCTCATCTCTGTGTCATTTCTGTTTAGCTGGTCAGATGAAAATTCAAAACCATATAATTAGACGGTTGTTTATACATGATTAAGCGTGAGCTCACTGCTCTCCGCATGCCAAAAAGTCAGAGAGTGGTTAAGGGCAAGAAGGAACTATTAATAAAAGGAAATAAAGCTGTAATACATTTTTCACTTATGAATAAAAATAAATTCAAAGGTCTCTAGGTTAAAAAAAAAAGACGGGAAATAGCAACCGTAGCTAGGGGCAAGAAACTAGATGATTTTATAGTGACTTGAATTTGAGAATTTGAGAGATATAAAAGCCTAAGCCACTGATAAGAAGAAGCTTTTCCTCCAGTTTTTAATCTCATTCTTTTTTTCACTTCTCATAAATATAAATCGCAATGAGAACATAAAAAACTTACCTGTATTATATTTCTTTAGAATTATGGGAAATACTCAAACAAAAACACCGTGTTCATTTACAAGCATTATTTGCTCTTTATAACTGTCTCTACCAGGAATTCTCTCTAGAGAAACCAAGCACTGGCAATAACTGTGGAAAAGGTCCACTTCTTTCTTTCTGTTTTGGTTTTTTTCCCCCCCTTTTCCACAGTGGCAGAGTGTTTTTGTCCCCAGATGAAGTGAGCCCATCAAAACCAAAGTTTATCTGAGTAAAAACCTCCACATAGCTTAGGCAGAATTTCCCAGGCCTCCTAGAGAATCTGGGATCGGAAGTCTATCAACTACTTGTTGACCACACCTCCAGGTACAGAGAAGGGCCAAGCTTTCGGATGACAGAAAGGCCTCCTCCAAGCCAGCTTGGTACTCTCCCTTACAGCCACTGCTGCAACTTTCCCAAGAGGGAAAACTCACCAACCAGGAAAGACAATGTGAGGAGGCTAGCCTGGCCAATGAGAACATAATCTTATTGGTGATTCGATTCTTTTGCATGCCAGTGCTGTGACTAAGTACTTGTGCACAGTGCTAAGATAGAACACAGAGATAATGTACAGCCACGAAACAATCTAAAGTGAAAAAGAAATAAAGCCCAGGGGAGCTCCAGCATCTCAGCTCTTTGAAGAATTGGGCTTAAGTGAACCTAAGAGCATCCAGAAAGCCCAATGCCTCAACAGTATCCACACTGGCTTTTACAACCACATTCCCAGAATCAAGTTCTCAAGTCATAGCCGTTTCTAGCATGCCGGAGACCTCCAAATTCTAACTCTCTCTAACCTTTCCTCCTCCCACTCTTCTCTTTCTCCCTCTTCCATCTCCTCCTTCCTGGGAGCATTACCCAGTTCTGGTCTGATTCCAGAGTGACCTTCAATCACCTGCTATACTCATAAGACTCTGAACAGAACCCACCTGAGCGTACATGACACCCTACAAAACATAAAAACCCTTGAGTGGGAGCCATTCTGAGACAGAGAGGACCAGAGCAAACTGCCGGAAAATAAACCAATGATTCCTCAATTAATGTAGCAAGGCTACCTCCCTAAGCCCACATATTACCAGGGTCTTGCATCAGATAGCTACTTTGTACTGGGTTCTTTAAGTTGTTGCCAAAATTGTTTCGATACTTTGTCTAACTCAGTTCCTAGCATGTTACTTAGTGTTAGAAACTACCCAAAGCTGAGGTAGAAATGCACACAGACTCATAAAGCCAGCAACTCAAACATTTCTGTCTTTAGCACTGAAAGGGAGGAGAAAAATCATACTAAATGAATAAATATGGATTACCTGAAATAGTTTAATATCTACGCTAGTTCCAGATAAGAAGTATGATAATTCATTCCTAAACAATGTGTGGCATGTAACTCAAAACCGTTTTCATCAATAATTAATATTAATAATTAACGAGTATAAACAACAAAAAGACCTTTTGGAAATGTTTGAGCTGGGTCCTTTCCTCATTCCAGTAGCTGCCCATTGCCCCTCTCTCCCCTCTATGTGGGGTTAATAACTAAACTTCCCTCATCTCCGACATGCAACACTACCCAGCAGCAATCCTCCCAAGAATGCGTTCAGAGATGCAGAAGAATGAAGACTTCTCAAGTCACCTGGACCTGGCAGATTGATTTCTGCTTTCGCAGCTGTGGACACAGTGCCTGACAGTGGCTTCTCTTTCTCTCCAGCACTCCAGAAAGCTTGCCTCAAACACTTCTTTATCAGGTGGAGTCCCTCTGTCTTTAAAGTGCCTCATAAAAAGACTAGATAAACAGCGAAGGAAAAGATAATTCAATAACTCCTCGGGACAGGCCAAAAGGAATGTGTCAGGATGTTTCTTAGCGGACACACAATAACAACACTAATTTATGAGGTACACTGTGATGCTTTGATACAGATACTGAGGATTTGACTTTGTATTCATTCCAAACAATGTTCCCTTTGACTTTTAAAAACCTGTTCTGCCATTCTTCCTCCATTTGTCTGTATGTGACAGCATCTTCCCTCTCACACCAAATCAAAGGCCACTTTACCAGCTTTCCCATAGTTTGCAGCCACCCTATTTTAATGCCTGTTATTTAAAACTTGAAGCCCACTGCCACTGATCTCCTTCGGCCATTCATTCTTTCATTGAGATGTAGGTCATGTAGGTAACATCTTTAGAAGTTCTGAAAATCCAGCATCCCGCATATTTCATATTGACAACAAATGGAAACTGCAACCTTCCTCCACCTACCTTCATCCTATGCAGTACCATCATTCTTTAGAAACAATGGTCAGAGTCATCAGCAAAGGCACCTCATGCTTAAATTATTCATGTTTCTGAGTATTCAAAGTCCTTGCACAGTAGGGCTTCCTCAGAGGTTGCCTGCTTGGGTGCATGTGTGGGTGGTAGAGGTGATTACATCTTGCTGTTTGCTGGGGGTCTGTGAAGGCTGCAAGGCCTACTTTGCATACATTCCCAGGACCACTTGGCTCAGGAGGTTTTATAAAGTACAGGCAGCAGGCACAATCAGGACTGCTAAGAGGCTGGCAGCAAAGAGCTTCTGACAAATGCAGCCTGAGAAACAATGTCTCCCTTCAAGTGGAACTGCTGGTGAAGTCAGCCAGTGCAGACCGGCGGGAACAATGCTGGGCAGGTCATTAACTTGCCTGGGTCAAAGCAGACTGCGGTGAGCTCACCCACCTTTCTGCAAGCCCCATTTTAGCTGCTGAGTTTATACAAATAAAACCCATAATTTCCTAATGGCTGAACTAGGAATGTGTTCTAAAATAGCTTCAGTCTCTGCAAACCCTCAGAAGACACATGGGGAATTCACAAAGATGCCTCTACAGTCTGTTGTTCAAATGCACATAGCTCTGTAAGAGCTACAAACCTATTAAGTGGAAAACAAGGAACCACATAAAGACACAAGACTAGGGAGGGCGTTGGAGGGTGTTCTTGTTGTTTTAACTTGTTTTGTTTTGTTTAAGCGAGGTGGTTACTGTGGCATTAAGTTTTTCTCTCTTTCCTTTTTCTTTTGCAGAAAAGACTGAGTTAGTTGTTAAGTGCACAAAGAAGTTAACATTTAACCTAAAGGCTGGGAATGCCTGAGCTCCTAATCTTCCCTCCCTCTTCTCATTGTAGAGAAAATGGCTTCAGAAAAAACAATCTTCCTGATTCTGTGATTTGAGGTGGGATCTATCTGCCATCCATTTCCATCCTCACTCACAATCACATCTCACCACAGGGTCCCTATACACACTCTCCAGCCAGGGCTTCTCCGGAATCTGTGCTAGCCCATCCCCAAGTCCCCAATATTCACAGCCACAAAGAACAACTGAAGTGTTACCCCTTCCTTGAAATCAATTTCCCAAGGTTTCTACCTTCCAGTCCAAGTTCAAAGTGCATCACCCCTCTTCTGTCTCCAAGGTAACGCTGTTTTTATTCATCTTTTACTAAGTTATTGATTAGGTCTACTGCGTATAGCTTTAACTCTCAGCTAGATGAGGATAGACACTGTACTGTGCCTTGCCTACCTCCAGCCTCACTGCCAGCCCGAGTACAGGCCACAGCTTCTTGTAGCGGATGGGCAGTCTCTAACGTCCATGCTCAGGTGAGGACCACCCCACGCCTGAGGCGCGTTTCAGTACAAGTGGATGAGCAGAGGGCAAAGGAAGAATAGGATTTTATTATTTAAAGTAGGACAAAAAACGAAATGGAAATGAGACACTTCTTGAGAAGCTAGGAGGGGCAGCAGAGCCAGGAGCTGGGCAGCCTCCTCTCGTGGCCCTCACTCCCCACAAGACCTCAGGAGCCCGCAGCTCCACACTGCTGCAGCAATTGTCAAAGCATTTGACTCATCACCTTTCTGTGAAGCTCTCTGCAGAAACAAGCATGAAGCACATGACCCTGCCCCCTTCGCCTTCTTAGATATCATGACGAACCACAAGAGAATTAGCTCACAACATATGAATGCATTCCCTTCCAGACCCTCTCATGGCTGCAACTAATGTACTTTCTACCAATACTAACGATTGATTCATTTATGTGTTAAAAGGGACTGATTTTAGCGAAAGGTTTGCCGGGTGGACCTCTATTTCAACTAATTTTACAATCTGAATATTACTGTCCCATTTCACAAAGGAGAAAACCAACAATGAGAGAGCATAGTGCTTGTTTGAAGGTGTCTTAGGGTTGCTGTGATGAAAGACCATGACCAACAGTAAGAAAGGGTTCATCATTGAACTTGGGCAAGAACTCAAACAGGGCAGGAACCTAGAGGCTGGAGCTGGTGCAGGAGCCATGGAGGGGTGTTGCTTACTAGCTTGTTCCTCGTGGCTTGCTGGGCCTACTTTCTTGTAGAACCCAGACCACAAGGCCAGAGAGGGTACCACCCACAATGGATTAGGCCCTTGACCAGCAATCAATAAGAAAATGTCTTACATGCTTGTCTAGAGCCTGATCTGGAGTCATTTTCCCAACTGAGGTTTCCTCCTCTCAGATGACTTGAGCTTATGTCAAGCTTACATAAAATAGCCAGTGCAGAAGTCAAGTAAGCCCAAATGGAAAGCACACACAGAGGTGTGCATCTATAAGCTTTGACACAAATCAACAAGCACTTCTACGTGGAAAGGACAGAGGGTGGTCAGAAACCCAGGCTTCTCTGAGATACATCAAACCCCCAGCTTTCATACCTTCAGCCTTCAGCAGATCAACATCTATGTATAACCAACAGACAGGAAGAGACTTGAAATCTGTTCTGGGTAGGGAGCATTAACAGTCTCAGGTCCTCATGTATAGACAAATTAACACTAGTAAAACCTTGACAGAACATGGTGATGTGTATCCCATATCAATCTCTTACTTCCAGGAATTTTTGGTGCTTAAGGCATGCTTGTTCATTCACTCACCTATTTATTCAGGATCCAACTGCAAGGTCTCAGTGGTAAACTAAATCAAGAAAACTGGAGCACAAACTGATGATTAGTAAACTACGATTTTAAAACATGCTCTTGAGATACTAAAGGGTAGATGATGGTAGTGAGGATCACAGAGCTAATATTGAAAACAACACATGAAAACACACATCTGCCTGAGTCTTTCTACAGAAAAAACTTACTGATTTATTGTTCATTCAGTAGCCTTTAGTATACACAACTCACTGGAATTCAGCAATATACAAAATTCTATGCCGTACACACACCCCTGCAGGAACACAGTCAGTACACCAAGCATAGTAAGAAGTAGATAGAAACCATCATCAATGAAGAAATTCCCATGTAAACCTGACCTTTTATAAGACCATTTTCTACCAGTCAACATACCTTGAATTGAAAGCACTCCACATATACCTAGACTACAGTTCTTTTTTAAAAAAAAAAAATTCTTCCTCAGTAGTCTATGTTGTCATCTTGCAGAAGAACTACAACTACATAATAGTACTTGTAGAGTCTGACCAGCCAGCAACCACCCCAGGCAAATAGCAACTGTTCTCTACTTTCTCTATCCAGTAAAAACATTACCATGAGGAAGACAGAGTTTGGGTGCTTGGTCAGGCTGGCTTTGCAGAAGAGGCCAGAACACCTTGCCACAGCAGTCATTGAGTCCAATTTGGTCTGTGACTATGGGCTGAATAAATTTGGTCAAATCACTTCAACCTGCTTGGTGACATAGAATGAACTAGCTGTGAAAACCCAATGTTCAACAAATGCTAATTTCCCTTCAACCCTGTAGTTCACATCTGAAAAACCTTAAACTCTCAAAACCTAAGAAAACTACCTTGAAACTAGAATTAGTGATAAAAAAAACAATTACAAGGCCTCTCCTATGAGAAACAGATGTATCCCTGCCCCCATGAGACTCAGAATTCCAAATGTAATGAACCAGGAAGAAAGGTTAGATACAATGTATACAACTTCTTTGTTTTACAGACATTAAAAGTCAAGTCCACAGAGGTAAAGTGATTGCCCAGCCAAATAATTAATATCACAGTCAATCCATGCACAAAAAAAGTTCCTGGCACAAAACTGAACCAGCTTTCTTCTTCTATAACCTGTTACCTTTATTGGCTATAAATTAAGAGTGGTGCTTACTAGAGTAAACACTTGGGAGGCACATAAGAACATCTTTCACCATCAAAATAGTGAAAAAAGCATGGTAGGACCTACCTAGTGAGCAGTGGCTTTAGAAGTCTTCCTGGAGCATAGAGAGCTGTAGGACGGAGGGGGTGAGCAGAGAGGAGAGGACAGGACAGGAGAAATAATGAAATAGTAGAGATGCTACATTGTAGCTATGCTTAAAGATCAGTTTATGTAAGAGTGCAAGTGAGATCTAAGAACTGTCCCAGAAAGATTTCTCTGCCTTTTTTTTTTCTTCAAACCCAAAGAATTCAAAACCCTTCATTCCCACAGACAAGACAAGGGTCTGCCTCTGCAGAAGCAAAACGGCCGGAGACTGCCGAGTTTCACATTTTATACAAACAGATTGGGGGTGAATTTGCCCCTGTGTTTTTAAACCTGAAGTTGAAGAGGAATGGAGATTAACCACAGGTTTCAACAGAACAGGGCAGGGTTGCATCTCTGCCAAATGTAAACGTGCCATGAAGACAACATGGAGCTATTCGGGAACAGCAAGCCCCTAGCTAAGAAGAGGAGAAAAGGTTTCATTTGAGCATATCAAGCTTGACAGAATAGTTTTTTAAAAAGATTTCCATCTCAAAGGAAGTTTACAAGTGGTGGGTGAGGCTAGCGGCCTCTTATTTCCTGGCATTTTAGGAACAGCAGAACAATCCTCCAATTAGCTGTTATGGACTGAGGGAATTCCTTTGCATTGTGGCCTTACTTTCTTTGTCTTTTGCTCTAAAGAAAAGTTCTGCCTTCAGGACTCTGAAATAATGGAAGGGCTCCTCTCTGTGTCAATGAGATTGGATGGAGCCCCTGGCACAGAGACCTTGCCTGGTAATAAAGCATCAGAAGCAACTGTCCCTACTTAACCCACTCTTACTTTCCAGCAGGAGCAGCCCTGGGGGGGGGGGGGAGACAGAAAATGGGCATTTGGAGTGAAGACACTCAGTCCTTCTTAAGTCAAATGCTTGCTCATAGGCCTAGAGATGGAGGGCTCTGTGAAGCAGAGAGCTGTTATCTTTGGAGTAAGTCAAGGAGGACCAGGTGAGAAGAATACAGCAAAGGATGCAGGATGAAGGACAGGGAGATGTCTATTGTTCTACATGCTCCTACTTAATGTGAAATAGAGGTGGTATAAACCTAACTTCTCTAAATCATAAAGACAAAGAAGTAAACAAGTTACCAAATCCCTTGCAGCTTAAACATATCTGAAAAAACATTGTACTTACTTTTCTCACCAAATTAAATTTCAAAAGTGCTATGTACCCAAACCTCCCAACAGTAAAAAATTACTATAAAAGAAAATTAAATTTAATATGGTGACAAGACACAACATATGTGACATGCACAGTAAGTTCTTACATACTATTATAAATTTTAAAACTATAATTCAAAAATTTCCAATTCCCAATTATAGTATGTAATATAAAGAATGCTACAGTGTTTCTATGAAGATATAAATATAGATACATACATGTTCCTAGGAATGAAAAATAAAAATAGCAAAGAAATGTTGATGCTTCTCAACTATTTTACAGTTTAATGCAGTCTCATCTTCTGTGCTGCTGATATTTCATTGGAGGGAGGTACATTGGGTGTCAGAGGAGGTTGAGAAGGACTCGTTAAAATTAACACAGAGCAAATTCATAAGATCATGACCTCAGACATATAATAATTAGCAGATGGGGACATTATAAACTAATAAGAAAAGGGATCAATAAAAAGTGAAAGGGCAGCCTGTGGCACAGCGAAAGGAAAGCTGATTTTCCATCTACATTATAAATGTTCTAATGATCCACGGCTGAGACAGAAAGCCATTTGGTAACTTAGCATTCTTAAAGCAATAGCATTACTTTCTATGGCTCTTGGGAATGAAAGATGTGTGTGGAGTCCTCTAGGACAGTGCAGTCAGATGTACTTGAAGGCTGGATGGATATCTAAAGCCACCCATTTCCATGCTGCCAAGGATGCTGTCTGTCCGTCAGCATGGGCTCAGCTGGAGCCACAGTAGGAGCATATGGCCTCGGCTCATGCCCTGGGCATCTCACAGAATGGCACTGGTTCACAGAGGTGGAGAGCAGAGCCTTTTGCATCAGTTAAGGACCATGCCTTTGGGGCTTGAGAGATGGCAGAGGGAAGCCGTAAGGGCACATACAAGCATTTGCCGGACCAACATTGAGATCTGACCTCAGAGCCCCAGCACCCATCTGAAAACTAAGCTGACAGCTGGGAAAGCAGAGACATACAGAGTTTGGGGTCTCGACAAACAGCCAGTGTAGCTAAAGCACTGAGCTTTTGATTCTGTTTCTTTTTTGTTTTGTTTTTTTTTTGTTTGTTTGTTTTGTTTTGTTTTTTGTTTTTTGAGACAGGGTTTTCTCTGTGTAGCCCTGGCTGTCCTGGAACACACTTTGTAGACCAGGCTGGCCTCGAACTCAGAAATCCTCCTGCCTCTGTCTCCCAAATGCTGGGATTAAAGGCATGCGCCACCACTGCCCTGCATGAACGGGTAACATGGAGAGGGATGGAGGAAGATACCTAATGTTGACCTTTGTCCTCCACATATGCAATGAGTATGAATGAGTATGCCCACGCACATATACAAAGCCCTAAACACACCCACACACCCACACACAACCCCAGAGAGAGAGAGGAGGAGGAGGAGGAGGAGAGAGAGAGAGAGAGAGAGAGAGAGAGAGAGAGAGAGAGAGAGAGAGAGAGAGAGAGAGAACTAAATATGTGTATATATTTGGAACAGTTCATATATTTGGAACAGTTCACGTCTTTGTCACTGGCCACACAAGTCTCGAGCCCCACCAAGATTCCGAAGGCACAAGACACAGACCATTTTTCCTGGCTGTGGACTAACAGCTACATGGGGGAAAGCACGCGGAGTATGGACTATGGCTTCAGGCATCACTGGCAAACACAATCCCAGGAAAATGAAAGGCAAAATATTAAAAGAAAAATACAAAGCAACTAAAACAGAGATGCATTTGAATTTTTATTTCCTTTGGGATGCAGAGACAAAATAAACACTATTACTATAAAATGTATGTTGACTTAATCAGGGTGACAAACAATAAAAAAGCAAACGGAAGACTGGGAAATCAAGTAGAATTCTATATAAAAGCAATTAAAGATGGTATATAAAGAGGTTTTTATAAATCAAAACTATTGACAAGAATTAGAGGCTTAAACAGTTCCTAAAAGAAGGACCCAAGAGATGAGATAAAAATAGACAACATCATGCCTGCAGGTTGAGCTGACAATGTAATGTGTAATATAAACCTATTGGGAAGGGAATTCTTCGCATGATAAAGGGTATTTAGAATATTCATTTGACTCTGTAATATATCTTGAAGAAATAAATGAAGTCTTACACCATCACTTAAGTGCTACTTGCAATGACATAATTTTAATTTTTAAGAGTCCTTGATTAAATAAACTGTAATTTCAGTACGATACATGTAATGGGAATTCTTCTGAACTTCAATTTTTATGTTTAAAAAGAACACTGAAGTACACAGGAAGATTTATAACACATTAACAGGAAATGGAAAATGAAACTTTATTAAGAGTAAAATCGAAATATATACCCATATATCAGCAGTCTAAAAATATTAATGGCTGATATCTCCATATCTATGATGCACTAATAGGTCATTTCACTTTATTCTACATCCAATATTATAAAAGCTTTCACAGTAAACATGCAGACATTGCTTTTTAAAGGGAAAATGCTATTTAAAGAAAACAATAATGTAAGGTAAAAGACTAACAAGGTCACATGCTAGCGAGTCAGTGCCAAAAGATTAAAAGCAAGAGAAGCACAGTCCTGAAGCCAGTGACCTGGGAGTCACTGACCCATTCCACGGCAGCCAAGTCACTTTCCCAGGCTCAGTCCCAGCCACGGCATGTAATCCTCGGCAGTGGTGCAGTGTGGTAGATCTGCCAGTTTTCTTCTCCCCAAAAATAATTCACCCACTTGTTTTCATCAGTGCTGAGCCTTTTTATTTTACTTCATTGTTGTTGATGATGATTTGTTTTTGAGGCAGAGCCTTGCTACACAGCCCCATCTGACCTGGAATTCACTAGGAAATTCAGCCTAGCCTGGATCTCTCAATCCCCCTACCTTAATCACAGTGCCAGGATTATACTCACTTTCTACCATGTCCTGTTTTCATAGACTTTCAAATACAGTATTTGAAAGGTATTGGGGATATATATTAAAAAAAAACAATCAAGCAACAAGACACTAGCCACTAACTATCGTGGGCTTGGGGCTCTTGATGAGCTATAATAGTTGCTGTTTCTTCAGAAGGTTCCTCATCCCTGGCCTCTCAAAGCATGCTGAACAACTTGTAAAACCATGAGCTCAGGCTGCTGGGACTCACACAGAGATTCTGAGCTGTGAGTGGGGTGCAAGCTAAATATCTGTGCCCACACGCTCCCAAGCCGTAAGGACTAGCACTTTGAAAACGACTATTTCAGATCATTATTCCCTATTACTACATTAGAAATGTATTCTTTCGCTGCTAGTATTTTTGTCACATATATTTTTCCCACATATGGAAGTCAGAAGACAATTGTCTGGAGTCAATTTGTTCCTTCTGCCATATGGATCCCGAAATGAAACTCAGGTCATAAGGCTGGTCATCAAACGCCTTCACCCTCTGAGCCATCTCAGCAGACTGAGATCTATTAACAATAATAACTGCTACTATTAATAGCCATAGTAATGCACAGCCCAAATAAACGTCAGAATCTATCATTTTTGTGTAAGATGGAGCAATACATTCAAAAAGCAAGCCCAACTAGTGTAGGCATGGTGGCATATACCAGTAATCTTAGCACTGAAGAAGCTGAGGCAGGAGGATGGCATGTCACAGACCAGCCAATTTAGTAGACCCTGTTTCAAATGAATAAAGCAAGACACAAGCCTAGTACCATATTGAAAAGGAAAAAGACAGCTTATGCTGTAATTCTCAGCCAGTATTCTTGATTGATAGACCTGATATCCTTCAGCAACTATGAAGCCTCGCCTCACTTCATGATCCCACGTGAGGAAATACATTCTTCTCAACATTCCTAGGGAAAGAATCCTCCTTTCCTCTTCTCAATATTTAATGGAGTCTCAGTCCTCCCTGATTAAGTGTCTCCTTCCCACACCTATTCCTCTTTTTTTTTCTCTCTCAATGTATTAAGTAGCATATTAGGTCCATTTTGAAAACAGAGAAGGTCAATTTGATAGAGTGAGGCATCCTAGGTAATCATGAGGTTTCTTTCTTTTCTTTCTTTTCTTTCTTTTTTTTTTTAAAGATTTATTTATTTATTATATGTAAGTACACTGTAGCTGTCTTCAGACACACCAGAAGAGGGCATCAGATCCCATTACAGATGGTTGTGAGCCACCATGTGGTTGTTGGGATTTGAACTCAGGACCTTTGGAAGAGCAGTCTGTGCTCTTAACCGCTGAGCCATCTCTCTCCAGCCCCGGTTTCTTTCTTTTCTAGTAGCATTGTTCCTTACAAATAAGGGGAAAGAGATGTTGCTGGCCATGGTGGCCCAGCATGCCTTGAATCCCAGCACTGGGGAGACAGAGGCAGGTGGATCTCTGTGAGTTCAAGGACAGTCTACAAATCAAGTCCAGGACAGCCAGTGTTCTGTTATACAGAAAAACCATGTCTGAAAAACTTCAAAAGATAAAAATAAAAAAGAAAGAAAGAAAAAAGAGGAGGAGGAAAGAGCTTTTAGTATCACACATGCTTTATCATTCCACAGGGTATTCATCCAGCCATGCCTCCCTCCCCCTCCACCATCCCATAGACGAGGAGCATGTGTCTGCTGGGTAAGAGGACTGGCTCACACACCGAGAAATTTGAAGCAAAATGACTTCAGTTGGGAGGTGACTGGAGCACAGTGGCTTTGGGAGCAAGCAGGTAATACAGCTGAAAAGTAAGTTCAGATCTGAATTTTAGGACCCTAAAACCTTCAACCCCCAGAAAACAATTTGAGCTTTCCTTAATGTCTGTGTTAAGACGAACCCTACACATGGTGGCTGTGAGACAGCTTCCTTCAGCCTGGACATGCCCCACTGCCATCTTGAAGGAAATCTGCCTATCACCGCCATGAGGCTTTATGGAACCAAGCTCATCAACAAGGAAGCAGAGGCTGAACAAAGTCACAAGCCTTCTCCTCAAGACCCTCACAAGAACCCTGAAGGAACTCTAGCCATCCCAAACATGGCAAACACAACTTTGTTAGGCCTTGTGCTTCCCTGCTGTTTCCTAGACTTTGCCAAAAACCATTACATTAGATTCCTAAAGCTAGCTACCAAGGTCTATTCCCTTATTTGGCCACTTCCTCCCCCCAAAGCTGACTGCTTTAGGTCAATTCTTTCCTCCCAATGTCCAGCTATTAAAGTACTGTAGTCCAGCTATCATAAACCCCTTTTGGCTCATCCAAATTAATATGCTCAAATAAAATTAAATATTTCATCCTAACAGCATTTCCCCTTTTACCTTTATAAACCACCATTTGCCTGTGAGTCATGTCTGTTTCCTCTCTATCCAAAGGCAGTCAGTCCTTTTCCCCACATCCAGAACAAAAAATTCCCTGTCTCCCCGTTCCTGTCCCCATCTCCTTCAAGCTCTATCTCCTGTCTTTGTCTCTTATTCCTTGCTCTTTGTCCCTCTGGGGCAAATAAATCTCCTTTGTGCTGAGACCTTGGTCTTGTGGTATCTTGTGCCAAATCCTGGTCCCCTCAGGCCCTCTCCTCCCCAACGTTGTACCAGAGGAAACAAATCACAGGAAGCAGGACCACTATAGGTTCTTCTGCAGTTCCTAAGTCTCCAAGAGGACCCTCTGGTGGTACAGCTCTTTGTCAGTCACCATACTGTGGATGGGATCCTTCAGCAGGCTAATCTTCTGTACAGTGACAAACTTCCTAATGGCCCAACCTTTGAGTCACCTGTGATCACTAACACCTCAATAAACTCTTGAGTTCATTAAAATGGATTTGTAAATTGTGGTGGTTTGAATATGTTTGGCCCAGGGAGTGGCACTATTAGGAGGTGTGACCTTGTTGGAGTGGGTATGGCCTTGTTGGAGGAAGTGTGTCACTGTCGGGTGGGCTTTGAGCCCTTTCTCCTAGACACATGGGAGCCAGTCCTCTCCTGTCTGCCTTTGGATCAAGATGTAGAACATTTGGCTGCTCCAGTCCTATATCTGCCTGGATGCTGCCATGCCCCCACCTTGATGATAATGAACTCAACCTCTGAACCTGTAAGCCAGATGCAATTAAATATTGTCCTTGTAAGAGTTACCTTGGCCACAGTCATATGGTGATGTCTATGAAAAGGGCCCTGGATGCTTTTGAGAAAGGACAGAAACACTCTTTAGGAAAGAAAAATAATAGGATAGAAGTCTACTAAATATCTGAGACAAACAGGGGCTGAGGCCTGACTCATTGGTTAGGAGCACTTGATGCTTGTGTAGAGGACTCAACTTTAACTCCTAGCGCCCGCATGGGGAGGCACATCACCACCACCTGTAACTCCAGTTCCAGAGGGCATCTGATGCTACCTTCTGGCCTCCACAGTCATCTGCATTCATATGCAAATACCCACATAAATATGAATACAGATTTTCATGTATGTGAGACAAACCAATCCCTCCAACATGGACATGACTTTTCTAAAGAAGGTCCTAAAGTCTGTCCTCTATTTTAGCTTGTACACTCTTCCACAGCTGTTGCCAGAGTTCAGTGTCAGAGCCAATAGCATCAGCTTCTTCAGGCAGCTTACTAGACATGCAAATTCTCAGGCCCCACCCCCAAAACTCCTAAATCAGAACCTCTGGAGATAGAGACATCATGTCAGTGTTGTCAGGCCCCTGGGGACAACTGATGCATAACCAATCTTGCTTGCAAATATCTTTTTGCAGATCTTGCTCCTCTGATACTAGCACAGACTACAGGCTTTCTTGCCTTGTCAAATGTCTTCATTTTTCTTAAGCACCTGCAGGATTATAATCCTCTTGCAAAAGGTAGATATGCAGTACCCATGACCGAGGTGCCTACTGAGCAGGGAGACACTGACTTAGGTGGTAAATGTCAATGTCAACGGCTCTATTTACTTAAGTCACCTGCCTCACAAACTGGCATGACTTGCCTTTAAAGCAGGCCTAGGTGTTGCATGACTCCTACATTCTCAGAATCCTTTGCAGAGCATGTTTTCCTATGCTCTGTATGCCCTGGTTTCAGATGAAAAGGATTCACACGAGAGAATCCCTGCTGTATAACAAAACATTTGCATGGTGTCCTTTAGCATCCTGCATCTCTCTTTGGAGGAAGAGAGAGGGTAAATAGGAAGATGAACACTTTTTAGAACCAGGGAATGATTTATCGCTGAATGAAACAGCATTAAAAACTTAAATCAAATGTGTGAAAAGAATATATTGTTTTTACTCCTCTTAACTCCATTTAATTATAACCTATAAGCCCCACAGAGCTTGACATAAAGATCCTATGCACATTTACAGGAATCTAAATGGTTGTTTCTTCCTGTAGTGCACACATTACAAGAGGCTTTACCATCGTTTCACCAAAGCATCTATAAGGAGGGAGCATGTTATCAAAGATGTCAGTGTAACCAGGCACGATTGATAAGCACACAGCCCACATCTCATATGTATTCTGGGAGCCTTTATCTGCATTTAATTAGTTTAGCTATTGCTTTCATGGTTCATTTAGACACCTCATGCTTCATTAAGTATCAGTAAATTTTATCCTTAAAAGAAAAAAAAAAACCTTTTCAGTAGAAATATGAGTGTCTCTTCAAGTGATAATCTTGTTAATGGGTGTGTATATTGCAAGTGTGTCTCTCAGGACTGACAAACCCCAACTGCCATGGCTTCAGTACCCTGAAGTAATATGCAAATTGTATTCTATAGTTTAACATGCATGCCTCATCCACACATTTTCTTACAGTAGAAAGGGAAAAAGCCTTTCTTTTCTCTTCCAGAAACCATGAATCTTTAGGTTTCTATTTTTGTTTTGTCAAGAATGCTACTTATGTTTCATAAGCTTCTTTTCTCTATTGCATCGGTTCCAAATTCCTTCTTACTGGAAGACAAACTTTAAGCAACTTCCCGTGGCATGAAGGACAGTTTTCAATCATTGAGAGTTCTTCGCTTTATCAATTTGTCCAAAATGGGCAGTGGTCAGTTACTGCGATCTGACCCTCTACCCTACCAGAGAATTATTTGAACTGATTACTGAATTCTAGGCACAGGTTGGTCTACATAGGGAGGTTTCAGGGTGAGTAAGAGCATTACCACAGGAGAAGGACTGACCGTTGACTTCTCCTGACTGCCAGGACATTCATTCCTCCATTCTGTCATTCCTCCATTCTGTGAAGACGCCTTTACCCTGCTTACCTGCCAAGGCTATCACTTAGTTACTTGTCCTGAAACTCACACTTTCCCTACAGAAGGCTAATCACTCATTCATTCATTCTTTCATCCAACCATTCATTCATTCATTCATTCATTTAAAAATGTATTGCTGAGGATAAGGATCCTTCCACTGACACTTCCATGCAGTATAGTCTAGAAGGAGCACTCAATAAAACAAGGAATGGACACATGAGAAAGGTCATTTAAAGCAAAGGTACTTGATAAAAGCAATGTCACAAGTTGAACGATGGCTGTAGACCAAGGGACAGGTAAGATTTGTGGTTTCATGAGCTGAGCTGAAAACAGTGAGAAACAAAACCAGCTGTGAGAGAATTTGAGGGAGGAGGTAAGACTCTCAAAAATGAAAACCAGCTAAAAATAAAAGCCATGTAGATGAACCGAACTAGCATAGTGAACATGAAGCCCCAAGATGGAAGGTGGGAGAGTTGTTGCTGGATAACAATGCCTAACTATACAAAATAGTCTCACATAAAGTAGAACCTGTGACTCACTTGAGTTCATATCTCTTGCATGTATTTCCATGCCTAGTTCATAGTCCGCAACATGGGTTCAATGAAGGCGCTCAGGGGATCAACTCCCAGAGCTATGAATGACAGATACACTGGAAATGTTCATATCATTTTGTGTAGTCTGTCTTTTCTTGGTCCCCTATTTAATATCACACTTTATTCATTCTATACAGAGATAATTCACTAGAGCCCCTTATATGTTAGAGGCTTTTGCATCTGCTTTTACAGCAGAGATAATAAATTGTGTGATGAGCATGTCCATGTGGTTTCACTGATCCTTGAGTGGCCAAAAGTGAAATGTGTGTAGGGGGAATGAAGTAGAAGCTCAGAGCATAAGCAGAAAGGGTCTCAAAAAGAAGTTCAGGCTTGCCTCAGTGTTTACGTAAAATGTCCTTCAACTCAGCCAACAGTGGATAACCAAGAATGAGTACTAATATTCATAATCGGGTTATCATTGTCATCATCACCATCATCAACTCTACACACAAAGTAATATAAATGAACTCTCACAGTGAACTTTATTATCATGATGGATGGGGAGAAAGAGGAAAAGGGGACAGCCTGTTAGGAATATTTTCATTTCCATGCTGAAACACATTTCAGTGCTTCCAAATTTGGCCTATCTGTTTTGCCTGTGGTAAATAAGAGGCAAATTTTGAATAATGGATGAATGATGCCTGGTTTCATTTCCTCTAAATAACTTTTGATGATGAAGAAGACCTCACCAGGTTGGCTCTGACAGGCCTCAAGACCACCTCACCAGGTTGACTCTGGCAGGCTTTGAGTCCATTATAAATGCACACAGCCAGAGTGACTACATTGGATATGTGTGGGAAACACAAGCTTGCTGGGTTTATGCACACCAGTAAAAATTCCAAAGGGGTCTGATGCCAGGAAAATGCCTTCTTTTGTCAGAAAGTACATCTCCCACACAGCAGCAGGTCTGGCAGAGCTTAAGCCACATGTTAAAGACAAAGCAAAGTGACATACGATACGGGCCTCACTGCCTGATGACAGAATTCACGAGCTGTCTTCGCGCTGAGCTTTTCTGGAACAAACTGAGTCCACATAGTCTGAGCCTGCTTGCCGGTTGTACCATATTATGCACCATTTTTGCTTTCTGCAAAGCCCTTACCTCTTAGATGGCTAACACTCATTTCTCATTAGGATTTCAAGATTTATCCCGCTTACAAATTAAAGTCTAAAATTCTAAAGAACTTGGTACCTTCCAGTCTACTATATACCTAAGTTAATACTTATCTATAGGTATTTTTCTTTTATTTCTGAAATCAGGCAGATACCATCATAAGTGGATTTAATCAACTGATGAGTAAGATACTGGGCCCATCTCCTCACAGTCACTGTGTGGTAACTGGGATTCCGTATCTCTAGTGGAGACCCTTGTTACTCACGGGATACTGATTTTATTTTTTTTTTCAGATTAACTATTACTTAAATTTCTTTTTTTTTTTTATTTAATTTTATTTTTTTAATTTACATTCCAAATCACTTCCCCTTTCCCGTTTCCTCCCTCCCCGAAAGTCCCATAAGCCCCCTTCCCTGCCTCTTTTCTCCGTTCAACCCCCTCTCATTACTCTGTCCTGGCGTTCCCCTACATCCAGTCTTTCCAGGACCAGGGGTCTCTCCTTCCATCTTTTTAGAAATCTATTGATATGCTGATTGTGTCTAGGGTATTCTGAGATTCTGGGTCAATATCCCCTTATCAGTGACTTCATACCATGTGTGATCTTTTGTGATTGGGTTACCTCACTAAGGATGATATTTTCAAGTTCTGACCATTTGCCTAGGAATTTCGTGAATTCATTGTTTTTAATTGCAGAGTAGTATTCCATTGTGTAAATATACCACATCTTCTGAATCCATTCCTCCGTTGAGGGACATCTGGGTTCTTTCCAGCTTCTGGCTATTATAAATAAGGCTGCTATGAATATAGTGGAGCATGTGTCCTTATTGCATGCAGGTAAAGTCTCTGGGTATATGCCCAGGAGTGGTATAGCCGGATCCTCCGGAAGTGTCATGCCCAGTTTTCTGACGAGCCGCCAGACTGCGTCAAACATTAAAAGATTATAAGCATCTTTCATCCCATTCTGTCTCATCGACTTCTGACACTTATTCTGAGCATACACCAAGTGAAAAGAGCTTTTACATACCACAGAACAAGGAACCGAGAGGACACTGGGTACTCCTTCATCCTTTTCCTGTGTTTTTCCTGATGTCTACTTGTCTTTCTCCCTGACATCCACACCAACTAAAGCACGGTATCTTTCTTGCTGAGTTGGTGTTCTGGGGCTAACTTAACAAAAGTAGCCCAAGCAGGCAACTGTAAGTAACAGAACTTCACTCCCTCAGAGTTCCTAACGCCTTGTGTTTGCTGGTCATTTTCTCTCTGAAGGCTGTAAGAGGGAACCCTGCTGTCTCATCCTAGCATCTGGAGAAGGCTGGCTTGTTCGCTCCCTCCATCACAACAACTCTCCAGTCTCTCCCTGTCATCACATCACCTCTCATCCTGTGTTTTCTGTAGCCAAATGTCTTTCTTACAGATGTGCCTGGATCCAAACACCCCTCTTTCTTATAATAACAACCATCACTGGATTAAGTCACATCTCAATCCAGCATGACATTTTTTTTCATCTAAAAATATGACAAAGACTATTTGAAAAGACAATCACATTCTGAAATTTTAGGTGAGTATGAATCTGGGGATGGTTGGGACTCTGTATGGTCAACCTAAATATGACCACATCTTTTCAATGCCACCATTTCAAAGGACTCTGAAAACCATCTTCAAGTGAAATAATCAAGAAATATACTGAGGACAAGTATATAATTCAATGAAGTAAACTAACAGACCTATCAGACAGGAGTTCTAATCTTTGAGAACTGAGCTATTCTTAACTGCTATGCCAGTCGCCCAAAGACTCTGCCAGGCAAACCTATCTATCTGCACAGTGACATCAAAAATGGTTTCCCTGAACTAAAATCTTCTCTGGATCCAGATTTTTGGTTAGAAAGCCTCTAACCAATGTTCATCATCCAGATTGGGTGGAGTAACATCTGTGTAACATGTTAGAGACTATACACACAATGTCATTGTCTTCATGAGAAAAGAATGAAGTTTACAAATATGAAGCAGTTCTTTCCAAATTATACAGGGGGCTAACATGTGAATGCAGATATGCTTATATCTTGGATCGGAAACTGTTGTCTCATTTTGAGAGCACGCTCACACATAACACACACACACACACCTCAAAAGCAATTTCATTTACCCACTTTCTTACTCAGTTCTGTTAGAACTGGAAAATATCTTAGCTATCATCCAAAAAATGAAAGCTTGTTTAATAAATGAAAATGCCAGAAATGATGAGTGATCATTCCCAAGATGATAGGGATAGATGGACAAGCTGGAGATTAAGCCACCAACTCTTGGGCTTCTAGTACAAGTTGGTAACATCTAACCTATCTGATTTCTACCTTCACAGTTTAAACCGTATTTCAGAGTCAGTGTGGTGAGATGGTCCAAACTGAGGATGCTAAAAGCCAACTGCATAGATTCAAATCTATGTCTATCACTAACACATTGAGCCAGTCATTTGGGAGCTTAGTTAGCCTCCATATTCTACAGGAACAAAGTACAGTTATTAAACTCCTCAATCACATTGACACACAGTGTCTAGGCTCTTACAAAACTGTTGAGAAAATTAAATACTCCCAGAACAGAAACTCTCAGTAAGTTAGCTTGTAGTGATTTTGAGATGATTAATCATCATCATTATCAAAATATAAAGACAACAAATGAGTGACCAGTAGTTTTCACCACCATCCCTGTGTGGTAGCCTTATTATGTGCAAATCCTCAGTCAGTTCTTCAACACTATAGCAATTTCCTGGCCCTTCATAATAATTAAATTTAAACTTATTTCATAATCTTCTTTACATCCACCTAATCCTCATGCCTTCCTCTAAACACAAATGCACAAAGCTCTACTTTCTGGTTTTAATTTCCCTGAGTGTGTGAGTTCACATTTAACTGCCTTCCTCCAGCGATGGTGGGTCGTTTAGTGTCCTTAAAAGCCAGTGATGTTAGCAGCCTGATCCTGACAAATCCTTGTTCTCGTCTCTCGTGACTTATCGCTGAGAGCCTTAGGAAGGCAAACCCTGGGAAAATTATACAAACAGCCCCAAATATTTGAAATCAGCATTGTACTCACATGCTTACGCCTCTCTGAAAGCTTAGAGCATTTCTCTTTCGGTTTTATTCTTTCATTAGCCCAAGGCTTGCTAATTAATTGGAATTTTCCAGAGCTTTTGTTGCTGTGACAAGGGCAAACAGTGCAGAAGCTCCTCTCTTAACGTTGAAGAGGGCCCACCCACCCTCCAAGAGTGCAGTAGACAGGATAAGAGGGAGGACTAAGTCGACTTTGAAAGGGTCAGACGTTGTGAGTTCCTGGCCCCCTCTCCCCACAACAGCTGTCTTCGTCTTCTCCAATACTGATTAATGAGAAGTGACGTCTCAGCCATGGTGTTTATTCCTCCAAGAGAGAGGCTGATTTTCGGCATTATGCGTAATCTAAAATTAGATGGCGAAGAACATCCTATGTGTAAGGAACAAATAATATTGGGAAGAAAAGATGTTGTACAAAGTGAAAGGCTTATTTGAAAATGAAAAAAAAATAATTTATGGATCAGAGAAGGGAGTAAAACCCAGATGAACACTTCCAAGCAAAGCAAAGCCCAGGCTTAAAAGAAACAAAACGATGCTTAATCTTGACAAAAATAGCTCTGTTTAAACCAAAGATAGGCGAGCAGCTGGAAACTACGGGGAGTGTAGGGGAGTGAAGAGAGACTCTGAAAATTCTGCTCTTGGATTCCTTTTCAATCCATCACCGTTGCTGGATGTCCTGGGTTATTGGAACTTAGAGAAACTGTCACGGCTTGTTTCGCTCACACTGTAAGAATGTGTCCCTCACCATTGTCTTTATGGATACGCAACAGAGGCTGGAGGGGCTCGGGAACATGGCATGTTGGCTCCTGCCAACAGTAGCTCTCCCGAGTTCTTATTGACAAAGACACCTCCTAGAATGCCCAAAGTGAGGAAAATGCCATCTGTCCTTGTTAAAAAAAAATACGTTATTTCCCACAGGGAAGAACTGTTTCTTAAGTTATTTGCTTACAGGTAAATGTTATAAAAAATGTCTTCCATATTCAGCTCCATACCTCTGGCACAGAGCTGGGGTTTATCACAGAGGAACCACAAAGGTCTCTAAAGTAGCCCTACCTCCAGCTAGTCCCCCAAGGGTCCACCTGGACTTCAACAGCTGTCAGTCACCTGCATGGACATCTGAACAGAACCACAGACAGACAGATGGAAAAGAAAGCCAGGGAGAAGGCCTGGAACTAGGCTCTGAGGATGTCAGTAATACAGAGTCTTCAATACAACTGAGACTGCTAGGGGATCCAGGCTTGGAGACTAAGGGCAGGGTTGGAATTCAGAATCACCAGTGTTGGGGGCTGCCAAGAGAGAGGGACTCAACAACAGACCCAGAGGAAACATGTGAAGGTAGGAATGCTTGCTGAGGGATGGGTACAGGAGTCTTCAAGGAGCAAGGTGGAGGGAGTACCCACTGTCTAAAGACACAGAATCTACGATGAGACTCTGCTTCAACCCTTGGAGCCAACTGTTGACTGGACCTGGATGTCCCTACAGGGACAGATCTGTGTAAATCTCAAAATGAACCTCTTGAATATGAGGGAAATAGCAACTGTGCTAAAGAAAGTGCCTGACACTATATTATAGTTTAAATTTTAAATATCCATCCAAAGGCTGATTTGTAAAAGTCAAGGTTCCCAGCCTGTTGCATTGCTGAGCGACAGAGGAGCCTTTAAGAGATAGGGTTGAGAGGAAGTAAGTTAGGGCACTGGGGGCATACCCTTGAAAGGTTTATGGGACTCTAATCACTTCCTCTGTCTCTCATTCAGTACAGGAGGTCCCTATCATAGTATCTGACCACAGAATCAAATGTAATGGAGCCAATTGGCATGAACTGAAACCTCCAAGAACGAGAATCGGGAACTTTTCTTTCTCTCTTTCTTTCTGTTATTACCTCGGGTGTTTTCTTACTGTGATGGAGAGCTGATGTATACAATGTCTGTACTACTGCAAGGCATTAAAAAAAACTGCTTGAAATAATTTTTCTTTAGTAAGAAACAATAGCGTTACAAGTAGTATGGAGTGTGAAGAGTCATCAGAACATCTCAGATTTTCCTACAACTTCTGGGACACACCAAAGAAAAGAAAATAAAGCTTTCAATAAAGGAGACATCGGAGGCATCCCTAAAAGGCCAAGAGAGACTTTCTGATGGAGAAAACAAAGGTCCTAGGACAATCTTTACCATAAGAAGGGATGCTTGGTCACCTAAGAGGTTTAAGTGAGCATGAAGAGCAGACCATGAAACTTCAAAGTTCCTATAACCATGGAGGACAACGAGGTCTGGGCTGGGACTTGAATACATGCTCCAGCCTGACTGCTAGCCGATGACACAAGATAACATCTCCTTCTATAACTTCAGTTTTGTAGATTCCCAAAGGACCATAAACATCCTTTCCAATACTCACTACTTACTAGTTGTTACTACTTTATCAAATGACTTAAGGATTGTGGCTACAAATTAAAGCAGTAATTTAATAACAATATTAGGAGACAATGTCATCAATCCCATGCACTCTCAGAATAGAATAGAGGACTCCATCTCCTGCAGTGTCATTAAGGAGACATGTTGTACAGTCAGCTATATTTTCCCTCCACTTCTCTCGCCTCTTCCATTTGCCCTGATATAAAAGATGACAGAAAGAAGAAACAATATATACAACCAAATCAAGTCATCAAAAACGAATTCTCATAGAGGCTGACAGAAGACGAAAACAGGAAAAACATAACACTGATCTAAGAAAGGAAACCAGAATTGCAGTCACAGGTTCAGAAGATGCTCAGAGAGTAAAGGTGATGATTATGAGTCTGGCTTCCCAACACCCATGTGAAACCTAGGCCCAGGGTCATCTGTCTGTAACGGCTGCAATCAGTAGGAAATCCCAGAGCCTGGCAATGGAAGAAGAGACCCAATGTCTTTCTCTAACCTACATATACACATACACAGCTAAGCCTACCTACCTACACAGAATGCACAAGTACGTACATATGTACGTACGTACACACACACACACGTGCGCGCCATATGACATCAGCTAATACAACATAAGATCAGTAGGATTAGAAAAGATAGAGAGCTCACCTAATAAATTTCCTGTGCCACTGAGCAAACCGACGCCCACAAAGATCAAGGGAACTGTTTAAGAGCAGATGGCTACTGGCAATGCTGGAGTGGGAGTTCAAGTGTAGTGACTCAACCCAGAACAGATTCTACAGAACCATCACAGTCCCGATTGTGACAAGTCCTGAGAAGGGATTCTGCTGTTTGGTAGGTAATTAATAAAGACGAATAGCACTATACCCTTTAGGAATGTCTGGTTTCCCCATTTTTCCTGCAGACTAAGAAGTCAAACAGGAAATAGAAATAAATGCACAGACTACTACTATGTGCCAGACACTCTGCAAAATGACCACACATGTTCTCACAACTGTATGAGTCGTCAGGTCTAGCCGGCCTTAGGAGGACTCCAGTGCCTCGCAGAGTACTCCAGCAGTTAAGGTGCCCAAAATACACCTGCTGAATGACTCGAGAGGCTCCCAGTAAGTGAAGTAAGGACCAGAGAAATAATACAAGTTATTCAAGGAGGCTGTGTCACTGGGAGAAGTCTCAGCCTAAGGGTTTGAACCTGGGACTGTGATATTGTCACTGATCATTGTCTTCCACTGCCTGAGGTTCTTTGCTGTATTTCTCTAGCACCAATAAAACTGCTTCCTTCCTTGCTTCCTTGCTTGCTTCCTTCCTTCCTTCCTTGCTTGCTTGCTTTCTGGAAAAAGCCTGGCTCTTCTGTGTTTTCCTCTTTAATCTCACCTGTATCTATTCCATCTTTTCACATTTCCTTGAATGTTTCCCCTATCAAAGTATTTTCTTTAAGATGACATTTTTGGTCTAGTCAAGCATCATCAGAATGTCAGTTCAGGTGAGGAAACACTAAAAAGGGCCACAGCCACAAACTGCACATGGCAGAAGCACACTGACTCTAAGTAGAGATAACATAACTGGTATGGTTAGATGTAGTCTTTCTTTACACACCTTAACTGCAAAGGTTTTCAGTAAAACCTTCCACAAGGAACTCTGATTGTTTTCTCTCTCCCTTCTCCCTCCAAAATATAGGCACAATTTGCTAATACTTCATACGAATTTTCTATTTTAAATAATTGTCTAAAGCATATCCAAAAATAAGGCACTTTTGAATAATACATATACGGTGAGTTATGTCTTTCAGATATTTTTGACTTGAGGCTATTAACTGGACTCCATTTGTTCCATCCAAGAGAGCCCAAATAGATGAATAATGACCCAAACATACTACACTCGAGCGGTTCTGTATATTACATGCAAAGAAATGTTCCCACAACAAAGTCACTAAATGAATGTCACTATGCCTGAATAGAGGAATAAAATTGAATTGTGATAAAAGCAAGTTGTTTAAAGGATCTTTAGTTTGTGTCTACCAAATTATCCTGAACATTATGTGCTGAACAAAAGATCTGATACTCATGTTATTAAGTAATAGAAACATTTTGAGAAATAAGCCAACATTTTCCTGTAGAAAAGATTTATGTATCGTTTTCTGGTTTTATGAGTGTTGTAATTGTCCTCCAAACCTTTGAACAATGCCAAATTCTTTTTCGAGTTAGACACTCTGTAGTGTTGTGCTCATTTTAATGCCAGGAGCCACATGGGGATGGCTATAATAAATTAAAAGATGAACAGTATGAAAATGGGCAGAAACCCAGATACCTGGTTAAACCTAAACATCATGTTAGCCAATCAGAACTCTTTGTAAGAGAGCCAGAACATTCCATTGCACATCATGCTGCTAGTGTGGGATGGCACATCTGATGAGCTATGCAGTCCCACAAAGTACCACTTAACTTTTGTTTTCTTGTTAGAGTCAAAGACCATCACCACCATCTTCAATGAGGAAGATGTGACAGCTGACTCCCTTCTCTTCGTTTCAGGAATCTCCAATGTCCAGTCACTGACAGATACATTTTCTGCTTGTATCCAACACCATCGACTGGGGGTTCTTTTAATTTTAATGTCATAAATGAGACTCTTATTGACTGGATGACATAAAGAAAACATTATAAATGATATCAAAAATTGTATTTTGTGTTTATTGGACTTAAAATAAAACAACCCTACCATCACTACTAGTCCCAGATTCTAGAAGTTACTAAGCAGATCTGAAAGGCTGGAGTTTACTGAGGCTTTCAGATAATGCCATGGGATGTGCTGTCAGAAATGAGGCCTCAAGGTCTCATTTTAGCCTTAGTGAGGTACAAAGAATGTCAGAGAATGAGTTTAAGACCTGGGTGGTAGTGCCACAGCTGCCACGTATGTGCTGTAAAAACTGCATGGGGACCACCAGTGAGGGCACTGACATCTGCATGCCACAAACGCTGTGTGCTGCTGCTGGCTCCAGGATTCGTATTTGTGCTGTGCTTAGAGAAGAGAACATCGTTCTTCTTCTCAGGAGCCACCAACCTACACTCATGTAGAGGTGATAGCAACCGACTCCCAATGGCCCAGGGAAGAAAGGATGACGGGGAGAATGTGGTAGGAGTGTTTGGATGATGAGGTAAAGAATGGAAGAGTACAAGAGTACTTTTGGACTAGTCATGTGACTTTTCTACAAGTCTGAAATTATATGGAAGCAAAGAAAAAAATAAATCACAAGCATACAACTAGCAGTCAGAGAATAGTCACTAAATTAAGTACAATGACTACATATATGGGGGGAGGGGAGGGGAGAGGGAGGGAGGGAGGGAGGGAGAGAGAGAGAGAGAGAGAGAGAGAGAGAGAGAGAGAGAATAAAAATGAAACAGCAAGGTTTTCTGTGTCTTATGGGCCTATCGAGGCTATAGCACACATGAACTCACAACTTTGGCTGCCTACACAGGGTATGCCCAAGACTGTGCCCATAGTCATAGATGCGAGGCTCCTCTTCCCACGATCCCTACTAAGGGGAGCTGTTGGCAGCTGAAAGCTGCTGAGGGTGATGAAGGCCTTGTCTTCAGTGACGAATCAACCAGTGGCTCCTTTTCAGATGTAGCCACTGGTCAGTTAGTTGCTCATATTCCAGTAGACAGCTCCAGACTCATGACCACATAAGTAGCCCTGGTTAAACCCAGTGGGTGACCAATCCACAGAATTCAAAAACAAAACCAAAAGGCACGAAAGCAGATGGGCCCTTGGTAACAGGAGGAAAAGATGGAGAGGGAGGGGATGAGTATGACCAGAATATGTCTATATATGTATGAAATTGTGAATGAATAAATGGAAGGAAGGAAGGAAGGAAGGAAGGAAGGAAGGAAGGAAGGAAGGAAGGAAAGAGGGTTTCTGAAACTTCAATACTCAAATCTGCCTCTTGTTCTGTGACTCATGTAGGTAGAGGTTATGCTAGGGCACTGTGAACATGGCAGCAGTATCAGTCCACAGGAGACCTGCCTCTGAGAAGGGTCCAGTGCTGTGAGACATGAAAAGGTCGTAAGGGTCCAATGCTATGAGACAAGACAAGGGTCATAAGGATTCAGTGCTATGAGACAAGACAATGGTCCATTTGAGTAAAAGCTGATTCAGAAAGGTTTTCTAGAAAACAACATTTTCTAGTGAGTTCTAAAAGACAATCCAAGTGAATTTACAGACAAACCACTATACTGGACCAAAATATAGATGTAGGGTCTGTTATCTCTAGAAGACCAGTTAAACTTAGGCTGTTGAGCTGGTCAACAGTTGTGATCAATTTTCTAAAACCACAGAAAACTACAACAAAGGACTTGGGGATCCCTTGGGAAGTATACAATTCACTATCCATGTACGGACCCAGTCCATTCCTTGGCTTCACCTCCCACTGCTATTGGGTGATGCTTACCCTCCTCTAAAATGTAAAACTGGAAGGCTCCTTCCTATACTCCAAAGGCTGAAGAAGGCTCCTCTAGCTTATCTGACCTGAGTGTTCACACTATGTGTTTTGTTATTAACTACCAAAGTCCATACAGATCAAGAACAGCAGAAAGATTTCCATCATAGATACAAAACAGAGTTCATTCCTGATTTTATCGTAACTGAGGGAGACAATACAACAAAGATAATGAATTGACCAAATATCAGTTATTGAATTGAGTCGTCACACAAGGTCTCATATGAAAGCGACCAAGCACCTGTGTAAGAGTGAGATTTGTCACCACCTAAGAATGTGGTAAAAGCAGTATCACTGATATCATCTCAAAGATTATGTTTCAAATACTATACATCCATCCCAGAAATACTACGGTTATCATTGAAAGGCTGTATGCTACAATTCAATTGTTGGGTGGACATAACATTATGTACTTGTGTATACAAATACATACATATGTAATGCTGACCATGACAAAGAGATAAAATAATTTTTATTAATAAAACTGTGATCAATCGCTTAAATTGAGTCCTTAAACATGCCATGTATTATGTTCCAGCCTAGTTCTAATAACTCTAGAGATGTTATTTAGAGGTTAAATTAAAATTTAACCTATTACATTGTCTCCAATGTTAAAGTCTGTCTTTGAACTTCCATTTTTAGTGTTTAAAAAAAGGAAAGAAAGAAACCCAGATGGAATAAACTTCATTCACTTAATTTGAAAATCAGATGCAGACTTCAAAAATTGAAGAAAAAGGAAAGAATCTTGCTGTTTGTTTTTTTTAAATAGCTATCTAAAGGAAGAACTATTTACATCACTCAGCATAGCCCTTGATGGACTCATAACTTATCACATGATCCAAAACTTTTGACAAAGGTAGTAAAAGGAGTATGGCCAGGATGGTGGGAATGCTTTTTCCTTTTTACAATAATTAAGCTTAAAGCTGCTCTGAAGTGGGTAGACAGAACAGGTTTTCAATGAATACAATTTAACACTGCCATACCACACACAGTACAAAAGCTCAAATGTCAAACGGCTGAGCGATTAAATGACCGGAGAGAGCTGTTTTCCAACGGTGAATATTTTCACTCCGGACACATTTAGCTGCATCTAAGCTCCTGCATTTACCCCAACCACCTCTCTTCAAAAATGTGCCCTTGACACGAACCACCAGACTTTAGAGGTACCCACGGGGCTCTGTGCTGATCCAGAATTGCACCCTCTCTGCTTTGGACTGCTCCCACTCACACGGCCACAGTCCAGTCATGGTGTCTGTGGACCTACTCTTTGTAATGACTCTTCTCTCTCTCATCTCCAAAGGCCTCCTCACTTCATCCTCTCCAACCTGTCCTGGTAGACATGGGCTTCAACACCACTGCATTCCACAGATGTTGGTGGCCACCCCATATACAGTAAATCCATTGAGGGATCGATTCTTAAAGTCAGCCAGAGAGAAGCCAACAACTGAATATGGTGAACTGGTTGACTCTTTGTATTTTATCAGCACCTGAAGTAAAAATGACCCGAATAATCTCTCAAACAGTTCCTCATTTTTAATTTAAAACAAGTAACAAACACACAGAGGATTTGTGTACAATGCCTCTTTTTATAATAAATACCTTTTAATGGAATATAAATTTAAACTTAACTCTGCTACCAAAGGCTAGGATCTGGGGAGAGGGGTTGAGGGATACCCCTAAAATAAACCGCATTCAGGCTAAGAATAAATACTCATGAACACATATTTTCTCACTGGATCAGGAAGTCTCTTGTTTGCACTTGTCTAATTGAGATTTCTTTTCCAGAGCCGGGACTTAGCTCTTTTCCTCAGTACAGTGAGCCTTTGACCATTCCGTTTCTGAGGGTGGGTTGAGCACAGCCAAACAAGGCCTTAGTTCCCAAAGTGAGTGACTGACACACTGGAAGCTACTTCTCCTCATGGTACCAACAAGTGACTCTAAACATCAGTGGTTAGCACAAATCACAATGTATAGCGCACTCAAGTGAAAAGTATCCAGTGCTCCCTAAAGTGTCAACTATCAGCAGAACTAGCTGATGCTGAATGCAGCAGTAAAACATGATACAAGAATTCTGGGATGAAGCCTAACCGTACCGGTGAATGAAAAGGTATTAAGGAGGATTCAGCACCTGCAGCAAACCATGTGATGTGTGTACTTCTACTGGGAGAAGGAAGGGAAGACTTACAAAACAAAGAGCCAGGAGAAAAGCACTAAGTGACAAGTTTCCTATACAAAACATAGCCCTCACCACGACCAGGATGACCGGAAGAGGGGAACTCTTTCAATGCAATGGCTGTCATACTCACCAGCTGGACAAATGCCCCGAGGCTAGGCAATAAATCCTGTTCAAATACCATCTAAGTCACTTGGAAATACCACGTGATCACATGGGAAAACAGGCCATATATTCAGTTGCTATTTCAGTTCTCTAGAAAAGGCTGTAAGTCTCAAGTTTTACATAAAATCCTTCCATTTCTAAGTGGCAGCTCTGCATTGTTTAAGCCTTTATAGATCTAAGGAAACAGCTGAGGGTCACATGCCCTACATAGACTACCCCCTAGAAGCCTCACAACCCAATCTTTACATATATCAGTAACTCACTGTGTATTTTAATCTTGTCTTCAAGTTGGTGAGAAGTGGGGTGGGATGATGTCATACCAACACTACTGAAAGAATTAGCGAGACAGAAACTCAAGTGAGGAAAACAAGCCTGGCTTTCAGGCATCCAAATTACAGTAAAGGCTTGATTTAAAGATTAAATCCTTAATGCCCTTAATAGTCTCAGAGTTCAGCAACTAAATAGTTTCCCATTTTATCACCCTTATCCTAACCCTCTAATTTGCCTCCAGTTCTTTCTATTTATTAATCATGGCATATATGTCTCCTTTTCTTTTTGTAAAGAGCTTTTTAAACACTTCTGAAAAAAGAGGCAGGGAATAGTAAATTTGAACAAATAAGTCTTTCACACGTTCCTGATATTCTAATTACAGGCAAGTGTGTTACTATATTTGGGAACTCTACATTTTAACACAAGAAGTGATCCCTGAGGGGTAAGCTGCCTCTAAAGGAATCAACATTATTGACAAGCTCTCCATCCAAATCACCTGTCACTGGGAATACCGGAGGAATCTTCTTGCAAATGATTTGTGTTCTTGGGCTTTTAGCATAAGATATTACTGTGAATTAGTTTCCCCCCCTCTCTCTTCCTCCCTCCCTCCCTCCCTGTCTCTCTCCCCTTCCTTCTCTCCTTCCCTTCTTCCTTCCTCTTTCCCTCCCTTCATCCTTCCTCTTTCCCTCCCTCCCTGTCTCTCTTTCTCTCACAGAGAGCAAAATAACCTGAACATTCCTTTAAGCAAAATATTATGAAACAGTTAGGTTTGCACACTATTATCTCAAATTTTAACTCTCATCCTTCACTATACTTAGACCTCTCTAAAAAACTCTACATAATTCAGCCAGAATTCTTATAGTAGGAACAATATTTAGAAGAGAGTAATTTAATAATAGCATGCTCCCACAGAATAACGATCACTATGACTAAGGAAAGAATTGATCAGTAACATGTGTATTTCTTTGTGCTTCGATAAGTGTATTTAAATCCTAGTTAGCAGCAAAGTCAACAGGCCTTGAGTATTATACACTTGGAAAAACAATCTAACCAATAACCTCAGCTCAAAAATATTATTTAGACATGCCAAGGGAAACACAGACATTTTCAATCCAGTGATTTAAAAAAGAAACAAGTGCCTGAAATTCCAGTGACAAAACGTCATATGAAAGGTATGTTAATTCTTTCAACCTAGAATATTTACATCCTAAGACACAGCATACAAATACTACCAACTGAACTAAATCAGTATGTTAGTGAAGATCACAAGAGAAAAAGGAAAACTAAATTATGCAAGAGTGATTGTTGCTTGTATGTGATATGTGTATATATAATCAATTATCTAACTGGCATTTTTAGAAATCTACCACTAGCTTTCTTTTTCTTGCATATGTTCAACAAGCAGATGCTAAGTCTATAAACTGCGAATTAACCTTCCTGTTTAATTAATTGTTCCTTTGGAAATACTGACTTTTAAATCCCATGCTGCAGTTAATTTGTCCTAGAGATGAGTGCCAATCCTTCATCCAGGTTCGCAGGCTATGATCCAGAGGAGGTGGTGTGCAGTGATTCCATTTTTCATAATTAATGATTCACCTGTATTTTATTTATATATTGGCAACTGACTGGGATTAATTTTAGGTTGCTCCAACATGAGCCACTAAGCCTAAAGAAAACCTCTACAACTGCCTGTCTTCATGTAAATATACCTGGAGCCATGAGGACTGGTGTCATGATTCAGAAACAGGTCAAAGGGACAAAGGATGGCCTCAGAGAGTGATGAATTCACAGGGGCCAGTCCCCTGCAATGACAAGGTCTTCTGAGCTCAGCACTCTCCTTTTAAAAAAAAGTAAACAGTTTAAGTAGGAGGTAGGTGTCTTCAGAAACAGCCTCAAGGCTTTTTTGTATGAAAATCTCCCCTTACTAACTGGACTTGTGGTTCTATCTACTGGGATGTCATATTCTTACTTCCAAAGGGCCTTGCTAAAAGCAAATGTACTGTGGTTTGGATCTTAACTACCACATAAGGGTTTATGTTAAAGGCTTTGTTCCCAGCACATTGCTATTGGCATTTGGCAGAAACCTTAGCCTGTGTTGCTGTGAGAATCCTCAGACCATGGGAAGTTTACCCATGAAGGGGACTGTGAAGTAACAGTCATTCACTTCCTTTTTGTTCCCTATCCGAAAAGTGAAAGATTCTTTTCTCCACATCCTGATGTGTTCCTCAACACACATTCCAAAACAGCGGGGCCTCCACAGCCATGAACTGAACAAATTTCCCCTTTGTAAACTGATGATTTCAAAGTTGTTCTCTCTTATCGTTGTTGTTTGTTTTAAGATGAGACAGTGTCTTACTATGTAGCTTGGACTGGCCTGAAACACACAATTCTCCTGCCTGTGCCTGCCTGACTCAGGCATTTTTTAAGAACATTAACTGAAGAAAGTATCAGAATCTGTTGACAGGGTTCGGTGTATTGTTCAGTGAGAGAGTACTTGCCTAGCATGCCAGGGGCCCTGGGTTAGATCCCCAACTTCTCCACCTAAAAACCTATTTGTGTTATTTTTACAAACTGAAATACATGAAATCTATTTTCTCAGAGAACAAAGAAGGAAAACTGGGAGCAAGAGGGTAACGGGCACTGAGTGAATAAAAGCGGAGTACAAATGTCTTCTCCATGATTCTGGAACCTCCCCTGCCAAAGACCCATGGCCAAGCCACCAAGAAACAATAAAAATCTGGACCACCAGCTACTGAAGACAAATGTTTGTAAATTTTATATGTCCTCTGAGAAGTATACATAAATACATACAGATTTCTTAACCACAGTGGTTTATAGTTCTTAGAAACCGAGAATCTCCATTCGTTGCTCTCTGGAGTTTCTGGAATGATCTAAACATCTAGGACTATTCGGCTTCTTAAGATCATAACTACTTAAGCCCCCACTGCATTGCACAAGGAATGAG
Source organism: Tokudaia tokunoshimensis (assembly GCA_036184795.1). Lineage (NCBI taxonomy): Eukaryota > Metazoa > Chordata > Mammalia > Rodentia > Muridae > Tokudaia > Tokudaia tokunoshimensis. Next base: position 147,545,543 of record BTHU01000001.1, read on the forward strand.
TTTTCAATGACCAAGTTCTTTCCTTCCATAAGCAGCTCCCATAACATGGTACAGGGAGCCAAAGGAATTAAAGCAAATATTAATGGACCATTTCTTTACGACTCATGCTCTGAGTTATACATATCATTTCTTGTCACCCTAAAGAAGGGATCATTTTCTTCACTTGATAGATGAAAAACTGGGGCTCAGAGATGCTGGTCAGGGTCCACAGACAGCAGCTGTTACAGGAAATCTTTCCTGACACCCAGGCTTCACTCTTTGGGGAGATGAAGGGCAAGCCTGAATTGTGGCCTGCTAACTGGGCCACAACTCTGAACATAGACCTCAGACGGTGCCAAATGATACAAGGAAATCCTTTCTGCTTGGGGAACTAAACTATGCAGTGGAAGTCAGGCTGCAGCCTTTCCTCGTTCCTGGATTATATCAGAAAGTAACCAGGACCAAGATCCTTGTTCTATGACCATGGAAACTGTCAGGAAGACAAAAACTCGTTTCACCCTTTCTTCTAAACCTAGCACACATTCAATGCGAGTATTTTGAGAACCATTTGTGAAACCTTGGGAAAGAACTAGAAATGACTTTCAATCCCATTATCTGGAGAGAATTACAACATCCTGGGTTAGTTTCCTTGTAGCTTGTTCTCTGAACCCATTTATGTTTGAAGCAAATTTACATAAAATTTTACTCATCTGATCATGGATTTATGTTACTTTACCACCTTAAAATATCTGTAAACTTAATTTTAATACTTTACTATACAAAATTAACAGTTTGCTTAATTATCCCTTTACTGTTAAGAATAAAGATTTTTTCCCACCCTTTTAAAAAAGCCACTGTAGATAACACTTCTTTTGCCTGTTTTGAATTAATTTCTAGAAGCATGATTAGTGAATTACATATGGGAGTGATGTCCGTAGATTTCACCCCAGAAGGTATGGTTATCTTCCAATTTTACATTATCATTATCAATGAGTGTGGAAACCTCACCTCAAGGAGTACTACTTTCCTACAGAGCTAATATTGTCTGTCAACATGATAACCCAAACAACAAAATAAATCACTACTGTTTGTCTTGGATTGTTATTTTTACTTCTAAGATGAAGACAAGACAGGAGGTCCAAAGGATCAGGCCACACATTCTACACCTTTACCTTGCTGTTAAACTGAGTGGATGAGACAGGTTACCTCACATATATCAGAACCTTGGCTTGACAAGGTCACAAGAACATTTCCAGAGAGCCTGATACAACACATACATACATGCACACACACACACACACACACACACACACACACACACACACACCCTCATGCCCCAGCCCCAGACTGTCATATTCCCAAGATGCAAAGGGAAACCTTGAAAACACACTAAGATTGAGCAAATCTGGAAAGCCAGCATCCAGGACTTAAGAAATTCTCTGGGACGTTTCCTGGGGTGTCTGAGGTGTTTATTTTTCCTCTCTGAGACTGCACTCAGTACAGATGAAGAAAGCCCTATGCATGGGTTACAAGACAAAAAGACAGCACGTTCCCAACACCGACCGGTTCCAGTGATGCCAAGGCACTGTTCAGAATTCACAAGTCCCATCACAGCTGGTGTCCTGGAAGCCTTGAATCAATGTGAAATATTTCTCCCCAATCCTTCCTGCTGAAGGCGAGAGTCAGAGCACATTGATTATCACCACCTTCAGGGAAATACAGTGATTTATGGAGCAAAGCTAGCAATTATTCCATCCTTCCTCAAAGCCCAAACGCTTCCGTGCAGCTTTTCATACAACTGCTCTCAATCTTAAAGACAGTTTCCTATTTCACAGCAGACAAGAATGGCTCCGTCTGATCGTACTGTAGGAGGGGCAGGCGGGCGACATAACTGATCCATGGTGGCACGGTCCTGGGAGTGACCTCAGCTTTTGCTCTTACAGTGCCTGAGCTACCTACTCTCTAGAGACTAGAAAGAAACTGTGTGAAAAAAATACCACCCACAAGTATCCTTTAGATTAAGCAGCTATTTGACTCTGAAGGCACCAAGTCTGGAGACAGAAGAGGGGGTGGGGCTGGCAGGGGATTCACAGAAAAACTATAGCTAGAAGCAACCAGAGCTCATCCAGGTGCCAAGTATAAGTCAAGAGCTGTGGGGTGTTGAATTATGCTTGTATTTCATGGTTTTGCCTAGAATATGACCTATATGCACCTTCAATAGTCCAAATACATAAGTGCTAATATAAGCCATGTCAAAAGTTTATTATAATAAAAAAAAAACCCAAAGAAGTAAAATTCAAATCTCCGATAGAAGTTCGGGTTGACTATCAGTTTTTGAGTGGATAAAATTATTTCTGATGGATTCAGGTTAATCAGAAATTTTCACTAATATTTTTTTCAGTGAATATACCCTCAATTCATTATCAATTAATAATATTTTATAAAAGAAATGTTTTACAAAGAAACAAGTATCGCTAGGTAGTGGTGGATCACACCTTTAATCCCAGCACTCAAAAAGCAGAATCAGGCAGATCTCTAGGTTTAAGGCCAGCCTGGTCTACAGAGTGAGTTCCAGGACAACTAAGGCTACATAGAAAAACCCTGTCTTGAATGAAACAAGCAAGCAAGCAAACAAACAACCAAAAAGAAACAAGTATCTTTGAGACTATCCAGCACAAAGACCCGTTGGTTACTTAAGCAAATTTAAGGATTCAAAGAGGTTTTTTTATTTGGGTTTATATTTTACAGTTTCTACAAGTTTAAAAATAGATGTCTAGAGATAATGTGAATTACTTAGAGCTTCAGTCACCAGAGGTTTTGTGATACAACTTGGCAAACAGCCATTCTGCAATCACAGAAAATCACACTTCAGTCTGAGACACCACGGGTGCAAGAATTCACACCTTGGACATTGTTTCACCTTGGTATCTTAGTGGTTCATTAAAGATGTTTGTATTTGAACAGCTTACAATGTACACAATGAAAGACAGACTCCAAGGTGCCATCCGGGCAGGAGAACCAACATGGGGATTTGAGAGTCCAGAGCCAGCAAAACAGAAGTTATTCCTCTGGCTCTGTTTCAAAACTGGCCCTGAAGACACATATGCTCCCTTTCCTTCTCCTCTCTTCTTCCTCTTCCTCCTTTTAAGGAGTCCGTATGTTAAACCACCACCGAAAACAAATTATTGTCAGGTCATAGAATATGCAAGCAACCCAAGCTTTCAAAGCAACTATGTTCTAATCCCTCCCCCACCCCACCTCAACCCTCTGTGTGTCACTGTTCATGTGGGATTTGGGGGAGCATTATTAACAGCATCCCCTTTCATGCTCAAAAGTGTTCTCAGTTTGGGTAAGATTAACAATACTATTTATTAAGTCTCTCTAGTCTTTCACCCAGCCTCTCATAGAAGAGAAATACATAGCTGTTATCATCATCATCATCATCATCACCATCATCATCATCTCCTTTATAAGAGTTGCCACGGTCATGGTGTCTCTTCACATCAATAAAAACTCCAACTAAGATACTATCCAATACTGCACACAGTTGACACTCAACTAATGGCAGGCTATTAGAAACAATCTGCAACCCCATAGGAGAACAGCAATAGCAACCAACCAGACCCAACCCCCAAGAGCTCCCAGGGACTAAACCACCAACAAAACAATGCACACAGAGGGACCTATGGCTGCAGCCACATATGTAGCAGAGGATGGCCTTATCTGGCATCAATTGGAGGAAAGGCCCTTGATCCTGTGAAGGCTCAATGCCCCAGGGTAGGGGAATGCCAGGGCAGGGAGGTAGGAGTGGGTGGGTGGGTAGGTGGGGAAACACCCACATAGGAGCAGGAGGAGGGAGGACAGGATAGGGGGCTTCAGGGGGAGGAAGCAGGAAAGGGAATAACATTTGAAACGTAAATAAAAAAATTATCCATAAAAAGAAAAGAAAAATCTTCTGTCAACTTCCTTTTTCCAGTCATTTCATCAAAGTACTATGCCTGTTCTAAAAAGGATAGATCCATCTAGGTAACTTCTTCCTATTCACCCATCCTTAAGGCAGTTATGAGACACACATTTTCTTTTATTGTGGGTCAGTCTGTAAAGCCCTCCTACCTTACATACAATCACTCTGTATTTTTGGTAGGGGTGGGGGATATGGACTTCATTTTTCATAGGTAAGGGCTATATATTGGACAGTCATAAAGTTGAGGTTCTCAAGCCCCCCAATCAGAGAAGTGATTCAGTACAAGGAGACAACACCCATTGAATGGCTTTGTTCAGGTCCATGTGGGTATGAGTGCTGGTTCCAAATAGGTCCCTTTGAAATATGGGCCCCTTCCACTCTATGACTGCCACCACTCCTAGGGCATCCAAATGCCACTATGTATTTTGGAGATTAGAAGTAAGTTGTCTTTCCAGTGCCCTTCAGGACTGAAGTAGAGTGTCTGCCTGAGGTAGGTGACAGGAGCTGAGTGGACATCCATCCTTTCTTCATGCATGACCATTGGCCTACTCTCCTCCCTGCTAGAGAAGACTTCTACTAACCACAGTTTCTCTACAGAAACTGCACATACTGTGTAGATTCACAAGCATTATCTAATCCACTTGGCCATTTCTCCTACTAAAATAGAATCTATGTGATACCTGAAGTTGCCATTGTCGGGGTACATAGACTCTTGGGAAGTACCTGAGATCATCCTACTACAGAGAGTGCTGGGATCTTCATATACAGAAGTCTGGGACAGTCTCCTTGAAACTTTTAGGGACTCAAGAAAGAGACCCAGTAACCCAAGCCAGGAGCCCAGAAAGGTGACGCTATTCTAGGTCATCCTGCCCTGCTGATACAGCCCAGACTATAAAAAGGAACCCCACTGACCTATGGAATTATGAAAAACATGATGTATTACTGTTTTAGACTACTGGGTTCTGCAACAACAGATAACTGATAATACAAAAATCATCATTATAGATACAAATACATACCATTTTAGGTGTACATATACAGCGAGTTATTATATACCAACTAGGAGATAGGCAGTCATTTTTAAAATCTCAGTAAGTATCATTTTGTTCTATGGAAGTTGTTAGTTTCCTTGTTTATTTTGATCGGTGTGAACAAACTTGTTCTCTGTGGCTGAAATCAGTGGACAAAGACTTTAACAATGTGCTCATGATTTTTAATTTCTTCAGACAGAATCTGCCATTCTGCCAGTTGCCAGAATACTCTGGTAGTCTACTTTCTTCCCTAGGCGATGTGTGTGATCAACACGTCAGATTAATGGCCACAACTCTATTTAAGTTTAGGGCTTTTTATCAGAGTCCTGGCTCCTTTACTCCAAGCTGTGTGATCTTACAAAGTCCCCTTATTAATCAAGTAAATCACTAAGGGTACTGACTAGCTTTATGTCAAAGGTCTTTTTCAAAAGACCCAACTTCTTCTCCTATTTAACCGTAGCTGAGCCCTCAGACGGCTCAGAGTGTAGAAGCACAGCACAGTGCAAGTCTGATGACCTCAGTTTTATGAACCAACTCCTGAAAATTGTCACCAGAAACCCAGACCTGCAGAGACACACACACACACACACACACACACACACACACACAAATATGCACACATAAATACACACAAATATATACACACATGCACAAAAACACACATACACACACACACAATATAAATTTAATGTAAGAATAATTAATCCTTTTACGTCTAAAAAATACACTTCCTAAATTACATTCTATTTTGTTAGTTTTAAACTCAACAAACTAGATATTTCCTTCTATTTCTTCTCCCTTATCAGGATCCTGAAGGTTAGTTAACTTTGGTCTTTTGTGGTTAATGGTTTCTATGCCAGACTTTCTACTAGCCATTAAGATACCAAAGGGTAGAGAGCCACCTGTGATTCTTTTGTGTTACATAGTAGGCATTTTAATTAAGCTAAATAAATCATTTAAACTTTATGTAAGAAAGTTTCATGTCTTTTATCCTTATTATCATTGGAAACCATTGGGGCACATGAAAAATGACCTGCCATTAATGAAAGAAGCACTGGGGAAAATTAATTTGAAGTCTTTTTTTTTAAAAAAAACTTGGGTTATTTGTAGTTAAAAGGTCATCCAACAGGAAATAATATCTATATGCAATTAATCACACCATCAGAAACAAGAATATAAGCTATTATAGCCAACTCCTGTTTATCCTTGGCAATGTAGGGAACAGGGATTAAAACAGTTTGTTCATGAACACCAAATCTAATCTAGCTTCAGCACTAGGGAGCCCATATAGCCTTACGTACAGATATGAAGCTGCACAAAGGCATTGTTCAGGAGAAAAGGATAAACGTTTATTTTATCCCTGAGATGCAAGACCTCGGATCAATCACACAGAAGTAATGTGATACTGTCTTGCTTTTTCATAGCAGTTGTATTAGAATACACACTCACCAAAGAGACTTGGTTGTGTTGGGGGTGTTTGGATAAACCCACAGGATGTGCATGAGATGAAGGGGCCACCGGAATCGAGGGCTGAGTGGATGGAGATGTAACTACTGCGCATTAACCATGATCAAGATGAGTGTTTGCAAGAAAGCACAGACTAACTCAATTGGCAGTGAGTATCAAATAGGAAGCACTCCGGGGACAGGAGCCTCTGGCTGGAAAGACAGGCTGGAGAGACTTCTTCGGGCCGTAGAGTTGCTTGTTGTACGTACTCACTCTCTTCAGCACGATCTTCACAAAATCTGCAATTACTTTTCATGTGTTCAAGTGCATAGATTTCTCCCATGAATTCATCAATATTGAATGGCAGGAACAAAAATTAGATACAAACACATGACACACTTCCATTATAGTTAGAGTCACATTTCCTCACATCAGAAGATACCTATTGCTCACGGTTACCCATCATACTAAATGCAATACACTATCATTGCTGAAGTCATCACACATTTTTGCTACAAGGCACTAAAAAACAATGTCCAATTGAAGTTCCTCCTTGCTGCCAGGCTATCACACAGAGCTGGAAGGTGCTATGTTGGTTGCTGTGGGAGACAACACATCAGAAGTCTCACCAACCACTGAACCTTGCATGCTACAATAACAACCTACCAGGCAAGATTGTGCCCAATGGAATGATACTGGCATGCCTGTTTTAGGGTAACCAAATTCTTTCTGACTGGATTTGCAGCCTGCTCCACAGAGGAGAATTAACATCCAACAATCCGTCCGAACGGTTAAAACCCAAAGCTGGGGTGGTTATACATCCTAGGTGAGGTCTGCTGTTGATCATACCAAGTGATCATGTTGTCAAACTGCCATTTAAGCATTTACGTTTATACTCACAGATCTGTGCTGCTTTCAATCTTGGACAGAGAAGCTTCTTTTTGCACTGGTAAGAAAGCAATGCAAAGACTTCTAACTGGTCCAAGGGCCAAGAATAAGCGAGTGTGAGTGTTCAGTCCTGAATGGGACAGACATGCATATGTGTGCATGTGCACACACACACACCAGGAAACATCTCATAAGATGAGGTAAAAATGTAAAGAGCTGGAGGACGGGGACGAACCTCCGACACATGATGTGGCTGCTGCGTTCATCAGCTCACAGCTGGTGGACACCAGCACAAGTTCAAACAGCAGCTAGATAGCCCAAGTCCAGCACAGGTGTCTGTGGAGCTCATGCGGCTTCACTCTAACTGAAGAGATGCCAACAGCTTATTATTACTGGGAGAACCAGAGAATCACACTGCTTTTGGGGTGTGTTCAGTGGTTAGGTTGCCCACTCTCCCCCCACCCCATCACATATGGGCAGCACTAAGTGGAATAGTGTATTCTTTTATAATTGAGAAGGAAGAAACATGAAGTTGAGAGGAGAATGTATTGACGGACTGAGGGGAGTTTGAAGGAGTGAGCTGAGTTAATATGACCTTATTTCATTGAATACTTGAATACATTGAATACAAGTAAATTTTAAAATTATCTATAATGTACTATGTATTTCTAAACTGAAATACAACTTACAATCATAATCACTTTTTAAGCATCAAACTCTCCCCTCCCCCAGTTCACCCCCATCACTAGAGAGAAAGGATAGAGAAGAGAGAACATGCCTATCAGGGCTCTAGCTTTTCTCTTGGGGTTATTACGAATGAAGCTACTGAGATTATGTGCACAGCCAACTTTGCATTGATGAATAGGTTTATACATGGAGAAAAAAGTTGCAGGATACCAATTCTTAGCACAGTACATTTCAACATCTTGGAAACTAGGACACACCTTACAACTGTGATCAGTGTCTAAGTTCCAGTGGGAAGGAAAGACAACGCCCACTGGCATTCTAATTGACATTCTTAAGTGGGAAATTTACCAAGGGACAGATGAAAAAAAGAAAGGTCAGGCTGAGTAAGAGAAATGCAGCCATGGAGATAAGAAAGTGCCTGTCTATCTTGGAGCACAGTTAGTACACGGTGTCCTTCAGGCAGGGTACAGAACAAAATCCCCTTCCTTGCTCTTCCGGTCCCTCCTGCAAAGGTCCCCTATTGGCCAGATCCGACTGTGAAAGACAGAAGACCAGCATATATGTGCTCCCAGGGAAGACAGGGACAGTAGAGAAGAGGTACCAGAAGAACAACCAGAACACACAGCTGGCACAGCTGGCACTGGGCTTGGAAGCCAAACTGATCATTTCTTCTTGTTAGGGATACACAAGAGTAATGGTGCATATCTTATGTAGGCACTTTTTAGGTCTGATGAAATGATGAGCATGTAGCAGCAGGAGTGTATGTAAGTACACACATCTGGTGTATGACAACCAGTTCCAATGGGGCTTACCTGTCTATTCCAGAAGTTTTAACAGAACCAGAGAGATGGCTCAACCACTAAGAACACTTCTTTTCTTGTAAGGGTCCATGCTCAGCTCCCAGCTCTCACACTGTGTTTGGCCTCCACAGAGAGAAGACCTCCATAGGGACATTGTACACACGGTACACATACAAATGTGCAGAGGAAACACTCAGACACACTATATATACATATATTAGTTTTTATATTAGCATACTCCACTACCAACAAAGGCCTGGAAACTCACGGCTTCTGAATACCAAGTCCTGTTCCTCCTCTTCAAACTTCCTTTCTATCTAACCAACTCCTTCCCCTTGTCCTTCCAAACTCTCTTCCTGTCACAGAGCCATGCTTTCTGCATTACATTTAAGGCACACTTTAATCAATATATGTCGAATGGAGGACCAATTTAACAGTCAATTAATAACCAGAAAAAAATAAATTGGAGCTAGGTGATAGTTCACACCACTGGAGTCTGCCTATTCTCTTAGCCACGGTACAAGGAAATTAAAGACCACCAGTCAAATATTGATGACTCAGAGACAAAGATGGAAGGGGAAGCAATGATTCTAGAACAAAAGAAAAAATCAAGACAAACTGCAACTTTGCAGAGGGAAGTTAGAAGTAAATGGTAATGATGTTTTCCTCTAAAATGTGTCTGTAGTATTTCATGAGTCCAAAAGAAGTCCTCATGATAAATATTTAGAAAGACATTTAAATGTTTTAAATTATAACAAAAAATAAAAGAACAGAACTAATATCTTAAAAATACTGAGTCTCTGTGCTCAGCGCTGAACAGGACATCTACGCTAATCCCACAGTCACGAGGATCAGAGAGCTTCAGGATCGAGCTGTCAGAACCCAGCCTCACTTCAGGGCTGCCACTCAGGAGCTGGGGCAGTTGATAACTGCTGGGAAGGTAAATCATTCTTTGTTGAGAGTGTAGCCACTGATCAGCCTCCCATGAGTTTGTGCTAATGTACAATATGGCTGCAGTAACTGGACCCAGGGTATGAAGATTCTTACCTGAAACTAGGAGAGGAATGTGTTGTGGGGACAAGGAGAGTTGGGGGGAGAAATGGGAGAGTCCAGGATATCATATTTCATTGTGTACAGTATAAAATTCGTAAAAATAAAAGATGTTTATAGTACTCATGTCTCATAAAAAATTTCAGATTCTATAGATGACTGATACATACATGCAAGTATGCATGTACACACACACACACACAGACAGACAGACAGATTCTGAGGTTGGGACAGGGCTTCACTCTATGCATCTGAAGTCCAGACTAGCCTAGAATTCACAATGGACCCAATGCTGACACTGAATCACAATCATCCTCCTGCCTCAGTCTCCTAAAAGTACTGAGAATACAGGTATGATCACCCCCCAAAAACATCTTTTAAAAAATTTAAATGGTTGAGCCATTAAACATTATTTTCTAATTTTATTTCCATGGGATGTGTCAAATAATCTTTTTATGAACTGGACTGGACTGGACTGAACTGAACTAGACTGGACAACAGTTAAGCCTAAATTTTTAACATCATTTGCATAAGGAAATGTTCAAAATTCTAAACAACTAACTTACAAACAAACTTCTGGAACCACCATTTTGGAACCACCATTTTGGAACTAACGCATCCCTGTGTTAAGAACTAGTTTTGACCTGTGAATACAGCAACCCTCTGAACAGGCTTATTAATAAAACAGCCAAGCTGATTCTTTTTGACTATACCTTGCCATTTACCCATGTGTCCATTCACTCATACATGCGTGCATGAATGCATCCAGCAAATATTTATAAAATGCCCACTTTAGCAGGGCACTGAAAACTGAAGTGAGATGCCAGGAAAACATCAGAGTAGACATGGTTTTCCAAGCAGGAAATATTTCAGTGGAGCAAATAAACCAATACTCTAATACACACACACACACACACACACACACACACACACACACACACACACACGGAATGAGGAGGTTTGAAGAAAACAAACTCAGAGAAGGTGGATAGAAAACTGGAAGGAAGTCACCACTCTGGAGAACAACAGGGGAGATCTGAACTGGCAGGCTGTGATGCCAGGATTGTGACCAAGAAAAAATTCAGTAGGCCATCTTCAGGAAGAGGGACCTTATTCTTTCAGGACCCTGTCTACAAACCTTGGGTAAATGAAAGAATTCACGTGAAACATTCATGATTATATTTTGGCTAGCTCACTCTTGTAACCAGGAAGAACATGCGTCAGTAGACTGCAGGCTGAGGGACTTTTGTTTGAAACTATGAATGGTCATTACATTTTTAAATGGGTTTTTAAATAAATATTAAAAGTGCTATCCTTTATACAAGAAAGCATGTTCACAGAGAGGAGGCAGAGACAACTGATCTTTCAGATGAAAGCTTTCTTAGGAGACAGTATCACAGACAATATGCAGCCATGTCAGATCTTGAATGGAGACAGGCCCCTCAGTTCCAGAATATTAGGAGAACAGCACTGCACATGGATGCTGCGATGGGCTCTCAACAGGAGCAACAGGACTCCTAGATTTGTGGGAAAAGCGAGTTTCTCACTCACAGGTCTTTAGGGGAAGGTGAGTTCCACACTATGTAGCTAGTCTGTGTGCATGGATAGAAGTTATCATTCAAGGCCACCTCAGGTCTGGGTAGTAGGGAGGGGAGAGGGCTTACAGCTACAAGAGGGAAGGAGGGAGCTGGGGTCTGTGAGAGCTACAGGATCACAGCAGGTCTGCTCACTGCCTTTCCTTCTGAAGCCTGAGGGAGAGATCATTAGCACTGGGCAGGCTAAATTCCTACCACAGAGAAAATGGTACCTAGAAGATCTGTGATTCATATTTTGTGTCACATAAAAATTATATAAGATTAAATTTTCGGTGTCCACAAATAACGTTTTCAAAAATGTTTGAATTGTCATTTCACTTTAATCGTATCCATCTTGGGATCACCAGGATGGTATTTCCACGCCTGCGCATTTTTCTGTAATCAAGCTTTCCTGGAATGCAGGCCATGCATGCCCATTTATAGCATGTCAGAATTGAGCAGTTACAGAAGAGAGGAGATGTCCAGCAAAGTTACCAGATTTACTACCTGGTACCGTACAGAAAATGATTGCTGGTCCCTGTATAGGAGATGGATGAAGAAGGAGTCAAGGAAGGTGACTGCTTCAACTCAAAAAGAGACATGGCGGCTGGAGAAATGGCCCAGGGAGCAAGAGCACTGACTGCTCTTCAGAAGGTCCTGACTTCAAATCCCAGCAACCACATGGTGGCTCACAACCATCTATCATGGGATCCTATGTCCTCATCTGGAGTGTGCCTGAAGACAGCTACAGTGTACGCATATAAATAAAAATAAATAAATCTGGAAGGAAGGAAGGAGGGAAGGAGGAAAGGAGGGAGGGAGGGAGGAAGGGAGGGAAGGAAGGAAGGAAGGAAGGAAGGAAGGAAGGAAGGAAGGAAGGAAGGTGGGTACAAAGGTGACATGGGACCAAACTCCAGTATTGATGGCATGAGTGATGAAGGTAGGGCAGGTTCTGGACACTGGGCACTAAGCAGAAAGCTGTGCATCTCTTCCCACTCTTAGTGACTTGATCTGAGTGTTCCAACTAATCGCACATCTCTCAAGATGAACCATGGCTGGAATCAGCCAATACGCACACTCCAAGAATCCTGGCCAGGCCAACAAATTGGCACATGAGAAAATAACTTGTCCAGTCCACAGATGCAGACAGATACATAATGGGTACTCATACAGAGAGTGTCCCCTCTTCTTTCCCTGGTGTGATGGTGTATTATCCGGAACTGTGTAAGAACTCACCTCTGTATCAGGGAAGGTTCAAAGTGGGTATCACCAAAGAGCTCAAAGGTGCTGCAAGGATCCATGAGCCCAGAGAAAGCTCAGCTCTCTGATGAGTTATTCTGAGCAGTGGGTCTAGCCTCATCTCAGACCAGCATCCGATCCAGGAACCTCATGATTCAAGAATGAGCCATTAGTTTTTTAAGCCTATCAAAGTTGCTTCAGCAACAGAAGCCAAGGCATTCCTGGTGATCTAGGGATCAGTAATGATCTTCAATAACTCAGCTACAGTGGGTAGATGCACACAGTTAAAGTCAACTATCTCCCTTGTGAGAAATATGGACAAAAGGGGTGTTTTGTCACAACTCAAAAGGGAATGAGTGTGAGCAATCACTCCCCCGTTTCCATTACCCAATGTCCTGATTTACTTTTGCTGCAATTGTTCATTGCTAATCTCAAGAAAACAAGAAACCTCAATCTAATTTGAAGCCTGACAGAAGGGTTTAGAGAGGAGCAACGCTGATGGGGTAAGACCGAATGTAACTGTACAAGATTCTCTAGTGTTCAAATTTTGGGCAGAAAGTCTCTATTTTCTGGTCCCTGGACCTGAGGAAATCTATAACAGAACTGTCTGGAAGGGGGATCTGAAAGGCAATCAAAGAGATTCGCAGATGAGTTTCATCTTCTGTAGTTTTACTGAAGTCATTAAAAAGAGAAAAGATCAAAGTGTTCAGCTCTGGAAAGAAGAAAGCTCGAAGATGCGTTAGCAAGGGTCTTCCAAAGTGTACTAAAGCATCTTACACAGGACCTAGCTCACCAGACTTCGGAATATAAAAGACTAGCTGGCAACTCCTGATATTGAAAGAGATGGATTTTTCTACAAATAAAATTACTATCTCCAACAGCAAGGCATACAACTGTAAAATTCCGAATTCCCACTGGTGGATAATTTGGGCACAGCCTTATGAACTGCTCAGGGAAGGCCCAGACAGTGTTATGTGCATCTGGCTTTTAGGTACCCACCATGCTGCCTGACCTCTGAAAGGTCAAGGAAATGAGAGAGATGTTTTATGATCTTTCCCACCGTGTACCATGGGCTGGAGGAACCACGGGCTTCACACCTTATATTCTCAGGTCTAATGAGAAGTTTGAACCATAAATGAAATGATCTATCTGTGAAAAAATGCAGAATTGTGATAAGTGCCTGCATGGAGATCTGTCATAGATATGAACCCTGGGTCAGTTTACACCGGAGCTGAACTGTTTAACTGTGTATTGAAATTTGACCTGTCAAATCTGGGTACAATTGGGGATTAACATGGTTCTCACATTTTAATGTAGATACTTGGCATGTTTTACAGTGGGGAGGAGAAGGAGCGACCCGTGATGTCGATAAACAAGAACTGCTTAACACCTTTATTTGGACATTGAAATCCCCTGAAGCCGCAGACTTTTTTTTTTTTTTTTTTTTTTTTTGGTGTGTGGAGGAAGAGGGCCTAAAACCTGACAAAGACAATTGGTCCTCTTAAAAATTAGAAAGTCCTTAGACCCAAGCAAAGTCATCACATTCTTTCCACCTTTAGGTCACACTGGCTCATTCATAACGTAGAAGACAGTCCATTACTATTCCTGAGACCCAGTTCCACACTCTATCCTGACCCTCCCTCTAGTCCTTCCTCTCACACACAGCAGCACAGCAGTGAAAATGGAAGGAGGCTGCATCTAAACATTCAGCACCGGTGTGGCTAAAGGAACACGCTCCACCCAGGGATTTCCATCCTGCCCAAAGCAAAGACACATGGGATTGAAATTTGTACTCCTCAATTGAATGCTGAAGTGACGCTGATACAACTAAAGTATGCAGAGTTTTCATTAAGCCTTGAACCTCCCCAAATGTCAGCTATGGAGTACTTTACAGACAGGCTCTGAATCTGGAAACACTCATGCTTATCTTTGTTTAAAGATGAGAATAGTACTGGTCTCCAATACTATGTGCCTTATACATAGCGACATCTTTCTAAATGCTCTTAAACTGGAGAGTAGTGCTAGGACCCAAGCATGGATGTCCTATCACGCCTGCAATTCAGATGAGGAAATATCAGCAGACTGGATGCAGTTCTTCCAACACTCCCAGCTAAGGAAGAACAGGGGAATCCAGTGCAGGTAGACCAAGGCCGCGCCCTAAGCCACTCTACCAGCCTACTGCTCTAAAGAAAATAGAAGATAAAGAACTGGAATGCTTTCTGAAGATCTTTTAGGTCACTAGCTCTATGATTTGAACTTAGCTTCATCTGGTTGAATGCTTAACAGCCACGGAAACGCTGCACATCCCTTGAACAAAGCTGGGGTGGAGGGGATGACTGGGTGCTTAAAACAGCACAGCTAGCCGCGTGGGGCTCCACAGCTGTCCCACACACCGACAAGCAGTTGCTTCTGTTCCGCTAGCTTCACAGTAAGTTCCTTGCCTACCAGGAACAGTCCCGGACCAGGCCTGCAGTTTTCTTTCTCACTCTGTCCCCAGGGTGGAAAGCTTTTATTTGTCAAGGCAAGTCTTGACACACGTAAGTGATCAATGAGCCTTGCTGAATCCTAAAATACAGCCCCTTTGTAGGACCACAGGCCCACATCCCCCTGTGCTAAACAACAAAATGAGAACCTAATCAAGGGGCTTGGTTATGGGTTAAAGACAGGTTTTGAGTCTAAATCTTAAGACAGCCACAGTCAGGGTTGAAAGTTTTACCCTTCAATAGGCCTATCTCTATGTCGTTTGGTCTGACGTCAGTGGAGAGGGACTGAGCAGAGACCATGGCCCTGAAAAGCTTCCAGAGAGGGGTCTTAAGAATATAAAGTCATACTAGTCTGCTCAGTGAGGAGGCTGAGTGTTTGAAAACAAGCATGCGATTCTGTTCATACTGGTGCAGGCAAGACTGGAGGACGCAGCTCCTTCTCAGGGTCCTTTTGTGAGAGGCGATTATGCAATTCAACCGTATCCCCACGCTCTTTGTAACGTGCGAATCAAATTTTCTGTCAGGGAATAGTATTTTCCACACTCGTGTAGAGAATAATTTGAAAAGCCCTGGTGGCTTGCCAGTTCTTAAAAATTCTGACTCCGTGTGACAAGGGAACGTGTCAATTTTTGCCCAGAGCTCTGTGCCTCTCTGCAAGTGCCAAGAGATGGAACTCAGTGGGTGGCTGCTTCTTGGTCACACTGATGCCCATCACCCCGTGTGACCTTCAGCAGAGGTGAATCCATGGCTATGAAGCCCTCAGCCTCAGTGATTCTCCTTCCAGAGCTTAGGCCTTAAGGATGGAAAGGGACCTGAATTCCTGAGCTCACAGACAGAGGACCTGTGCAGTAAAATGCTACTGAGCACAGTTCTAAGCAATGCACGTTTGTTTTAACATAAATTGCATGCTCGTGCTAGAGCCAGGCTGTGAAAATACACGTCATTTCCAAAGATGACAGGAAAAGGTAAGTAAAATGGTAGGATTTTCTTCCTACACTGTACTCTGGTCTAACCACGGTGTTTTCCTGTCATAGACGTGGCTCTAATGCATAGGAGTAACTCTGTTCATCTAGAACTCACCCAGCCCGACTTCTCAACCAGTTCCTCCCTAGAGTCTCTCGGCTGGGGCTGTGTTACCTCTCTCTGCAGCATTTGGCAGAACATGATGTCCCATGGTTTGTCATTATGCTGGAGGGGACAGGTTACTGGCATTAATGAATGCGTGTCAGGGATGCTAAACATCCCACAATTCAAACAATGCCACACACAGAACTCTCCCACCCCAAGACACCAGAGAGGCCCTGTCTGGAAACACTCTCAAGATGAGCTGTCTTTTCCCAATAGAGATTTCCTTGACCAATCGGTGTTGTTTCCACTGTAGCTGCTGTCTTTAAATTCTTAGATGCCACCTTCATTTCATTCCACTTTTCTCTCAGATATTAATAACAATATTAGTTTTTTAAAGGTGTAGGCTCACTGTTAGAGCCTTTATAGGATTCTCTAATTCAGATATCTTTGCCCAAGGTCTCTTAATCTCGCTACTGACGTTTCAACCAGATCACTTTTTGTTATAAATGCAGTTACATATATTTCAACGAACCTAACCTCTATTCACCATAATCCATTAGCATTCCCAGATTATTAAAAATTCTGCTGAAGGCTAGGGTATCAAAGATTCTGGGGCACAGAGACAGAGACAGAAAGACAGACTATCACCCCATCCCATCATGCTTTCTGTCAACATCAGACTGAGGCTTCACATCAAAAGTGGGTACACAGTTTCTCAAATCTAAAGTTGGCATCACCTTCAATATGGCTCCTCCATTGCTAGCCTCATGCCTGGCATGTTGCAGGTGTCCTCTCAAGTATTTATTTAAAAAAAAAAATAAAGAGAGAGAAAGAGATCTGCAGAACAATACATAGCTCAGCTAACTAAATCTGTAATAAATGAGCCTAATTCCAGTAACAGAAGCCCCAAGACCTTCTTGAGAAAACATCAGAAAGTACCTATTACGATAGCTGTGCGATATAGAAAGGATTTGTGGTGTGGCTAATCATCCCATCTTTGAACAACCCAACCAGAAAGTAACCATCAGATTATCATGCCTCCTCTTATCAGGGAAATTTGGCATCCAGTTGCCTTTCTTATTCCCCGCTGGCCTTGGTTTATCTCAACCTCCCCTGTATTATCTGGGAAAACATTTGAATCGCCAATCTCAAAACGGAGCTGTGCAACATGCTTTGAATTAGAATAGAATTTCAAATTTGACCTGCTTAAATTCACATCCAGCAAGCTATTTACGCCTGCTAAGCAGGGAACAGTTTTTGTTTTTGTTTTTCTAAGAGCACTTTAGTGATTACACGAGAAATCTTAAGTCTTCGGTCTAAAGCAAGCAATGTTTTCTAGGAAATTAGACAGCTTCAAAGCACAGGAAAAATAAATAAATAACCAAGAATGTTGCTCATCCAAGAGAAAAGGGTCTGCATGGGCGCCAGCAGCCCCATGCTCTACGGCTTCACCTGTCCGTGCACATTTTCATGGCGTCGCCAGCAGCCAGAGTCCATGTTTCCGAACCCGCAATGCTGTCCTCCTTATATGGCTCTGAGTCGCTACTACCTGTGTTAGTTTTTAATCTCTGGCATATTCTTCCCCTCTTAAAGAGACTCTGCCTTGCAGGATCAGTGTAATTTCCTACAGAACAGATTGGTCTCCATACAAGCATCAACTCCCACACCATACAGGTCACCCAGGCACCGCCGGCATTAGCTCAATCCAGTCACACCTGAGACTTTATGCATCTTCCAGTACATTCCATGTACTTTGTATCAATTCAAGAACCACTAGGGTAGAAAATGGAAGCCTGGGAGGCAGCGGTTTCAACAGACTCACTCAGCAAGGTTTGCCAGGCTCACACCTAACCTGCACACACACACCTGTTCTTACAAGCAACCACTGCCACTCCCCCACTGTGAGGATAAAAGAACACAACCTTGGTTAGAGCTAGCGGTCAGCTGAGCACTTATGCTGAGGAGACATCAGAGATCCTGAGCACAAGGCCAGCTTGTGTTACATAGTACGACGACTATCTCACACCTTAGCAAAGAAGAAAAGGCTAACTCTTAAGAACAAAGATCATCCTCACATTTTGGTGATGGGAGATGTAAAATGCTTCAGAAAACAACCAAACTTCTCTTTAAGAGTTAAAATTAGATGTATCCAGAAACTCTACTCTGAAATATGCACTGAGGAGAAATGCAAGGATTTATCCAGGAGAGAATTTGTATGTCAGTGCAGATAGCAGAAACAAGTCAAATGGGTAGAGATACGTGGTATATTGTTACAATGGGTTATTATGTCGCTATAAATAGTGAAATGCTGATATATGCTACAACATGGATGAGCCCCAAGAAAATGGACAGCAAAGAAGCCAGAAGCAATAGATCATCTGCTGCTTGATCCCAGGACTCTGGGTATGAGATACGTACCAGAAAAGGTAAATTTAAGAGACAGAATAACTAGCGGCTAAGAGTTAAAAGGTAAATTAATGGTTAAGCATACATAAAGAGTCTTACTGGGGTAATAAATAAATTCTTAAAATTGGTTTGTGGTAATGGTTGCATAATGTGGAAAAACAACTAAGTCACTGGATTGGTGCTTTGAGTGAGTGAAAGGTGTTTGCAAATTATATTTCAGTTCCAAAACTTTGATAAGAAAACAAGTAACAAGGGTACACTTTGTGTGCTGACTTGTATCTCCTGTCTTCTGACTGAATGCAAGGGGCTTCCTCAGATAAAACCACTAATATGTATAGGTTCATCCCAGAAACATGCTTAAGATCGATCGCACATTGGAAATGTGGATAGATTATCAATTCCATTCATTAACTCATAAGGAAAATATGCCGCAGACTCTTCTCTATGTCAAAAACTATACTGGGTATTTGGGGCAAAGAGAAAATGAGAGGCATGTTTTTCTGAGGTGTTGGGGCAGAGGGATACTCTATAGCATCATGTGACTTTTCCCAAGGAGACAAAGATATATTTGCGTTTTCACTTCAGCAAGAAATGATGGCAATGGACCACAGGAGCCAATCCAAGTGCACCTCGGTAAAGCAATGAGGCTCTTGTGGGTTACGTGACTCAAAGGCAGCTAATGCACCAGGAAGTCCATGAGTAGCTTATAGTCAGCTGTACCAGTGAAGCGTTCCACCCACAGAATGGACAACCTGCAAAAAGCTTCACTACTGAGAAGTACCCTGAGAGCTACCATCCCGCACTGTCCCACCCTCACGATGGCCCACTGTTCCCTTTTACACAACCTGAGCAGGACAGCACCCATGAGGATCCTGGACATCTCAGGAATCCAGTGAGTCCTGTGTCCTTTCTGGAGAAGAACCTTATGGGTTTGGAAAAGTCTGTTGAGCCACACTGCCTCCCTCTATAATAATCTGGTGAGGGTCTCTCCAGTGGAAATCACTGCTTCTGATTCAAGACAAACTTGAATTGACCATAAACAACTTGGAGGTAGCAGCTGTAGTGTAAGCAATAAAGAATGAAAGATCCAATAAATCATAAAGAAGTTATGAAGAAAAGCATGGGGGGGATCTTGGCTTTATGCTAAGAGTATGGGAGGTGATGGCATTTACCCGTCAAGTGAACACATAACCTATCAGAATCAGGGTTTGCTGGAGATGGATGAGGGACTCAAAACTATAAGCAGAACTATCTATTCAGGGAGCTGTTAAGAGAATGTGGGCCTGAGAAAGACAAAAACTTCCATGAACAAACAGACAAACAAAACTATTTAAGAAGTAGCTTGTTGTAAGTCTAAGTACACTTAGCCATCAAAACAACTCCTGGACCTCCTGATGATAAATGAAAGGTCCTATCCCAGCCCCATCTCCAGTTGTTATCCACATGTTACCCACGTTCCTCTGTGTCCTCAGCTTGTCCTTATACATTCCTTATGCCTCAGGTTAGAAGTCCTCTAGGAAGCCATATCTGAAAACCAATAGTCACTGCCCCTGGATGTTTCTTTTGGAGCATACTTTCTCTATTGTTCATTTATAGATAGATAGATAGATAGATAGATAGATAGATAGATAGATAGATAGATAGATAGATAGGTAGGTAGGTAGGTAGGTAGGTAGGTAGGTAGGTAGGTAGATAGATAGGTAGATAGATAGATAGATAGATAGATAGATAGATAGATAGATAGATAGATAGATAGATAGATAGATAGATAGATGGATGGATGAGATTTATTTTATGTGTTTGCCTGAATGTATGTCTGTGGAACGTGTACATGCAAAAGGCCCAAAGCAGGCATCAGATCCCTGGAACATGAGTTACAGACAGTTGTAGTTTGTCATGTGGGTGCTAGGAATTGAAATCAAGATCTCCAGAAGCACAGCCACTGATTTTATGCGCTGAGCAATCTCTCTGGCCTCCATACTTGTTCTTTTAAAAGCATTATGTTATATCCATCTGCAGTGAAAGTACCTGTTAAAACTCCATCCAAGAGAACATTCTACAAAGATGGCCAATATGATCTACACTGGCTACATGCAAGCACTTCAAGTATGGTTACAACATGACTAAAGAACTGAAGTTTTAATTTTCATTAACTTGCCTTTAAATTCCCATAGCCACATGTGGCTAATGGTTGTATAAACTGGAACACACGTGGCTCTGATTACTAGATTAGGTAACTGAGCATCAGACATTATATTTAATAAACCCAAGTATGCTCTCTTACTCACTGACAAAGCCCTGGGACATAGAAAAGCACGAAGTAGGTAGATAATAGGAACCTGACATAGCTCTTGTGATTGACCACCTAACACATGTACACTCTGGGTGCCAATGTGCCCAGTATTATTCTAGACAGCAGTGTTCTAGACCAGTACCTATACTGCTTTTGTTAAGTTTACACTTTAGTCTAAGCAGAAAATAGATATGGGGGTGGGGTGGGATGGGGTGGGGGGAGCTCCCAAAGTAACAATAATGCAGCAAACAACTCCACAGAGAAATCGGTTTAGAATGCAAGGGCCAGGTAGGAGAGTGGCGGAGAGAAAGCATGTGCTCAGCGAGGCCGACTCTCACCAGCAGCCGCTCGCTGTGGCTTCTGTTGCTCCCCTTAGGCTGTATTCTCTCACATATCAAATAGAATTCATGGTGAGAGTTAATGGAACAAGCCTTAACAGAAAGCAGGATAATTGCTCAGAAAATAAATTCTGCTCTCTGATGATCCTGCCACAAAAGCTTTCAAGTACACATTTTTGTGGAAAGGATGCAGCGGCAAAATTGACCCATATTCTGTTTCTGAGCTATTAATGTGTCAAATGGTTAACCCCAGTAGGCAGAGAATCACGCAAGCTCAGGGAAAGATCGTCTTCTGAATTACTTTAAGTGTCACAACATGTGTCAGAACCCAGCAGCCAATCAAAATCTTCACTTGTACCATGACTATCCGGTCGTGCAATTCAATTCACCCCCCATTTGCCGAGCATCCCCTGCGAGCTGATACTGGGCACCCCTGGAATGAAAAATAACACTTTCTTTCTGCTCTCCATGAGCCCTTCCTGCTCCAGAAGGAACTAGAGAAACCATGTGAAATAGGAAAGCACCAGCACAGGCAGGATACGTGTGCCTTCTCTTTCCTTCGGCTTTTGCTTAGCTTCATCAATGTCCTTTTACCCTAGTCACGAAATCTCCAAGGCCGCTGCACTCTTTTCCAAGACCAAGGTTATTTAATAATTTTGCATCTTAAATAAAATGCAATTTTCCCTAGTTACCATGGCTCCGAACACCATCAAGATTACAAACTGTGCAGTTGGGAAATGTGTTAGAATATCAAGTTCATTTTGTAAACTAGGAAAAAAAAAACCCCAACGATAACTTTGTAAAACTATTCAGTGCCTTATAACGTCTACTAACCATTTATCTGAGGGGATATTAGATAACAGGTTCACCTTAACTTTAAATTCATTTACCTACCTTACTTGGCTTTGTCAGTAAGGGAAAATAAGACAGCATCCTGCACTTGGGAAAACATGTGGTCATCAGGCTAAAAATGACAGCTCTCCATATGCAGGTTAGCCAAGAACAGAGAAGAGGGTGAAAACACTTTCTCAAGCAGAGAAGGACAAAACTCCCTCAAGATCACCACTGACTTCCTTCTGGGGAAAAAAGATGTCTAAGCAAGAAAGTCATCTACGTGAAACTCATCCTACCCCACCCAAGTCTCCAGGTGATATTAGAAGCTTCCATATTCAGTCATTCCATTCAGAGAGAGAGAGAGAGAGAGAGAGAGAGAGAGAGAGAGAGAGAGAGAGAGAGAGATGCTTACACAGAGAGACTTTCAGTTGGAGAGGGAATTCTCTTCCTTTGTTAACTGACTGCACGTTTTGTTCAGGTGAGAAGATATGGCCTACCATTTAAGATGGAGAAAGAAGCCCACTTGGCCTTACTACAACCCCATTAAGAAAAGATTGCTGAATTTTTCTAAGGCTCTGTTTTCATTTTCCAAGCATCCAAAACCCTGGAGCTTCATAATAATGCCATGTCCTGGGCCCATGCCACCAAACCGTCTTTCTATGATTTGTTTCTATGCAATGAATGTTCCCATCAGCAGCTTCCATTCCCAATCCCCACTGAAAGCTACAGACTCTGAAAACATGTCTGTCTGATGTAACCACTTCAAAGTTTCCTCCTAACTCCATGTTACTACAAAGTCATGTTCCAGCTCGGGGTCTGTCTCCTTCCGTACTATGACAATACCCTGTTGGCATTTGTCTTTCTTTAAAAGAAAGGCAAACTCAGTTGTCTTTTTTTTTTTCTCAATCCTTTTCAGAAATGGCTCAGCAATATAAAGCCAGACACACAAGGATTCAAAAATCAAATGGTTCTAATGAAACTCTTAATTCAAATCTAACTGCCATTCTGATGCTGGGCTCCATGTTTCCTGGTGCAACATCCCATTGTGGTCTTGTTAATGTTTGAGAAAATCATATTCGCATAAATTTATTACATATGCTCAGAAAAGAAATTTTTAAGCTTTGAGTTTTGCTTCTTAAATAGACATGCCAGGGCACTTTTTCCTCCTTAGTTCTAAATTACTACCATGCAAGAAGACAATATGGATTGAATTGGCCAATTCATTGGACTTTCAGACCCAGGGCCCTGGTTCTAAAAACAGGCTGAGAGAGTCAAGGTTCAGCAGCAACAAATGGAGATACATAGCTGGTAGATCTTAGTTTCCAGCCCTAGTTCGATATTCCTATGCTTTCCAGTTCAATTCACTCAAAGACTCAAGTGGTCCAGGATTCAAGTTTCCAAACTCCTTATATTTCTCTGGTAAGTTTTTCTTACCATAGTTATGGTTCTGTAAATAGTCATTCTCTGGCAAGTGGGGATTTGGGGGAGGGGGCTGTCACCACAGAAAGAAATGAAGCAGAATACGAATGTCACATACATTAGATTAAAAATCAAGATCCCCTCTCTCCTGAACAGTAAATTGGAATCTATCTGATCCGCACAATGCCATGGGAGAACGAAGACCTCGGTGTGTTAACGAGTGAGAATTCAAAGAGAAAGAGAGCCAGGAGCTGTGGGTGTGCAGCATGCACGAGCAAAACGAACAAAGGATGGGGGTCACACTGCCAACGTCAAGGCTGGCGTGCTTTTGTAAGCCCCCTGTGTGATCTCTCCCCCCTTCATACAGGATGATTCCACCGGGTCTACAAGCATGAAGTGGGGAACCAGCATGACAAGTTCATGGATATAACATTGGTGGACCCCAAACCCTAGCAGTCAACGCAGACTTTCATGTTTTAAAAGGCATGGTCGCCAAAGAACCCAGCATAATGTGAGCTCATTCACTGGGTTCAGACATCATACCAATCCACGGGCCACTAGTCACAAAGCACCGAGACCTTTAGAAAAAAGAGCGTGCAGGACCAGGAGGAAGTTTCAGTTGGTAAAGTGCTTGCTAAGCAAGTGTGAGGATCGGAGTTGGAGTCTCCGGGACACAAGTCAAAAAGCAGAGCACAGTAACATGTGCCTGTAATCCCAGCAATGGGGAGCCAGAGACCTGGACTCGATGGCTAGAGACTGTCTGCATCAGTGAACTATGGCTCCCATTCATGTGTGCATACAAAATGTGCACCCCCCACCCCCAAAAGAATATCCTTCTTTGCATTACTTATTTCTAGTACTTGATCTCTCACTGGAACTATAGACAGGCAAGTGACTCCTAAGAAGGAGGGGCAGAATTGGCAGAGAGATTTCTAAGACTGAAAGCCTCCATGTGTCTGCACTAATATACAGAGTGTGGTACACAAACAGCCCATGTGCTTGAAAGTATCATGTTCATATAAACAGACTAAGAGATGTGCCTTGGATCAAAAGAAAGCTACATACTGAACCCTCAGCCCCCCACGGTTGTTCCATGAAACAATATTTAATAAACAACCAGAAGACAGTGGTGGCCTCTGTAAAACTAATATACCATGAGACTTACAAGCATGAGGGTCTTACAATGAATCTGCTGTGGGATTAAAAAGCTCATCAAAACAGGCTTTCCTTCCTCCTGTCTACCTTCTTTAAGATTCACTTTGACTCCGATGTGACAGAGGTGGCATGATATGACTAGCACGAACTCCTGACCTCTATGTCTAACGTGCTGTCTGCAGTTTTCACGATCTCCCTAGTGACTCGAGTCAAAAAGCCAAATGTCACCACAGAGATGAATAATTCCTCCCTTCTACCTCATTCTGTCAATTAGCAAACTATGAAGGTATCTCCAGGATCCATCACAAATCTACCAACTTCTCCTCAACTTCAATATACTACCCATGAGTTAAGCCAGAACTGACCAAGGGAACTCTGCACGCATGGAAGACTTCATCGTAGGAACTACCCAATACAGTACAGAGACCCGACCTATTTCAAGTTCTCTCTAGAATCACGTGGTTGGGACCAAGTAGGGATTCCTCATTTTTGTGGATTAAGGTAAAACTTGTTAACCTGAGTAACTGCAGAGACAGTGAAGACAACAGAGGAGCGCGTGGGACAGAGCTCAACAGTCCTGTGTTCAAACGCCCCTAATTTGGTCATCAAGACCCCTTGTAAGCTGCTTCCTGGGTCCTTCTAAAGTGTTCCTGCTGTTTGTTGGGAGATGTCTTACTTTCTGGTACTGTAAGCTATTCTAGGTTCGTCTGCTCTAGTCCTGGAACCAGTCATATCTACAGAGTCCCGGATCTTGCCATGTGCAGTGATATTTACAAAGCAAGTGCTAGATATATGCATTGTTGCAGAGGTGTCACTGTTCCTTGGCTCTCTCAGGAAGGAGAACTGACAAATAACTTAAAACCATTACCATGCATATTATACACATGCATACTTAGGTATCTATCACACCTGTATCTATCTACACAGAGACTAAAATACAGGAATAGCATGAAGGCCTCCATCTCTAGTCCAACCCCACCGGGTTTTATTCTCATTTTACATCTTTCTGCCACATCATCTTCTTCCCCTGACAGCAAGAACCCTGCTTCTACTCTGATTTGGTTTGCTCATTTTCTTTGTTCCCTTGCTATGTGAGTTCTCCTGGACTCTTACCTCGACAAGATAGCAGATGTACTGAGCAAATCTCTGCCCTTGATTTGCTCACTGCTGGTCAACTGCACACGTTGCAGGCAAGGCTTTCTACCTCCCTCATCTGATTGGCACTCCTTGTCTTCCTTCTAAAGATCCATCCATGTGTTTCGCTGCAAGATGCTTAGAACAGAGAATGCCTACTAACGTCAGGGCAGTAGCTAGTGTGGTTTTGTTCCACCTGCTTTCAGCACACGTGAAAGAAAGTGACTGACTTGTAAACATTCAAGTAACAGTTTAAGGCTCCTGAGTTTGATCTCATTTGCTAAGGAGTAGGCTCAGTAGATTGGTAGAGCTTTTTGAGTAACAAAATAAATGTATCATTTATAGTGTGCTGAAAAAAAAACTAAAAAGTTAAAAACGCATAAACAAATATTATCACTTTTTATTTTGGAATAAAACTAATAAATTTAGAAGGAAGGACAGAATTGGAAAATACTGAGTGTAAAAGACAAAGGGCAAAGGCTTGAAGATGGCTAGAATATTAAATAACCTCTATGCCCGCATTTTATTAATCACTTATGAGTTAGTAGACACAAAACAGTTATCAAGTCTATAGTGGAGAAATATGGCCCCAGATTTCTTAACCAAGGGATGGAAGTGAACATCACCAACACAGGACAAATCATGGCTTCCTGGTCTGGAGCACTACCAGCCATCGTGTCTGGAGTCCATCTGCCAACAGTGCAGAGCCTGGGCCTCCGCAGGGGAAAACACCAGCCCAGTGAGTGGACCTGCACACTGCTGAGTGCTCTCGATGCTGCCGTGCACCAAAGGCTAACAACGGGAAAAGCACTGAGACGCTATCCTTGATTAAAGGAGACTAGAGAAACGTGGCGCTGAGCTGGATCCTAGAGCACAAAGAAGAGAAAAGTGGAAAAGGATTTCTTTCTTCTCTAACAAGGAATGTGCACTGAAGTATTTCAAAGTATTGAAACAACATGTCTACCACTTATCCTCAAATGATTGAGAGAAAACCATATACATGTAGGTCAAACCACTTGACATTTTTCATGAACAAAGAGGGAGAATAATAAGGCAAAAATCAAGCCAAAAAATGTTAAAATTCAGAAAATCTGGGTTACGAGTATATAGAAAATCTTTTAAGTTTTGGGTTTTTTTTTTTTTTTACATATTTTGAGACCGTGTAGCCCACCCTTGCCTCAAACTCAGCATGAAGCTGAGGATAACCCTGAACTTCTGTTTCTACCTCTCAAATGCAGTTTCAGGCATGTGCTATCCTATCTGGACTATTTGTTATTTTGTGCCTTTCCAATAAAATGTTTTATAAGACAAGAAGTAGGGGAGGGGTGTCCCATGAAAAGGGGGAAAATGTTTTTATTTGGCATTTTCTTAAACTCTCAAGCATGTGAAAGCACAAGTAGAGTACAAGACCCATGAAAAAGATAGAAATTATTTTTCTCCCATTCTCTTTAGATGAGTAGGAATATAAAGATCAATTCGAGAGATAAAATGCTTTGAAAGTTGTCTATACTTAATTCGGGTACCTATATTTTTTTCACAACTTTCTTTTACCATCAAAGAATGTCTGAAAAGAGAACCACCAGCCCCGGGGATGAAGAAAATGAATACTTGCCCATATTTAACACGTGCTCAGATGTAAGAGACAAGGGTAAGAACAGGATAGAAATGTCAGGGGCAGAGATAGTTGAGAATAGCATCTAGGTGCCAGTCAGGGAAGAAAAGCCCAAGATGATGAACCAGGGATCAAGTCTTCAGTTCTTACACACAAGAAGTCCCAATAGCAGACACTGCCTCTGAGATCTCTAGAAAGGAACTCCGGAATTCACCTAGACAAGTCTCCCCACACAGACAGAGCCGGTTACTGAGACCACAGCTTGCCTCCATGTTAGATAAGAACCTGGGACCACAATACCTCAATTTCTCATGCAACAATTCTTTAGAGATATGGGTTACCCATTTGTATGACAAATTGAAGAATATTCTATGCTACCCATTGGCAAGTTCAAGTTCTATTCCATGTGCACAGCTTGGAAGTACATGCGAAGATCATATAAGCTGCCTGTAGACAGAACCGGAGAGGGAAAGAGAGAAAGCTCTTGTGTTCTTGGGGAGGACAGAGTTGGAGCTTTTCCCAACTCCCCAAGGAGCCTTAAGATGTCCCTGGATCATTAATGTTGTCAGCATCACCTCAGGCTCCTCTGTCTCACACCTTTGCTCTACCTAAGGTCATCACCCTGACATATGTGACGTTTGAATACACTTGAAAGTATATGTGTGCAGCTTTCAATGCTACATAAACATCAGCTATAATGGGCCCCAGATCTTCTGCAGAAAGAAGAAAATCTTCCTTTTTTCTTCTAATTGCAGCCCTGACTTGTTACCCCCAACAGAACACTATTCTACCTCCCAAGTTTCTTCCCACCACCACCTCTTCGGTGTGTCCAACTCCTCGTGACTCAGTTCTTCCAGAAAGTCCTGCACTGACTCATCAGAGGCCCTGGAAAACGGACATGCACAAATGAGATGCTCAGAACAGGCCCACACTTCCCCCTCTGTTTACCTGGTAGTTCCTTTCATGAATCATTTAACACTCTTCACCCCCCCAAAAAAAAAATTAAAAAATAAAAAATTAGGCAGACCCAGCCATGACTCTGCTTTGTCCCTGTGCCAGAGTTTGACAAAGGTGTCAAAAATCTCAGTCACTACCTGAGGTCAAGTGCATGCACAGAGCACTGTTCAGCAGGAAAGATTTTGGATATGAAGGTCAAAGGACTGTGCTACCTTAAAAGAAGGAAAGAACAGAAGTATCACCAGAACAGGTCTAGGAAATACCAAGTCCATGGGTATTTGTTATATTTTAACTACAGCATGCAACTTGAGTTTTTCCAAGCGTGGTGTATGCTTGATATCTGAACAAGCTACCTTCAAAAGTGCGTGCATTGAGAGAAAAGACACCAAGTGCTGACAAGATTAGAAGAGGCAGTGTTCCACACTGGGCATCTTGTTCCCATCACGAGGTGTTTGTTGAGCAGGAGGTGAGCAACGGATGTGCCTCTGCTGAGAGCATCAATTGGGCAGCCCCGGGTTGACTCTATTGACTGTCATTCCTTAGGGAACTGGATGGAAAACACCCTGATCCTTCATAGGTGGACTGGGATCTTGCCAGGAAAGGTAAAGATCACTTCATGTGCATTAATTGCTCTGATGCCTCCACTTCACAAGTGCCAATCTTTTATACTTATGAAGTTGCCTTGAGATAGATCTTAATGTTAAAAATCATGAAAATACTGGAAAAGGAATTTCAAGCTTATACTGCCTACTGTGCCTCTCCACAGCCAGCAGGGACCAGCTTATTACCCCCACATTGGGGGGGTCAAGACTCAAGACTTGGACCCATTTTTAACAAGTAATTTAACTGAAATGGACGGACGTCTTCTGACTCTTGTTGAATCTAATACGATCCACTGCCCCAAGTTAAAAGTCCCTCAAACACACAAAATGATATCACACATGGATGACAAGGGACCAATCCTACCACCTCTTTCCAGAGAGACCTTTGGGAGTAATCTTCTCTGACTCTTGGCCACCTGTTTATTCTGATGAACAATTTTAATCAGTCTTGAACATATCACGGGAACCTCTTGAGCAACTGTTACAACAGAAGTCACTTTCTATGAGCATGAGCAAGCAAGTGTGCAAAAGAAGCAAGCCACAAAAATTCCCACGAGCTTCTTTGTTAATGCTTAGAAATTACATCTTTGCCTAAAAGGAAAGGTTCGGTGTCATTTAAATTTGCTTAAAATATTGATGCTTTTCTACATTTTCTTATTCTGGGTGCTAGTGATACTTAATGAGAGGGGGGCAGAGCAGGCAGTCTAATTATGAATTCGAGAAGTCTTATGTGTGAAGATCTGCTCTCTACAGATTCCTGAGCCAATGCTGTAGGCTTTTCAGTAGCTTCCACAGTGAAAACGAAACAAACAAACAGCAAATAATACGGGGAGGGTTTCAAAAGCTTTCTACACAGACAAAAAAACACAGCACAGTCAACTCTAAACTCACAATTAGAAATGTGCTGCAAGTGCCAAACGGTAGTTATATTGGGACCAGGATCCATGTTCCACAGAACTGGCTCCAAGCAAGCTGCTTCCCCTCAGATCCACACACTCAGCAAGTCGCCCCGGACTTCTGTTCAGTACCTCTAAGGTGCCCTGATATAGGAAACAGTAGTGACCAAGGCTTCTGGTTTCTAATCTAATGGTATGTGTACATTCAGCCATAATTAAATAAAGGGGAAAAATACAAACTCACAAATAGGAAATTTTTAAATATATATAATTTTCTTCTGGCAATCCTACCAGTAAGAGCCTCAAAAACTGTGTGCCTTCTCCCACTGGGATCCCTGTAGGATGCTGTCCTCCATGTGTTGTCTGAGGAAACTCAGCATCGCATTGCAGCTTTGCTGGACTAGTTAACTTCATGGGGGCCATGAGTCACATGGCTGACAGTCTCCTGCCTCATGGCTGTGGACCCAGCAAGGCTTGGGGCCAAAGCTCTGACTCAGCTCTAGTGCAAGAAACGGGGTCACAGGAAGATATACCCTGAGTCCTAACCTCACCCCTTATTTCACCCCGCTATCTCTAAGCCCTCATTCTTATTACTGCTTTGATTTTTCATCTTTTATTTCTCTTTCTGAAACTACTGATTAATAACCCTTTTATATACAAAAACTGGATTCCAAGCTAATTTCCTTTGTTGATATTAACATCAAGCAGCAAAATTCAACTTTAACAACTTGCAGTTTCAACTGTCACTGTAACTAACACACAAAGGCATCTAGTACCCGTTTAATGCTCCCATATACATAATTCTAACCAAAATTCAGATCAAAAAGGTCATTTTGAGCACCATTGATACTACAATGTTTTTAAACCCGAGCACTCACACAAATCTGCATAGTATCCTTCTGGCTTTCAGATTTTGGTGGTCATAGTTGATTATCTCAGCAGTCGTAAGAGATAATTAAAGCAGGCATTAACCATGACTACCTCCTTCTGCACAGAGGAGATAAACAAGGCTCAGATAAGTTAAAAGTACCTTGTCCACAAGGCTAAGTTATTAAGTTAAGATGGAGGGCAGGGAGAGTCCTTCAAATCTAGCATGTCTCCCACAACTCCCAAAGGTGGTCTCACACAGCATATCCTTTGAAATGTTGGCCTAGAACCAATGACTCAAATGTTTCATTTACTTGACTTTCTAAATAATATCAGCCAGCTTGTCAAAAGTGTAACAATTACTGTTTGGTAATGGAACCTCTACACCATGAGAACTAGACAGCCAAGACACTGGAAAATTTTTTAATCATTAGAACATGCATGAGTAATTTATTTCCTGCATTGGAATCCAGTGATGGAGTTAAGAAAACTCGTTCCTGGACAAACAAGGCGCACAGGCACTTTAATGTGGTCCTCTAAAGTGGTCACACAGAGCAAACCTGCCTCTTGAGTCACTGGCTCTAGTGAGATCACTTAGTAGTAGAGAATGAAATTCACAAGGCAGACTCAAGAGAAGATTTAACTCCTTATTCATGATGAACTCATAGCACTTCAACCACATCTAAGGGAAAGAAATATGAAGCTCAAATCACATTAATTTTCAAGTCATTGACATTGCTAATATATGAAAGGGCGAAATGTTCACAATTTGAACTCTTGAGACCTTGAACAAACCAGTCTATTCATTCTATGAGTCAGAAATTGGGGAGTGGGGGAAGAGACTGCATATGCCATTTCTCTGAGTTTTAATTTCTTCAGGAAAAAATGAGGAAGAGGGTCCAAGAAAGCCACAAATTCCCTACCTCAACATTCTATGGCTGCAAGAATAGCTGCTAGCGCTACCTGCCTTGGATCATCCTCTCAATGTTGTCTAGCAACTAAAAATATGTACTATGTAGATATCAGGTTTCAGCATATTTAAGTCATTACTCAAGAATCTGAGAATTTCCCTTTAATCAATTTCAAACATTTACTGGTTTGAATTACTAGTTCCTACCCATGAAACAATATATTCATGTAAGTGTCTTTGTTCAACATACTCTCCAATAAATACTCAAGTTAATTCTGTTTCCCAGTATCTTGATTATAACGAACAGACATAAATGAAACTTTGGCTTAGTTAATATTTTTCATATTCACAGTGAGCTTGCAGTCTATAGAACTCCAGGGTGATAGGTGCACGTGTGTCATTTTAACAACTGTATACCTAATCATTACAATCAATGTGCTGACTGAACGAAGACAAAAGCAGCAAAGAAAACAAAACACAGCAGAGAAACATCAGCGCCTTTCCCAGAGAAGGCTGGAGGGTGCTTCGCCAGGCTGGACCTCCGCTGCTCAGAAACAATCCATCTACACTGACAGGGAGAAGCCGCTCCTAACGTGCTAAGCAGGAATCCAGATAGAGGAATTGTATGCTTGCATGCTCCCCTCTGAAGTAGTTGTAGAGCAGTATTTCAAAATTCGGAGACACAGTGTCTGAAGAGAGCCAGTTCTTACTCTGTCCACGCGTCACCTGTGCAACCTGGGCAAGGCACTCAACATCCCTGAGTCTTGATTCCTCTATTGTGAAATGGGGTAGGAGTTACAAGATTTACCTTGAGTTACTGAAGACCACAAAGCCAATAGGTAGAGAACCACACTCATGTGGCACCCTCAATACTACTACTACTGATTAGTGTGAAATCTATTCCTGGAAAAATTAACCGCTCTGATTTTATGAGGGATCAGAGTGATCCATCTTTGAGATGTGCAGCTTCCCAGGCACGTGTACAGAAGAGAGCTAGAGGGTGAAATGAGGCAGATCCTTGAAGTACACGATGCAGCATCAAGTGGACAGATTGGATGGGAGTGGTGTCACTGCAGATGGTCCTTCTGCTTGCTCAGAAGGTGTGGTACAGGAGCACTACTCTCCCTTCCTTGTCTCCAGCAGCTGGCAGCCAAACAGCCTTTTCCCCCTTCCACCTTCTATAAGTTAATTATGTAATCCTTGCTAGGGTGGGTTTCCTCCTTCCTCAGTCCCAGAAATGCATGGCTGAATCAACCAGATTCGCACAAATGGTTCTAGGTCATGTTATGCTACAAAATTTTTGAAAAGTTAAATCTTAAACGATAATCTTGAATGAAAAATTAGAAGAACAACTCAGGGAGTCAAGACCGTGTTAATTGTTTTTCTGTTGCTGTGATACAATACTCAAAGCAAGACAATTTACAGGAGGAAAGGGTTATTATTCAGGCTTCGTGCCAGATAAGCCCATCCCTGGGAGAAGCATGGACGCAAAGGGGCATGACAGACAGAACAAGAAGCTAAATGATCACCTTCTCAATCCCAAGCAGAAGGAACTGGAACTACGGTGAGGTCACAAAACTCTTAAAGCCCGACCATGGAGAAGTTCTTCCTTCAGCAGGGTCACACCTCCCAAACTCTCCAAACAGTGAAATTCTTGAGCCTATGAGGGGTATTTCTCATTCACATCACCACAAGCACCAAAACTCCAGGACTCCATGGCCTGCATTAAGTGCAGCTGCAACGCTGTCATAGCACAATGTAAAATGTGAGACAAGGCCAGATGTTTTACCCAGTGCTGGTAATCCTGGGCCTTGGGATGCTAAAGCAAGAGAGGTGTGTCATGAGTGCAAGGCAGTGAGGTCAAAGCTAGCTTGAGCCACAGAGCAGTTTTAGAGCTTGGAGCATAAAGAATATTCATAATTCTGGGACATGGGAGATTCCTCAGTGGATAAAGTGAGGCATAAGCCCAATGACCTCAGTTCAGATCCTAAGACCCCACGGGAAAGCTAGCTGTATGAATATATGAAATCTCAGGGCCATGACACAGACATCACTGGAGGTCTGCAGACCATCTAGGATTGGCTAAGAAGCAGTGAACCACCAGAGAAACTCTCTCAAACAAGATCGAAGATGAGGACGAACACTCTCAGTTGTCATCTGATCTCTCCCCAGGGGTACCAGTGCACGAGGCACACACATACTCAAATACTCACAATTTAGTACACAGCTGTGGTATGGGTATTCTTTTTTTTTCTCTTCGTGTGATTTTGACCACCAACTAAATAATTAGCTTGATACTTGAAGGAGTCACTGAATCTAAAGGCTAGGTACTTGGGGCACAAAGGAAGAATCAGAGGCTTTAGCACAATAATGCATAGCGGAACTACTTGGGACTCGTGTAGGATCAATGGTTCTGTGAAGACAGATATCCCCTGGTAAAATCCTGAGATCAACTCAAGGCATGACACCAGGTGAGCACTAGGGAGGTGTGTATTGCCTTCAGGAGGGAAAAAGCAAAGGAAGCTATGCTGATCCAGTTCATATCAAAAGCAGTAGTGCTCTGCACACTATTTCTAATGTCTCCATGGTCCTGAGGATGGGTACGGAGCCGTGTCACTCAGATGTTTGCATCTGAGTATATTAGGCACCTCATCATTCAGAAGGACCAGTGTGTGTGTTTGACTCAGGAAAGCTTGTTGACAACATGGTATAGGTTTGGGTTTTTTTTTTTTATTCTGAAGCTGGAGAATTATTCTTCTCATACTGAAAAAGAACAAAAAGGGGAACAGCCAGGACAATCACCTACTTATGCAGTAATCAAATCCTTGTACTGCCAGGCACAGAAATGAAGGCAAATTCTGAAAGGCAAATTAGAAATTGGTTGAGGGAATTTTCAGGTGGCAACGAAAAGAAAGAGAAAGAATTGTTCTCTGGGGCTAATGATTCGATGTGAAGAGCTGTGTTTTAAATGTTCACGGAGGTCTAGGCCCACACCACAGGGAGCACGGGGAAAGGGTTAGAACAGAGACGAAGATGGAAAAACTGTGAACGCCAGTGAGAGAGGCTAAGTCCTGAGAACACACAGGGCCCCATGCAGTGGTCAATCCACGGATGCGGCACAGGATGAAATTTTCGACCAAATCAGT
Organism: Tokudaia tokunoshimensis; assembly: GCA_036184795.1. Taxonomy (NCBI): domain Eukaryota; kingdom Metazoa; phylum Chordata; class Mammalia; order Rodentia; family Muridae; genus Tokudaia; species Tokudaia tokunoshimensis. The sequence goes on from BTHU01000001.1 coordinate 147,580,321, forward strand.
TTTACGAGATATGCAGGAAAAGATACATTTCAAGTACATACTAGCTGCACTGATCATCAATGAATATGTCTGTGCTAACTAAATGTCTTATCTCACTAAGCGACTGCTACAAACACAGGCTGGGGTGAGAAGAGAGAAGCAGCTTCGAGTCACAGGTATCTTCCTACAAAGCGCTTCTTAATCTGCTCTGGAAGTATGCACACAGGTGCCAGCCCCCGGGCCTTCCGCTAAGCACAGCTTTGCTCTTAATAATCTGTGAATACGACGATGGGAAATGAAAAAATGATCACGCATTCTATCTCCACACAGCCCCAATACGGAAATTGCTGGTGCCACCTATTGTTGAAAACATAGAACTGAAGGGCTAACTGCCATCCAGACACTGCAGTTACCTTCCTCAACAGGAAGGCTCAAACTCTGCCTGCTGGGAGACCCTAGCAAACAGTCCACTGTGCTGAATATAAAACAAGTGTGTTGTGGAGCCTCTCCACCCCTGCATAATGTTTGTTCATAGCTATAAACCAGCAATAATTAACTTCGTTACTGAAGTGAAAAAAAAATACTGAGGCAATTTTGCATGGACTGGTAGTGAATGAGTTGCGAAATAAATCATTGGATGTAAAACGGTGTTATGGGTGATGCAGTGTTGTCTATGAACAAAGGAAAGATACACATATACTTATAGAAGTTCTCAGAGAAAACATGCAAGGATTCTAGGACTTGGAAGCCAAGGCAAGAGGATTATGGGTTCAAGACTAGCCTGGGCTACTTGGCAAGATTCTGCTTCAGAAAGAGAACATGAGGCAGAGGGAGAGGCAGAGAATAAAGCTTGAGAGTTCACCATCAATGGTAAAGTACATACACACACACACATACACACTCACACACATACACTCACACACTCATACACACACTCTCACACACACCACACTCGCACAGACAGACACACACACACGCCAGAAATTACTCAAAAAAATATCAACTATAGTCATCACCAATGATGAAGGCTCAACAACTGGAGAAAAATGCAAGGCTCGATTCACTCAACTGCCTTTCTCTCCATATAGAAATGTTACCACGCATCCATATTTCTAGAATATCTTAAAAGTAATTTAAAATTAGTAATATCTTTACTATAAAAGCTGATCTGAAGATATTATCTCTGAGAGAAATAAAGTAAGAATGTCAACAGCTCTAACACTGGCTGATTATCAAGACCAAGAAACAAAGGGTTGGGAAGGAACACAGCTCATCTGGAAATGCAGGCAGGAAGGTGGCATGGAAGCTTCCAGAGCGCACTGCTACCCCTAGCCTAATGTGTACTCAAGGTGCATTTCAAAGTGCCCTGAAGCATAGATATCCTCTTCAGATTTATTAAGATATGAAAAAGATAAAAAAATTTCCTTATTAACATTTGCTTTTCTAAAAGCTTTCATAGAAGTTTTTATTACAACATTATTTCTGATTTTAAAAGAATAAGGAAGAAGGAAAGGCTCTAACAACTGGTGAAGCTTTTCAGCTATTTCATAACAACATACATGAGAGCTGAGAAGGAGTTTATACTTGAGTACACATCATATCAAATGTCACGTCTCCTGAATATTGGTTCATGAGAATAATTTCTGTAAACTTACTTATTTCTTAATATCATTCTCCTTAACTTAAGATAATACTGACATTTACACTGAAGGTGGAGCTTTGAAAGTTATGCTGAATACTGCCCAATCAAGGTAACAGCAGGAAGGAAAAAAAATCCCTTAATTTCTGAAGCAGTCCTGCAAGAGAAGAAAGGACAGGCATATCATAGCATCTGAGAGTTCCAGCAGAAGGCAGGAGGTGGGGTGGGCAGACCAAGTAAGCCAAATTCAAGGGACAGCTGCCCTGATACAACCCAGTAGTTTACATCTAAATGTTTAATTTAAAAAACAAAACCAGTAAAGTTTTGTCAGTCTCAGGACAAGACAAACCCTAATTGACTAAGGACTATAAGAGGAGGAAGTTAGAAGGGTGAGGGCAGGAGGGAGAAAGGGAGGGGGGAGGGGAGGGAAGAAGAGCAGAATGGGAGATGGGGGGGGAGGGAACACAAATGGAGCTGAGGAGACAAAGACAAGCAAACAGAAGCAATAAATGTACTGGGACTTCCAAGAGAGACAAAAATCCAAGCTGCATCTTGATAAGCAGTTTATCTTGCTACTTAAATGCACCAATCAGAGAAAAAGCTGAAGGAAATGAAAAAGTTTGTGAGCTCCAGGGATCAGTAGCTCTGACCCTAGAAACTCAGCCATGTTGTCAGTGTGCTCTGAGAATACACTACAGCCCTCAAATCAATGGCCCAGGGCACAGAAATAAATGTTAAACTCAATTACAATATTTAGTTATCTGCTGAGCCTAGGGAGACCGGTAAAAGCAATTGTAAAACCAGAAAAGTATTAGTCAGTGAAGAAAAATAGAAGAACAAAACAAGTAAAACTCCTTCACATTTGAAAGGAGCCCACAAACTAGACTTCCAAAACACAAAAAGAATCTGCTTCTAAGAAAGCCAAGTCAACCCAACTGTCAAGTTATGAATTCAGCCCATGTGAGATTAAATTCTTAGAATAATCAGACAAGACTCTAAATATACTTACAATGAGCAGTGAGTTGAATGGAGCGTCCATTTTAAGCATGGATTTATGAAAATAAGAAAAGCAGAATACTACTAGGTGACAAACTCTTAGGTCATACGAATATCATAAATTGTACTGTAAAAACATAATAAGCTAAGCTTAGTTTAACAAGCCTGAAATGTGCAAAAGGAATAGTAAATTGAAAGACATTACTTCTGAGACATTATCTCTGCATCCTAAAAGATGCAGAGACAAATACAGTCTTCTTTGAAATTAAAGTTCAAGTAGGAAATGTGAAAATGGGCTAAAAGGCTCTGATATACATGAAATTATTCTATTAAAAAGTACAGCAAATTACATAAATTAAGTGTTTGACAAGATTGCCTAGAACTGGAGAAACATGTTCTTAGATTGAAAATGAAAGGGGGAAAAAAAAAACCAAGTTCACACCTAGATCCACTGAGATTTAATAAACACCAGGCTCAGGGAAAACTTATATGGACTGCAGTTCGATGGATAACGGTCTTTTAAAAGCAAGAAGCAAAGCCAGCACCACACAATATATTTTAAGTTTTAAAGGAAGAAGCTGTCAATAGTTTTATGCCCAACTGAAGTCGCACAGGATCATTAAAGCAAAATAAATGTTTGCAGACTTTCAAATTCAAATTTTTTGACTGAATTTTGTTTGTTTTGCTTGGCTCTAGTGAATTTTTGTTTTAGCTGGTGTTGTTATTGTTGCTTTTAGTTGGTTCGTATTTGTTGGTTTTGGTTTGTTTTGTTTGAGACAAGGCCTTACACTGTATCCCAGGCTAAAGTGGAATTCATTAGATAGCTCATAATGAGTTGGAGCTTACAGTAATTCTTCAGCCTCAGCCTTCTGAGTACTGTGATTACATCTGTAATCACATCTGCTCCAAAGATTAAGATTTTTTTTACAGTACATACTTGTAAGAATTGTTTGTTTTATGTTTATAAGTACACTGTCACTCTTTTAGACACACCACAAGAGGGCATCGGATCCCATTACAGATGGTTGCGAGTCACCATGTGGTTGCTGGGAATTGAACTCAAGACCTCTAGAAGAGCAGTCAGTGCTCTTAACCTCTGAGCCTTCTCTCCAGCAGCAAAGATTAAGGTTTTTATAACCCACCAAACTTCATAGAAATTCCAGTAAAAGGTGTACTTCACGTGGCTTGTTTGATGTCCTGGGACAACACTTAGTTCCACAGTAGGCAATTTGTATAAACATGCCTTAACTAAGTTACCACCAGAAATCAAGCATACTGATTTATTCAAACCATTGCTTTTTATATAAGATTTAAATAAACTCACTTATGATTTTACAACCCCGAACATTTTTTCTTTTTCTTTTTGCAATTTCATAGATGTATACAATAGACAACAGTCATATTAATCCCTCCACTACAGTAGCTTACTCCTTCCCACTGCTGGAAATTCCCCTTTCTTCCCAATTAGTTCATATCCTCATTCTCAGGTCTTTAGTGTACATGTATGTGAAGACTGACTTTATTACTGTTTTCTATGAGCCTGGATGAAGCTACTAGAGCATGGCCTGCTGAGCAGTGGTTACACCACTAAAGAAAATGGGGAGTTTTGGGGCCTCATGAGCCTCCTCCCCTATTCCTAAGAGAATGTCATACAAGTCTTACAGGTAAGTGACCTGAGTTTCACAATTCCAGCATCACCCCTCCGAGTGCTAGTCCTCACTGTGCTATTCAAATGCTGTGTGACTTTGAGGAAATGCTGTGCATTTCAGGGTTTGGTTTTTAAATATAGGTAATTTCAACAGAAATTTGAGGGGTACCATATAAGGAATTTTCTCTTTTTTTTTTAATTTTAATTTATTTACATTTCAAGTGTTATCCCTTACCCAGTTTCCCCCTGTCCCAGAAACCCCCTCTCCTAAATACCACATCAGTAGGCAACTTACTGCTAAACAGTGCTGCAATCATCAATATCTGCCTCAGGAAGTACTTGTATTAAAGATGAAGGTGTTGGAGGAATATGAGGCATCTAAAATTAGAAAACCAGGGCTGGAGTGATGGCTCAATGGTTAACAGCACCTGTTCCTCATGCAGAGGACCTGAGTTGATTCCTAGCACCCGGGCTCACAACAGTTTTGTCACTCCAATTCCAGGGGATCTGACACCTTCTTCTGGCCTTCATGAATACCTGGCAAACAGGTCTCAGATAGTGTGTGTGTATGTGTAGGCAAAACACTCCTAGACATAAAATAAATCTAAAAAAATTAATTCCGATTCTTTTATTTCCTCTTCTAATATTGTCATTTGCCAAGTCATATTCAAACCTTCAACTCTAAGTAAGTCATTGATAAAATTAGCCAGGAAACTTCGGCCATCCCAAAGAAGAGATTAGTAATCCTGGAATATTTTGGTGTGAATCAAATTGGGGCTTTTTTGCTTGGACCAGTTTTTTGCCTAGACCAGAATATTGGTTTTTTGTTTTTTCTTCAGAATACTGTTGACTACTCCTAACTTTGTCTACTGGCTCTAGACTAGGGTCCTTCCCCATGGCCAAGTCTTCTTTTCTGTGCAAGTCTGTGTGGCCAAGTGAAAGCAATGATGCGTGTGAAAAAAAAAAAATACACGTCCCATCAAGGACGCTGGATTATGTCCAAATCTAGAAAAATAAAATCTTTCATCTTGACCTCAGACCTACATCCTTGTCATGTAACCACCTCAGTGTTCCTAAACACCAATAATAGCAGGCCACACACTTCCAAGGAGCGATGGGAGAAGACCAGGAGCATGACACCAACCTAGGACTGATTTAAGCTCCCTCTGCTGAGGGCATCCCTGCATACTGATGAGTGTGTTTTTCAGACACTGCCAGTGGGCAGGAACAACAGTCACCCGAAAGAGCAAACTAACTATGTGGGAGGGATTGTGGGTATGGCTCAGGCTGCTTACTGATTAACACCACTGCACACAACACTCCGCACAAGCCTGCGTCGTCATTGTTCCTAGTAAAACAAGCCTTTGTTGACAACCGAACACAAATGATCCTTGCTGACCAAGTTCACTGTTCTCACAAGGCTTAACAGTTGGAGCAAGGCTCCCTGCCTAAAGCCAGGAAAACTTGACGTGGTTGTCAAAGGGCAGTGTGTATGTGTGTGTGTGGGGGGGGGGAACGTTAACACACACACACACACACACACACACACACACAGCTAGAGAGGAGGGAAAGCCTTTTGTTTTGAAGGTGAGAATAAGGCGGGTGATCTCATGCACCAAACATGTCTGTGGTTTTCATCAGTATGTCTCCTTCATTTACCAAAGCTGGGAGCTTTTAAATAGCCCCTGCTCCAAACAGCTTATAATATTAAGAATTACCACTTTTAAAAAGTATTTCCCTTCTCCACATGGGCTGGGATGTGACAGACGTGAACATTGGTTTTTATGTTGGAACAGTTTTTTGTTACAGTATTTGCAAACATTGGCTGTTAACAGTGAACTGTAGACGCAAACCCCATTTTAAGAAAACATGGGCGCAAAGGCTCTGAAGCTGTCAAACACTGCAGTCTAATTTCCACCACAGACCAAAACGCATTCACTCCAAGGTGACTGTCAACAAGTTTTCCACAGCGTTTAATTACTCACAAATGGTGTGGAGCCCCAACTATGTGGAAGGCATCTTGACAAGAATCAATTTATGCAAATTCCTTTTTCTTCCTAAGTTTTTAGGCCCCCTAACATATTACAGAAGGCACGAGGAACCTGAGGAAAAAAACCCTTCAATGAAAGCTAGCTAAATCTTCCAATGATAAAGGAGTTATTTTGTTGTTTGCTTGTTTTCCCCCATACCAATTCATGGAAATTATTTTAAGCTCAGGATTCCCTCAGAGGTGACTCAGCCCCACCTCGGGTGTGAGAACTCCCTCCAGCTGAAGCCAAGGGAATCCAGCGCAGCACAGCAACAGCAGGTACTCACTCTTCAGAGAGCAATGTGCCCACAGGAGAGAATTTATAGAACTTATCAATCACTGCCAACATTCTACCTACCTTCCTGAAATCCACCGAGAACTACCAGTAACAAACGGAAAATGCAATCAAGTCAGCGAAGGCTAAGAGCCACTCCACTAATGCTCTGCTCGCTCCACTGTTCCTGTAACTGGCTCTAACGGAGTTTGTGGAGATGAAGCCGTATCACCTGCCTCTTCAGGCCATCCTGTCCATCCCTGCCAACAGAAGCCTTCTTGGAAAAGCTAGTTAAAGATTTCTTGATCATTTATCCATTATCTTGTTTTTTCCCCTTTATTAGATTTTATCTAGGATAGAAAAAAAAAGTTTCCATTTGAATACATCTACGGTTAATTTAAAGAAGTATTTTCAGGGACAGGGGAGATGGTTCAGTGGTTAGAACAGTGGCTGCTTTTTCCACATGATCCAGGTGTGATTCTCAGTATCCATACGGCAGCTAGTCTCTAACTCCAGGTCCAAAGGATCTGACCTCCTCTTTTGGCCTCCATGGGCACCAGACATGCAGCTACATTACAGTCTCCTCTGGGATAAAGACATCCTGCAGGGGAGCGCCTTAAGCAAAGATGTAAACAACAACAAAAGAGCTTCAAGAACTCCCTGAAACTGACCAGATTCGCCAGGCCCCTCCCTGCCAGAGTAAGCTGCAAAGCCGAGAAGAACTGCCTGGAAGAAGCTGATTCAGGCCACTGAGGCACCTGGAAAGGACACTCTCCAACCTGATGAGCTGCCTGCAGGCTGTGCAGCGAGCTCCAAGTTCTCAGCTTTGTGAGCAGTAACCGTCCGTGAGCTGGGCTTGGGGATGCAGCTGTCTTTGAGTTCTTTCTGTTCCTTTCATACTCCTGTAAGCAACCCCAATAAAACTTACTAGTCCATCAAGTGGGACAGTGGTATCCTTGCTTCAGTCTGTTGTGGATTCCCTATTTGGGGTAAGTAGACAAGTGTGCTTTATGCACCCAGCAAAAGTCTTACCATATAAGACATGCATAAAAGCAAGCAAATCAACCATATACATAAAAGAAATTAGTAAAGTGTGTTGTATCTAAGTAAGCTCTGTAGTAGCTTTAAAGTGTTAACTGCCCTGGGTTCTACATGTCAGGAGTGTTAGTGAGTACCTGTGTGTTTCCTAACTCTGACCCATTAGACCTTCACAACCTCTGCCTCACACATTTGTATTATTTCATATTAATTATTTTATATTTGCTATAATAATTATTTTATATTTTATATTTAACTTAATTTATTAATAAAGTATTAATTTTACATTCTATACTTAATATAAAATAATAAGTATTATTTTATACTTATTTTTCTAACTTCAGGAATGTTTTCCACCTTAAATTATTTCAGAAGCCATTTAATCTTACATTTTTTTTAAAACTTCATCCTAATAATAAAAATTTCAGTTTATAGATGGTGGGCACAATTATCATGAATTTACATTCTAAGGGAAACTTCAATCGTCTTTTTCCTAATTTTCATCTCCGAAAACCCCACAATAATCATAAGCGAGACTGTAAGATATCAGGGTAGTAATAGGTAGCTTTATCCTCACCTTATAGCCAATCTACATCGACCTTAATATCAGATGAAAGCAAGAAAAGTTAGAAAAATTTAAAAATAGCTCGCAATTCTAACATGAGTGTGTCGAGCACCTAAGGAGCGATGCACTGTTCATCCAATTTCAGTCGGAAAAGAACGTTCAGGTAGAAACAAATGGCACCGGAGGGGAAGGAGCCTTGGCCGGTCTGAAGAGGAGATGCATATGAACCCGCATCTGTGTACATGGCTTCTGTAAACTAAATTCCTAATAAAACTAATCTTCTCACATATTTGTTTTCCTTTTCTTCCAAAACATTGATTTCAAAGGCGTTGTTCCTCCCTGGATAATGCACCCTTATAATTAGGACCTCGCTGGCACTTCCTTGCCTGCCTGGTGCACATTCTGAAAACTGAAGTTGCATTAAACTCGAGGAAATTACATTCTCAACTCAAGCTTCAGCCCAGGGCTCGTGTGTTCTACGCTTTCAAGGCCTGTGGGTTTCAAGTCCTGGCCACCAAAAAGCTGCGTTCATTTTATACAGAAAGAATCCCATCGTTTTCTTCTCACATCTTAGAATAGAACTGCACCATGTATAGTCTGTGCCCTTGGGTCCCTCAAACAGGACAGGAGTTTGCACGGGGGTCCTGGAGCTTGAACGTCCAGGGAAAGTAGATTTGTTCTTGGGGACACTCCCCGACCTGTTTTGGTCCGTGTCAAAGGACTTCCCACAGCTCAGTTTCAGAACACTTTGTCTTCTGCAGTTCCCTATGCAGCAGCAGGCTTTTTTCACCTTCTAACTCCAGGGCATCTCCAGGAAGTAGGGAAAACATGTGCCAAGCAAGCTATAGAAAACCTGCTCGGGCTTGGCCATTGGCCAAGAAATCCTATACTTGTTGCTCAACGAGGCCCTTTCTGAGGAACAATCATCTTTATTCAAGCTCCACAGGAATCCATCTGCTCCCTCTGAGGTGAAATCAAACACACAGCAACATACCAAAGATCCACACTCCCCAAGGCACTGAGGCCAGCTGGCTGTTGGGCACAGCCAACGCATACCACACAAGGGCTCTGACAGATGGAGGCTCCAGGACCAAGTGGGGTCCGAGACCTAGAGAGGTGCTCCCAGTCATCATCACTGAACACCCCACACTGCACTTATCTAGTAGGGCAGCTACTAACCCTGTGTAGCCAATGGGGCACTTGCAGTGTGGCTTCTCTGGGTATGTCATGCTTCGTAGACAGCACGCTATGTCAAGAGGACTTAGCGCATACAAGTTTTGCTCTCATGATTGACATTTTGTTAGATTACATACAGGAATATGATTTTACACACATTGTGTTAAAATTAACGTCATTAAAATTAGCTTCACTTGTACTTTTAAATGTGGCCACTAAAATTGTTTTCATTATTTATAGAGTTCCTATGTGTGTCTTCCATTGTTTCTATTGAATAGTATTATTCTAGATGAGTCAAGACTACAGAAGAGCCAGCCTTATATGCACACTGAGATTATAATGAATTCTAGACAAATTACCATGACTGACCTTACAACTACCTGGCCCTGCATTAAAAATTCTAGGGCTTAAGTCATTATGGCCTTCTCTTTTAAGAAGAAAAAAAAATCAAGGAAGACCAATACCTTAATACATTTTTAGTACTAAAGTCACTTACTGTTCACCTAGAAAGCCCTCATCAAGGTCAGATTTTATTCAATCAGTTGCCAACTAGGAAGAAGGAGGAAGAAGTGACCAGGAGGATGGTTCAAAAGTGACCTGGTTATCAAAAACTCAACTTTCTCCAAGTCAGAACCCAAGAGACACTTCTGTTTCCAAGTTAGACCTGAGCCTGCTTGTGGCAGCTCATAAGCACATCAAGTGTCCCCTTCTTCTGCCTATGAAAATTACTGTGTCTAAGGATGCACTTATTACTGCACCATGCTATACACACATGTACACATGTATGTATACACACATGTACACACATGCACACTCAGGACAGACTGACAAAGAGTATGGATATTTAATCAATTTAACACTAGCAACTTTACAGTTAAAGTTTTAAATTACAAATGAGATATAGCTGCATAATTTCTAATTTCTCTATTTAGTATTTATAATAAAGAATACATTTGGAAACATATTACTCTGCTATAATTCAGCCAACGTACTGGAAGCAAGGCTGACTCGTTTTCACCTTGGTGAGGGTTAGTACAGAAGGTTGGGGGATCCAAGCGAATCTCTCAGGAAATCTGACAGTGTTCTCACATCAGGGTTCACCTATATCTGCCTAGGATAGATGTGGTTCCACACCAAGGATGGGAGATTAAATTTCTGAATCCCTAGCTACCAGAACAGTTTTGCATTAAAAAGTCATTAAACTCTTCACCTAGCCCACCTGTTTGATGAAGCAAACAGAGGGAAGAATTTTGAACAGAGAGTCTACCAGGCTCTTCCACATTATCACGGCATGAGGAGACGATGCTCTTCCCCTTAATGAGAACATATGGTCATTCCCTGTCTTCCATACCCCATGTCCTCTGAACTTCTATAGTGGTATAAGCCTTCCATTGCATCAAATGCAAGTGAGTCTCTCAGCTGAATCACCAGTGTAACTGCTGTCTGCGGTTCCCTGTGTTAGAGACACCGATGTTGGCCAGTGGCGCTTATCACTCTCAGCTAGGACACGGCTCTCCAATGTCAGTGTGATTTAGCTCCCACCAATGGCAATGGCAATGGCTATTTACCAAGAGTCACTGCTCATTCCCAAACCTGCTTATGACAGGCATGCTCATGACATTTGTGTGCTGTTGGTATTTGCATAATTTAATTAAATATTTCATAGAGGGAATAGAAAGAGAAGGCAACTTTGTTTCCTATGAAATCTACCTTGAAAATAATTTGTTTTTTCAGATGAGCTACCTTTAAAACATGGTTGCTAAATTAGAGCTTGGTAGGTACTTGTGGAAGTAGGATTAGGGGATGTTTAAACCCCAAATGACTCTACATTCAAGATTGCTTTCCACTCTATATTTAAAAAAAAAAATCAGTATTTTACAATAGTTATACAATACAGATGATTGAAGTCAGCTCCAAAACGACCCTCAATCAAAGAAAAGACATTGGTTCTACATCAAAAGACTGGTAAATAAATATGCATTTAGATGTGTTAAGCTGCTGTAAACATGTTTAATGTCTGTTGTTCAGCTTTAGCATTCCACAGACTGAATCATTTACTTTAATAATCTGAGCAACGACTAGATCAGATAGTGCAAAGGGATTCCTGAAGAAAGAGTTCTTTTCCTACACCGAAGGAGACATTACTGTGGTCCTTCAGTTTTCAGAATCAGTGTCTTTCCACAGGAGCACGTCTGTCTGAGGAATCAGAAGATCCACGATGTGGTACTGCACCTTGTCAAGTGTTAGCCTTAAGAAGTCTTCACACTCAGTGCATACAACATAGGAACCGTCACACCAGCCCTACTCACGCATGGCATGTTCACAGGAAACAAGACTGAGCCTAACACACAGGCATCTTGGGACATGAAAAAATGAGCTATACGTATATTTAACATATGATAGCGGGTGCTAAATGGCATTTTCCCCAAAGTGAATAACTAACAAGACGAATGCGCGCAGAGAGATAGAAATAATCCAGAAACCCCAAACCTCCATACACATCACTGATGATTTGTTTTGAAAACTGATAAACCCTAAAGACAACCCATAAGCACAAAGTATTATCTTTTGCAAAATGCGTTATGGTTGCAAGTCGCCAATAAGGTCTTATTAAATACTATCCCAATCAGGTTTCTTCCTCAACACCCTTCGATAGTTGATTCTGTCAACATAGTAAAATGCCATTTGAAGACTCCAATGTATGGCTTAACCTTTGCTTCATAACCTTGTCTCTCATCAAATCTGAGCATGAATCACTGGAGAACGTGGGCTCTATTTAGGCATTTTCAAACCCACAGACTTTGCCAGTGGCCAGTACTCTGTCTAAGAATAGACTCTAGCCAGAAAACGCCAGAGCCCCCATCTTCCTTACCCTGTTCCCTCCAAGCCCCATCATACTTAAAATCTGTGTGGTGCTTATCAATGCCTATATTGCTTGCTAAAAGCCTTTTCATTTCTAAGATGCCGTGAGTTACATCATGGCATGTGAACCATGCATGGAAAGCCTGAATGCATTAAGTCTACTCTCAAGATGCTTTTTAATAATGCTCACAGGTTTGGTTTCCTCTCCTATCTAGCATTTATTTTTCCCTTTCAACTTTGACTTAGTAAACTACCAGAAAGAACAATCAGGAAAAAGTAATTCTTGTCTCAGTTTCCACTTTCCCTTACTACTACAAAAGGAAACACCCGTTTGCAAGTAGGACCATTTCAGATGTGAGCCAGCAGAAGAAGCCATAAGCCATTCTTCAAATGGTTAATAAGGCGTTGCTGCTCAGCATTAAGTACTACTGTATTCAAAGAGCATACACGAAGTCAGTCTAACTATATAAAGGAACAAGCTATGGTCCCCAAGAATGCTATAGAACTAGCCACATGGGGACTGAAAGGGAAATATTTTCACCATTACACTGGCGGTCTAATAGCTACAATTTATATGCAATTTTTTCTAAGTGTTACTTTTGGTTGCTTCAGAATTTCCAAAATCTCCAATCAAAGCTTAGGCCACAAGCAAATCATTCCTAAAGCACAGCCCACCACTACCAGAATCCTCTGCCCAAAAGGAGGGATTCCCCCCACCATACCCACTGAAGGCATCTACACCCATGAAATCTGATAAGGTTAAAAAGTTAAAAAGTTAAAAGCCAAAGCTAACTTCATCTTTACCTCCTATAATTTCCCAAGACAGCATTGCATGCAGCCTATTGTAGAACCTTTCTGGAGTTCTTAAATAGGTGACCGAGGGTTCCGTGGGTTTACTGAATGCCATCCAGTAACACAGACATTTCCTCCCTGGCTCTTCAGATTGCGGATCCAAACACTGGCACCAAAGGATGTAAAACCAGCTGTACCTTAGCCAAAAAAAATGCAGACTGACTTAACTTACAAAGGGCATCGGTGGGAGTGCTTGAACTCTAGTCTATAGGCTCCATCACTCAGCCAAACAGCTCTTTTTAAATACTCTTGGGCTTCTCAAGTCCTAGCTATCTCTGGTGGGAGCTCCTTCCCCTTCCCCAGTCTGTGTGAGTTTTGCATGCCTTAGAACCCATGAGAATAGCTTCCCACTGCCCTTCTGAGGAGCCTCAGGCCTCCCCAAGGGGTAAACCTCAGGGCTGCCAGCTTCCCCTGAATCACTGATTCCCTCTGCTGGCATAAGTCAACCCCAAACCTGCTGTTCTAAGGGGCTGGATCCTCAGAGATCTAAGGACACCTCTTTGTGTGCCAACAAAGAAAGAGAAAGATAAGCTCAAAGATGGTCATCTCTAGGGAAAGAGTAGAGACGGCAAAGAGATATATTACTTACATTATTAAAATTATGAATTTAATTATAATATACAGGATATTGGTGTATATAGTTAATGGGAAAGAGAATAATTTTAAAAGTATGATATAATATGTAAGAATCTATGTTTACATATACATACATGTACATTTATACCTACCAACATTCTCCTACCTGTCTTATCAAATGTGCTTGTATGAGGGTTTAACAGACTTTCCCTGAAACCCACCCACAGACCCCCAAGGAGCAATAAAGAACTCCTATACCTTCTTAAAACTAGGGGCAAAACTGAGTACTACCCGTTATAATTTAGCATTTTGGGGGGGGGAGATGAAGACAACTCAGTAAGAATAAAACAAAGGCTTTAAATATTAAAGGATAAATAATAGTGCTACCATTCCTCATATAGTATGAGCCTATGCAGTAAAAAAAAAACCTAGGCCATAAACTAAGAAACTAAATCAAGAGAACACAGTAATGACCAACTCACATCTTACTAAATATGTTTATTATATGATTAATAAAGCTGATAATCTGAAGCTATTTAGAAACAAAGTACAGGGCCACCCCAGGATGACATTACTTTCATTCTTTTCCTTTCTTTTTGACCCAAGCAACATTCCACATTCCACATTCCTAATGCATGGGAGTCATTTAACCTCTGAACTGTTCCAATCCTGTTTCCAAACAGTCCTTCAGATTTACTACAGCAAAGAAACCTCAGGCGTTAACCAGTGAGCTGTCTCCTCTAGAGAGCACCAGTGGACCCTGTGGGGTCTGCCATCCCAACTCTGCAGGAGCTCTCTCTCTCTCTCTCAAGCAACATTCCAGGCTGTTCTTGAACACTGAGAAGACCCTGCTACTTAGATCTGTTTGTTAAGATGGGACAGAAAAATAACGTCTTGAGTCATCTGCAAAACTCAGAACGGAGACAACCAAGAACGTCAAATGTCACTGAGATGTAAGGGTTTTAAACACTAGCTTTTGGGAAGAGTCCTCTGCTGCATCAGGAGTCTTCAGTCCCCTGCCACTGTCTCCTTCCCTTATAGAGAACTGAAAGCAGGGACACTCCATGGACAACACTACGAGAGTCATCTAACTTCAACTACCCTTCTCAAAGCAGAGAAACAGACAAGTTAGGAGTCAAAAGACCAAGATGGGAGAGGAATTACAGCTAGCCATATCTTGTTTCTCTGCCCCAGATGTGGACAACACCCTACCCTCTACAGCCCTACCCCTTCATTCTCAGGGGAGACTCGGACCAAAGTCAAACGGGGATTTTTCAGTTCATGTGTTTAATTGTGTCATCCAAGAGTAAACCCAAGAACGTAAGATGACACTTAACTAAGGCAAAGGAAATAGGTCTGTTCAATCTCACCTCCACCTCCACGCACAGAGAGGAGTAGAGGTGGAAGCCAGGGCAGGGGTGGACAGTGACTCCTATCACTGAGACATGCAAACTTGGAAAGTAGATTTGACTGTTTGGCTTCTGAGCCTTTCTGGGATAAGATATTATTTTGTAATTTCAAGAATGAAGTCAACTTTTTTTTCTTTGCCATATAACTAGATTATATAAGAACATAGGCAAAAAGAAAGAAAGAAAGAAAAAAGATTAAAAAAAAAAACCACCCTAGACCTCCACAAGTCAAAGGACTTATTTTATCTATTAACTGTTGAAATATTCTCACCAGAAGTGCTAGAAATAATCTGTATAAATCCTAGTCCTCCAAGAAGAGGGGAGATTTAAGAATAGGAGGTGAAAATACTGAAGGAAGAAATGGGGGTCAGGGGTCTGCATGAAAGAGAGTGTCTTCAAGGCTTCTATTCTGTAGGCAAGCCCCACACCCCTCAGTCATTTGACGAATCATTACAAGGCTAACATTGAACTCTGGGAGCACAATGCTCAAGGAATATGTTCAGTTCATCAACTGCACGAAGGGCCTCTTTCTCTACAGGCTGACAACTTGAAGCTGCACTATTTAACACAGCAGCCCAACAGCACATGGAGTCACTGAGCAACAGTGATGTGTATCTTCAATACATCTAAAAAATTAAATTACATCTATGGCTCCCATTTGTGGCCCTCATACTTCCACAGGATAGTGCTGCTACAGAGAGAGCCTATAGGCATACCCTTGGAACGTGGCTACAGATAACAATACTCAAATAAGAGGTCATCAGCATGTAGCAGCCAACTAAAGAGCTTATGGCATTCTGGAAAACTGACTGAGTAAATCCTGTTTAATTCACCCATGATAGAATTCATTCACAGAGACCACCTAAACCCCGTTTAAGAGCTCAACACAAAAATATCATAAAGGTCTGATGTGCCACTCTGGTCTGCCATGATGGAAGCAACGATTAGAGATGTAGGATAAAGAGGGAGAGAAAGGGAAAGGAAGAAGGAAAAGGAGTAATGAGGAGGAGAAATCAGAGGGGATGGTGACTGACAGAGCCAGGCTGTCAGGAGCTAGAAGGGAAGAGAGAGGTGGAAAGCAGTGTATGGTGGGGTGGGTAAAAGAGCTAGCCAGATTTGCACAGCTCATAGCAAGGCTCAAGGCAAAACTGGGAAAGCCAGGATGGAGATTCAGTTCAGTCTCACTGGGAGACAAGGGCAACTCAGAGCCTGTAGCATACCTCTGCACATTCAGATGTAGACCTACTATGTGGTTTGCTCACTTCTCTGGCTTTTGTCTTTGTCAGTAGCCACAGTCTCCAGTTTAAGTGTAATTCTATGTTCAGAAAATCTTAAACATATCACTCCCCCCACTTCCCAAACCAAAGAAAATGGGTCCATCTCACTCTCTCATTTTGCATCTCAAAAAAGTCATATTCTATTTACTTATAGATACAAACTTATTTTCTTTCTTAAAGACCAAATACACTAAGTAACAACTGGTATTTCCCAGAGTAGCATCTCCAACGAACTTGTTCTCAAAGCTCCCGTGTGAACTAACAACATGAAATGCTATGGCCTGCCTCCTTTCCCTAGTGTCTGAACTATAGTAGAGTCCTATCCGGGGAGCTGTGGTGTGGTGTTGCTGGGAGAGAAAGAGGGGCAGACAGAAAGCCCTCTCACTCCTGGAGGCGGAAATAAGTAAAAGTAAGTAGGTGAGCCCTTCAATCATGAGCAGGAGCTGCTGGAAAGTAGAGGCTACATGAGAAGAATGCTCACGGGAGAGAAACTGCATTACCCACAATGCACCCAGTCAATGAAGACCTGAGTGACAAGCAACTGAGAAACCCAGGCTGAAGGGCAGCATGGGATCCTCCTCCTCTCCCTTTTCTTCTTATAGGCCCAAGGTGCTACATCAGAGGCTTGCAATTTTCTCAGTTATGACACAATGGTATCTCAGCACATTTTCTCTAGGAACTTCTAGGGCATGGAAAATACCTAACAATTCCATGTGTTCAGTAGTTAGAACCAACTAATTTTATAAATATTTATGTCCCAACAATTTGGTAGTCACCTGGGAAGGAAAAAGATATAAACTGTTGGGACAGTGAACTTTTATTTCATTCTTAAATAAGCACAATTTTTATAGGATTATGACACTCCTAGGTATGATACAGTTTCTCAGAGGTAGGATTTAGGTTTGAGTCTGGCAACCTTTTTTCTGCTACACATTAAAAAAAAAACGGTACTTGGTTTCTTAGTACAGCAAATCCTCAAAGTTCAGCTTTGGAAAGATGTGACATCAGTAAAGGCATGTGCTATGATCTCACACTAGAACTATGAACTACATTAATCCAGCAGTTACACACGGTGGCTGACAAATCTCAGGTATCTGTGTGTTTGCTTCCAAAGAAGAAAATTACAGCAGCTCAGTCACCCTGTGAATTCACAGGGACACCCAAGGACACCCCAAACAACTGTGTGGGAACTGCAAGAGTCTTCTCAACACAACATTAAGACTATTCTTGCTAATTTACAACTTAAAACATGTAGTTAAAGAAGCTCTGGGCTGGGTCCTGAAGTAAGCAGCCCTCACCTACTGAAAGTACATTTTCTAGGATTCAGAGAAGCCTGTGAGAAGTGGTAAGATTATGGGATGACTGACTGATACTCTGCAGCTCCAAGACAGGAAAGAGGAGGATGCAGTACCACTTCTTATGCTCATCTACCCTGTGGCATGCTGTAGAACACCTTTCTTTTTCAGACAGTGTATTCTTTCTCTTCCCCCAATTCCTTCCAGATCCTCCCTACTTCCCTACCTAGCCAAGATGTTTACTCTCTCAAAAAAAAAAAAAAAACCAAACAAGCGAAACCTTAAAAAAATTAACAAAGACAAAAATAATAATAGTGAAACTAAAAAGCCCATAGGAAGAACATGGGAGTCCATTTTGTGTTAGCCACCTAATACTCTTGGGCATGAGGCCTACCTTGGAGTGTGGTTGTTATTCAGTGACACTCCATTGGAGAAAACTGGTTTCCCTTCCCCTAGCCAGTATCAATTTCAATTAGCTTCTCGGTGGGGTGGGTCTCTGTGTCCAAGTCCCTTTCTCATTGCTGGGATTTTTGTCTGGTTTGATCCTGTGCAGATCCTGTGCATGCTGAGACAGTCTCTGTGAGCCCCATTGTGGCTAAAAGATGCTACCTTCCTGGAGACATCCACCTTCTGGCTTTTACCATCTTTCTGCCTCCTCTGCCACGTGGCCCTAAGCCTTGAGAGGTTTGATGAAGACATATAACAATCAAAACACTAAATACTCAGAGCCAATAAAGGATATTTAAAGCTGTAAAAGAAAAAACAAGGCATATAATAAAGTCATGTCCTTGAGAATAACATCCGAGTTTTTAGTGGAGACTCTGAGAGCTAGAAGCACCTAGAAATATGTTCTACAAGCTTTGAGAAACTCTAATGTCAACCCAGACTACTGTACCCAGCAAAACTGCCCATCACAAATGACAGAGAAAGAAAAACATTCTACAATAAGAACAAATGTAAGCAATCCAGCTCTACAGAAGGCACTAAGAAAGGAAAATTCCAGTCTAAATAAAGAGGGTTAGCCTCAGCCCAGACGAACCTGAAACTAGACACAACGCTGTTGAAAGTGTTGATGCTGTATACAGGGGCGTTAGCTGCCAGTTGAGGTTGTTCTGAATCCATCACAGTCACTAACAGAGCGCTAAGTCATAGACATACTTCCTTCATAATCACTTCACTTTCCTCCTCGTTAAGACCAAAAATCAAATTATAAGACAAAGATTTCACTGACACAAAACAAAAGGAAGAAAGGTTTATCAAGTTCACCCATTCACACATTTATTCTTCCATTCATTCAGTCATCCACCCATCATCTGCCCATGTGTGCGTTCCTTCTCCCAGTCCCTCTACAGACTCTAAGATTTTATTATGTTTGAAACACTCCAAGTCATGGATGTGAAGTGTACAAGCCAGGCACAGCCTGCCATTTGCTCTCTTCTCCAGGGCAGCAGTAACCTCCCTGTGGCCCAATCCAATATGGAATTTCCTGGTTCCACCTAATCCAACCTCACACCACCACGTGATCTAGCCAATCACGATTCCCTTCTTGAATGGCTTTGTTGGCTTCCATGAGTCCCTCTACCCTGGCTCTCCTCCTACCTCACTGGTTACAGCTGCTTAGCTTTTCCCAGCATCATATGCTAATTTCCCCAAAGGCTCAGGTCTTGGCCAGCTTCCCCATCCTCATCATTCTTGGCCAGGGTTTAGTAGCCCCATGATACCAAATATCCTCTCTGCTGTTAACACTCGCATCTTGATCCCTGGCTCACAGTCTACTCCACACCTCCAGTCTTTCATATCCAGTTACATATGCAGCAGTCCCACGTGTCAACCTGAGAGGTGCGCCCCAAATATATACAAAACAGAATACTGATCTCCTACCCGCTCTAACCGCTGAACAAGGAACCTTCAGCCATCCCTACTGAATGCACTAACACCAATCTAAACGTTTTATCATTTCCAAGTCACCGTCCATCTCAACAGGGTAATTGCACTAACCTAACCCTCACTGTTGTGGCCATTCTTCTCTCCACAGAACAGAGTTCTCAGCACAGGACGGACACATCCATTTCAGAAGTGTAAATTATGCCATCTGAATCCATTAATTAAAACCTTTTAAGTACATTTCTGTGACACTTAAAGTCTCTGATCTTCCCACCTGAGTCTCCAAGAACACAAGGAATCTCAGGTGATCTGAACCAATGCGCCTGCTTTTCTCTCTTAATCAGCACTTCAGGTGCCTCACTGCTCACTTGACTCAGAGAAGCCCAACCCCTTCTAAAATACTCAAAAGGGTGTTTACTCCTCCCATGATACTTACTAGTCAATGAGTACATCTCAGGGACTCCCTGGTAATTGCTACCCATGGTGGGATATAGGATGAGTGTCATCACTTCACCTTAATCATGGAAGTACACAGTTCACACGCTCTCAGACCCTTGCTGGAGCAACTGTAACAAGAAAGGGAGATGCGACTAGCATCCTCCATGTTACCTCCAACTTGGTAAATCCATAAGATAAGTGAGCATGAGAAAGAGAGGTGGTAGAGGAATAGAAGACACCCCTCAAGTCTGACCTTCAGTACAGAAAAAGAGGAAAATCTGCAGTCCAGCATGCAAATGGGGCATCAACCATGGTCCCTTACATGAAATTAGAGTTATCAGGAAACACTCAGGAATTAGGAAAGACTTTTAAACAAGCAGTGAAAAGGCCTGCCACAGCCTGTCTAGTGAGGCTGTGGGACACAGGAGCAGACGGATCAGTCAGAAAACTAAGTAATGTAACTTCCCATCCCCTCTTGAAGGCAAAGGCTTCATATCCTGCAACAGTATGAGAGAACTCAGTCCTGACCAACCGTCTTCTCAACGCCGTTGGGATAACTTGGTTTCATCAATCTAAGATCCCCATAAACTCCCTGGAAAGAAATAGAGGAGGGGCGGGGGCTGGGGAACTAGGAATAAAAGAAGCTGTGTTTGAACCCTAATTCACCTGGCCAGGCAGAACTGTGTTCTCAGAAGAGATTAAGAAAAGGCTAATCCATCAGGGACCTCAAGGCTGCTGCAGGCATTTTGTGGCATTGCTGGGTCCATTAGTGGAGCAAATCTTTAAAAAGTAGAAGAGGCTTTGGCAGATTTCAGTGACTTAGGCCGGCAAGTAAAGAGTTCATCAAATGAGAGAACAAAGTAGAGGAAACTGAAAACATAAAGCCAGAAAGACATCTTTCTGGGTTAAGATAAACATGGCTGCATTCATGTAGAGTTCGAGTTCTTAAGGAAGTAACTGAGAGAAAGCCAAACTGTGTGCTAAGGAGCTTTAGGGGGAAAGGGGGGCTTCAAAACTGGAGGAGCAGTTCCCAGAAGACATCTGTAATAGAACAATACAGGGAAAGACAACCAAGCTATCCCAGGGGTGGGCAATTATCCCCTAGTCTAAGGAGGGTACACTTCCCTACAGCAAAGGTTATGCTAAGGGTAAAGATGGCTTACCCACCTAAGGAACTCCCCCTAACAACCAGGAATGGTAGATGGAGAGGCAAAACTTATAGCTATACCCACAGTGCCAACCCAGGGCAACCCTCACCCAGGGAGCCAGCAGTTGCTGCTGGGGAAAGCAGGACCTTGTTGCCCCTTGGCCCTAGGTAGATATGAGTAAGTTGAGTCAGGCCCCGGGTCTTGGCTAGGGTTACTATTGTTATGATGAAACACTAGGACCAAAAGCAACTTGGAGAGCAAAGGGTTTATTTCACTCACAGATCCATGTAACAGATCGTCATCAAAAGCGATGAGGGCAGGAACTCACTCATGAAGGCAGGAGCTAACTCAGAAGCCATGGAAGGGTGTCGCTTACTGGCTAACTTACCCTGGCTTGCTCAGGCTGCTTTCTTATAGAACTCAAGACCACAGCCCAGGAGTGACACTACCACGAAAAGCTGGACCCTCCTCCATGAGTCATTAATTGAGAAAATGCCCCCACAGGCTTGCCTACAGCCTGATCATATGTAGACATTTTCTCAACTGAGGCTCCTTCCTCCCTGATGACTCTAACGTGTCAAGTTGACCTAAAACCAGTCAACACACCCACTAAGTCTACCAGGTACAGAGAATGTAGGGAGGCTCTGTTCAAGAGTTCCAAAATATGGGAATGACCCAGAGAGAATGACTAGGATTGCAGGAAGCTAATTTAGTTAGCACCTCCTGACCATGATGTGTACTGAACCTTGATCTATGGGGGAAGCAATTGATACAAATGGATAGAACCTCTCCATGAAATATTAGACCCATTGCTTGTGTTCCAACCTTAGTATCCTCTTATTTGTAAAACTCTAGGGTCACCTAACCCTTGCTCAGAACAGATGACACCCGTACCTTGGTGGTGCTTCCCCGAGGTGATCTTTACCATCTCACTATTTCCTATGGGATGGTGGTCCAGGATGCTGTCTGTCCTGCCTATGCTCTAGAAAGGTTCTGCAGACTTGGAAAGCCATTGGAGAGACAACCAAGTACAATGGCACTTCCACCTACCATACCACCCTACCAAGGCTGGGTTAATTGAAAGGAAAAAAGTTTCCTAAAGGTTCCCTTCGTAAGGTGAAAAGGACCAGTGTCAGGAGTGGGTTACCTTCTGTGAAGCGATGGCCAGGGAAGCACCTGAGGCCCCACAAATCATAAAAGCTATTGCTACTGCTGTTAGTTGTACTCCAGGACTAGACAGTGACAGTCTACTGCTGAAGACACCACACATGCATGCTTTGACTGTGGGACATGGAGATATTAAGCTAGGACTGGTCAGAGGGGGCCGTGCGGGCTGCTGGTGGGGAACTATCACCAGCATTCCATAGACCCTATGTACTAAAACACCAACATGTCAGGCATGACATGCCCACTTGTGCAGTAGTGGTTCAGCTGCCATGGGTAAGACCAATGGCCTTCTAAATGGACTTAAGGCCCACTACATAAAAGGGAACTCAAGTCTGGTACCATAACCCAGAACAAAAACCTGTAGCTAGGGAGGTCTAAGTCCCTAGAGGAAAACAACTTGTATGACTGTCCTAGATGGGAATGGTGTGCCTTCTAAAGTCCCCTTTAGACATTCTGTGTCTGCCCATAGATCACCCTTGTCAGTCTCAACTCCTAACCTCTGGCGAAGCTCGTGAACAGGTGGACTTAACAGCTGTGACATGGTGGCCTATTTCTTAGCCATAAGTGGACGTCTATAGTTACCCTCTCCCATGGCTCAGACATCATTATGGAAGAAGTGTGGAAGCAAGTGAGAGAGAAGGGGGGGAGGGGAACGGAGTATTGTGTAAGTCTCCCCTGAGATTAAAATATTCCATCCTAAAGGGGAGCTCCTTAAAGCAGGGACGTCGTCGTCGTCATCATCATCATCATCATCACCAACAACAACAACAACATGGCTTCAAGAGCTCCCTAAAAGTGACCAGATCCACTAGGCCCCTCCGTGCCTGCCGAAGTAAGCAGCGCTCAGAATCGAAGAAGACTCTCTAACAAGAAGAGCTTCCTAGAAGCCATTTATGCCAGTGAGCTGCCTGGAAAGGACACTCTCCAACTCGCTGAGCTGTCAGCACGCTGTGTAGTGTCCTCCAGGTTTCCCAACTTTTGTGAGCTGTCACCCATGCTGGTGAGCTGGCCTTGGTGAGCAAGCTGTCTTTGAGTCATTTCTGCCCCTCTGAGTATTCCCTCATCCCAAGAAAATTCATTGGTTTGCCAAGTTGGATTTAGGTGGCATCCAGACTTTGGTTTGTCATGGGTTTCCTGCCTGTCTTGGGGAGAAGATAGATGTATATCTTCTCCCCGGGTAAAAGTTTTTTCACAGAACACAGGTGCAAAATGTGCATGTGTGTATGTGCATGTGTGCGTGCACAGGTGCGCGTGCACACACACACACACACACACACACACACACACACACACACACACGATATTGCTTAATGGCTAAAAGTATGTACTCTAGAGCCAAGTGATGGGCTTGGGTCCTGGTCCTTCCACTTCCTGGCTATGTGTGAGTGAAAAAAAAAATGGTATTAGAAGATCTTTGTTTCGTCATCTATAAACGAAGAACAACAATAACAACAAGCCCAATGGTCTTCACCTAATGAGTTTTGAAGCAGCTTAAATGTAATGACATAAAGTATCTAGAATTTATAGCAACATGTGCCATATTATGTACTAACTATCATTATCCTTTAAAATCTGATTAAAAACTACAAAGAAAGCATGGAAAGGAAGTTGTGGTCTTGTTTTGCTTTATTTCTTTGGGCTTGTTCCAAACACTTCAAACATTTCTGAGAGGAACCCCATAATGTGGTTCAACGATTTCACCTAGGTCTAACACTCTATAACCCACTCAGCTTAAGAACCAGAACGAAAACTGAGACCAGGCCCCACAGAACCCCGACTGACTCCTTCTGAGTGTAGCTGTTGATTAACAACTATATAGGATGTCCAAGGCCTGGCGGTGATGCGCGCAGACAACAGGAGCCCATTAACAGGAGCCCATAACTACTATGTTGATTCGAGAAGACTAACCAGATAGGCAATTCTTCCCAGTTCTCAGCAGTACCATGACCATCTGGATCATGGCTTGAAGACTCTAGATTCTGGTAACTGGTACCCTCTCCCCTTCCAGCCTCCAGCCCTAGGGCCGCAGTGCTTCCTGCCATTACAGTATACGCACTAATCTGAGAGCTAGCCTGTGCTTTTTCAGACATTCATTAACCGTTTCAGAAACTTCTAGGGTTAAATTGTCTCTGCTAAAATAATTACAGTGAGGTTCTCCTTGGTGTCCTGAAAACACCCCAGCACTCACTCCAAGCTTCCCCACACGACACAAAATCAGCCACTTCTACTAAGATTGGCAGAGAAGACAACTCCAAACCTTCACCTGAAGCATGTTTAAATAAAATGTCTTTGAGTCAGTCAAGGGGATACCTTCCTAATGTATGCTTTCATTCCTTCACCTAAGTCATGAGGTGGCCTCTTAGCAGGCTGCGGGTGAGGCACAGCCCACACATATAATGTGCTGTCTACAATTAGCGTACAACAAAGCCTGCCCCGCCCTTCAAGTCTGGTCTGTATTTGGATACTCAGTCCATTTTACAATATTTATACTACATTATCTACAAAGTTATAATGGCAATCAAGGGAAGACGTCACTGCTTTCATAGAAATATGCCACCATTTCATACTCCATATTGTTGAAAGCAAACAAGGTATCTGAGTGATAAACCTATGTGGATTAGCAGAATTTCAGCTAGTTCTACTTTTAGGTAAAAGCTAGTCTGATGCTTCTTTCAATGTTTAAGTGTAGTTACACTGAAGCACTTTCATATTATAGCATTATTTTTATCAAAAGATATATTCTTAAAGTTATGAATAGTAAGTATATACTACTATTGATTTTCTTTAAGCATCATGGAAAATCGTGAGGGTGTGAAACGAATCCTGAGATGGAAGACAAGGATGTGCTGACAGGGCACTACAGGGGCAGGCAACAAGCACGCCAAAGGCTCTTGATGAATGTTTAAAAATCAGTTCTGCTTTCATCAAACCACCTCCCTCTGCCAACTCTTTCCAGATCCACTCCTGATACCCTCCAGCCCTGATACCCATCCACCCAACGTTTTCTATTGCCCAAATGTCCTTGGATGTGTGGCCTTCCACTGGAGCACGGTCTATTTATACCCCCCCCCCCCGAGTCAAAAGTACCGCAACAGTGGTTCTCAAGGCTGGTGGTAGGTGCCTAACCACGTTGGAGGAACAGGTCTTGGAGTACGACAGACTTGCAGAAACATTAGCTCTGACTCTTATCCCCTGTGTGAATGAACTCAGGTGAGAAGTCTGACCTTCCTCAACAGTGCCTTCTGTCCTTCTAAACTGAAGTTGAAGAGGAGACCTGACACATTGGCTCTGCCCAGTCTCAAAGATGATCAGCATCTGACATATTAGCGTTCCTCTACGGACGCTAATAACTGTTTTCTTTCTAGAGCGTGCCTAATTCTGCTAGGTGTTAAGAAGGGAAAACCCATGTAATTCTGAAAGCAAAAGGCCTTAGTTAAAAGTGCCTAGGGTGACTGTTGCCCTCCTGTTTCAGTTTGCTGTCCTTATAGCACTGCACTGGGAGAAAGTTATTCACAGAATACACTGTATTCTTTTAAACGTGGAATGCTACAAGCCTGACAAAGCACTTTTATAAACTGGAACAAATCGTACCTGCCATTCAGTAATACTTGGAAACTCATCATCAATTTGATTTACACCCAGCATCAATAAATCACACAAAGTAGGCCCTGTGCAGCCCAGGGAGTAAACAAAAGTAAACATTGTGCTTCACCTGCCTTGCTGGCCAGACGAAATGCAAACTCCGGCCACCTCAACTGGAATAATGCCTTTGGTCTCTGGTCGATTTGGTTATTTTTGGAGCCTTTTATGGAATATTAACTTTATTTGCTCTAATTCTACAGGAAGCCACATTGGAAGTGCAAGGAAATATAAATGATTAAAAAGCAGAAGTGAAAAAAAGGGGGAGCCAAGGGTTTTGCTCTTTTTAACTGCATTTTTTCCAAATAAGAGGGCTCCCCATACTGCTCCCCCTAGTCTGTGTCCAGCATGGCTGGGTGTGTCCAGCATGGCTGGCCCCGCCCAGCAGCCCAGCAGGGGTGGGAGAGGCAGGGTAACAGTTTGTTTTTGTTGTCTGTTGTTTTTCAAAATGAAGTGTAGGCATACTGCTACAGAGAAGTAACATTTTAACATCAGTGGCAATCTTGTAAACTTTATGTATGATGGAGCAGGAGGTGGAAAACAAGAAGCTAGCTGACCCACCCAGGACTCAACCCCTAACCTGGACTTCAGGCTCCCACCAATGAAAATGAGCCAACGAGCACTTAAAAAATGAAAATAAAAAACAAACCTTGATGTGTTGTTTAACGTACATTAAGTGTTGGTCCTCCTAGGTCCACATAATACATTGTCTTTTTGAACTAGGTCTTTACAGAGACACCAGCCCTAAGTGACACAAGAGTTTTAAAATCCCAATTAGTCTGCAGTCCTCTGTTGATATTATTCTGTTTTCCTCTAACAACAATAATGAATAACCCACAAATGCTAATGAATAACTAACTCCTTTTGTCTCTAAGGACAGCTGAGCCCAACAAGAAATGTCAGAGGGCCTGAGGTAAAATAAAAACCTTTATAATGAAAATCTTCCCAATTATACAGTCCTCTGGGTACTACACTTGCAGAACTGTCTTAAATATTTAAATAGTCATGTCAAATGTGCTTAAAGTGGGGATCATAAAACTGATTTCCCTGATGCTTTGAAAAATGAGTTTCTACAAGTCTAATTACAGTGAGTTCTGCTGGACCAGGAAGCAAGGATATGCTATCGCTATCACTAGTGCAGAGTAGGACCCACAATCACAAACCCTAGCCAGGCTAGTCCGTGCCCTGCACACAATGTCTCCCTCTTACACTGCCCCCTGAGGCTCAGAAGGAGGAATGCTCATCTCCACACATAAAAAACTGACCTGGTGTAAACAATGAACTTGAAAAACAATTCCTACGACTTCAGAAAGGTTAAGCTAAAACTAGCCCCCCTCCCCTATTATAAGTCAGAAAGGCAAAAGAGGCCCTGACTCGAGTTCTCCCGGGCCTACAACAAAGAACACAGTGGTGTGTTTTAACCACAGCTCTTTTTCCAGTGCATTCCCTGACTCTCTATCCGGGTCAGTGCTTGGAAGTGATGGCATCTCAGAGGTCAGAAGGATGGCCTTTTACACAGCTCTCCAAACATCCCCCCACTAGACAGAACTTGAGATTTGGGTGAAAGTGGGCGATTTCAGGTCTAGGGCAGGGAAGTACCAGTAAAAGGGAAAAACATCTTGTTACATCTGAAAACAGGAAGCATTTAATGGGAACATGGTTAAAGGACACAGGAACTGACCTCAAGAGGGTTCCTTTGGCCATATTTGGGTTAATTCGAGCATCAGAAAGAATTATGACGGGAATGAGTCACAGAGAACCGTTTTTTGAAGAGGCCCTGAGTGAGCCTCCCATGATTTCAAAGAGATGAGGGATGCTCCCTTTCCCAGTGGCTGTGGTCTGAATCCAAAATGCCTCCACGAGCTGTGTATATGTGTGCACATTGGCCCTCGCTAGAAGCTTCCTTTGAGCTTTCTTTGAATCCAGGATAGGCTGGCAGACACATGCCACAAAGGGCAGGCTGGGAAGGTTACACCCAACTCCAATTCTGAACAGAAAGTGCTTCCTGCTCTGGCTGCTGTGCAAAGAACTGCACAAGGAGAACCGCACACTCCTATAGACAACCAAGCTGCTCCTCCCATCATGCCTCACTATGCTAGTCAGAGTCCCGGGGAAACTGTCCTTCCCCTCTCACGTCCACAATCTATCAAGTATCTTGTCACTGTAAAACACCAGCTGATAATCACACAAGTACTGAAAAACCAGGAAACCACCATCATATTCAACCAGGAAAACCTGACAAAGACACAGACCAGAATGGGAAACTATGAGAAGCCAATAAGAAATGTGACATCACTGACTAACTTCGACAGGAAACATGTCCACAGGGCAGTGATCTGCTGACAAGCTCATGTCCACCCACAAATAACCTATTCCATCTTCTTTTTAATGTGTGTGCACTCATGCATGTGGTGTGCAACCCAAAGGTTAGCATCGGATGGCGTCCTCTACCCTTCTCCACCTTATTTCTGAGACAGGGCCCCTCTTTCTGAGCCTCGGGCTCACCATTTCAGCTGGTGTGGCTGCCAGGGAGCTCAGGGGATCCTCCTGTGTCTGCCCTAGCACACTGGGATTGCGGAAGCACACCACGGTGCTTGGCTTGTACAAGGGTACTGGGAGTCCTCACACTTGAACATCAAGCAGTGAGCCATCCCTCTAGTCCTATTCAGGCTACAATCTAACCTGAATGAGATCATGAAGAAACAGTCAGGCCAAGTAGCCTGGGCAATGAGACAGCTCACCTGAACCTCACACACACACACACACACACACACACACACACACACACACACACGGGGTAGGAGTCAGGGGAGGTCTAGAAAAAGAACCCGAGATACTGCAATAGCCATATGTAATATGCTTGAACTTGATTAGAGCTGTCTAAATTAAAAACCAGCGGGAAAGGGCACTTGGATTGTATAAGTGGAGAGTGAAAATAATTTAATTTATGGATAAAATATAAAACAATAATGTAGAATTAATTTCATTATGGACTGCATATTTAGATATAATTATATATAAGTAATATAGTTGTGACTGAGTTAACTTCCAGGTTATGATGAACATGTATTTGTGTATATAAATGAAGAAGGCCAACTTGAAGATAAATGTCACTTTTTTTTTGAGTGGTTAAATGTATCAAAATGCTGAAAAGTCAAATCTATTAATTTATGTGTAGTGACCCATGTCTGTAAGCTCAGCACTTTGGGGATACTGAGACAGGAGGATCACTGAGTTCAAGGTCTGTCTACATACTGAGATCCAAGCCATTCAGGGCTACATAGGGAAACCTTGTCTCAGAAAAAATTAATCAAGTAGTTATTTAATTATAATAGAACACAGTACAAAATAATGTAAAGCAAAATAAGATAACAAAAGAAAGCAAACAAACAAAAAGACCAAAATCACTGAGATCAAACACCGAATTTTGATCATTACGAAGTAGCTTATTAAGACTTGTTAGTTCAAGTAGGGATGGCTGGATGTGGCTCCCAAGAAAGGGGGGAAAATTAGGGAAATAGCCCCTTTTTTTTTCTTCCTGACTTTTATCCTTCCTTTCCCCTCTTCTCAGAAGGCAAACTCTAGTCAGAGCTGGACTGAGGCGGCCACTGTGCAGCCAAGAGGAACACTCCGAAGTCTCAGGCCCGACAGTGCAGGGCTGTAGAGCACAGCCAATGCTGACCCAGTCATAAGACAAACAGCCTCATGACAGGCCCCGGGCATCGAAGATGTGCCAGCTAAGCGTCTCTTGTGTTTTTACGGTGGCCTCAGGCCCACAGAAACACCTAGCAGCTGCGTTTATTAAGGAGTTAGGTGTAAACACTTAACAGCATTTATCTACTAGCAACTTATTAGCTGCTTTAAAATGTAATATTCATAGTGAAAAATGGCATACCTGTTTGATTCTTCTTTTTTCCTTCTTCTGGTTTTTCGAGACAGGGTTTCTCTGTATTGCCCTGGCTGTCCTAGAACTCACTCTGTAGACCAGGCTGGCCTCGAACTCAGAAATCTGCCTGCCTCTGCCTCCCAAGTGCTGGGACTAAAGGCATGCGCCACCACTGCCTGGCACTTGATTGATTCTTAAACAGGCACCATTTCGGGAGGGATATATGCCCCATGGTATACTTTACCACTTCTTCCATTTTACTACCTATTAACATCTACTTTTTTCCTAAAATTGTGGTAAAACAGCCTAGGGTGGTGACTCATGCCTGTAGTCTTGGCATTCAGAAGGCAGAGACAGGGGTAACTGCCCCAAGTTCAAGGCCAACCTAAGCTATAAGGTGAGTGCCAGGTCAGTCTTTTGAGACTCTCTCAAAGAAATCATTAAATTTTAAATAATTAAAGTTTTTTTTAATGAAAATATAGCCACCAAACACCAAAACTTCCTCACCTCAAACCAAATCTCGGCACCCACTGAGTGCTAGCCTCTCATTCCTGCTGCCCATGTTCTTAGCCAACTGCCACTAGCTCTACAAACTTGATTCTGAGAACTTACATAACAGGACAGGACTTGTATGATGCATAAGCTTTGATATAGTTCATTTAGCACAGCAACTCAACGTTTACGTGTTAGTAGATATTGCCAGAATCTCCTTCCTTTTCAAGTTGCGTCTCCACACATCTTTGCCATACATCTACGCTTTCATCTCTGGCTAAGGTGAATAATGCTTTCAGGAACGGGAATAAAAAGTGCTTGCTGAGATCGTAGCTTTGCAAAGACCACCAAAAGGAGTATAATGACATTTACCATGGAGAGTGTCCACCTCTGCTGGCAAGACATTTACCTGGTAAGCAAAGAATGCTCTGTAACTCTCTGATCCCTTCACAATGGAAAGTTCTCTAGAACTCTTGCTGTTCACTGTGGCATGTCAGTGACCCCATGGCATCGTTTGGAATGCACACCATAGGATGCTGAAGTCACTGTCACCTATGTTTCTAGGTTAGCGGAATGTAATCCTTAACCAATAGCAGTAACACTCAAATCTACACTTCCCACCAGTCTTGTAACAATCCTCTCAAGCTTAAACTCTCTGGATACAGTTCCGAGAGTCAATGCAATCACTCTCCGGACTCAGGAAAGGCTCTTTCTTATTGCTGTGTCAACTGTGCAGGGCCGCAATGTAATGAGGCTCTACTTGTGGTTAATCTTGTACGAACCTACCTGGACTAGTAGGTACGCAAGTGTTTGGTGAGACATTATTCTCAGTTCATGTTGGGGTGTTTCTGGATGAGATTAACATGCATATCAGCAGGCTGGGGAAGGGGAATGCTCCTCCTTGGTAAGGAAAGACTTCCAATCTTCTGATGGTCTGAGCAAAGAGCTGATTCCTCCCCCACGAGAGGGGCGACCCTTTCCTACTTGTTGCCTTTGAACTAACTGGAACACTGCTTTCTTTCTCTTGCCTTTGGACTCACACTGAAACAGTGGCTCTTCCTGAGTCTGGACCCTGCTCACCTTTGGACAAGGGCTTGATCATCAGCTCTTTCGGTACTCAGTTCCTCAGCTCAGACGCAGTCACACTTCTTAGTGCATCACTCCAGACTCCTGATTTGTTGTGTGTGTTCTGTTGGCTCCCCTCCAGTGTCAGCTCTGATAAAACTCTACACCTCTGAGCCACGTGGAGCCAGGTAGGAATCTGCACCCCTCCCTCCAGACGTGGCCTGTGCTTCTCCCTACCCAAAACAAATGCTAGAAAGCTCCCTCATGTGCACACGAACACATGCCGTGCCAACTCAGGCATGAACACACACTCTCTCGTGCATACAGTTGAGGACCTTGCAAGGCCAGCACCTCACCTCTCAAATGTGTGTGCTTAGGTATCCTTCTTTTTCCTCAGCTCCACCTATCACCAGGACAGGGAGCTCTCTCAACAGGACAACTGGGGTTAGAGAGCTTTTCCCTCAGCTCCACCTATCACCAGGACAGGGAGCTCTCTCAACAGGACCGTTGGGGTTAGAGAGTAAAGTGTAAAGCTTGTAAAGTGATTGCTATGCAAGTACGGGGACTTGAGTTCCCCAGCAACCACATGGGTGCCAGGAGGGTGAACTATGTCTCCAACTGCAGAGCTGGGGAAGCTAAGATGAGAAGAGCCCTGGGAAGTGCTGATCACCGTTTTAGCCAAACAGTGTACTCCAGCTTCAGTGAGACTCTGTCTTTTAAAAGGAAAACGAAGAAGTAAGCTGGAAAGTGGCTGAGGAAGAGACCAGCACTGACCACTACTCTGCACATTTGTACACACCCATCTGCACATGTACACACACACTCTCACACACAAAGACTGCCACACTATTCCGAGTGTGCCTCCCTCTCAGAGAGCTCACTGAGCTTCATTCTGAACTGCCCATATTATTTGTCCAAATCCTCAAACAGCCTGAGGGGTGGATAGTTCAATGGCGAGTCTTCCAGAGCAATAGATCCCCGACAATATAGGTTCCATAATTATTTGTTGAGAAATGTTCAGACGGAGCTTAAGCAATCCCAGACCACTGGTTACTGGCTTAATTTATGAATTCTGACAAGATCTGCAGAAACAATTCCACCACTTCTGGCCTCACCAAGACCACTGATGGTATCCAAGATGCAGGGCTGAGAAGAATAACTTCGGGTTGTCCCCAGCTTCCTATCTGTGAGAACTCAGTTGCGCTCCAAGCATGTTGACAGGAAGCCAGGCACTATCTGCTAGCGAAGAGCCAGCAAGCCTCGGGGAAGGCACTGGCTCTACAAGCCTCCCAAGATACACTGGCCCCGATGACTCACTCAGTTAAGCTCACTTAACCCAAGTTCCTGAAGCGCACTTGAAACCGGGTCATAATTACGACTTCTTCTATCACAATAATATTGAGAGACTGAACTCTTTCTTAGTGTCCCCAAAGAGCTTGGACCTCTATAGGTTAAGTCACCAACAGCACACACCCTGGACTGTGGCGAGCAATCTCTGAGTCTGTGTTGGAAAGCATCCTCACATGCTGCCTGACATACATAATATGGGAAACGCAGTTTGTTAATATTGTCATATTACCACTGCCAGTCACAAGGACATCTGTGGCTATAAAAGGAAGCTACGGCTCCCTAGTCGAGAGGAGCTGAGAGGTGTCACTGGCGCAGTGACTCTAAAACCAAACGGTGGAGTTTGGTAGGAAGAAACTCAACATTGGGCCCATGGGCCCAGTAGCCTAACAGTGACAGACTATTCTAGAAAAGGCCCCCAGGCAAACTTACCTGAACTTAAAAACTAGTACCTCTAGGAAAGCAAACAACTCCAAACAGAATTTAGACTAAATATAAATCATTAAGAAGAAAGCAAGAGAGTAAAAGAGAAATATAAAAATCACGGGTATGTTTACTGCTGTGGGTTTTTTCTTTTTTATCTCTTTATTTATGGCCAAACACTCCTGAAATACAAAGACACTAAGACAGAGAGTGTCTGCTACGTGTCTGCTATTGGTCTTCCTTCACCTTACTAACAGGGTAAGTGGCCGTTCAGAACCCTGCTACTAACTCTACTGCAGTATAAGTACATTTAATATGAGCCGACAAAGTACCTTAAGACATATGCAGAGTGCCATTTTACATTAAAAGCTGTGGTTATGTAGGATAGAAGCTCTTTTTCTTCCTAGCCTAAGCACGCATATCATCTGTAATGTAAAT
Organism: Tokudaia tokunoshimensis; assembly: GCA_036184795.1. Taxonomy (NCBI): domain Eukaryota; kingdom Metazoa; phylum Chordata; class Mammalia; order Rodentia; family Muridae; genus Tokudaia; species Tokudaia tokunoshimensis. The sequence goes on from BTHU01000001.1 coordinate 147,613,863, forward strand.
CCATTAAGGCCACACCAGTTCGTTGCTAGAGAAAGGAGGTTGTTCAAATTGTTTGTTAGTCTTCAACAACTACTCTTTAATTTGAGATATAGGGTAATCCAATCACTGCTGAATTAAACACACATGCTGTATTTCAAATTAACCACATTTTCTAGTCCCTCACAAATTTTAAATATATGTTTAAATACATGTCAGGGACAGGGCTCATTGGTAGAGCAGTTGCTTAGCACGGCACTGTGAGCCCATGGTTTCAATTCCCAGTATGAGAGGGGAAGTTATCCATCATTCCAACTCGATTTCCCTCTTTTGATTTCCCTCCTAAAATTTTTCTTTTTGTTTTTGGTTTGTTTGTTTTTGAGACAGAGTTTCTCTGTGTAGCCCTGGCTGTCCTGGAACTCACTCTGTAGACCAGGCTGGCCTCAAACTCAGAAATCCGCCTGCCTCTGTCTCCCAAGTGCTGGGATTAAAGGCGTGCCCTATCACTGCCCGGCTTAAAATTTTCTTGTTTATATTTACTGACTCTTCTTTTTACTGGGTACTAGAATGATGCCTTTGTGATCCTCTCTTCTTGAGCACAGCTTTTCTTCTAGTACTTCTAAAGACCAGCTTTGATTCTGGTTAGGTCCACCCCTCCACCACCACAAGCCACGGCACAGCCACGTGTATGCAGAAAACAGTCTTTTCACCCAGTTCCTGCCCTGTCAGTCACTTTCCTCCCTCTTTCCTTTTTAAGCTGATTTGCTTTACCTTCTACCCTGCTTCAGTTCCAAGGCATCCGAACTTGTACCTATCGCTTACCCACACATTCAAATGTACGCACCCAACCCCTTCCCTCAAGCATGAGACCATGAACCTTGACTCTAACATTAAATTACATATATTTTTCTATAGAACTTGCTGGCAGTCAGCAGACACGGGGCAGACGAAACGTTCCCATTTTGAAGAGATTCCAAAGTGACAATCCTACCTTTCTCGGGATTTGGAGAGAAGGGGTCTACAAATTCTTGCTGCTTGGGCTTTATAGTATGCGATGCTGCCGTGACACCAGCCTGGGTGACTTGGAACTGAGGCTTCCCATTGGCGAGTAATTGTCTCCTGGGACTCAGGGCAGGCAGATGAATGGGGCTCGAGGCTATGGTGCTCTGAGGAGCCATCCCTGCTCCAGAGGACATTTTGAGGTGAAGACTGTTAGCAAGACTTCCAAGAGTGGGGCTCGATGTGCTGGCACAGGAAGAGGAGCAGGGAGTGGCTGGGTGGGCTCTGATGGGAGGGATGTGCTGACCACCAAGTAGCCCAGACCCCTGTTGGGTTCTTGGTGTACATTGGAGATTCATGCCACATGACCTTCCATTCATTCTGAAAGCCCCAAGGCCACACTGATCAATGTCCAATGGCACTACTGATTCCTTCAAGGCAAGTCAAGTAAGGTATCCATGGGATAGGTGATAAGTCTGTTTAAAACAAAAACAAATGCAGGCATTGGAAATGGTAAAACTGAAAATAAGATACAGTGATTTTTTCAACTTGTATAGTATTTATACTGGGACAAAAAAGGAACACAGCTGGCAAACTGGCCTCTTATGCAGAACAAGATCATAAAACATACGGCTCCTTGGCAAGGACTCTTCGCTTCTGCATTCATGGGAGGCTTAGATTATGGATCACTGCATTGATCTGGGCCTTTCTCAATACGGTGCTCTTGGCAGCAACCACCAGTCCTCTGATGACTGCTTGCAAAATGAAACCTACTCTCTTCTCCAAGGGATCCATCTATACACTTCATTTTCGCTACAGTGTGTCTTTGGAAACTCAGAACATCACCCTCTGTGAGCTGTGAGATGGAACTTTTGAAGTTCCCAGTGAACAACTGCAAAGCAAACATGCTGTTCCTTCTGAGAGGAACACTTTCATAGTGCCCAGGTTTGCAAAAATCTAGGCATAGGGAATATTACTTGTCACATAACCTTATTTTAAAATAATTACAGCAGCAGCAGAGCCTTAGATCCATATTGATCCTGAGTTATGGGGATAAAAACAGATCAATGCCATGATACTCTGCTTTCTATGTGAGGGTCTGGGATAGGAGAACACTATAAACAATACCTCCTGGAAAGCAAGAGAAGGGAACACTTAAAGATAGGATGCACAGAATGTTCACAAGAAGCCCTACGGTGTTGCCGTATATACCATATTGTTGGGGATCCTTCAATGGGAGCAGGAAAAAAAAGTAGTAACATGCTTACAGAATATATTTCTCTATTACTTCTTTGTGGTGGCATCAATGCTTCCTGGTTCTAAATCACTAAGGAAGGCTCTTCCCTCCCTAAGAGGTCACTCTTCGATGTGGGCACAAGGATGTGACCGGGTGTCAAGGTACCACCTCTATGACGTCTGAAACATACACAATCTGTCTTATATAGAGACAAGATAGGCATGGGAAGCAGCCACACTGAACAATCACAGAAAATGAAGACTTGAGACTACTATATAATGTGAACATATCCTCAATAGGATGAGTCTTGGGATTTTCCCCCTGTATGTTTGTTCTACTTGGGGTCCTGAACAAATATTCTCAACTCAACTCCTAAAGAAATGACTGCACCAGTCATCATTCATGGGAAGGCTACCAACGAAACAAAATGTTTTCAAGGAAACTGTTTCTTTCATCCCTTTAGGAAATAATGTTCACTACACTTTCCATAAAATTCGCCACAGGTGCTTATGCTGAGACTCTTTGTATATAATTTAAATACAAACCTTGGAATGCACTCTTTATTTTGCTGAAAATTCACTGAAAACTCTCTCTTGCATAAAGCAACCACTCCCACTCTCCCTCCACTGCAGGTCCTACAAACATACAAATAAGTATCCAAGTCTGTATGGGTGAAGTTCATTTACGATACTGTAAGAACAGAGCCTGCTATCAAACTGGCTCTAAGCCTGTTCTTCTTTGACAATGGAAAATTCTCCATACCATGTCGGCTGTGTGTGTGTGTGCAACTACAGCTTATTACCAGCCACTCTCTTCCTCTATTGATTGACCTGGAGCAAGAGTCAAAACCTTTATCCGTTCACCACTCATTCATGAAATAGTGGTTTCTGAGCACTCTGAACTTTCGTAGGAAGCATTTATTCATTACCCATCAAAAGGGGGGAAAAAGCAAATAATTATGCCATACTGACAAACTTTTGAAACTAAAAAAAAATAGTCCAAAATGACTGGAACCACTTAAACCACATCCAAGCGGTGAGTGTCAGCAGACTTGTTGACTGTGGTCATTTCTGGTTTTGTCCTGTTAGAAAAGAGTCACTTTTACACCAGCATCATGTACAGTTCTCATCAAAATCTGGATCAAAAATGCATCACTAAGTATTCCAGCATTAGGCTCAGTCATTAAGAGTCGACAAGAAGGAAATTCACAAAGTTAAGAACTTAATTAAGCATCAGGCACTCACACATGTATTATTACATGAATATTTATTTTGCTTTTTTTTTATAACTTGCATTCATATTTGAAACAGTCTCAGGTTTAAAGAAAAAAAAAACCAAAGTGAAGTGAAGAACATTTCTACGTTAGGCAAAAACCACCCACAAAATGGAAGAAAAGCAAGCCACATGGGAAATACGCCTCCAATTCCAGTTTTCACGTGAATTATGTCAACAGATTTTCAAGCATTAGATACTAGTACATAGAAACCAATTTTGTTTACTCACAGCATAATATTTTATATACTCCTGCACTAAGCCACAGATCACAATATCATGTAAAGCCCACAGGGTAATAAAGGAGGACTAAACCACTCAGTTTTAGGTAAGACTTGGGCTTAAGCGCCAGTGAGGACCGGTGGAGAGGTTGAGATGCTGAGACCTACCCTGGTAAGTCACCAGCTTCCCGAACTAACAATCTCCATCCACAAAAGCCTGACCATAATCACTAGGGTCTCTTGATACTCTGTTTTGTTTTGTTTTTTCTAATACTACAGATAAGGATTATTTTAGAACACTCATTTACTATCATAACAAACTGCTATGAAGAATCCACTTTTTTAGCAATTAAATCTAGAGGAACTTTGTAGTCACAGAAGCAAAAACAGGACACACTCTACCAAAACAACTCAAGCAACAAGTGCATGGGAGGAGACAATGGTGGGCGACCTAACACCACACACTAACCAAAGACAGCACTAACCAGGAAAAAAGGAATATGGCCGTTAAATGAATAGTCACAGCTAGCAGTATCCTAAACTTAACCAGGAAAATTCCACTGAATGAACCTCTTTTCAACAAAGATATATTTGCTTATATTTTATATGTTTTCATGTTGTATTTGCAGCATGTGCCTAACTGGTGGCCACAGAGCCAGAAGACAGTGTCAGATCCCCTGAAACTGGAGTTACAGACAGTTGGGAGCCATGTGGGTTCTGGGGCCTGAACCCTGTCCTCTGCAAGAGCAGCCAGTGCTCTTAACCACTGAGTCGTCTCTCTAACCCCCTCTTCTTATTTAAAAACTTTTACAGGCTGTCTTTCCCTCCTGTCTTATGACCAAATACGCTACTCAAGGCTACCAACAAAGAGGGAAAAATAATTTTTAAAGGAAAGGCAAAGAGCATCCAGAAATAGAAATTTCAGGTATTTCATATCTGATGTTTTGTCATATTTAGATTTTTATACCCCATTAGTCCTCACAATGAAAATGTTCACTCTGCTAATGAGTTACTACATCTTTCCTTTCCACCACTTTCAAACTCTTAAAACACACTCCTCTAATCCAGGTCAGAGAGGAAATGATGTAATCTCCAAGGAAACTAAGGTAGAAAACCATTTCATAATGCCACTCGTTTTCTGGGAAAGCATTAACTTAGACCAAAATATAAAATCCTGATTCCACCTTCTCTTCAGGGCACCAGGCACTGTTCCTGATGTATTAAGAGAGATTAAACAAATGAAACAATGTTCACTCATCCATTTAAGAAAATTCCAGAAACAACTTCCATAGTACCTATTTACAGCCAAAGGCCCTTTCTTAGTAAATATCATTAATAGACTCATCTAGAGTCATAATTCATCTGATGAGCCAGTTAATTATTAATTTTCATACATCATTTCATTTCCTTAGGCTAGATTTAGCCTTTTGTTATATTTTCCATTCCTTATGCTGAAAGCATTTTTTTATCCTGACCCAAAAAAAAAATCCTTTTAACAAAGCACAACATAGTGGTCAGGGAGCAAACTCACCCCAAATATGATCATATTTACATATATGTGTGCCCGTTATGGCATGTGCTCGCCCCAAGCATGTGTTGCCTGTGTGCACTTGTGTTTGTGTGTGTATATGCATGTGTGTGAGCATGTGTGTGTCTGCATGTGTCTAAGCCATCTATGACATGTTAGTCTTTTCATTTTCCCCCTTTGGGTTAAAACTATTGTATAATTTCATTAAGCTCTGTCATTTCAACCTCACCGCCTGTATCGTTTAATAGGCTCACGCTATTCTCCTGGGTTTCTCCTCTTACAGCTTTTGTAGCCAGAAGAATATAGAAATGAAAACCCTATTGATGGATAATATAAGTATTCTCATGCTTCAGTGTGAAGCACATTTTGCAATTTAATCAAGGACAGATAGAGCTGAATGTTCTTATATCCCAAGAGTTCATTTCAATAAGCAGAATGTACCTTGTTCTAACACAGGTGACTGACTCCTCAGTAAAGATTGTATAAACAAAAACCAATCATGTAAGTCATTTTATTGGCAACAATATAAACACAGCTATATTAGATGTCACCAATAAATCAGAGTGATTCTTGTCTGCAATTTCAACAAGAGGAAAGTGCAAACATGAGTCCATGAGGCTGGAGGATATTATGGAGGAAATGTATCAGATGTGGACAGTACCATTTCTCTAGACCAAAACTGGAAGGCCATATGTTGTGGTGAACAGATACACAGCAAGGTATAGTTTACTCCTTGTGTGGGTTCACAACTGAAATCAGGGAAGCCTCCAGAGCCACAGAAGTTACACCAAAAGAAAGCTAACTCATATTTGAGCTGTAGAGCGGAAACTCAAAGAAGTGTGTGTAAATCTTTTCACTCAAGTATCCCCAAGGCCTAATGACAACCGTGAGAATATTACCACATTTATCTGAAAATTAGTGTGTACCAATGTTACTCAAACAGTACAAACACTAGTAACACAAAATCAAACGAATCTCACTTTGACACTAATTAGTAAGACAATGAGTCCTTTCACCAGGTAGTTTTCCAAAGACCACTTAGAAAAGACACTATAACCTACATCAGGGACTCTCTTGAAATGAACTCTGAAGTACCTGTGGATCTAAACTCTAAACTAATTTGTGATCAATATCTTTTAACTATTGTAAATTTTGTATTTGTAAGTTGGCTCTAAGATGAAGACAATTTTTCTCAAGCATACTAAATAAAGTAACTGACAATGCAATTTTAAATTTGAGACTATAGCTGTGAAGTTCACCATACGGGTAGTAAGCATGGTCAAGACAGAATTGAAAGGATGAAAAGGAGACAGCGGTGTAGCCATCTTGTCCGGGAATCCATTCTAGTTAGTCTGAACAACAGAAGCAAGACTCTGAAGATCCACACAGTGGTTAGGATAACAAGGGCAGTGATTACAGACCAGATAGCTGGCAGAAAACCTGACTTTTCAGAGAGACAATGCAGGAGACAGTAGTGAAGCTACATGACTCCCCCATCCCCCAGAATGCATCTTTCACACATCTGGGTGTCTACAGGACTCTCACAGCCTCCTACTCTACCAAATGCCATTGGGTTTAGCCATAATGAGAAGTGTCTCACTAATTGATCTCAGTTTTTAATTCACCAATGAGTACAGAAAGGTCTAGAAAGCTGTGGTCTTACAAAGAATGGTCAATCCAAAAAGTAGTCACCATCATAAAAGAAAAAATAGAATGAACTTGAAACAAAAAAAATTTTTTTCAACACACACACACAAAAGCTCAGAAAGGTACTCATGGACTGGCCTAGCCTAGGTTGGAATACGCTGACTTCCTAAGGCCTCTAGTTACCAAAGTACTCATTTTAAAGTAGTGTTCTAAAAACTGTGTTGTTACCCACTGATGACCTGTGGGATCAGTTACTCAGTAGAGAAAGCATTTTTTAAAATAAAAATAAATAGAACAGACCACAATATATTTGAAGCTATCAGAGTACGTGAGGAGGTACAGTCAAGACCGGTTGCGTGTGTACATCTCTATGTGCAGGTGGTGCACTTAGGGTAAGATACACACTGTGTTTCATGGTGGGTCATGCAGCTAATATGAAATGAAACCTAGTGACAAAAACCATTTGGACCCTGCTCACCCAAACACGCACAGACAGCAGCTGTGGTTATACCCAGAGTTAAACAAAGTGGAAGAAATACCAAAATAACATAAAATAAAGAAAAGATCGGAAAGTTTGGCATTTTGGTTTTTGTTTGTTTTTGTGTTTTGAGACAGGGTTTCTCTGTGTAGCCCTGGCTGGTCCTGAAACTCACTTGAGATCAGGCTGGCCTTGAACTCAGAGATCTGCCTGCCTCTGCCTCAGCCTCAGCTTTATATATTGTTGTTGTTTTTGTTTTGTTGTTGTTGTTGTTTAGTTTTGTTTTCAAGACAGGGTTTCTCTGGGTACCCTTGGCTATCTTAGAATTCACTCTGTAGACCAGGCAGGCCTCGAACTCACAGAGATATTCCTGCCTCTGTGTCTGTCTCCCCAGTGCTGGGATAAAAGGCATGAGCCTTCACCAGAAAACCTAGTTTTTAAAGGTCAAATAATACAAAGCTACATTTCTACCATTGCTATCTATCACCACACACTAGACAGCAGCCGGTCATGTGCTATGAGAAGCAACTCCTGAGTAACTGATAGGCTCAGCATCACAATGGGATCTAAAGAGACACTGCAGAGGTGGTGAGTACCAGCAACTCTTCAGAGGACCAAAGTTCAGCTCCTAGCACCCACCAGGCAGCTCACAGCCATCCTACTCAGATCCAAGGGATCACAAAATCCAAAACAAACAAACAAAAAACATATCTTGCCTTCCAGATCTCAGGTAGGCATGTGGTGAACAGACATACATGCAGACAAAAGACACATACACATAAGTAGCGGTAACAATTACTAATTATTTCTAGATCTTCCTGGTCGCAGTTTAGATATCCATTCCAAAAGTGAAGCCATACCCTGAGAATATAACCAAAATATGGTATTGGCTGTAAGTTATCATGGCTCGATTTTTAAGAACTACGTTTTTTGAAAAGTGTTCCTAATATGAGTTAACCACCGGATCCTGAGATGAAGAATCTGAAACGGAAAAAATGAACTCATCCCCTATGACGTCACCCTGAATTAATTACCTGTACCGAGGGACTAAGTCCCCACATGGCCATCACTTGAGACACAAAGGCTTCTTCAAAAAAAAAGGAAAAAGAAAAAAAAAAAAGAAAATCAGGGACCCTGGCTGGAGAATGTTCTTTGCAACGAAAATGTGAAAATCCGTCCTCACACAAAGTCCTCCAGGAAGCGAACTTTGCCTAAATGAAGAGGGCTCTTTGTCCTTTAGCTAGTGTAACTAACCTACCACTCAGTCCGCAGGGCTGGTATTTGTAAAGCTGAAAACCACAATTTTCTCAAAACGGTGAGAAACAGCTACCTGCAGAAGAGTGTAGAAGGACGATTGGTCATTCAGTCCGAAGAGTCAAGCTCGTTAAAGAATTCTTGTCACACGTGTAATGAGTGATTTCTCTCCTTTACTGTAGTTACTGCTTAAAAGTAACCAGCATAAGTATTTTTAGTCACTAGTAGTCAGACATTTTATACAAGTTAATTCTGTTCACTGACATCAGGGAAGAAGTATGAATGTCCACAACAATGACTAGGCCTTTACCCAACATGACAACATATTTATTAAAAATTTTTTGTTTAAACCTTCATGAATGACTCAGCCAAGTTACAGACAGGAGTGGAGCCTATTGGTCATGCTAAAAAAAGGCTGGGAAAACATTAATCTACCTCTTCACACACATAAACAGCAAGAGTCGTCCTCAGCCCTCGCCTCCGGTTGGTCTCTGTGTACAGTGTTCAGCCGGCCTAGAAATGAAACCTGGAATCTCTGGCTCAGGAGTGTAAAACCACTAATGTTCAGAAATGCTGGTCGCTTGATCGAGGAGCCTGGGACAAGGTCAGATCTTGTGCTCATGCCTATCTGTCCATCTCTGCTTCCCTAGGGCTTACTGCCCCTGAAGGGAGGCGAGAGGTTTTCATGTTCTTGGCCTAGAGATCACAGCAGGACAAGAATGGCCCCATTACTTTCTTCATCTGAAGCATGCACTCAACTGTGTGACGTCTCTGAGATTCAAGCCCTTGCAGACGAAGCCCCTAATTTTTGTTCTCAAGATAGAAGATAATTGGATTGTTGCTCTTACACACTGCCTTGGAATCTGCCTCCAGAGTTTCCCAGAACCCTTTCTTTTCCCATAGTCTATGTATGGACTCGGGCACATAACATTCGAGCTCAGACGAATGTGGAAGGGCGGATTTGCATGCGCATGCGGAAACCAGATGACAACCGACAACCCTAAGTGTCAAGCCGGGCACTGCAGTCCACATCTTTAAAACAAGGTCTCTCTTGACCGAGAGCTTACCAGTTAAGCTACACTGGCTGGCCAGCGAGCCCCATGGTCCTCCCCAGCACTGGCTTTACAGGATGCACCAGAACATGGAACATATTTTACCTCGGCTCTAGGAGTGGGAAAGTATCTATTTCTGCACATGGTCCACACACTTGCAAGGCAAGTGTTTTACCAAATGAACCACATCCACTTTTATTCACTCTCAAGCCGTCTTTATGTCCTTCACAAGCCTATGTTGGTTTCTATGTCTCTTATCTGACAAGGGGCAATATTCACACTATGGTGTCTGCTCATGACACTACAGAGTAATAAATGAAAACTGTATGTCATATTCTTAAGGACAGTGCCAGGAACATAAAAGAACCCTAAAAACATTTGCTACTTTACTCCACACGTCTTTCTTTCACAGTTCTACCATTCTACAGCGCATCATGGCTACTTGCCTGTTTTATTTCCCTGTCTAAATTCTCACTGAGTTTTGTGGTTAGGTCTAATGTACCTTTGGACTCCCACAAGCCACTGAATCTACACAGACTGCCATGATCTGTCCATTTCACACCTGACTTATACAAATATACATATACTTCAATACTACCTTTAAACATGTGTATACTTACTGTACTTATACTGTTCACATGCAGAGAATGAGATTTATCATAGTAGTCTGCCCTTATTTATCATCTGAATAAATATAATCTAAGTGACATATGATCGTGCAATTAAGAGTCCCATGCTTTGTGACCTGTAGACCCAGTTCAATTACAGTTCTATGCTTTCTAGTCTGTTCCTTCTCCTTTCTCTTCCTTTCTCTGAGTAGAAAAAGATGACATATAAATCCTACTCCCTCCTCTGGTTAGACACAATATTCTTGCCTGAATCGTGACATTCTAATGGTCAGTTTTCACAGTCAATTCAGGACTAGAACCAAGCTCCGTTTGCTGTGGGGTGTTGGCCCCTCATACCAGGACTACCAATGCATACTCTATAGCATTTTTCCTGCTCACCTGGAGTCATATCAAGCATGCTGCTCATACTGGTAACAGACTGTCACCAGGTAGACATACAACCCATTTTCTCCTTAATTCTATCAAATTAAATAATGCTTGACTACTGTCTCTAAGCCAAACTGTTCCCGTCTCCTTTGAAGAAAATAAATAAATTGTCTGGCCTACTACAAAGCTGTGTGCATATCAAACAAAGCTGGAACTATTCCAACAGCAGGAGACATTTGTTCAATACAGGAACATGGGAAGTTAGGGTTCTCAACCTTCCTGACGCTATGACCTTTTTAATATATAGTTCATGTTGTGGTGACCCTCCCCCAACCATAAACTATTTCATTGCTACTTCATAACTGTAATTTTGCAGTTATGATTCGTAACTTAAATATCTGATATGTGACACCCCAAGGGGTCACAACTCACAGGGTGAAAACCATTACCTAAAAGAAGGGCAGCCAGCCACTGGAGGTGTCTGAGAGATGTTCCTGGGAGGCTGATAGGTTGGTTGTGTCCTGTTGATGAAGCTAAAAGGTGTGCTCTTCCATATGGATTTTTTTTTCTACCCCAATAAAAATATCAGCTTGTGTGTCAACTCTGCCTAAAGTGGGTAACTAGCAAAACTTAAAACTTTGGCATCTTTTAATTCAGTTCATCTTAATACCATGTTCAAGGTTTCATTTTGTCTCTTTCTCCTTGAATATTGTATTTTTATTACAAAGACTACCTATGTGCCTTTTTTTTTCTATTACTTCAGTCCTGATTGAGTTTATGAACCAGCCAAACATAACAGTTAATTAAGCCTGTATTGGCACCTTACTTACAATATAACTTCCTCTATAGACAAATAATTGCAGAAACACAGGAAATGACTTCTCCACAAAGGATAAGAGTGGGTTCTGGTGCCTCTTCCTGGACCAACTCCTTCAAAATCACTCTTGCCATCTTGGAGAATTAAAACATTCCAACTCCAGCGATGGATAACTATGACAGGAGAGGCCAATGTAGACAGAATGCCCTCAGGCCTACTTTACTAGTAGTGAAGAAGGGGAGAAGGGTAATGAGTGAGAACTCCTTCCTGTCCTCTGAACGTGAACGACCCTGTCAGCCACAAAAGACAGAGCTTTTACAAAACATCACTTCCGTTTATTCAACTCTCCCCGTTTGTTTTTGGTCAGGCAAAAATTCTACCCACTAGGTAGACTCCAGAGTCCATCCAAGGAGAGTTGCTTCCCATTGAATATGGACCAACCAACCCCCAACCAACCTCAAGTATCCAACCTCTGCTAACCGGAAAAACTACAACTTTGGTAGAATCGCCAATGAAACTGGTGGAAACATTGGAAGAATCGATGACTTGAAGAAAGGCCACTCTACCAGAATTGATCTCAAGGGAAGCAAGGGGGGAGGGAAACAACCCAGAGCACACCGAATTACTCATTCTGAAGAAGGCCTGAGTCCTCTTGACACGAAAGAAAAGACATGTACTAAGTACTAGTAAGAATAGGAATAAAGCCTCCTTCAACTCAAGGTGGGGGGCGGGGGAGCTGGAGCTAGTCTAGGCGAAAACTGAGGCAAATTCTAGAAAAGTCATTAAATGTCAGCAGTTCTCACTAGAGAAGAAAAGGGGGGGGGATGCCCTCTCACACAGTTTTCACTTTAGATTCGCTTCAACGTTTCCAGGCACAACTTTCATTGTTTTTCTGCAAACTTTTGCAGGCTGCACCTGCCTTTGTGTAGCCTCACAGGAAACCAAAGAGAAAAAGGAGTAAGATTTTTAAACTAACACAAGTTCATTTTTACAATGAATCAAAGTTCCTAATTTAGTCTAAAAGTTGAAGTCCAATGGGCACAGAGACATTTAGGGAACCGGGCCCAGCTTACTTCCCAATGAAGAAATCGTGACTCATCAAAGCTTCAGAGCAGACACAAGAGAGTTTTGCATTTGTCTTGAGTTCACCTTCAGGCCAAGAAATGCTCTGACTGTGAGCTTCAGTGTTTTTCCTGGATGCTTAAGTTTGGCAGGAGTTCTTGGACAACATCAACAACAACAACCAAAAAAACAAAAACAAAAACCCTTGAGAGTCTCTAGGTCTTGCTTTCCCCAGGTCCTATAACCCAAAGGGAACTGGTCCACTGGGGGGAGCTGTATAAACTTCTCTTTCCTCACCAACTCTAGAGCCACCTGAGACCACTACCCCCAATTCTAGAGATGTTTAAGTCCTAAAGCTCTAAGGAATTGGGAAGGTGTCCTCTCCGGGAGACAGAGAGTTGCAATTGTTGGAGTGCAGTCCCTGCGGGCACGGCTCCCGAGAATTCCGGAAGTGACCCCCTACCCTCTATCCCAGGGGACCTAGCGGATGTCAAGAAAGACAAACCAGGGAGGGAGGTACACAGGGCAGAGGAGCCAGGAGTGGCACAGGGTCTGCGGGGCCAAGACGTGCGGCCCGGAACAGCGGGTGAACCACCCTCCTGGGGTCCTCAACCCCTCCCACGCACCCCACACCCACACATCTTTGCCCCTCGGGGGTCTTGGGTCGAAGCCCCGGGGCTCACCGGAGGTGAGCGAGGGGCGGGTCCAGAGGTGAAGGCTCCAGGGCCCTACGTGGTGCTCGCTGCAACCGGCCGCCCCCGCTCCGCCCCCGCCCCCCACCCGCGGCGGGTCAGCCAGCCAGCGAGTGAGCGAGCGAACGCAACAAAACAAAACAAACTCGTGCCGGCTTCCTGTTGTGCAACCTCGTACTGAGTAAGTGAGGGGCTGAAAGGCCGCCGCCAGCCGCCAGTTAGGAAGCCGGGCTGCGAGGGACCCTGGCGGCCGGAGCAGCGGGAGTCGCACTCGGGTACACATGGCCTTGTGCTGTACCCCTGTCCCGACCACTGGGCGACTGCCCTCCCCGCCCCCACGGGTGTCGTTTTGATGTCGCCTCCCAAACACACTACCAGGTCTAAGGACGCGACCTCGCTGAACTCTTTTGCAAAAAAAAAAAAGAAAAACCTCCAAAAGTTTCCTCCAGGTAACTACTTGAATCATCCATAGGATGACAAATCCACCCCGGTCAAGGTTTTCAGACACTTGGGTGAGTGCCTCGTCCCCCGGGTGACTTGTCAGCTCTAGTGAGTAACTTGGAACTGTTGGGGCAAGGTGTGTGTCTAGAAGAGCCAACAGCTCACTCACGCTTTCCAGAAAGTGGTCCCGACAGACTTCAAAACAGACACAGGGTCATTTATAGGGACCGGAGCCTTGAAGCGGGACTCGAGACAGACATTTCCCAAACAGTGGTGACATTTTGTCCCCGGCCCATAAAAATGTAAACGCGAAATGACCAACCCGGTGGGGAGTGCTGGTGTCTGAATGTGTCTGCGATTTCGTGGTGTGGGAGGTTACAGTTGAAAACTTGGCGGCTGTGGGTCGATGCACCACTCCTAAGTAGTCGCTGTGCCCCCAAACCCGAGGACCTCACTGAACATGGGGACACCAACTTGGATGAGACGCAAAAGAGGAAAACAGCCTTCGTGGCGCTCCACAAACACGTGGAAGCCGGAAAGACAACTACAACCCCGACTGTGAGCTAAAGCCACCCCATCACTCCCCACTTTGCCAAAGTTTCCCTAAATAGGACCCCGGTGCGCGCCCTGATTGTGTAGCCTTCTGGTACCTGCATATTCTACTAAAAGGCACGGAGATTCATCCCTCATAAGCGAAACTTCCACACCTTGTTGGTTTCCTTTCTGTCTACACTCCGCGCTCTTAGGCAACTGACAGCCAGTTTGATGGCTAAATGAGTATTGCCATCAGCCTCGGTAAGGTGTCCCTAAGTCCCTAGAAGCCTGTGAGTCTGGGGGAGTTGGGGTGTTCGTGTCCTCAAACCCGCGCGAATGCCACCAAGCCGGCGTGCAGCAACTATTTCTAATCCCGAGTTTGCGTCTCAGAGCTTGACCGCCCCCACACTCTCTAGCGCCTTCTCCCTCCGTCCCTTGCTTGCGGAACAAAGTTCCTATGGCATCCACTTACCAGGTAACCGGATTTCCACAACAAAGCTAGGCAAGTGGGTCCCTTCTCCCGGCCAGCCCGCGCGTGACAGCACTAGCGACGCGTGGGTGGAGGCTGAGCCCCCTCAGCGCTCCACGCAAACTCTGCCTTCTTCGGAAAGGAAAACTCGCATCCAAGCCCGCGGCCGGATCTCGGAACCGAGGGCCGTGTGTGTGCACGCGCGAGGCTGCGACGGTGGCGGCCCTGGGAGGAGGAGGCAGGGCAGCGGGCCGACTCTCCGCATCAGCTCCCTGTCCGCGCTACGCACAGACACACTCCAGTCATGTCTTTACAAAGTTGAGAGGCGACTTCGAGCCTGGCCCGGGGTGTTCATCCTCTCGCTGGACCGAGGGCGATGCCTGGAGGGGCCGGGCTCGGGATGCTGGCTGCCTGAGCTGGGTCGCGGCTAGAGAGCGCCGGTGCGAGCCTGGCGGCCCCGAGGTGCGCGGCCCCTGGCGCCGGTGTCCTTGCGCGCCGCGCTCTGGGCTGCCCCGGCGGCGCAGTAGGGACGCGGCTGCAGGGAGAGGGGAAGGGGGGAAGAGGGCGGGAGGGAGGCTGCCCGGCGAGGAGTGTGGATGTGTGTGCGGCCGCGAGGGCCGGCCCGCAGCCAGCTGCTTCCTGAGTGTGAGCGCCGGAGGGGGCGGGGAGGGATGGGGGCGGGCTCCTGGTCACCAGGCCAGCCAGTGTCTCCCTCTTGACGTTCACACACACACACACACACACACACACACACACACACACACACACACTCCTTCCCATAATACTTCAGAGCGGGTAACCACGGAGAGACTCTTCACCTTTCTGGACCTATTTGTTTGCCTTTTTTTTTTAAACCTAAAAAAGTGTCAGCCCTTCAACAGGACCTGTTGTCAACTCCCACAAGAGAGAAATACTTGTATAAAGGGGGGAGGGGGGTGGAAACCGAAAAGTGATTAAAAAAGGGGGGGGCACCCTAATATGTGGGATTGGATGCTGGTGGCAGTTCCAAAACTGGCTGTGGAATGCAGAGAGGATGCCTGTGACATCTTCCAAAGGGTAGAAGGAAGAAAAGGGGGGGGGGATACAACCAGAGTTTCACTTGAAGACTGGCTGGAAGGAATGTCCACACCTACCTCGCAGACTTTGATTGTGTACAGTGGTACTTTTTCCTTAGAGTTCAACATTCCCCAGCTTTCTATCCCACCTAAGTTGCAGCCCTTCCATCAGGTTGGTTCAGAACCCTCAGAAGCCTGTCAGAAAAAGACCTACTGTTAATGGACCCACTGTGCATTGCCACAGAAAGCAAAGACTTCCCAGCTTGGAATCGAATGAGTATATTACACTCGTCATCCTCCAGTTAGGCCTTTGTACAGTGAGTCTTGTTCTATTCCTCCTTGTGGATGAAATGAACTAGGTGTCACAGACACTTAGAATACTGCTAGGCCGGGACTGGAGAGATAGCTCAGTAAGTGAAATGTTTGCCTTGAGTGTGTGAGACCTGTGTTCAAAACCCCAGAACCTATGTAAAAAGTGAGACATGGTAGTATACACTTGAAATTCCTGCTCTGGTTAGGAGTTGGGGAGGGGTGGACAGACAGATCCCTGGAGCTTACTGGCCAGTCACTCTAGCAAAATCAGTGAGCTTCAGGTTCAGGGAAACAACCTGTCCAAAAGTAAAAAAATAAAAGGAGAAAGACACCTACACAGACCTCCGGTCTCCATGTGCGTGCACAGATCTGTGCACACACACAAACACGCAAACATACAATATACATAGAAAGAATTCCTCTGGTCTACTCTCATTCTAATATAATGTAGCATTATAATAGACAGATGCCCCCAAGGACGCGAATGACTTAGGCCAGAAAAACCAAACCAAAAAAGATTGTTTGCAGTGCTGTTTTTGTGTGTCTCATTTCAACAGAAGCGTTACTAGGCCCTAATCTGTGATAATAAGTAACGTCAGCAAGAGAAACCTAGTTTTCACAATACTGTTTTCTTAGACCTTATTACGGTCTTCGTTTCTTTTGGAGGGAGACACAAACTCTATAAAACACCACGGTGTCTGTCAGCAGAGGTAAAAGGCAAGGGAATAAAACAGCAAGCACTGTGCTCTTTGTCTCTGTCAGTTTCCCAGTTCTCTCTCTGGTCTTCATCTCCTTTTAAATACAAATGCCCAAGCCTGCAATGACAATAGATGTGTTCAACCACACGTAAGAAGAGAAAATACTCATAAAACGAAGCATACAGCAGCATCACGAAAACAAAGAAACCAAATGGTGGAAATTGCCATGATTATTCCATTGTGGCTAGTTATTGCAACATGCCTGGCATTCACATAACAACCCATCCTCATGAACGGCAGCCTTCAGGAGCAGAGCAGGCTGCTAAAGTTCCAAGCATCATGGGAAACTGCTCCTCAAACTCTTATGCCACTCCCCGGGCTGAAGTAAAGTTGGAAGGAAGGATGAAAAATAAATAAATAAATAAATAAATATTTTAAAAAACAGGCAGGAAAAATGAAAACTTTGCCAGCGTTTCAGGTAATGTTGTAATGTTGTGGTTTGGATATGTGGGGTGAAAAGACGACATCTTGGGGCCTGAAAAAAACTTCTGAAACTTCTCCGACAATGGGAATATCAAAGCTATAAGAGAAAACATCTAGTACCATACCCGACTTTAATAAATACTCTTGGGAATGAGATAATAAGGAAGTTACAAGTGAATAAAGTCATTAGTGCAGTATAGAGATCCCCAAATTTCCTTTGTTATTTTGAGCCCAAGAGTAGGAATGGCATTGTATTTAGGTGATCTTTTCATGAGTTTTTAATATTCCTAATGTGTTTACCACTAAATAGGTGCCGTGCTTGGGATGGGACCAGGAATGTAGATTTGCAATGCGTTTCTATCCCAAGAGTCCTAGTAACCCTGGCCCACCACCAGATCAACTCTAGAGTAACTCAGAATGAAATCTGTGCTGATTCCAAATTGAACAGGTCAGAGGAGAGGGATGAGAGACAGAAAAGAAAGTGATGGAGGTCAGAAATGTCACGCCTCCCTCCCCATGAGCCTCCCTATCTTTTGTCCTTAGGAATCATGCCTGGAGACCTTTCAGCCAGAGAGGTGGGAACTGTGGCCCGGCCAACATCCTCCCTCTCCAGAGACCCACATTGTATTAATCTCAACCACTGACTCAAGGCAAGTGACTCAGCAGACGGTGCCCTGTGCCAGCTCAAGTGTACTTAATCTGTCCGAGCATGGAGACTAAAAGAGTTACTCTTGGCGGGCTCTGCTTATGGGGAGATGTTACTTAAGGCCTTCCTTCACCCTGTGCCTGGGATAGAGCAAAACCTCAAGGCTCTTGAGTATATCACCTCATCATTCCTCAAAGCCACGGAACGGCCATTAGTAATCAGAGTCTAGAAACAAGGACAGTGAGGTTCAAGGAAGTCGAGAGAATTGCAGGCTCAGCTAAGTTTGCTGGCCCAGAATCCTAGGTTCTTTTCAACGTTATTGCTCTACAATATAACAGGATTCTCTCTGACTGTATGCAAAGCAGACGGAAGGTCCCACTAGTTGCTTCTTTTCATTGCTCTGATACAATACCCAATACAAGCAAGGAAGAGATTTGTCTTGGTACAGTCTGTCATAGAGAACTCAGAGAAATGAATGTGACTGCTCTGCTTGCCTTCCTCTGTGTATGGGTTGAGGACCCCAGCCTATGGGATAGTGCAGCCCACATTCATGGTGGACTGATCGTTCCTCCTTCGTAAAAAATTTGTGGAAATGCCCTAAAATACATACCCAGAGGTTTGCCTCCTAGGCAAATTCTAAATTGAATCAACAATGAAGATTAGTCATTACACGAATGTGTAAAGTTCACAGTCTCTGACAATCAATGTTATTGAACACAAGTGTGCAGGGAGTGTGGAGGACACAGGAATAACCCCACCCCCAATCCCCAGGGAAGCATGGAGTAACGTGACTGCTTGAGCAGACCATGGTAGAGAATGGTAGAGAAGCAATCAGAGAAGTCAGAGAGTCACAGAAGGCACAGATCCTGCACAACTGCAGACACAAGGCTAAAGTCAAAACAGAGGCATTCATGACCCGTGTGGCTACAGCCATCGAACACTCCCAAGGAGAAGTTAGCAGCAGGCTTCAGAACTGTTATATGTGTGAATCTGCGCAGTCTATCAGCAGTCTGTTTACAAACTTGCAAAGAGCGGGTAGCAGGGCCCTGTTTCTGTCGAGTACCCATAGCCAGAATCAAATCTGAACTCTAGCAGGCAGATAAGATGAGCTAATAGAACCAATAACAGCATGCCTAGCTATTAAAACACAAGTGTGCACACACACTCACACACGGGGTGACAAGAGTCCAGTCAGGTAGAAATGCAGTGGAAAAAGTTAGCGTTTGCCAAATTACAGAAGAGGACTGAGTGTGTAAGATGGAAAATTCCCATTTTACCTTCCTGCATGAGCAGTACAAATAGCGGAATACAGCAAATCTCACATTATACTCGTTACCTATGTTTGAGGGGGCCAACAAAATTTAAGTTATTCTCACCACAGGTGTAGTTAGTCCTGTTGGTCTAGACCCATCAGCCACTGATACAGTTTTGTTTTGTTAAGTTCTCACTTATACATATTATATGCATACCAGAACATACTTTCTCTTCTGAGGCCAAAACTACATCAGAGCCTGAAATGTAAGTGTATCAACTTCAAACATAACTGACCAAATTAAGCAGTTTCCTTGATACAGAGTCTCTCAGTCTCTTTCGATGAGTGCAGTTTTTTTCTTCCCATTTTCTATATGCTTGAGATGCATCTAAAATTCTGCAAAGGCCAATGGGCTATGTCCTGACATATTCCTGAGTGCTATTTGCAAAGGGTTAACCCAAATAGAAATTAATCGTAGATGTATATAGTATTACACAATGATTCTTCTACTAGTCAGCACCAGTACTGGCTGCTTTCAGTGTTGGGAAATTAATTACCTCATTGAGATGCTGTCTTGTCCCTCACGGCCTTCTGCGAATGTCTTCCAATAGCTGTAACCTACCTTTCTTCATAGGCTCTCCATGGTCTCACAGAAGTGCTGTGGGCCGCGAGTAAGTAATGCTAATCAAATGAATGGCTTTATTAACGAGGAACTGAAAGAATAGCTTCCCACTTGAAGAAATGGTGGCCAACACTAACCACTTGCTTTTCTCTCTCTAATCATTTCAATCCTGTGAGCGAGTCTAGACATCTGCCTACTGGTTCAGTGTGCACAGGCTCTTTAGCCTTTTGTTTCCCTGATGAAGAAAATTCAAAATCTCCTCCTCGCCAGGCTTTGTGCTTGGAGGTGGTCCTGGCCTGAGGCCTTCCCAGCTGATAGACACACACTGGTCACTCACAAACAGGCCTTGAATTCCCTACAGAAAAGAAAATGCATCCTAAAAGAGGGTGAGATGAGAGTCAAAGAGGAGGAACTAGACACAGGAAGTGCAGGAAGGCGGGGTTTCTGTTACAGAAATGTCTGAAGAAGGGGCTAGGCAACACTGGGGTCCCAGCTGTGTAACTGGGTGCAATTGGGCTCTGAGGAGCCAAAGCCATTTGTTGGCTTCTTTAAATGCTTCCTTAACTTGCCTGCAAGTGAGTTTTCATAAGCTTGGAAGTGTTCTCTTCCTCCAAAACTGCTATGACTCTGGCACTCAGGAAAGTCTCATCTGTAGACACTTCTGTTCCCTTGTAGTTAAGTAGGAGGACACAGGATGTGGCTTTGTTGTCAATTATTCAAATGACCAACTGCCCCCAAAACATACATGTTTGTCCTAAGAGCGTTGACCTCCTTTGGGCCAAGGGTATTCCTTAAATGGACAGCCCCACTTAGTTCTTGCACCCAGCCCAGTGAAGTCAAATGCAGTACAATTTCCATTTCACAGATGAGAAAACAGGTAGTGAGGAAAAATACCTTCCCAGTGTCCCAGCTCCTGTGGGAGTGGCCCACTTCAAACACAAGTCTCCCCTACAGTCCACTGCCCTTACTCCTTCAGGGCAACTGAACCTGCCTCTACCTAATGTTTATTTGTTCATTCCCTCTGGCAGGGTGTTGGAAGGAGGGTGGACTTTGGAATCAGAAAACCTGGAAATCTCAACTCCACTCCTTTCTAGAAGACTAGAGGTTGTACCCTGGCCCATTGAGGACTTCAGTTCTGCTATCTGATGCTTTATAAAGATTTTGTAGGAATGGAGCCTCTGGCAAACGTGTACAAGCTGGGGTTTCCTAGTTGGTAATGGGCTCAGTATAATGGCTTCAGGGCAAACTGACCCTGCTCCCCTCCCCAGCTCTTAGGAGTGGCTTGAGAATTCTAAGAGAACTTCTATTTAACCTTGTCAAAGAGGATAACTAGTTAATCTGGCCTTAAGTCAATCAGTACAGGACATTCCCCTACCCCTCCATCCCTAGGCCATGAGGCTGGTTCAAGAACAGGTTTATGACCCAGTTTGGACTGATAGGTAGGAAAGAATACTTTTTGACAGTTTCCAGAAGTATCCATTCTTCCTCTGTGCTGTGGAGAGACAGAAGTGAAACTGCATTCCTCGGAACCTACAGAAAAAGCTGGGATTCCTGCAGAGCTGGGTTGCAGAAAACACATGCCTGGCCCTGGACAGGTCCCTCCTGATCTCCACCTCACCGCCTAACTTTCTCATATACAAGAACTATTAAATCCCTTTTATTGTGTCTTTTATACAAGTACCAACAACCTATAAAAGCACCTAACATAGCTAAGGGATCATAGAAGATGTAAAGATAAGAAAGACGTGCCTCACTACCTAGTAAATGCTGGTATCATTTTTGCCTGGCGGTGGTGACGCACGCCTTTAATCCCAGCACTTGGGAGGTAAAGGCAGGTGGATTTCTGAGTTCAAGGCCAGCCTGGTCTACAGAGTGAGTTCCAGGACAGCCAGGGCTACACAGAGAAACCCTGCCTCAAAAAAACAAAAAACAATTGGGCCTGGAGAGATGGCTCAGCGGTTAAGAGCACCCACTGCTCTTCTGAAGGTCCTGAATTAAAATTCCAGCAACCACATGGTGACTCACAACCATCTGTAATGAGATCTGACTCCCTCTTCTGGAGTGTCTGAAGACAGCTACAGTGTACTTAATATAATAAATAAATAAATAAATAAATAAATCTTTAAAAAAAACAAAAACAAAAGAAAAAAAAGAATAGCCTGGATTAAAATTAAAGTTGTGGTTTGGGCTCTCTTTGGGACCCTCTAATCATTTAGATAGTATAATATTAAAGGAGGCCATTGATCTCCCCCATAATTAAACAATGACTCTTTCAGATCCACGGACCAGTCTTTGGGGGTCAGATGGAGCGACAGATCCTGTCAGACTATGGCTTTGAAAAGCTGGGTCATTACTGTATACTCCCAGTTACTGGTTAACAAATGCTGCCCAGAACCGTCTCCTGTAAGAAAATTTATGCATTCCAAACTGCCTAAGGTAAAGTAGATCCCCTAAGATTGCCACGGAATGACACTGAGAAACAGCAAAGAAATCGTTTACAGCAGCCTAGCCCCAGTCTCAGAACTCCCCTCAGTTTTTGTGGTAACTGTTGTTGGTCCAACTTTCCAAAGTTTGAGTTCATCCACCACCGCCCTCCCCACCCCCAATGCTTTTCCGTCCTGTGTTTTATAACTAAATGACATTTAAAAATCTAGATATCACTTGGGGCTGTTGGCATGAGCATCAGGGCCAGAGAGTCCTTAGATTATAGATTGAATTTAGAGGCCAGCAGTTAGACCATTTAACTTGATAATAATGATGTTATCTCAGCGGGTTGCACAGATCAGAAATGTTCTTCTCGTCACTGCTTTCTCCTTCTTCCAGCAAGAAGTGGACATGGAAGAAAGAAAGAGGGCATCAGGTTACAAGCGGTCAGTACTGAATGCACTTTAGGTATGATGGTGATAACAGCTCACATTTATCAGGGGCTTATTCTATGCTGGGACTGAGCAATGAGACCAATGATCTCATTCAATTATGACAGACGCATAGCTAAAAAGTGACAGAGAGGGGATTCAAACCCAGCCCCTCTGGCCACAGTTCACATAGTTTTTCTAGGAACATTGTATTCCACTAAGCACAATGTAGCATAAGACACTGATAAAACATGTGCCAACATAAATCCTATGTATTTGAGAACATGTATATACTGCTGGTGAATTGGCCTGCTACAGGACACCTCTTGGTGACACCAACTTGTGTCTCCTTCAAACCTCCTGTGAGGGTTTGAATATTTGTCCTCTCTGAAACTCAAGTTAAAATTTAATGGTCATTTTTACAGCAATACAAGATGGGAATCTTTGCAAAGTAGTTAGTACCAGGTTGGGGTTGTAAGCATGAGGTCTGTGGTCATGATTGGGACTTTCTTAAACCAGGAGAGATGAGCTTACCAGCTTCTCCTTCCTCACCAGGAGATCAATCATTTGTATTCCCTTGAGACTATAAGGAATTCTCAGCAGCAGCATGTGTCCCCCAACCTGAGACTTTCAGAACCCTGAGCTAAGTAAGCCTTTGTTACTAAGGTCTTAGTTTGTAGCAAGAGAAAATGAACTAGGGAGGCATTCTTGCACTCTCTCCCACACCACTAATTCTTTGGACCTTCAGTACTAACTACATCCACATAAGTATGATCTTTAATATCTACTTCCTTCTGCTGTGGGAGGCTTTCTGTGGTAGGGAGAGTAACACCTGCTTCCAAATGTCCCTAGAACCTATGACTATGTTAGCTTACAAAGTCAAGGGTACTTAAGGTGGCAGTGAAGATTGGCAGTTGGTGGATGTTAAGGAAAGTACCCTAAATCAGCAAATGTTAGCCCAGTGTAATCACCAGAGTTCTTAAATGGGCACAAGAGACACAGAAAACAGGCTGAGAAAATGATCCAAGGCATGGAAGCAGGCCACAGAAATGCTACCTAGCTCTAAAGGTGCAGAAAGGGGCCACTAACCCAAGAAGCATGGGTAGCCGCTCCTCCCAATACTGCAAAAGACAACCAATCAAACCCTTAGAGACTTCAGCACATGCCTGCAGACACCTTGATCGTGGCCCAAGAGAGTCCAGTGTCATACTCCTCTCCTACAGAATCTTAAGGTACAAGGTTGGCCTACGTGCGACACCATGTTTCTAGTGTTTTGTCACAGCAGCCTAAAATTCATGCACCATCTGGACTCTCTCCTGTCCTCAGGGCAAAACAGCATGGGTTCTGAGTCCTCCAAGAGACTTTATTGTAATTGTTGTAGTCATAGTATTAAAGAATTCTCTGAGCCCTACCTCCTTTCAGTATCCAGTTCTCTGCTGTGATTCTTTTTAGAGCTAACTGTGTTTTTTTGTTTGGGTTTGGGTTGGGTTGGGTTGGGTTGGTTTGGGTTTTGGTTGGGGTTTTGATTTGGGTTTGGTTTGGGTTGGTTTTGGTTTGGGTTTGAGTTGGGTTGGGTTGGGTCGGGTTGGGTTTGGTTTGGTTTGGGTTTGGGTTAGGTTGTGTTGGGTTGGTTTTGGGTTTGGGTTTGGTTTGGGTTGGGTTGGGTTGGGTTGGGTTGGGTTTGATTTGATTTGGTTTGGTTTTTGGACACTCTGGGAAGCCTTGTTGTATAATTGGCAGGGCTCCAGAGAGCTTGTGATTTGATCAGTGAACTTGGAGGCTGAATATCAGAACGGCTTAGAAGTTTTTCAGGTAATCCCAATGGGCAGCCACAGTACAAAACCACTGTCAAGAGCCCTCTACCCTTCTTTTCAGATCACCCAGGTCACTGTACTGTGTCATGGACTTGAGGAATGGACAAACTGAATTGAGTAAAGAAGACAAGGACTCCCCAGCACTTGTTCCCATCACCTACATAGCAGCTCACAACTGCCATACCTCCAGTTCCAGGGGTCTGATGCTCTCTTTTTGGCCTCTGTAGGCGCCACATATACATGGTACACATGCATACCCTCAGGCACACACACATAACCACCACCATCACTATCTAGGGCCTGGGGAAATGGATCAATGGGCAATGTACTTACTCTACAAGCACTAGGACCTGAGTTCCAAGTCACAGAAGCCACATAAAAGCTTGGTATGGTAACATGGCCTGCAGATCCAGTGCTGGGGGGCCAGACATGACTAAACTTAAGGTTTTACTAGGTAGCTAACCCAGCCATGATGACAACTCTGGGTTCATTCAGTTAGAGACCTAAAGCTGACCACTGTCCTCCACAAGTGGTCACCTGCATGTACAAGGTTAAAACACACACACACACAATAAATGGAGACTCTGGAACCAAACTACTGGGGTTCAGTCTGGGCTCCATATTTAATAGCTGGGTGGCTGTAAGGAAAACCCCCTCATCTTTCAGTGCCAGTTTCTAGAGCCATAAAAGGAGAATGAGTGTGGTAGCCATCTTCACGCTAGAGAACTTTTTTGAAGATGAAGTTACTTGATATTTGCTGATTGCTTAGAGATGCCTCTTTCACACAAAGCCTGCAATAAAAGATTCATTGGACCTAATAAAAATCAGTTTATTTCCACCTAACCTGATGCTATCTCACCTCTCCTGCATATGAACTTACTAGCACACTCTCTTGTCATTCTACACCGAAGCCATAGTTCTCTGCGTCTGGGACACTCTCTGGAACTAAAGAGGACAAAGTACAACCCAAATAATCCACCTACATATATAAAACATCCATTTGATAAAGTCAAGAATTGATTCTGTGAGACTAGTTTTTGTTTCAAGCTGGTCATTTAAGTAATGGTCACGCTCAGCAAGGCCCACACGGTTTTGAGGAATCAGTGGGCAGTTCAGAAAGGAGTCCCTGATTAGGTCCTGGACAAAGAACAGTCTTACAGGGCTTACAGAGAGTAAGGAAGGGAGCTGAAAATTTGGGTCCGGCATCATAGGAATCATCCAGGCCAGGAGCGAAAGGCCAGGGAAAGCAAAGTTGGCCAATTCCTAAATGTGCCCATGTCTGGCTCAGGCCACGTCTTTGTTTAGAAGGCTGATTTGCATATACACTCATATACATTTCAACTCTGAGAGTAGAAGTTCCATATGTGTTTGCTTTACTCTCATTTATTTTTTATCTTTACCAGTTGGCCTATTTTTTTCTTCTTCACATTACATCAGGAGGCCATTGTAACAGGCACCTCAGCTTAGAGATGCTGGGATAATTCTGAGAAGACATAAGGCAAGATGTAAAATTTCGTATTAGAGTACAAGAAAATGCACAGTGCGCAAACGTGGCAGACAAAAGCTTTCTCTCGTAGGTATGGAAAAATGTCTGTGCTTTATTTTCAAAGGAACCAAATAAGACATGGTCCCTGAATCACTGTCTGAATGCAAACAGCATTTGGCTTTGATCTGAGTTGTTGAAAACTATGACCAATTTATCCCTAGGATGCCAAGACATCGGAGAATGTTTTTAAGTCTGGATTTCCATATCAGGATTTTGTTACACACGTCTTCTCTTCATTTCACATTATGTAGGGCCAGCCCAAAATAGTACTCCCAACAATAGACAGAGTTGGTATGATAATTTCACATCTACTTATAGACAGTGGGGCAGAAGGACACACGTATGGACTATTTGGCCTGAAAATATATAAACTCATAATTGAACAGTAAGTGGGATTAGTTGATGCAAACTCTTCTATAATGCACTAATGGGTTTCTTAGGGACATGCACTTAATTTACAACTGGATGGGTGCTAAAGAGGTCTTGGGAAGCTATTGATGTAGCACATGCACCCCAACTTGCCTCTTGAATCTGCAGCACTGTTTGCTGCCAGTCTTCCTCCAACCTTGTCAAGAGTCACTGCTGATTTTCTGGATTTCACTTGAACATTTAAGCCCAGATATGTCCAATAGTCTCAACTTCGAACCTCATTTACCCTGTTTATCCTTGCCCAGATAGCCAAGGGGTATGTGTGTGTGACATATACGTCCAGCTCCTGAGAAGCATACCAGCCATCTTCTAAGCATGTGGATGCAATAAGTCAGTTACCTAGGATTACCCACAGTTGGGTGTTGGTGGAATTTTCTTGGAACCAAATGAGGACTTGATCAGCACGTAATATCCTTCAGAAATAAGAAAGCCAACATCCAAAACATCTGAGGGCAAGTCTTTGACTAAACTCATTGTCTAGAGCTAGACATTTTGTCCTGTTCCACATTCTGTGCTTGTTTGGGGGGGGTCTCTATCCAGACAGGGTAGAGAGGAGTCAGGGACCAAGAGGCAGTGTTCAGGTCCTAAGGATGAAGGCTTCATAGGCATCCAGCTACCAAGCTAGGGACATCTTTATGGGAATGCTTGTTCCCAAGGCTGAGGCTGGGGGGGGGGGCGGTCCGTGGATAAGAAAGCTTATAATCAATCCTATGGATTCCACTTTTAATTCCTAAAATTAAGTGGACCATAAAACATCACCAGATTCCTAAATGGGTCCATTACACAAGAAAAGTGTCTTCCCATTCCCAAAACTGTCCACCCTAGCGCTTAGGTTTCAGAACTGACTATGCCCACTACCCCTTCTTTCCCAACCAGATTCACTGTAAACCTGTGTACAGAGAGCATCACCCCCACCTCTCCCTCTGCTTCTCGACACAGAAACCTGCATCAGCCTTATCAACCACCTTCCTTTAAGATGCCACTCCATACACACCCCTTCTGTGTTAGTCAGGGTTCTCTAGAGTCACAGGACTTATAGATAGTCTCTATATAGTCAGGGAAATTGTTATGATGACTGAAAGTCTGTAGTCCAACTCCCCAACAATGATCAGCTATGAATGGAAGTCCAAATCCAGTAGTTGTTCTGTCCCAAAAGACAAGCAGGCAAAGAAGAAATCTTCTTTCTTCCAATGTCTCCACCACACCTGGATCTGGGACTTGCTTTGTCCCAGCTGACCTTGAACTCAGAGATCTCCTTGCCTTAGTCTCCTGGGATTCATAGCCACTATGCCTCAAGATCTCCATGCCAGGATCCAGGTCCGAAACTTGTATCTCCCAGCCTCAAGATCTGGATCACAGATGAGTCTTCCAATTATGGATTGTAGTTCATTCCAGATATAGTCAAGATGACAACCAGGAATAGCCATTACACCTTCTATGGTACTCTCATGTCCTGGGGGGTTGTTTCTACGGTATCAAAGCAGCAAGGAAAATGGTGAGGTAACAAGAAATTGGTTCTGTGTAATTTTTGAGTACAATGACTTTTATTTAAACAGGAAAGAGTTTCAATTTCCTGTCTTAGTTTGCTTTCTGTTGCTCTGATGAAGACCATGAGCAAAAGGAGGAAAGGGTTCCTTAGAGTTGCACATGCCTGTATACACACACACACACACACACACACACACACCATCCTTAGCAATCACCATCCATCACTGAAGAGAGTCAGGGCAAGAACTCAAGTCAGGAACACGGAGAAATAAACTGAAGCAGAGACCATGAAGGAATGCTACTCACTGGCTCGTTGACATTGGCATGCTCATCTTTTTTTTTTTTAACATAACCCAGGACTACCTGCCCAAGGGCAGTACTTGCCCACAGGAGGATAGGCCTTCCCCCATCAATCATTAATCAAGAAAATGGCCCTACAGACTTGCTTACAGGCCAATCTGATGGAGGTATTTTCTCAACTGAGATTCCCTCTTCCCTGATGACCCTGGCTTGTGTCAAGCTGACAAAAAAAAAAACTAACCAGAACTAGGTCTGTATTCTGTTTTTCCCTCAGTTTCTTCTTCCACATCCAGTTTTCCCTTAATTGCTACTCCTGTAACTTCCTTGGCTTTTCTCTCGTTCCTTTTCCCTAATCACATCCTCTCTTCAGTATGGAACACACAAGTAAAGGCGGCCTGTGGTCAGCTGATGGGCATCTGAATCCAGGCTGCATGTCCTCAGACACATGTCTCTTCTCTGTCTCAGGCCTACTACCCAGTAGAACCAGCTAACTTGCCCTGTGGGCTTGCTCAGGACAGACATTTACATGTTTGCTCAGTCACTCATCACAACAACCTTATGAAGAAGGGAATATTGTCCCCATTTTATACCCCCCCACACAGAGATACAGAAAGCAGAATGATTGAATTGCTTGCCCAAGGTACACAACAGGGGATTGTCTGATTTTTCAGTCTTCTCTGTCAACACTGCATGTGTTTCCTCCTTAAAGTGAAAGCCACATGCCTGTACCACAGTGCTCTTTGTTGACTTGAGAAGATGATGTGTGTGTGGGGGGGGGGGGATTGGGGAACAGGTAGATCACTTGGCACCTAGGAGCTCCTGCCACAGTTTGCTCTAAGTTTCAACTGCACAATGTGACACTCTGGCACCGTGTGTCTTCCTTCACAGGCCACAGGAATGATAGCCCAAAAGAACCATCAGTAGCCATCTCCCTTGACTACTGTCCTCACTCAGCCACCATGCTCCCTACTGCCTTCCTCTGCTCTCTTGTCATTGCCATCCTGTCTTCTTAATACCTTGAGTGCCTAGTCCCTCTGCTCAGACTTTGCCCCTTACGCTGTCAGCCAACTTGATGTCCTAAGCTCTCCCACCCAGGCCATTTCTCTGGCTAGTTCACTAGTCTCTCTACCTCCAGTCTCCTACTACAGGAAGTGACTTCCTTGTTCCTTCTCCTCTGTGGTCTTTGACCTTGAACTTTGATCATTCCCTTTGTCTGTATCCCCCTCCTGTCATTATTTTCCTAAGTCAAAGGGTCAAGTTACTAGAGTCTCTAAACACCTTGAACTCCAGCTCTCCCTGAAATACCCTTTCAGAGCTGGCCTCCCACCTCACATTAGTCCCAAAGACATTTCCCCCTTCAGCTTTCCTGGGGAATCTCACTGTGTACCTACTCTTTCACCTTGCCATTTTGTTGGGTATCAGGAGCCTGTGATCTGTGAGGCCACACACAGGCTCAGAGCTCAATACTTGTTAAAAACATGAATTTATAAATGAGAATGGTTAGATCCTGGAACGGTAAACTAACACAATTAAGAAAAAGTCATAGAAGAGATTTCATAATCGTTAATTTGTTAATCAGATCATCTGATTAATCACATCACCTGGGACACTGGCTTAACCTTTGGGGGGTCTCAGATTTTCTTATCAATAAGATGGTAGTAATAAGTACTTATAGGACAGTCTTGAGGATTAGGTAAGGTCACACTGGTGACATGGTTGGAATGTACTAGGTATATGTCAGTTATTTTTGTACTTGTTAATTGCAGAATCAGAATTCAAGTCTTAACTTTGGATTGCCAATCCAATACTGTTTACACTCCATGATTTAAAGAAGAAAGTGAAGGAAAGAAGAAGAGAGAAGGGAGGAGGAAAGAAGGGACCCCTGTCAACTACACCCAGGATATAAGACAAAAAAGAAGCTATGGGTATATCGCATATTTTCTAGTTCTATGGTAATTACACTACCAGGTTCTGTAGTCAATATTAGAGACACCACTACCACCACCACCAGGACAATAGCACTGTCTTGAGCTGGGCAGACTAGGGTTCAGATCTCAGTTCTCATTGGTTCTGGAGTACTGGTGTGTTCATGGGTATATGCAGCTCTGACTTTGAATGGTTCTGGGGAGACTCATCAGGGCTGTCTGTGGAAGACATTTACGTGATGACCAGCACCCAGGCAGCCAGACATCAGCTGTTAGCAGGATTTCTGGAGGTTAAGCTACATTCTCTTCCTCTAGCTCCACTACAGGCAATCCTAAAGGGGTTCTCGGGGCAGGATCATGCCTAGTAAGAATGTATCTGTCAGGATTCAGAGGACTGGAATTTTCCAGAGATTAAGGGCTGCTGAGGCCCCTCAAGGCAGGTTTACCAAGAGGCCACTGCAAGAAAATCTTTTTCCTCCTTCCACATCCTTCCATTCCTCCATTTTCAAGAGCACAGGTGTGTATCTTTTATGTACAATTCCACCTAGAGGGAGAGGAGAGAAAGGAGGGGGAGGGGAAAAGGAAGGGGAGGAGAAGGGGAGGGAGAGATATTCCACATCTCATTTGATTTAGGAAGTAACCTGTCTCATACCTAAAATGTGTCCCAGATCCATTGTCCTGGTGTCACAAACAAAGCCCATCTATCGAATGCAAATTTTGAATGCATCTGGGGACAAATGACTGGTGACTGTCACCTTCGACTGAGCTCAGATGTTGGAACAATTTGCCAGGAGATTCTAGGGTCCTTGTTCTTAACTATCAATATATATATGAGATACACTCTCTCCTTTCTAAAATGTTAGAGAATAAAATTTGATTTTTATTAAGTAGAATGGATCTCTCTTTTTTTAAAAAAGAACTTTTCAACAGATTTAAACTCTTTAAAAATAGAATTCATGCCTACACCCTCCTCCCGCCCTTTCCACCCCTTAACAACACAACTATCCTGGAAATTCTCATGAGGCATCCACAATTCCATCATTCAGTCAACTATCAGTTTGATCATTTGTTTCCTCAAGGGAAAGTTTTCCCCAAGAAAGAACATTCTAGAAAAGGAACACTTTACTCTATGTTACTGAATCCTCCTGAATTCCCCAGTGAGACACACCAACTGTTTGACATTGTCCCTGGTATACAGACCCCAGACTTTATTAGTCAGTCCTAGACTAACCAAAGAAGTTTCTGGTAGAAAAGCATGTGGTTTTGGCTGGCCAGCAGGGGACACTCTTTCGCCAGCATTAGCCTTGACCCAGCCTTAGGCAACCTCAGGTTGTAAGGTGAGACTGTTGTCCTAGAACATGAAATTGTTTGTGAAGCCCCACAACACTAAATCTGGATGGATCCAGAACAGGCATTAGCCTTTGCATTTTAGAAGAAAATACATCCTCATCTGCAATGAGAACAGTGGGAAGTTTTCTTCCAAGAATTCAAGCCACGCCCTTCTGAGGCACACAACAATTCGACCACCACTTCTCCGGCTGTGTCCTTCCCACTAGAATAGATTTCCATACACTTGTCTGGCTGTACAAGAGAAGATGGGTTTCTCACATCTAGTTTCTAAATAACAAATGAATTAAAATCCACCTAGTTACCCTTGACAATTTAACCCTGTTTGGTATTGGACCCTGGAAC
The DNA here is from genome assembly GCA_036184795.1 of Tokudaia tokunoshimensis. Lineage (NCBI taxonomy): Eukaryota > Metazoa > Chordata > Mammalia > Rodentia > Muridae > Tokudaia > Tokudaia tokunoshimensis. The sequence continues at coordinate 147,645,654 of BTHU01000001.1, forward strand.
AGGGACTGAGGTGCATATCTTACATTCCAAAGCAGACCTGGCCTTCAGGCTCTCCCAGCAGTCCTCAGTCCCTGCCTGGCATACCCTGCTCAGCAACACTGAACTTTCCAGCCCAGGGGTTGGGCTGCCATTCTCCCAGTCTCTTCCCTATATAATCCAGACATTTTGTTCTCTCTCTCTCTCTCTCTCTCTCTCTCTCTCTCTCTCTCTCCTTCCTCTTCCGCCTCTTTCTTTCTTTCTCTTCCCCCTCCCACTCTCCCTATGTCAACTGGACAACTCCCTGGCCTCAATCCTTCTTCTAATGTGATTTAATCTGGCATGAATTGCCTCATTTTGCTGGCAGAGAAATAACCTATCAAACCCCTTCACATATTTTCCTTTAAGGTCCTGCAACTTGTCTCTTTTTCATTAAATTTAAAATTTTTTATTTATTTGATTTTATTTTCATATAACCCAACACAGCCCAGGCTGACCTCAGATTTTCTGTGCATCCTATGATTACCTTAAACTTTTGGCTACCTGGCCTCCATTTGCATTCTAGGATTATGGAAATATATCAATATACATGGTTTATGTGGTACAGAGACTCAAATGGAGGGGTGCACGCTAAGCAGCCTAGCAACCTCAGCTACATCCTCAACCCTGGGGCTACATTTGATATCATACTACATCTTTTTAAAAGAAAAAAAAGATTTATGTATTTATTTATTTTATGTGAGTACACTGTTGTTCTGTTCAGATACCCCAGAAGAGGGCTTCAGATCCCATTACAGATGATTGTGATCCACCATGTGGTTGCTGGGGATTGAACTCAGAACTTCTAGAAGAGCAGTCGGTGCTCTTAACTGCTGAGCCATCTCTCCAGCCCCTCATACTATATCTTAGTTCAATAATTCAATGACATTTTCATTTATATTTTTACCTTCATGAAGTAGGTTATTTTTCCTTTATCTTTCTCTCCCTTTTATTGAAATAGACTTCTTCTCACATAAATGCCCTGATTAAACTTTCCACTTTTTCTCTATTTCCTCTAGCTCCTCCTCACCCTCCCTCCAAGCTGAATCCACACATTTCTCTCTCCCATTGAAAAAGAAACAGACTTCTAAGAGATAATAATAAAATGAAATATAATAAGACAAACAAAAAGACCACATTGGAGTTAGACAAAAGAAACAAGCACAAGAAACAGACTGGCTCCTTCACACACTCAGGAATCCCAAATAAATGCTAAATTGGAACCCTAAATATATACACAAAACCTGGAGGGTAGATGAGAGAAGAAACATATGAGTACATGAAAATTAAATAAAAATAAGATAAAACCTTAAGCAAATATAAAGAACGAAAGGAAGAAATAAAGGAAGGAAGGAAGGAAGGAAGGAAGGAAGGAAGGAAGGAAGAAAGAAGGAAAAACTGAGTCTTCCAGTTTCCATCTGTGCCTGGAGCTGACCCTGTCGAATAGCTCTCCATACCCAAATCCCGCCTGGAGAGAACTGGTCTCCCAGGAGTGCTGACACACAGGCTTACAGAAGGGACAACCCAGAGTCAGAGACCAGCTAACACCACAGATCAGAGATCAGCTAACACCACAGATAACCAGATGGCGATAGGCAATGGCAAGAGGCAAGGACAAGAACATGAGTAACAGAAACCAAGGCTACTTGGCATCATTAGAACCCAGTTCTCCCACCACATCGAACCCTGGATACCCCAACACACCAGAAATGCAAGACTCTGATTTAATCACATCTCATGGTAATGGCAGAGAACTTTAAGAAGGGCATAAATAACTCCCTTAAAGAAATACAGAAGAACAAGGTAAACAGCTAGAAGTCCTTAAAGAGGAAACACAAAAATCCCTTAAAGAATTACAGGAAAACACAACCTAACAGGTGAAGGAATTGAACAAAACTATCCAGGATCTAAAAATGGAAATAGAAACAATAAAGAAATCACAAACGGAGACAACCCTGGAGATAGAAAACCTAGGAAAGAGATCAGGAGTCATAGACCAAGCATCACCAACAGAATACAAGAGATAGAAGTGAGAATCTAGGGTGCAGAAGATACCATAGAAAACAATGACACAACAATCAAAGAAAATGAAAAATACAAAAAGCTCCTAACCCAAAACATCCAGGAAATCTAGGACACAATGAGAAGACCAAATCTAAGGATAATAGATATAGAAGAGATCAAAGATTCCCAAATTAAAGGGCCAGTAAATATCTTCAACAAAATTATAGAAGAAAACTTCCCCAATCTAAAGAAAGATATGCCCATAAGCATACAAGAGGCCTACAGAACTCCAAATAGATTGGAGCAGAAAAGAAATTCCTCCTGTCACATAATAGTCAAAACTCCAAATGCACTAAACAAAGAAAGAATATTAAAAGCAGTAATGGGAAAAGGTCAAGTAACATATAAAGGCAAACCTATCAGAATTACACCAGACTTCTCACCAGAGACTATGAAAGCTAGAAGATCCTGAGCAGATGTTACAGACCCTAAGAGAACACAAATGCCAGCCCAGGCTACTGTACCCAGCAAAACTCTCAATTACCATAGACAGAGAAACCAAGATATTCCATGATAAAACCAAATTTACACAATATCTTTCCACAAATCCAGCACTACAAAGGATAATAGATGGAAAATGCCAACACAAGGAGGGAAACTACATCCTAGAAAAAGCAATAAAGTAATCTTTATTCAACAAACCCAAAAGAAGATAGCCATACAAACATGAAAATAACAGAAAAAACACAATTACTATTCCTTAATATCTCTTAACATTAATGGACTCAATTCCCCAATAAAAAGATATAGACTAACAGACTGGATATGTAAACAGAACCCAGCAATTTGTTGTATACGGAAAACACATGTCAGTGACAAAGACAGACACTGTCTCAGAGTAAAAGGCTGGAAAACAATTTCCCAAGCAGATGGTCCCAAGAAACAAGCTGGAGTAGCCATTCTAATGTAGAATAAAATTGACTTTCAACCAAAAGTTATCAAAAAAGATAAGGCTACTTCATACTCATCAAAGGAAAAATCTACCAAGATGAACTCTCAATTCTGAACATTTATGCTCCAAATGCAAGGGCACCCACATTCATAAAAGAAACTTTACTAAAGCTCAAAGCACACATTGCACCTCACACAATAATAGTGGGAGACTTCAACACCCCACTCTCATGAATGGACAGATCATGGAAACAGAAACTAAACAGAGATGCAGTGAAACTAACAGAAGTTATGAACCAAACGTATTTAACAGATAGAACATTAATAGATAGAATGTTTCATCCTAAAACAAAAGAATATACCCTTCTTCTCAGCACCCCATGCTACCTTCTCCAAAACTGACCATATAATCAGTCACAAAACAGGCCTCAACTGATACAAGAAGACTGAAATAATCCATTCAGCCTATCAGATCACCATAGACTAAGACTGGTCTTCAATAACAACAAAAACAATAGAAAGTTCACATACACATGGAAGCTGAACAATGCTCTACTCAATAATAACTTGGTCAAGGAAGAAATAAAGAAAGAAATTAATGACTTTTTAGAACAACCCAGATATCCCTCAATAGAGGAATAGATACAGAAAATGTGGTACATTTATACAATGGAGTACTACTCAGCTATTAAAAACAATGACTTCACAAAATTCACAGGTGAATAAATGGATCTAGAAAATATCCTGAGTGAGGTAACTCAGTCACAAAAGAACACACATGGTATGTACTCACTGATAAGTGGATATTAGGCAAAGAGCGTGGAATACCCACAATATAACTCATGGACCTCATGAAGCTCAAGGAGAAGGAAGACCAAAGAATGGATGCTTCAGTACTACTTAGAAGGGAGAACAAATAATCAAGGGAAGTAGAGGGTGGGAGGAACTTGGGAGGAAGAGAGGTGAGGAGGGGAAAAGAGGAGCAGAATCAGGTATGAGAGCAAATGGAGGAGATGTACAGAGGGTCAGGAAAATGAACAGAGATGTGTAGCAATAGGGGATAGGGAACTGGGGGTAGCAACCAGAAAGTCCCAGATGCCAGGAAAGTAAAAGCCTCTCAGGACCCCAAGTGAATGACATTAGCTGAAATACCCCACAAAGGGGCAGGAGAACCTGTAGAGACCATATCAAGAGGTTAGGCATGGCCTCCAGGTTGAGGGATGGGGCCACCCACCAAACTCCAAAATTTTAACCCAGAATTGCTCCTGTCTAAACGAAATACAGGGACAAAGAGTGGGACAGGGAGAAAGGCCATCCAGAGACTGCCCCACCTGGGCATCATCCATCCTACATGCAGACACCAAACCAGACACTATTGCCAAGAAATGCTTGCTGACAGGAGGCTGATTCAGCTGTCTCCTGACAGGTCTGACAGTTCCTGACCAATACAGATGCGGATGCTCGCAACTAACCATTGGACTGAGCCCAGGGACCCCAGTGGAGGAGTTAGGGGAAGGACTGAAGGAGCTGAAGGGGTCTTATCTGGTATCAATGGGAGGGGAGGCCCTTGGTCCTGTGAAGGCTTGATGCCCCCAGTGTAGAGGAATGCTAGGGCAGTGAGGTGGGAGTGGGTGGGTGGGCGAGGGAGCACCCTCATAGAAACAGGGCAAGAGGAATAGGATAGAGGGTTTTCAGAAGTAAAACCAGGAAAGGGGATAACATTTGAAAAGTAAACAAATAAAATATCCAATTAAAAAGAAAGATTCTGTTAATTTGGATACTGCCTCTCCCCCCTTTAGTTAGTTTGGCTACAGGTTTATCTATCTTGTTGATTCTCTCAAAGAACCAGCTTCTGGTTTTGTTGATTCTTTGTATTGCTTTCTTTGTTTCTATTTGGTTGGTTTTGGCCCAGGGTTTTACTATTTCCTGCCTTCTACTCCTCTTGGGTGAGTTTGCTTCTTTTTGTTCTAGTGCTATTAAGTTGTTAGTGTAAGATCTCTCCAGTTTCTTTACCAGGGCACTTAGTACTATGAAAACTCCTCTTAGCACTGCTTTCATTGTGTACCATAAATTTGGGTATGATGTGTCAACATTTTCACTAAATTCCAGAAAGTCTTTTTTTTCTTTTGATCAATAGAATAGAATCGAAGACCCAGAAGTAAAACCACACACTTATGGACACTTGATCTTTGACAAAGAAGCTATAAATAAACAATAGAAAAAAGAAAGCAATAATGGTTCTGGTCTAACTGGCTGTCTATAGAAAAATGAAAATAGACCCATATTTAACACCTTACTCTATACTTACTCTATACCTAACCTCTGTGGTTCTAAGGGTTTGTAATTTGGTTATCATTGACTTCACTGCTGATATCCACATATGAGTGAATATCAGCCATATTTGTCTTTCTGGGTCTGGATTACCTCACTCAGGACAATTTATTGTAGCTCCATCCCTTGACCTGGGAATTTGAGGGTTTCACTTTTTTCCAGCAGCTGAGTAATACTTCATTGTGTACATATACCACATTTTCTTTATCCATTCTCCTGTTGTGGGACATCTAAGTTGTTTCCAGTCTCTGGTTATAAATAGAACAGCAACAAACATGGTTGAAGAAGTGTCCTTGTGATAGCATGAAACATCCTTTGGGCATATGCTGAAGAGTGGTGTAGATGGATCTTGAGGTAGACTGATTTCCATCTTCCTAAGGAAACACCACACTGATTTCCATAATGGCTGTCAGAGTTTGCATCCCAGCAATGGAGGAACTTTTTTATCCCATATCCTCACCAGCATGAGCTGTCACTTATGTTATTGTCTTAGCCATTCTGACAGGTGTAAGATGAAATCTAAAAGTAGTTTTTCATTTCCCTGCTGGCTAAGGATGTTGAAATTTTTTTATGTGTTTCTCAGCCATTTGAGTTTTCTCTTTTGAGAATTCTCTATTTAGAACTGTACCCATTTTTAAACTGCTTATTTGTTTTCTTGATATCCAGTTTTTTACTTCTCTATATAATTTGGAGATTAGTTGCATAGTTGGTAAGAAACCTTTTGCCATTCTATAAGTCTACACTTTGTCCAAATGATAGTGTCCTTTGTTCAATAGTTTCATTAGGTCCCATTTATTGTTAATCTTAGTGCCTGCACTACTGGTGTTCTGTTCAGAAAGTCTTCTCCTGTGCTGCCAGTGAGTTCAAGGCTATTCCCCACTTTCTCTTCTATTGGGTTCAGTGAATGTGGTTTCATGTTGAGGTCTTTGATCCATTTGGAGTTGAGTTGTGTGGAGAGTCATAAATACGTATCTATTTGGATTCCTCTACATGCAGCTATCCACTTTGGCCAACATCATTTGTTTAAGATGATGTGTTTTTTTCCAGTATGTATGGGGAAAATCAGATGACTATAGGTGTATGGATTTATGTCTGGGTCTTCAATTTGATTCCATTGATCAACATGTCTGTTTTTGTGCCAACAACATGTCATTTGTATTACTATAGCTCTGTAGTACAACTTGAAGTTGGGGATGATGATACCTCCTGCAGTTCTTTTATTATTAAGGGTTTTTAAAGTCATCCTGGGCTTTTTGTGCTTCCATACGAAGCTGAAAATTGTCCTTTCGGGATCTGTGATTGTGCTTTAATTTTGACGGGGATGGCCATTTTTTACTATGTTAATCCTACTCGATCCATGAGCATGTGGTCTTCTGATATCTTCTTTATTTCTTTCTTCAATGTCTTAATGTCTTTATCATACAAGTCTTTTGCCTTCTTGATTAGAGTGACCCCAAGATATTTTATATTATTTGAGGCTATTATGAAGAATGTTGTTTCACTGATTTCTTTCTCAGTGAATTTTCCATCTGTATATAGGAGGGCTACTGATTTTTTTGAGTTAATTTTGTATACAGCAACTTTATTTAAAGTGTTTTTCTGGTGGAATTTTTAAGGTCACGTATGTACAATATCATAGGCAAATAATGACACTTTGACTTCTGTGTTTCTGATTTCAGTTTACCTCCCCCTAACCTCATTCAGTTGTCTTACTGCTCCAGCTAAGACTTCAAGTACTTTTCAGAATAGGTACAGAGAGCGTGGACAACCTTATCTTGTGCCTGATTTTAGTGGAATTACTTTGAGTTTCTCTCCATTTAAGTTGATGTCAGCTGTGTATTGCTGTAAATTGTCTTTATTATGTTGAGGTATTTCTTTTGTATGCCTAATCTCTCCAGGATTTTTAACATGAACAGGTGTTGGATTTTGTCAAGGGCCTTTTCTACATCTAATAAGATGATCATGTGGATTTTTCTTTCAGTTTGTTTATATGATTGATCACATTTATTGATTTCTGTATGTTGAGCCATGTACCCATCTTCGGGATGAAGCCTACTTGATCATGGAGGATAATCTGATGGGTTCTTGGATTCCATTTGCAAGTATTTTATTGAGAATTTTTACATCTATGTTCATAAAAGAAATTTGCCTATAATTCTCTTCCCTTGTTGGGTCTTTATGTGGTTTGGGTACCAGGGGAACTGTGGATTTATAAAAATGAATTGGGCACTGTTCTTTCTGTTTCTATTTTGTGACATTAATTCTTGAAAGTCTGGTAGAATTCTGCACCGAAGCCATGTGGTCCTGGGCTTTATTTGGATTTTGAGACTTTTAATGACTTCTTCTATTTTACTGGGGCTTTAAGGTCTATTTAAGTTGCTTATCTCACCTTGATTTGACTATGGTAATTAGTATGTAACAGGAAAATTACCGATTTCTTTTAGATTTTTCAATTTTGTAGAGAACACGTTCTAAAGAATTTTTATGTTTCTCTGGCTTCCATAGGTGTCTATTGTATTGTTTTATTTCTAAGTTTGTTAATTTGGATATTCTGTCTCTGCCTTTTAGTTCATTTGGATAAAGGTTTGCAAATTTTGTTGAATTTTTCGAAGAACCAACTCTTAGTTTTATTGATATTTTGTATTAGTTTTTGTTGTTTTATTTTATTGGTTTCAGCTGGTATTTGATTATTTCTTGCCATTTATTCCTTTTGTGTGTGATTTTTTTCCTTTGTTCCTTTGTTTTCCTTTGTTTTAAGTGTGTTGTTAAGTTACTACCATGAGAATGTTCCATTTTTTTTAAATGTAGGCATTTAGTGCTATGAACTTGCCTCTTTGAACTGCCTTCATCATGTCCCATAATTTTGAGTAAGTTATGTATTCATTTTCATTCATTTGTGGGAAGTCTTTAATTTCTGTCTTGGCTCATTTTGAATGTAATGAACTGTTCAGTTTCGATAAGTTTGTAACCTTTCTGTTGTTATTGATATGCAGTTTTAATCCATGGTGGTCAGATAGAATACAGAATCTTATTTCAATTTTCTTTTAACTGTTGAGATTTCTTTTGTATCTGATTATGTGGTCAATTGTGGAGAGAGTTCTGTAAGCTGAGAAAGAAGTATATTCCTTTGTGTTTGGGTAAAATGTTCTGTAAATATCTGTTAGGTCCATTTGGTTTATTATGTCAATTCCAGCATTTCTCTGTTTAGGTTTTGTCTAGATGACCTATCTATTGGTAAGAGTGGTATATTGAAGTCTTCCACTATCAGTGTGTGAGGGTCAATATGTGATTTACACTGTAGTAGTGTTTCATTTATGAACTTGGGTACCTTTGTGTTTGGTGCATAAATATTAAGAATTGCAATGTCCTCTTGGTGGATTTTTCCTAGATTAATATGTAGGGTTCTTTCCTATCTCTACTGATTAATTTTGATTGGAAGTCTATTTTTTCAGATACTAAAATGACTACACCAACTTAGATATTAGGTCCATTTGCTTTTAATATTATTTTCTACCCTTTTACCTTGAAGTGCCATTATCTTTAATGTTAAGATGTGTCAGATGGATTCATTCAGTTACTCAGTGTCTTTTTATTGGGGAATTGCGACCATTGATAGTGCGAGTTATCGATAAGCAGTGCTTGGTGATTCCTTTTGAGGCGTGTGTGTGTGTGTGTGTGTTCCCCTCTTTTTATTTGCTGGTCTGGGATTATTTATTCCTTGTGTTTTGGGGGGTGTAACCTCATTTGGTTGGTATTTTCCTTTTAGTATTTTTTCTCAGGCTGGATTAGTAGATAGATATTGCTTAAATTTGGTTTTATCATAAAATGTCTTACTTTCTCCATCTATCGTGACTGAATGTTTTGCTGGTATAGTAGTCTGGGCTGGCATCGGTAGTCTCTTAAAGTCCAAAGAACATCTGTCCAGGTCCTTCTGACTTATTAGAGTCTCCACTGAGATGCCGAGGTGCTGGCAGGTTTACGGCTGCTTGGAAAAGGAAGCACAGTTCCTTTGGGGAAACAGAAGAAGAGTAAGTTAAGCAGGAAGTTAGGGCGTGGGAGATGGAAAGATGTTGCCATGGATGGTACAGGTAGGCAAGAGTAAAGATTAGAATGATCTAGAAGACAAAAGTCAAAGATGAGGGGGAGAAAGTTATGCTAAGAAACAATTCACATTAAGAACAGTGGGGAGAAGGATGGAGAGATGGCACAGTGGTTAAGAGAACTGACTGCTCTTCCAAAGGTCCTGAGTTCAAATCCCAGCAACCACATGGTGATAAGCCTGATGGTAACTCAGTAGATAGCCTGTCCATCACGATATAGAAGACAAACATCAGAGTTTCAATAGAAACCTAGATGACTTAACCAAAGAAATCATAAGTGAAACAAATGAACAAAATTCAAGCTGGGCGGTGGTGGCGCACGCCTTTAATCCCAGCACTTGGGAGGCAGAGGCAGGAGGATTTCTGAGTTCGAGGCCAGCCTGGTCTACACAGTGAGTTCCAGGACAGCCAGGGCTACACAGAGAAACCCTGTCTCAAAAAAAAAAAAAACCAAAACAAAAAACAGCAGGGAGAACGTTTGAAAAGTGTTGGGATCGCAGATAGAAGTGGGGAATGCTGACTCGAGACTTTGGCCTGGACCAGGATCCCTCTCATAGCATCATCAAGGTCCGAGCGCAGTGACCTGAGAGTGGTGCCACATGGAGGAAACTTTTGGGTTTGGACCTTCCTGAGTGGAGACTCTGCTTTCATTGGCTTATGGCCTGTAGTCCTAGCTGTTCAAACTTCATATTTTTCTCATCTGTGTAGTGAGTTTGAACATTATATCAACTTGATAAGACTGTCATAAAATGTAAATATGGTAATGTCAGTGAAATCCAAAGATGGTTCCTAAAGAGAGAGAAGTCAGCCTTTCCATCCAAGAGTTTCCAAATTCTTCCTAAAATGTTAATAAGAAAGCGTGCATCTTAGCTGTTTTCTGGTTCCGTTCTTGGACCCTGCCCATCGAGGATTCTCATTCTGAAGGTCTAGAATAGGAAAAAAGTAGAACCTGGCCTCTGTTCCAGACCCTTGGTGACCCTGATGCTTTGGTAATGAAAGTGGAGGGGCTTTTCCGAAAACCATCTTTCAAAGTTACCTGGGGTCGCTTTCAAAAGGCCTGAACCAGTCTGACCTTTCATGTGTTTTTTATGTGTGTACACGTGTGTGTGTGTGTGTGTGTGTGTGTGTGAGAGAGAGAGAGAGAGAGAGAGAGAGAGAGAGAGAGAGAGAGAGAGAGAATGTGTAGAAAGCACAACCTTAAGTGTTGTCCTCAAAAGCACTGGCCCCCTTTTGAGACAGAATTTCTCATTAACCCTCAGTCACCAATTAGCCCAGAAATGGCTTGCCAGTGAGTCCCAGCGATCTAGCTGTTCTGACTCAACCCCAACCCCCCAGGGTTGGGATTTCTAGTGTGCAGCACCATTCCCAAGCGTTGTGTTACGGGTTCTGGGATCAATCTCAGATCTTCATGCTTAGAAGATAAGTTCCTTATTAACCGCTCAAGATCCCACATTTGTAATAAGAAATCCAGCTAGTTCTAATGTACATAGAGCTTTAGAGACCCCACTGTAGGTATAGCTTAAGACGTGTATGTGTGTGTGTGTGTGTGTGTGTGTGTGTGTGTGTGATTTTTGGAAACATTTAAGTGCAAAAATCATATAAAATCACAAAATGAAAAGAATATAATGGTTTGTGACTTTACATTGACTTTAAAAAATAAAGCATGTAGTCTATGCTTCTCAGTAGCAAGAAGTTCAAAGCATACTTTTGCATCTTTAAGTACCGTCTTTAAATTGGTGAATCTCTAATGAGGAGCAGATCAGGTTCCCTGTGTTTAGCCTGTGAGTAAGCTACCCTCACCAGGCTGCAGCCTTCCCTCTTCCAGCAGTGGCTGCTTTGTGGGGTGACCTTAAAGCTTTGGTGAGAGTCTGATACCTGCTGTTGGATTCAGCCCCACTCCCATTCCCTCAAGAGATCCTACATGCAGGCACATTAAAGAATCGCTGCTTCCAAGACATTTGTCATTCAGAATGGTTTTTGGGAAGCAGTTGTCTTTTTAAAATATTGATCTAAAGAACACACAGAACTTGAATGAAATACAAATAGCAAAAAAAGAAATTAGTATCATATTTTAGATTACCTGCTTCTTAGGAGCACTCACACTGTTCTGTGCTACCTGCCTTCACCCATCGTAGATGCTAAGTGTGTCTTTAGAAAACTTGGCAGTTGGAATTCCTACCACGTGACTCATCCATGCAGTCCTATCTATCTGGAGCCTAAACATTTCGAACCATTAGAAGTGACTGAAGCAATACGTGTAAGGAAGTACTTTGTGAACTCTAAGTTGCCAAACAGATGGAAGTTATTATCAAGTTCTCTATCAGCCTCATTCAAAGCAGGGAATTGTTTCACGTTGCTGATGATAAATAATATTGAGATAGCCCTTCACACAGTAAAATCTCTGCAGTGTCATGCTCGGGAAAGTGTGAGCGTGTCTAAACCTGAGAAACTTAGGTAGACACATTTTAGAAACTAAGGTACAACACAATAAATTATCTCAGCAACTAGGAAGTGGGAGAGCAATGAAGGAAAGAGTGGAGCTTTATTTAACATCCTTGCTGTCCAAGAGCACATGGCTTGCCACCCTAGGTTGCACTGTGTGTTCTGTGAAAGAAGGGGGACTTACTCTCTTTACTGTGACCAAATACCTGCCAAGCATCAGTTCAGAGTAGAAGGGTTCATCTTGGCTCACAGTTAGAGAATACAAGTCTACCATGGTGGAGAAAGGACTGCAACAGGACCGTGAGGAGCCTGGTCACATTGTATCCACAGTCAGGAAGCAGAGAGAGATGAACACTGTTGCTAAACTCATTTCTCCTTTTGATTCAATCCAGGACCTCAGCCCACGGGAAGTTGCCACCCACACACAATGTGGGGTTTCCCTCCTAAGTTGAACCTTTCTGGAAACATTCTTCCCGACATACCCAGAGGTGTGTTTCTCTGTTGACTCTAGGTCACTTCAAGTTGAGAAGATGAGGGAGATTGTATGATGGGATGGGAGAAGGTAGAGAAGAGTTGGGGTGGGAGAAGGTAGAGAAGAGAGCCCTGTTGCTTGATGGGACTTTCAAGAACTACTCTGACCTTACATGCTTATTCGCTAAAACCAGCTAAAGCAACACTTGGTGGCCATGACGGTTTGTCTACACTGAATGTCTATTGACAAGGACATGGGATTGCCTTAGAGACAAATGTCTAGCTGGTCTGTGAGAAGGTTTTCTAGATCAAGTTAACTTAGGCGAATTGGCCCATCCTAAATGTGGGCAGGACTGTTCTACAGACTTCTGTCACAGACTGCACCAAATGGAGAGAGCTAACTGAGTGTGAACATCCATGGCTCTTTGCTTCCTGCCTGTGGGTGTGGCATGTGACATGAGAACCAGCAGCCATGCTTTGTTTGCCATCCTGGACTTTACCTCCAACTGTGACCTAAAAGAAACCCCCCTTTCCTTAAGTTGCTTGTCAGGTGTTTTGTTGTAGTGACCCAGGAAGCAACTAATAAGGCAGCTATGAGTACACTAGTGCTCGGAGTTTAGTTTCTAAATGGAGTCAAAGAAACATAGTTAACTAGAAGGGGCTTCTCTGGCCAGTTATGGGCATGCTGGCACTGAGACCATATTGGCATGTTACAAAACATTGCCTGCAGAGAGAGTCTGGGTATCCACACAGATACAAAATAAATGAATGGGGAAGAGAAGTGCTCCTTACAGCGATGTGTGGATAAATGGAATTCATTTTTATAGACCCATAAATATGCACCCTTCATGGTAATCATGATTCAGGTGGTGGGAAGTGTTAGCCTCAAAATCGCAGTTATAGCCTACAAAACATTAGCAGCTACACAGATGCAAACAAAGAAAGAAGTCTTCACTGGATGCTAGAATCATTGCTTAAATATATGTTAGTGTGCAGGTGAGCATCTCAAACTGTTTTTCAACAGATTAATGGCTGATTCTAAAGGGGAAACTTCCTGAAGGATGGGGAATCTGGCAGACAAACCCGCTGATTAAAGTGGTATTTGTGCCACCTGGGGTGAAGTGGCACTGCCCCCCTCTGTATCCTTCCCACATCCTCATTCTGATCATGAAGAAACAGTCAGGCACATCCATGTTGAAGGCATCCTGTCAGATTCCGGGCTTGTCGTCTTCAGAAGTGGTGTCCTGAAAGACAGAAGTAACTACTCCAAAATAAAGGACACTAAATATACATCACTGACCAGGGTGCTGGGTGACCCTGGCTGATCCCGGATCAGGAAAAAAAAATCAGGATGAAAATTAACTGTGTGTTAGATAACAGTATTGTATTGATCTTGGATTGAATCATTTCATTATGGTTACATAAGAGAATGCCATTTGTCCCTAGGGAATGTATGCTGAGGTATTAGTGGCCAAGACCTTTGTAGTTTAAACAGGATGGGGAGAAATCCCTGCCATAGGCAAAAGCCAATGGGTGATGAATCTGAGTGAAAGCGTATTGTGTGCAAGTTCAATATTCTGTGCTTGCACTTTTCCTGGAGATTTTTATGTCTTTAAATTTTTCTTTTAGATGGTGTTTAAAAAAGTTGATCATATGCTTTAGTAAAAATCTCAATGCATGAACCTCTGAAAAGCACCACAGGTCATTGATTTTGACTCTTGGTTTTGCTTTTTTTTTTTAATCTGTTTGTTTTGTTTTGTTTTGGTCATAAAACTTTTATGACAGTGCTTTTTAAATATTTTGGAGGCCAACACAATGCTGTTGCCGGATATAAAATTAAATTTCAGCTTGTGATTTTTATTCTGATCCAGAATTTGTTATTTCAAAGAGTGGTATTCTGCTCAGTAAGAAAATCATTAAGTAATGATTAGAGACAAAATTCTGATCTGGCTATTCCAGGCTAAAGATTTGTTCTATTCATCCACAGGATTTGCTTCATGGTTATGTGTGTGGCATGTGTGTGCATATGTATGCATGTGCATGTGTGTGTGTGTGTGTGTGTGTTTGGTCTGTTTGTAAATGTGTGAATGTGTGTGTGTGTTTGTGTGTGTGTGTATTATATTTGTGAGTGAATGTGTGTGTGTTTGTGTGTGTTGTATTTGTGAGTGAATGTGTGTGTGTTTGTATGTGTTGTGTTTGTGAGTGTTGTGTTTGTGAGTGAATGTGTGTGTCTTTGTGTGTTGTGTTTGTGAGTGAATGTGTGTGTGTTTGTGTGTGTTGTATTTGTGAGTGAATGTGTGTGTGTTTGTATGTGTTGTGTTTGTGAGTGTTGTGTTTGTGAGTAAATGTGTGTGTCTTTGTGTGTTGTGTTTGTGAGTGAATGTGTGTGTGTTTGTGTGGTGTGTGTGTGTGTGTGTGTTCAGCTAATTGCTAAAACCCACTGGAAACATTAAGATGTAGCAGCATTTGGCCTTCCCATCACACGGGCTTATGTAAAGCACAGCCATTCACTTTTGAAGTATTCTATTCTCCAAAGGTCACCATTCTGAAAGTCGCCCTGACCCAGCCTGCTACACTCACCCTGGTTACCTGGCTTGCTCCAGAAAGAATTTGAGTTTGTGAAGTGTCTTTTAGGCATTAAAGAATAAAAGAGAAATTAGGGAATCATTTCTAGAGAAAAGATTAAAAAAGTGGGAACTGAGCATGCAACTCAAACACAGATCGGTCCAAACTGAACTCTCTGTCTCCTTCACCAATCACTCCCACTTTATTGGCAAACCAGAAGCAATAATTTATCATTCACAGGTGCCTCTCTGTCAACACATGTACCAAAGATAGGTCTAAGTTTCATAGATTTCATTTTCTAAATATCTTCAAGTCTGACCATTTATATCTGTTTCCAACACTAGAATTCATTATTAGCACTGGTGCCAACAGTACCACCATTACCAACCTCCCCTGTCACCACCACCCTTATCACCACTACCCTTTTCACCACTACCCTTTTCACCACTACCCTTATCACCACTACCATTGCCTCATCATCATCACCACCACCACCACAAACACCACAAACCCCGTAACCACTGACACCATCAGTACCATCAGTATCCTTACCACCATCACCATAACCATGACCGCCTCCATCATCATCATCACCATCATCACCTCTTACCATCTGTACCACTACTGCAACTATTGCTTCTTCCACAGGATTCTAAGCTGTTGCCATCTCTTGTCTAGGGGAGCCTTCCAAGGTATCCCTCCACATTTATTCTGGTCTCTCCTTAGCCTGTCGCTGTGTTTAAAGCAGAATGATTTTTTTTTTTTTCAGAATGCAAACTTTGAAGCTGTTTCTTAGTTAAGAGAGTTTCTTTATCTTGAGACAAAAAGAAAATTGGAAAGGACTGTGGGTTTCTCCATGGAGACTCCAGCCATGGCGGCCTCAATGCCTGCCTTTCCCATCTCTGCTTTTCTAGATCAACTCTCTTAGCATTTTTTTTGTTTGATTGTTTGTTTGTTTGGTTGGTTGGTTGGTTGGTTGTTTGGTTGGGTTTTCGAGACAGGGTTTCTCTGTGTAGCCCTGGCTGTCCTGGAACTCACTCTGTAGACCAGGCTGGCCTCGAACTCAGAAATCCGCCTGCCTCTGCCTTCCAAGTGCTGGGATTAAAGGCGTGCGCCACCACTGCCCGGCTCTATTAGTATTTTTTAAGTGCTTTTATTCAGAATAGAACTTCCTGTTAAAAACTCCCAAGTACCCAGAATTTTCTTAATCATAACTCTTGGTATATGTTCTACCCATAAGTTGGCTGGTGCCTGGCTTTCTTTAGTTATGTACTTCAAATAATGCAGTTTCCAGAACTCCCCATCCAGCCCCATCACCTACAACACCACCAGTAATTTACAATTTGCTCAGTGACTCTTCCATCCTGTGTCCAGAGTTTCACTGGTGAGATCTACATCTCTGCATTCTGTCTTCATTGTATTGCCTTCATGTTATCTACACTATGTGTTTCTCTTTGTTTTCAAACTTCATAGAAATGGAGGTGCACAGCATATAATCCGTCCTTATGCTGCCAGGGTTCATCATGACAGCAGCGCAGGCAGCAAAAAACTATTTCTCTTATTGCTGCGAATTGCTTCATTATGTGACTGTCCCTCTGCCTGCAAAGCTCTTTTGCTCTGTGAACCCTTACTGGCCTTCAGATCTCAGCCCAGGTGATGCTTCCTCCAGCGATGTTCCTTCCTAAGCAGCCCAGGGTCTTATTTATTGTAGGATTTCAGATACTGTGTGTGTCTCCTTTGGTGCCATCACTGTGCAGCTCAGTCACCACATTTGCAAGATTGTTTAAGGTTTGGCTTCTTCCTTAACGCAGGCTCTTTCAGGGCAAGCATTGTGTCTGTGCTCTATTAAATCCTCTTAGCTCCTCGGAGACCATGAGAGAGCAACCGCACGTATTGCTTGAAGAAATGAACGATGAAAAAAGAATGCTAATCTCTGTCAAACAGTATACCTCACTAAACGTTCTTAAAAATAAATTACTGTCAAACTAGTCTTGCTGCTTTTCATATATATATACATATATATATATATATATATATATATGTTAATATTTTTAGACAGGGTATCAGTGTTTAGCCCTGATTGAACTAGAACTGGCTTTGTAGACCAGGCTGGTCTCAAACTCATGGAGACCCTCCTACCTCTCTGTACTGCGAGTGCTGGGGTCAAAAGTGTTAAAGGTGTGCTCCACCGTGCCTGGTGTTTCTCATAGTTTATTCCTTTAGTCACCTATGTGCAAACATTGAGACCTTAGGTCAAATGCTGTCTGTCTGCTCACTTCTGTTTCTATTGAGAAAAGTGTTTTCTGCATTGCAATACTGTGACCAAAGCCTCCGCACTCCAGTGTGCACAGCACAGGTTGAGAAAGACAGCACTGATGCAACTTTCTGTTCCTGGTGCTGTGCCTACAACTCTGCATCCCCCTGCCTTTGCTTATTCTGTCTGCATGAGTGCTCGTGTGGCTGTGTTTGCGCATGCGCACATGTATAGTCTCACAAGTGCCCACACATTTCAGAGTCCTCCCATCGACTTTTCAATTTCATCCAAACCTTATGCCAAACGCCACATTCCCCAAAAGACCTGTTCAGATTTCCCAGGCAGAAGGACTTGTTCACTCAGTGCATGACCCAGGACTCATTTGCAAACCATCAAATACCCGTTTTGGTTGGAAATGTGAGCTTTGCTCTCAGACCTGAGTTCCTTTTCATGGTCATCCACTGTATGAATCGTGGATCTTCTCGATCTATGCAAGTAACACCCACCTTGGGGAAATGGTGGTCCCATTTAACAGGAATGAAAATATGAGAGAGGAATTGCTTTTCACTAAACCCAGGTCCCTAAGGTCCCTTTTGACCTCAAGCTCATCCCCTAGCTTTCCCTTCAAAGAGAGCTGATTTCAAAGATTAGTTGGAGGGTGGGATTAAGGAGGAAGAAGCAAACGTGCATGTTACCTCTGTTTAGGGGTGGTTTCTTTGTCCTTTTTTTAAAAATTATATTTGTTTATTTTAATTTTAATTAAATTAAAATTAAATTAAATTAAATTAATTTAAATTTAATTTTTAAAGTTTTATTTTTATTTTATGTGTATAGGTGTTTTGCCAACATAAATGTATATGCACCGCATGCAGTGCCTGTGGAAGCCATCACGAGGTATAAAATTCCTTAGAACTTGGGTTAGAGACTATAGTTAGCTACCATATAGTTGCTGGGATCTGAACCTGAGTCATCTGGAAACACAGCCAATGCTCTTATCCACTGTGTCATCTCTCAGTCCAATTTTTTTATTCTATTTATTTATTGGTTTTGTGGATGCATGCAGGAGTTTTTCCTCTTCTTCCATCATGTAGATCCTAAGTAATGAACTCAAGCCAGGTAGTCAGGCTTGGAGGCAAGGACCTTTACCTGCTGAACCATCTGGCTGATCCTTGTTTTTGTTCTGTGTTTTTGTTTGTTTGTTTTGAGATTGAATCTTGCAGTGTAAGCGCAGGCAAGTGGAAATTAATGATTGTCCTGCCTCAGCCTCCTAAGTGCTCCACTAGATGTGAACATCCCTCCCCTAACTTTGTAGCAATTTCCTCTAAATTGAACACTACACCTTGGAGGAAATCCACTTTAGCTATTGAAAGTAAACAACTCACAAGTCTCAAGAAGTACCAGAAATTTACAGAATCATTTACCCAAAGTTGAATAAGTAGTAAAGACTGCTGGGGAAAGGACATAACCTATCTATTTGCTTCCAAAGATAAAGCTTTCATGAGTTGTCACCCATGATGATGCAGCAGCCTTTGGGTCATCCATTTTCTCTCTCTCTCTCTCTCTCTCTCTCTCTCTCTCTCTCTCTCTCTCTCTCTCTCTCTCTCTCTTTCTCTCTCTCTCTCTCTTTCATGGTTTTTCAAGACAGGGTTTCTCTGTATAGCCCTGGCTATCCTGGAACTCACTTGGTAGACCAGGCTGGCCTCAAACTCAGAAATCCGCCTGCCTCTGCCTCCCAAGCGCTGGTATTTTTAATACCACTGCCCGGAGTCATCCATTCTCAAGTAAGTATTACTGGGTAACTAAGCTGAGGCTAGAGAGCTTTTTCTTTGTTTCTCGTTAGTTTCCTAGTTCAAGCCAACAGATGTCCATTCACATCTCCCCAGGAAATCACAGGGTACTCTCCTCTTATCTTTATCTTTTCTTGCTGCCCTCTCCCCTTTCCATTCCCAATCCTCTTCCACCTACCACTATAGGACCAAGCTCTCTGCCCTGTGGGATACAGGGGCAGAGGTGAGTGCTATGGTGATTGGGCAGCTCCCTGAGTTGGATTTGGCAGGTGGTTATCTTTGGGGCACAGCCCTCAGGTCTTCCTGAGTTCTCATCAGTAATAAAAGTCATACTTCCATCCTCATCTGTCCCCTTTCCAAGTCTCATTTCTCAACTGTTGCTGAACTTGGGTGGGAAAGAAAGGAAATTGCTTAGTGACTTCCCAAAACCACAAATGATAGTGATAAGATCCTCATGTATACAGAAACAGCAGAACTTCCCCACCCCAAATATGGGATGACCTTCAAAGCAATCTCCCAAGGGAATTACACACTGTCTCATTTCCCCACTGCTATGCTGGCTCAAAACCTTTTGAATGTATCGTTGGAAGTTCTGATTTTACTTGTATATCTTCAACTGATCTCAAGCCTCATCAGAAAAATACAGATTTGAGTTTTGAGGTTATTTGGGAGTTCTGTCAGTGAGTAACTGGGACAACCAGGAGATTCAAAGTGGCTCAACATGCTTGTGCAAGGGAGATGTGTATGTGTGTGTGTGTGTGAGAGAGAGAGAGAGACAGAGACAGAGACAGAGAGACAGACAGAGAGAAGAAAGGGGAGAGAAAATGAACATGAAAAGCATCCTGGGAATTCGTGTGTAATAGTCACACTTTCAAAATAGCACACGGCACCCAGAAGTGACCACAGGGAAAGACAACACTCATTAGCTACCTAACCTGGGAGTGCTGATGTTTTAAAACACTTCCCTGAGGTGCTGGCTTCGCTAAAGGCAGAGGATGTAGAGTCAGAGTTGTGCTTCTTATTTCCTGTGTTCCCTCAGATGCACTGAGGTTCTTTCAACCTCAGTGGCTCCATCTGCGAAATGGGATTAATGACTCTACCTGCCCTGCACACCTCCCAGGACTATATAGCCTGAGAACCTTGTGAAGGGAGATGCTCTCACACAGGTCAACAATAGCAGGCTGTGTGGATGCCGGTGATATATATATATATATATATATATATATATATATATATATATATATAAATATCATAGTAGCTGTTCGTGTGATTGATGTATCTCCTGAAGTATGTTAACACACACACACACACACACACACACACACACACACACACACACACACAAGTTTGGCAGCAGATCTCAATTCCGAAGTATCTTCTCATAAAGAGACTGAGGTCAATATGAACACATATTCCAGGATTCACATAAATCACTGAGGAGAGCAAGAAATCGGGATGCCTGCCAATGAGTCAGTGAGCACCGTTTTCTGTAAATCACTTGATCTGTTTTGTACCATTTTCTGTAAGTCACTTGATTTGTTTTGGCTGTGGGGGATCTGTTTCAAGTAAAAAGGGAAAACACTTAACCTGAGTTAGCATTTTTTCCTACCTTGCCTTAAACACTTAAAGATGCCCCCCCCCCCCCCGTAGCCTTATGCACCCTGTAGCAGTTAGGTTTTTATTGAGAATGGCCTGTGTATGGGTCACATGCCACATACTTTTTCGTTGGCAGTAGCCTGATGTGGTGGGTGTTACTTCTGTCTCCATTTTATATATGGGAACAAATTAAGAACCTTGAAGTAAATTGTGCCGGCCACACAGCTGGTAAATTCTCAGCCAGCAGCTGGATACTGCTGGTGTTCCTACAGCTTCAGTTTCAGCATCCTCCTGCCTCTGAACATGTAAATCAGGCTTCTCTAAATGCAAATCTAATCATACTGTTTTTCTCGGTGTTTTGCATTGGCGGCTATCACAGGACCTATTCTGGAGCTGTTTGTTTGTTCCTGGTGACTGACAAGCTCCTGTCCCTACCCCTTACCCCCCCCCACCTCCTACTCCCCATCCCCCACCCCTTATTCCCCAACACTGGGGAGAGGATCACCTAGTGGATACAACAAGGCTGAGAGACATGCCAGGGCAGAGGAAGCCTTTGGACAAACTCACAAGAAACAAAGGCTCGCCCAACAGCACACATTACATCTTTCAGTTAGCTGATAGACATTCAGAGATGTTTGGAATTTTTACCAAGCCAATCTACCTCAAAGCATTTCCTTGACTGTCCGTTTGGAGGGATGAGTAACATATGTTTATAGGTGAGGAGGTGGGCACACCCTTGTAAACACGTGTGGAGGCCAGAGGAGGGCATCAGACCTTATTCCCTTGAGACAGGGTCTCTCGCTGGACCTGCAGCTAGCCATCACACCCCAGTGATATCTTTAGTCTCCACCCTCTAGATCGCTGGAGGTGTGCACAGTCACAGACACAGCCAGTTCTTTATATGGGTGCTGGGGATTCGAACTCAGGTCTTCATGCTTGCATAGCAGGCCCTCTTAACCGTTGAGCCATCTCCCCAGATTTCTTCCGATACAGTCCTTTGCTTCCCTGCAAAGCACCTAGATTTCCTCTCATCAGAAGGACACCTCTTTCTCTGCCTTCTTGAATTTTCACTGTACAGAAGCGAAACCCAAGGTGCTTGTGGCTTAGAATCAACTCTTTTATTAGATTTTACATGCATGTCATGCGTTGTTTTTACTTTGTCAGCTATGAAAGTCATTTTTCTTGAGGTGTAATGTCTAAGAAACAAAGAATGAAAAACTGGTTCTGTATGTGTTCCCAGAGCCGAAGAATACCCACTTTGGAGAGCTTGGTGCATGCTGATGACAAGTGGATGTACCACAAATGCAGGCCAGTATCTGCACTACACTTTTAAGGATTTAGAGGGACCAACATGTTGGCCACTAGTGAGAACCACTTGCAGACTTCAGAGTGCCGCAGCAGACATGACAAGAAGAGGATCCATCCACAGGAGACTCTGGCACCTGTTGGTGGATTCCTACCTTATTATCATTTACCCTCTAACATGATAAACACAGCACACATTTACCTGCTCCCTTAAATGTGACCCCACCCACCTACCTACCTGTCCTGTGCTACCTGCCATTGTCAAGACAAGCTTCTGTACTTCTGCAGAAAATCATGCATACTCCCCACCACAGATATATGCACTCTGTGATCTGCGATTATGTTACCTTAAATTGCAAAAGAGGCACGAGTGTGTGTGTGTGTGTGTGTGTGTGTGTGTGTGTGTGTGTATTTAACTAAAGATACTAATGATATGGGGGCAATGGATGATCCTAGTGGCCTGTGTAAGCAGAAAGCAGGGGAGAAAACATTGTGATAGTGATAATAAAGACATGATTGACAATTTGAACTTTGAAGACAGGACTACAGGCCAATAAATGCAGGAGGTCCCTAGAAAAGCTTACAGAAAAGCAGAAAAACCAAGGAAGAGATTCTCTCCTCAGAACCTGCAGAAGGAACTGTTCCTGCTGATCCCTTAGCTGTAACATAATGGAACTGATGTTAGACCTTGGGTCTATAGAATCACCAGGGATGCACTGTTACAACACGAAGATGCTAGCCTGCAGGACTAGGCAACCAGTACATCTTCTTTGACACACAGATGCTCAGCAAGAATGCTCTGTTCTGAATTTTGATTAAATAATCTTTAAAAAGTAGCCTGTCAATGTGCAGAATCTGATTCCCCCTGCAAATATAAACCCTGGGAGACCTGGGCTTACCAAACTTCTCAGGAGGGAGAATGTCAGAGATGGGGCCAACTAGGTGAGTTTGTAGATGCTTGCCGGAACTTTAGTGCTCAGTTCAAGACCCCAATATACCAAGTAGAAAAGATGCCCTTTGACTTCCCAATGACAGCATATCAGTGAAATCGAGGCTAACAGACACTTGTCCACTAGTGTTTACTGCTGTCACAATAGTAAAAAGGTATAAGAATCCCCAAGTGGATGATGGACACATAAACTGTGGTATATCCATACAGGGGAATATTATTCAGTCATAAAAAGGAAAATTCTGACTCCTGGATGAAACTTCAAGACAAGTTTAAGTGAAACAATACTCACTATAAGATAAATCTTGTATAATTCTACTGAGAGGACGTATCTCAGGTAATAAAATTTGGAGAAGCAAAGTCAGAATGCTGGTCACTGGAGGAATGTGGAGGAGGCAGTTATTAATGAGGAGATCCAGGATTTTAGCTCAGAAACATGGGAAATTCTATAGCAAGGTGGCGCTGGTGGCCATATCACAGCATGGATGCACATATTGGTACAATGGAACTGAGCACTTGAAAAAAATTAAAATGGAGCTCGAGAGATTATGCAGTGGTTAAGAACACTTGCTGTTCTTCCAGAGTACAGTTCAGTTCCAGCACCCCGTCATATGGCATGTAACTCCAGTCCTGAATCAGAAGCTCTCTTCCAGCCTCTGTGGGAACTGCACATAACTGTCATAAATTCTTACAGGCACACACACAATGTTTTAAGGTTAAAATGGTAAATGTAATAATATGCATGTATTTAGCAATTAATAAGTGGACACTAATCGTGGTAAGGACAAAAACTTGGGAGGGGACCTCAGAGGAGGGACCTATGAGGAGGAGGGTCTCAGGTCCACTCTAGACAGGGCACGTATGTAGAGAGGACTAGGGATCTGTCTGTGGGCCTGCTGGTCCTCTCCAGGCAGGCATGTTTCCTTTCTCCTCGCCAAAGGGGAATAACAGGTGGTTATTGAGGACATTAAATGGTCAAATTGAGGGTCAGTGAGGCCAGTGGCCAGATGAGGACATCACATCATGTGTGAGCTAGATGTGAGAATGGGTGAGAACTGGGGAGGGGGTGAGGGCGGAGGCGAGAGTTCTGAGACTGAAGGAGCCACAGGTTTTAAGAAGCTGAGCAAAGAGGCCAGAACTTAGAGACTGACAACAGAGAATCAGATGGTACTGAGAAGGGCAGGAGGCAGATACTAGGGCCCAGGGCCCTGTTCAAACCTGCGGCTTTCCCCCGTGAGCAAGAAGGATTAGAAAGATGGGGTTCCTGTGTGGGAGGGAAGATGGATATTGGAAGATGGAGGCTGGGATGTTGCCATGAGGTTTGGGTTTTGGAAAGGGAGTACAAGAGGGGTACGGTACAAGACAGCAGTTAGGAGGCCACTGCAGCATGACCAGGGCTAGGTGACAGTGGAAAGAAGCCTGGGGAGATGCTAGAAGGGATGAAGACGCTGGGCACATGAAGCATGACTTCAGGCAGAAGAAGGCAAGGTAAACAGAATACAGTGTGTGAGAGAGGAAGGGAGCTCATGAGTAGCTCCATGCTTCTTGCTTGTGATACTGGACAGTCTTTTAGACACACTCGATAAAAGGCCTCCTCATTGTCACCACACAAATCCAAGAGACGATGCCCATTTTGTAGTCTGAGGAAATGGGCCCAGGCACTGTACACATGCTGGTCCTGTGGACAAGCAACAGTCTAGGTGTCGGTTGTGTTAACAGTGTCCTCTAAGATTAAAACCTTCCATCCTGCAGGGGAGCTCCTTAAGCAGGGAACTAAACAATAACAATAAAAAATAGCTTCAGGAACTCCCTGAAACTGACCAGATGCGTGAGGAGCTGCCCGCAGGATGTGCAGTATGCTCCAGGTTCCCAGGTTTGTGAGAGGTCACCCATGCTGGAGTGGGCTTTGGAGATGTAGCTGTCTCTGAGTCCTTTCTGCTCTTGTAAGTATCCCCTCACCCATATTCCTGTAAGTAATTCCCAAAAGACTCATGGTTCATACTTTGGTCTGTCATGAGTTCCCTGTCTGGGGTGAAAGGCCATGTATGTTGTGTCTTCTTAGGAAAAGTCTCATTACACAGCGGTGGCAGGAGCCATGGTCCCTACCAGCTCAGGCTAGAAGCGTCCTCTGGCTTAGGCCCACCTCACTCATACTGGAGGTGACCACCACCAGCATGTCTGATCCAAATGGAATCAAGCCCTGCATGCTGAGCTCTTCAAGTTAAACTCTACTAAAGTCTCACCAGTAACCTAGGACTTCAGAAGCATCTGAAGACAGGGAAGAGCGAAGGGAGGGTCTCCAGGTGCAGGTGACTCTGTCAGAAGCCTTTTGCTTGGATGTGTGCATGTTCCCAACTCATCGTTAGACAGCACATACGATCTGCTGATTATGCAACCCACTGCCAGGAAAACCTCAGATGTTGTATTGCAGGGCTTCCAGCCTGTCAAGGCCCATTAGTCTGTCCAGAGTCCTGAGACTGACTAATATGAAGGACACTCCAGGCCTCCCTCTAAGGGTTCCAAGGTAACTTACTCTGCACCACAGCTCCTGTGGAATGACTTGGTCACATCTGTACCCAGAGTAACACTTAAGTCAGAACCCATTCTTCCTGTAGCAGCTTCTAGAGCTGTTCACGCCTCAGAGAGACAGAGCAAAATGGAGCACTGCAGGGACCCTGTGGGGTCGCAGACTGTCATTTTGCCTCCCACCTTCCCACTCTGTGAACAGGGAAAGCATGGCTCTGCTTCGAGTCATGGTGCCCTGGTGGGACGGTCCCTGTGAGACAAAAGTGAACTGCGCGCTCCTCAGAACCACAAAGGCTCGTGACTTGTGAATCTGAGCTGGTCACTTACCACGAAGCAAGCAACAATGCAAGTCACTTGTGCTGAGTGAAAGGATCGATGCCGGCTCAGGACACCCAAGACCGAGTTCTCAGCACAAAGAAGATTTATCTGCCCCAGAGGGACAAAGATCAGGGAATAAGAGACAAAGACAGGAGACAGAGGATGAGGGAGATGGGGAAGGGAACAAGGGAGAGGGGAAAGATGTTTTTTGTACCAGAAAGGACCTGGACAAAGCACTCTCTCTGGTTAGAGAGGAGACAGATGTACCATATAGGATAATGGTGGCTTATATGTTAGGATGAGGTGTTTAATTTTAATTGGGCATATTAATTAGGTGAGCCAAAAGGGCTTCAACACTTTGATAGCTGGACCTTGGTAGTCAGTCTTGGGAAGAGAAAATGACCAAATAAGGGAATAGACCTTGGTGGCCAGCTTTTAGCAAGTCCGAGGGAATAGGGGAGAAGGGCAGGGCCTGCCTGAGCCATGTTTGACATGCTCAGGATGGCTTGAGTCCCTCCACTGAGGGGTCACATTACTGTCTCTCCTATTGCTAGATGAGTAGAGCCTTCTGTTGGAAGCTACCAAAGTGGCACTCAAAGAGAAGGCACCATCTTATCCTGGCTGTTTATAATAGTTCTCTAAGGGTTCTGTAACAAAGTATGATAGACTGTCAACTTCAGACAACAGGATACATTTTCATACAGTTCAAGAGGCTGATTTACTCCAAGGATTTCTCATGTTCTTTGGAGTCCTACCCTGTCCCTAACTAGTCTAGTAGAAACTCTGAAATCCCACCTTTGTCTAAATATCTTAAAACAGAACTTCCGAAAGGGAAGAAATATCCCAAATCAATGCAGTAGAACAGACATGCCTTGCTAGAGGTCACCATTGAGAACTTTTGCCCTTGAACCTGATGTTTTGAGGCAAAGATTGTGCTCTGACTCTCAGTATCTATTATTAATTTCAACTTCTCTGTGGAAGAATCCCTCCAATGGTTTAGTTGAGTACAAGGCTACCTAGCTAAAGACAGGGTATAACAATATATAATATATAATATATATTAATAATATATAACAAAAATTATTCCTGTTTGCCTGATAGCTGGCTTTGATATTTTCAGGAAATATATTGAAGTGTATGCTAGGCACTAGACACTATATTCTGAACCTTACATATAGCAGTATCAGTATCTGTGGGATGGACTTCTCTTTATTATCGTTGGGGATAACAGAAGGCTCCTGGGTCATGCCAGTTATTTTGTTTGGTTGTAATGTTTACAGTTGTGTGTTTCCTCAGTTGTATGACTTTTCCTGGGGCAACAAAAACAAACATCGATCAACTTGCTCTAAAATATGGCACCGACAATAGACCAAAGAAAGTATTCCATCCAAGTCTAACGTAGTTATCCAATGATTTTACTGGGATTGGTTATTTGCATGTGAGTGAGAGGTTACTTTACTGGAGCGTGGATAATTCTCTAAGAAGCTGTCACAGAGGAACCTGTTTATAGAGTAGGAGCCTAGCTAATTGCAGAGTCTTCCCCCTCAGCAATTGTTACTGCTCATCCAACCATGGTAGAGGTCAAGTTACAAGTTCTAGCTTGTGACTTTCACGGTCTTCCTGGTCTTTGTAGGTTTTATTTACTTCCTGAGCCTTGTGTGTTTCTTTTGCTTCACGAGCCCTTTGATCTTCTCTTGAGCTGGGGAATGTTTCAATTAAAAGGAAATAGCCTCATGACATCTGTGCCCATTTCATTATTTAGCTATTTTAGCTATCTCCTCTGATCTTTAGAATAATCTTATGTGAGATGTATTATTATTATTATTATTATTATTATTATTATTATTATTATTATAATCTCACAACTTTAACTAAACCAAAATGTTTTATCTTAAAGTATGGATAGTAGTGAAAGCCTACGAAGCACTTGGTTGAAGCAGGAAGTTCAGGGGTCCAAGGTCAGTCTCAGCTTCATAGCCAGCCAGTTCAAAGCCAGCCTGGGCTACATGATACCCTGTTACAAAACAAGAAACAAAGGGGTTGGAGAGATGGCTCAGTTTTTGAAGTACTTGTTGTGCAAGCATGAGGACTTGAGTTTGATTCTCAGCACCCATGTGAAAAAAAAAAAAAAACAAGCCTAGTGACAAATCTTCATAATCCAGCACCAGGGAAGTGAGATAGGTGGATCTGCAAACATTCACTGGCAGATCCCTGAAGCAAAGGCAGGTGGGTTCCTGAAGCTCCCTTGCCAGTCAGCCCAGTCAAATCAGTGACTCTCGGAACCCAATGGGAGACCCTGCCTCAAAACACAAAGGTGAAAACTCCTGAAGAGTAGCCGTAGAGCTTGCCCTTCAGCCTCCACGTGCACGCTCACACATGTATATGCATATCCATGGACACACACGTACCCCTCTCCGCGTACACACGCACAAAATGATTTGTGTAAGAATCATCACCCAATGTTTTGTTTTGAAACACAGAGTGAAATGTCTAGGCTTCTGAGCAGTTACAAATGATGGAGTCAGATCTTGCCCAATAGCTTTTCTATGTTGCTGAGGACTGGTTCCCAAGTTCACCTACAGAACAGTGGTTCAGAGGAGAGGTCTGTCCATCATGACTTAACCTAGTGTATCCCAGACATGCTGGCCCAGAGACTATTTCTTTAGGTTATGCTGTTATAGCTCCTTAGAACCTTGAGAAAGGATAGTGTCAACACACATGTGCAATGATGAGAAGAGGGGACATTCCCATTCCATCTTGAGTGTCACATCTGAGTGATAATATCCTTCCAGGATAAACTATAGTGTTATAAAGCTTTTGAACACTGCTTTAGAGAAAAGCGGCATTTTAGGCCCCACCAGGGAAAAACATTTGCATTGAGAATACATCAACCAGGCCTGAAGCAAAAGTTTCTACAGGGAGAGGGAGGGATGGAGATTCTTAAACACTGAGAGATAGACATGAGTTTTTCACAAGGCAGACAAGATGCTTATCTGGGAATTTCAAGAAGGGGGTTGAATCTGATTAAGAGACTCTCAGAGCCATGTGACTGAGCAGTGTGATCCATCCCAGTGGGCTGGACTTTGAGAAATGACAAATGACTCTCCCACAGGAGAAGAAACTGAGTCAAAGAGAGAGCGAAAGTTCACCTGGATAATCTAAACCCTGGGTAGCTTCAAAATCTGCTTCTCGAGAAGCCGTGTGGACATATTATTCGTGCTATAAATGAGAAAGAAAGCCGAGAGGCACCCGTGAAGGCTGGTATGTGGGTGGGCAGACAAGGTGGTGTTGTCAAGGAGCTAGGTGCTGGAGAGGGTGGGAAGCAGCAGCTGAATGCCCTCTGCCCCCTCCAGCCTTCTGGAAACGGTTGGAGTGCTAATGTGTGCTCATTAGGCATCAGACCCACTCCAGGGTGGACTTTTCTGGCCCCGTTTGCAATGCCAGGGACCTTGCTCTGATGTTGTCATGGGGAAGTCATTGTCCTCCTGGCAACAGGTTACCTAGGTGAAGGCCAAGCAGCCAGTAGCTCCAGCCCGATGGGCAAGAGGCCTCTCTGCGTGCCTGTCTCCATGCTGTTCCACCCACTCGCTCCTTTGCCTCTCTCACTCTGTCCATCCAGGGCAGCACCTTAAGAAGAGGCAGCATTCATTCTTCCACACCAAGATGCTACAGAAGACTCCCGTGGGAGGGAGGGTGTGATGGTGGCTCTTTCCTGCTTCACACTTCTGAAAGCGTGGCTGACCTGGGGGGGGGGGAACACTCCCATTTCATTCAACATTAAAGCAAGAACAGTTCTCAGAAGAGGAGTCCTTTCCACCCACTCTTACTTCATATGTCCCTGCAAGTTTCTTAGTGAAAGAAATTGGAAGCATAAGAAATACTGCTAGTGATGATCAAAGTCTACAGCCCAAGGGGAAATGGACAATCTCCCTGGGACACTGGTCAACCCATGGTATACGGTAAAACCAAGCAGTTCAACTAAAGCAAATCCTTGGTTATTCGGAACTGACAGAGCCAACAAATCAAAGTATCTGGTAATTCTGTTCAACCGAGGGATTTTCGCGCAAGTCTGGTCTGATGTTGCCCCATGTTCTGTGTAGACAAAGCCTTGGGGGGAGGGTAAAATGAGACATGTTGTATGGCTCTGGCATCCATTCCTGACCACCTGCCCAATCTGGCATCTCGCCGGCAATGCCCTCCAGGGCTTGGCATCCAAAGAGGCTACTTTTGGTATCACTCAGGAAAGTGGATCTCAACCTGTGGGTCACAACCCCTTTGGGGATCAAATTAGCCTTATACAGGGGTCACATATCAGATACCCTACATGTCAGATATTTACCTTATGACTCATAACTACCAAAATTATAGTTATGAAGTAGCAACAAAATAAATTTATGGTTGGAGGTGGGGGTGACCACAACCTGAGGAACTGTATTAAAGGACCGCAACATTAAGAAAACCGAAAACCACTGGCATAGGGTTTAGCTTAACCTAAACGTTTGGAGTTGATTCACCCATCTTGGGGGATAGAACTCTTGCAGGAAACCTCTTTAGCCCCTTACCCATGGGAACCAGATTTAAGAGGATGTGGTAATCTTGTCCCTCACTGCAGCCATAATGTGTGTAGCCAACTCCAAGAAATTCAAGCACTTAAAATACATCTATGACAACAGATGATGAGTTGTGCTGACTTGGAGACATTTACTTAGTGACACACAGTGGGGAAGACAGTGCAGACAGTGGAGGCTTGGAGCACCCAGGTCGGGAGACACGGGACTGTGGGATCGTGAGTCACTTTGTGTCTCTGAGGCTCCATCTTCCCAAGGGTCTGTTATTTATACCTGACATGGATGATTTTGGATCTCCAAAGAGCATCTCATCTCATGTGAGTGCAGAATCAGTCTCCACTGCCGTTACACAGTCTCTAGAATGATACATATATTTTCATTATAATCAGAAAAAAAAAAACTTAACAAAAAACTCCAGGTATTTCTCTGATAAGCTGAGTCAGTTTTGTTTAGACTAAACTAAAAGAACGTGACGAACCTCTCTAGGCCCATCATTTTGATTCTCTTTCATAATGTCACAAAGTCAGACAATGCTGACTTCTTACACAGTAATGACAGGTGCTGAGTGCTTACACAGTATCTTCTATACCTCTCATCTTTTATGAGTTCTACCACTGAGTCTTCATCACCATCATGAGACAGGTATCATCACTTCACTTGAAAGATAAGGAAACCCAAGCTCGGAGATGAAAAGACTTGCCCCAAACCACAAATCCAGTTAAATGAGTGCTTTATTGGGAGCTGGAACTTTTTCCTGGGAACTTTGCCCCAATATCCAGCTAGGAAGAGAGCAAGGGACAGGGCATTAGTCACTTTTCTTGTTGCTGTGGCAACATACCTGGCAGAAATAAGGAAGGAAGAATTTGGGGGGGAGGGGTTGTTGGTCAAGTTGACACTTGAGTCTTTCTCTCTCTCTCTCTCTCTCTCTCTCTCTCTCTCTCATTAGTTTTTGAAACAACAACTACCAAAAATGGCTCTCCTCAGTTCTACCTCTTTTCATGGGTTACAACACTGTTTCTATACTATCTCTCCTGCTCTCCTAACTGACTGACCTTGGGTAAGCCATACCTGCCAGGAGGCCCTTACTGATTCCTATGGGAGGTAATGGTCTCATCTGTGTCCCTAAACTTGGCTCAATACCACACAGCCTTCCAGAGCTTTCTCCATGGGCCTGTTTTGTTTCCCTGTAGTGCTGAGGACAGAAGCCGGGGCCTTAAACATTAGGGGCGTGGTGGTTTGAATGAGAATGGTTCCCTGTAGGTTCATATATTTGAAAGGTTGGTCCCCAGCCAGTGAAAGTGTTTGTAAAGGATTAGGAGGTGAGACCTTGGAAGAGGAGATGGAGTGCCATCACTGGAGATGGGCATACCATTCGCAGTTAGCTTTCTTTCTGCCTAGTGCCTGTGGATAGGAAGTAACCTCTCAGCTACTTCTCCAGCACCATGCCTGCCTCTCTGTTGCCGTGTTCTCCCCCCATCATGGTCATGGGCTCTAACCCTCTGCAACCATGAGCCCTTAAAGTAAATGCTTTCTTTTTGTAAATTCCTCTGATCACTTGTTTCATCACAGTAAGAGAAGTAATTAAGACCCTAGACAAGTACTCTACCGTGGGATTAATCTTTGGACCAGTAATTGTGCTGTTTATGAGGTACGTTCCATGCTGATTTGTTCATGGCTATATAGGAAATCTCCACACTTGTGGTCCAAATGTGGCTGTTGTTGTGTTTCAGGCAAAGTCCATAAATGAACTGAGTAAGGTACTAGGGTTGGCCCATTAGGAGTTATGGCTAGAGCAGACATAGGGGAGGAAGAGCTGAGGAAAGGCATTTGAGAACTGGACTTTATTTTCTGCACTCGGTCTCAGAGAAAAAGGTCCGAGCCTCAGGGTAGGGGTGGGGGAGAGTTTCGAGCAGAGAGAAAAAGAGCCACCCGTTGTATAAACCGTACTTTAAGCCAAGAGCCATACAGTTTCATGCTGTACACCTTTGATCCCAGGATGTGGGAGGCAGAGGCAGGTTGATCTCTGTGAGTTGAAGCCCAGTCTGGTCTACACAGTGAGTTCCAGGATAGCAAGGTCTACACAGAGAGTCCTTATTTTAAAACAGAACAAAACACCTTATTTTTATACTACTGAAGGTTCTTTAAACAACAACAGTGAAGGCTCAGAACCCAGTATCCAGATGTCCACCTCTGGAGATCCTTACTTAATTGGTCTGTGTGGTGCCTGAGCCTGGAGATTTTCCAAAGCACCCTGTGTGATCCCATCTTGATGCTGACATTGAGATCTCAGACTGGCCACAAAGCCCTCAGGACAAGAAGGTTCTATGTGTTATAGATATCCCCTTAAGACTGTTGAAAATTGGTATTTCAAGGACCCTCTTGGTGAGTTCACACAGAGATTCCAGCTTAAAACAGTGGAGGGTCTCAATACAAAACTTCCTACATATGTTTTGGGGATAAACTCAACACGTCAGTCATGGCTTAACTGCTTGGCTTTTAGAGTTGATAGCTTAGAAATCATTCTGTCTCCAGGTGTATGAGTCACACGAAGCCCCTTCTAACTGACTGAATTTTTCTTCTTCACTGAAGTGAGTGGATTGATCGGTTGTTTTGTCACAGCGTAGCTAAAGCCAGTGGGAGGGTGCCAGTTATCATTGGGAGAAAAGGTATCAATTTGAAGTACCAGAGACAGCGGGTGAATTGTGCTCGTGAAATAGATGTTTCGCTCTACTTTTTAATTTGCTCCTGTTTGAGTTAGCTGAGATTTCTTCTTTATTTTTAAAGAATGACATTTATACAGTCGCTTAAACTGCCAATCTGTTACGTAAACAGCCGTGTTTTCCTGAAGGCTAGCGCCCCCTAGAGGCCAAATATGAGTAGCGTTTTGGACTTCGGTCAGGAAAGGTCCCTGATGTTTCTAGTAACCTTGTAATTGCCACGCCGCTGAAGTAAATCGGACTATTCGTTATAGCAAAGTTTCCCAAGAGAGGACAAAGGGTGCCATAGTGGAGTCTCAAAGTCAGACAACAATGAGACAAGGGGACAAGAAAAGCCCAAGACAAAAAATGCTTTTCCCTGGCATCCAATCCAGGTTTTTGAATAGAAAGACTAAGCTGCAGTCAGGTGACAGCGGGCGTGGCCCGAGCTTTATACTAACACACTGATGGAAGGAGGACCTTCAATCTCTGCAGCTAAAGTGAGCTGAAATGTGAAGGTCTTCCAAGCTTCCTTCACAAAGCTTGAGGCATCAAGCCCATAAACCCATGGGGTTTTGTTTGTTTCCGTATCTGATTTCGTTGTCCACCACTTAACTCTCAGTAGCATGAGCACTCATTTAAAATGCTATTCCACCTCTGCCCACCCCATACTTAAAGAAGCAGAATCTATTGGTGTCCGCTGCAGGAAGACGAGTTTTAACAGGACATCACAAGTAGTCACTAGTATTGTGTTTTCCACAAAGTAAGGGGAGTTCTGTCAGAAGCGCTTGGATTGTTTTCCTAGTTAATGAGAGTGTGGGGCTCTTTGGGGGTAGAGCATAGCTTTCAGTACAGGAAGGGGCTATGCGTGTGTGGTGGGCTTCAGACCTCTTCATTTCCTCATGCACGTACGCCACACAACCTGAGACTGGCCTCGTACTGAGCGCCTCTCTTGTGTGTTACCATACTTTCCCCAGTGGCTCCACTGAAATTGCCTGGGCTAACCCCTTGACTCAAAGTGTCAACAAGCTAATGGGATCCATTAATCCTTTCTAATTGATTAGTGCTAATGAGCAGGGCTGAATCCCCTGGTTCTCAACTCAGTGAGGATCAGAAAGCCCTGAAGGGCTTGTTAAGACATGGATCTCTGACTTCTGCCTCCAGGGACTCGGCTCCTAGGGTGTAGCCTAGGAATCTGCATTTGCACATGTTTCCAGAACACGATGCTGATGCTACAGGCCTGGCAACAGCATTTTCCACACTTTCTGTGTTATTGGAGATCTTTAAGAAATGACCAGCAGGCCACATAACATTCACGCTGTTTAGCCAGGAGCCAGACTGTCAGCACTTTAAAAATGGTCCCACATGACTCCAGTGAGCAACCAAAGTTGGGAATTATTAATCTAGAACTGCGATTCTCAAAATTGACTGCACCTGATTGATCACTGGTGGGCTTTTCTAGGGTGCACATTCCTGGGCCTTCATGATGCAAAGAGATCTTGATTCAGAATATTGTCCATGGAGGCTTGGGCACTGAGCATTTTGAGAAACCCTTTAGATGATAGTACCAACCAGAGTGTCAGCCTTTAGAAGCACGTGTCCCAGGTGGAGCTCTTTCGAGATCAGGACCTGCCCATGCAGAATTTCTGATTCAGTTGATCCAGGCTGTGGTCCTGGCATTTTGTAGGCTTCTCAGTTATCAGGATTTTCATATGCATTCAAGACCAGGATCCATCAGTTTGTACATCAGTATCATCAGTGGGACTTGATAACCTACACAGGAGTCCACTCCACTTCTCAGGCATAGAATTGGAATGCCTGAGACTGAAACCAAGGTATGTATCTATGCTTAACAAGCTTCATAGAGTATTCTGATATGTAGTTATATATTAAAACTATTCATCTAAATCATCTTTTCTATTTTAACCACAGACTTTTGAGAAAAATCATTGAAAACTACTAGTTTAGACCTTTGGTATTGTCATCATTTCTGTTTAAAAAAATAGGAACCTTTTTGTTTTTCTTTTTTGTGAAGTTATAGTAAAACATTGTTGCTTTAAATCTATACTCTGTTCTCCTTATTGTAACTTAGCAGTGTACATTTGGGGAGAAGTCTTAGAGCTATGATCTGAATGTCCAAGTCTCTATGTTGAGACTTCAACTCGAATGTGGAGTTACTTGGAACTTGGAGAAACTATTAAAGTCATGAGAGATATGTGCCCATGTCAAAAGTAGGTCCCATACCACCTCTACCAGGTAGAACAGAGCAGGCAGGCACTTCCTGTGTACCAGAAAGTCTGTACCTGACATCCAGTCTGCTAGGACCTTCTTCACCTTGAACTCCCATCCTTAAGGCATAGACTGTTCAGAAGCTATTCCACTGAGGGTTGCTCCCATAACTGCTCAAACATACTAAGGTGCCTGGAGTAATAATACAACTGCCCAAGACGAACGCCACCTAAGTCCAGTGTAAGGTGACACCACCTGCCATGCTGGGCTCCTGGTAAAATGGAAATGGGGCTTAATATGCTTCTGACTGTCCCTGTTTTCAAATGCTGCCGTCCTCATTCAAGGGAACAGAGTCTTCACTGTTCTTTTCTTCCCACTATACTGTGCTTTGCCGTCTCCTCTTCCCTGCTTGAACAGACAGAAGTCTCCTGAGCTGTGCCAATCTTTGACCTATTTTGAATAAAGGTGAAAATCTTCCAGCATCTATAGTACCATTAATTCGCAGCACTCTGCGAATTCAGGCTTTGGTGACATCTAGTTGTTGGCCTAAGAGCTGATGGGTAGTGGCTCCCTAATGCACCTAATCAAAGTATAAAACTGGAAAGGTCCCCAACTCATAAATCCCTCAAGATCCATAGAAAGTTTCATTTACAAACAAGAAGTGCCAGTCAGACGGTGGTGGCGCACGCCTTTAAGCCCAGCACTTGGGAGGCAGAGGTAGGAGGATCTCTGAGTTTGAAGACAGCCTGGTCTACAGAGTGAGTTCCAGGACAGCCAGAGCTATACAGAGAAACCCTGTCTCAATCACACACACACACACACACACACACACACACACACACACACACACACACACACGAATAAACAAATAAAGGCCAGGTGGTAGTCACGCCTCAGTCTCAGCACTGGGAAGGCAGAGACAGGCAGATCTTTATAAGCCTGAGGCCAGCCTCATCAACATAGTAAGAGTCCCAGGCCTGTCACATAGTAAGAACTTGTCTAAAAACACTAACCAAACAAAAAACCCAGATCAAACAGGACATCAGACACAAAGGAGAGCTTGTCCCAGTGCCCGTTTTCTAGAGCGGGTTAAGAGGAAACATTTCTGTGTTGGTGATGGTCAACCCACAAAGATTCAAAACTGACACCTAACGCCAGCTCTGTCACATGATCCTGCTTCTTGCTCATTAGTGACTCACAAGATCCTCATGATTTAGAGCAGCAGGAGGTTGGCATTTCCCTAAAATGTCTGAACCTACTCCCTTTTCCTTATGCAGGCTCGCTTGTAGATACCACTGGGGAACAGAAGTAATGGGTACCTTCTAAGCCTCTGAAAATCCAAAATATCTGTCCTCAGGTAGAAGTTTATAAATTACAAATCAACTAAGAAAAAAAGGCCCTTTTCTTCCCATGTCTGATATCATCTGACTCTTTTTACATTGATTTTTGTGTGTGTCCATACATGTATGTGAGTATATAAGTGTATACATGCATGGGTGCATGTGCGTGTATGTTGTATGAGTATGTGCACATCTGTGTGAATGTATGTGTGTGTGTGTGTGTGTGTGTGTGTGCAACATCAGACATGTGAAAGTTGAAGGCAAGCTTTCAGAAGTTGCTTCTTAATTTTCCCCCATGTAGGATCTGGGGACTGTACTCAGGCCTGCAGGTTTCAGGTCAAGCACCTTTACCCACTGAGCCGTCAGGTTGGTCCTCATCTGACTTCTGAGTTAAGTAGAAGTGAGAGAGGTGGCTAGGGGGAGGCTTCTGCTTACCAGTTAAAGGATAGCTGGTCTAATTTGAGTCTGCAGCATTATTATTTTTTTTTTACTCCAGTGTCTTTAGGATAAATCCTCATCTTTCAAGATATATCCTCTTTCTTTTCCTTGCCAAGTTGTCTCCTGGGTCTAGTGTTTATGAGGCAGGACAACAGGATTAAGAAGAGTGGTCTGTGAGCTGACCTCCAGAGCCCTGCTGTTGGTCCCTTTGGGGGAGTTGGTCTAATCCTCTCCCTTAGACACCTGAACCTGATGACATAGGGACCAGAGCTCCGGAGTTCTGGAGTCCCCTCAGCTGGAGTTGGTTATCCAGGGATAATCTCTGACTGAGCCTCTTCTACTTGTCCTTTTACTATCCTGTGTTCCTTTGGGAGACAGTTTCTTGTTGCAGTCTCTGCCCCACATTGCCCCATGCAGTGAAGGCATGCTGAGAGAAGACTGTTCTGTCTAACCACCTTCCTCCATTTTAGTCATTTCCAACATCACTTTGGCAATACAGGCACCTAAAAGTTTTCCCAACCTGCACCCGAGGAGGCCCAGGACTAAGTCCAACACTCTTAGATTATAAGCTCATCCTCATATGGTTAAACTTGAGTTTCATTCGGTCCAACTCTCTTCATCCTGGTTGTCATACAGAAATGTGGCTGAATGAAGACACAGTCCAATGTGACTGAATATCAGACACAGATCACAGGACTGGTCTGATATTACACTCAAGCTCAGTGACTCTAAGCAGGTCTTCAAGTTTACATAGGTCCTGCTGACCGCCATGAATGATTTCACACCTATCTTTGCCTCAAACCAATAGCAACTCCCCATTTATTCTTGATTCGGTCCAGTTTGTCTAAAATATCAGATCTAAGACCATCCAACTTATTAAGTGTACATAGACAGACAGTAAGCATCCCTAGGCTTTCTATAGTGCTCCTCCTACCCAGCTCTGGCATCCAAGTCTATGCATGCTACTTTGCCTCTAAGGACTGTGAACGGGCACTCCATTCTCTGAGGACCACATTTGCACCTCAGTACAACAGTTTACTGAGTCCTCACTCTCTCCAGTGCTGATGCTTCTGAAATTTAGCACCCTGAAATGCACTTTCCTACCTTGGACCTACATCTTTTCCCACTCTCCTTCATATAGCACCTCACTTTTTGCTTCATCTTTAGAGTAAGTCTCTTAATAAGCTTTGGTTACACTCCCCATGTCACCTCTCTGCATAGCACCATGCCTCTCTCCCACACATGTCACTGTACTGGCTGGTTTTGTCTGTCAACTTGACACAGGCTGGAGTTATCACAGAGAAAGGAGCTTCAGTTGGGGAAGTGCCTCCATGAGATCCAGCTGTGGGGCATTTTCTCAATTAGTGATCAAGGGGGCAGGGCCCCTTGTGGGTGGTGCCATCCCTGGGCTGGTAGTCTTGGGTTCTATAAGAAAGCAAACTGAACAGGCCAGGGGAAGCAAACCAGTAAGTAACATCCCCCCATGGCCCCTGCATTATCTCCTGCTTTCTGACCTGCTCTGACTTCCTTTGGTGATGAACAGCTGTGTGGAAGTGTAAGCTCAATAAACCCTTTCCTCCCCAACTTGCTTCTTGGTCATGATGTTTGTGTAGGAATAGAGACTCTGACTAAGAGAGTCACCCTTTCACTGAAACTGGTCTGTCTCTCCAAGACCACCAATGACCACTGTCTTGTCAATTCTCAGTCCCCATGCTGTTAGGTGCTGGCAGCCTTTGAATGCATCTTCTCTTTGATATACTTGGGTTCCTGGGAATCCAGGTTTTCCTCCACCTTCCTTATCTATGCTTCCTTGACTCTCTGGCCTGTAACTGGGTCAAGCTCTGTCCTTAGGCCTCTCCGAGTCTCATCTCCCATACTAATTTAGTACACTGCTGTTGTTATCTAGTCTCCTGGATTAAAACGTCATTATGTTAATAACTCAAGTTCATTGGGTCTTAATGCTTGCGAACTCTAGTTTAGGACATCTGTCTAGTCCCACAGTTTGATTTGTACAACTTATAGGCATCTCAAACCTGGCGCTCTCGTAACTGAATTCCCCATTCCCAACAGGCTCTTTCCCAGTCTTTCCTACTATAAGAAGTAGCATTTCTGCCCTTCTTCCTAAGACAAATTGTTCTTCTCTGTTCTTTTCCTCTCTGATTGGCCAGGCCTGCCCATCAGCAAGTCTTGTTAACTCTACTTTCACGGCTTATCCAGAGTCCACATTCTCACTGCCTTTGCCTCTGTACGGTGGTCCAAATCCCACTGGTGCCTTATGTGAGTTTGACACTAGGCACCAACCTCCAGCCTTCAGCCTTGTTTCCTTTCAGTCTGTTCTTGATAAGACAGTCTTTAAACCAGTGTCAAATTGGATACCTCTTTATTCAAGCTTCCATCTCAGAGTAAAAGCTGACGTATGTAAGCTCCTTTGTCATAGGATGCTCGCCCCTCCCCACCTTGGGCCTTGTTCTTCTCTGAGCTCTCTGGTCTTATTTCCTGTTCCTGTCCCTCTGTAACTCTGTTTTTCTTGTGGTGTTCCTATGACTTTTGGCATTTGTCCAGTTCTTTCTTCGGTATGAGGGTGTCTCTATAACGATGTTAGTTACAATCACATGCCATCAGAAGCTCTCCCTTCCTAGCCTTTTTACCTCCTTGCTCTTTCTCTCCTTTCTCTGTAACATTTTCTTACCCTTTTATATGCACAGTCCCATTTATTTATCACCTGGCTCTCCAATTAGAATAGAAACATAAGAGTATTTTCACTGGAATGATATATACTCCATACTATCTAGTACATCATATTATATCGAATAGTCACTATCCCATGACTGGGGTTTTGGCCTAGAGAGGAGGAAAATAGGGTCCATTGATTTTAAAATTTCCTCTGCCTCCTTGTTAATAATAAATATGGTAGGGTGGATATAGATATTTTTTCCCATTTATTTCCAAAGTCATTTTTAAAGTGACAAGTAAAAGAATAACATTTGAACTTTAAGAGCCATAACCACATGCAGTTTTAAAATATGGAGGGAACCATCAAAACATTAGGCAAAAAGAGATTAAAGCAGTTGACTCCAGGGAGTAGGAACGTGAAGAAGGAAGGCACAGGGGAGGGACTATGTGGTTGGTATTTTGGGATTGTTTTGTTTTGTTTCATTTTTTTTCTTGTTGTTTTAAGCATCAGAGAACAATTTAACTACAAAAGAATACTGCTTTGATAGAAACGAAATTTAAATTCAAAAAGAATATTCAATATCCTAAAAGGGTGAATAAAATACAAGGGGTCTCGGATATTTCTTTCAAAGCAGTGAGATCTAGAAGGCAGAAAATAGCTACAGACACAGAGGAGCCGGGTGTTACAGTCAGCTTCCTCACTCTAACACTTAGAGAACTTGACATCCAGAGAAGGAAAGTCAGCACAGATGTATCGCGTCCTTGGCTGCAAAGAAAACCTCAAGAAAACATGAAGAGCAGAGCTTTATGGGCTCCGTTTTCTAATAAGAACCCAATAAGATTAGAAATAAATGATATATAAAGTGAGCTTTGGAAATTTAGAAAATTCTTTTTTTCCCTTGATGTAGCCTGGCTTTCAACAGCTCTTTCCCTCTGGGAATATGCTACATTAAAAAGCTTCATTTGACAGTCAAAGCTGAGCGATGACTTTGGTGTTCTAGCCAGTGACTGTCCTGCCCCTGAAGCGTTGAAATTCATTGATTAAAAGGATAGGGAGCCATATGGCATCTTGATTTAAAGAGAATAAAAAAATACATTAAATAATCCCTAAAATATCATATACATTATTCATAAGCATGGCCATTACTTTACATCCACAGTCACAAGCCGTCAATCAACTGAAGGAAAGATCCAAGATTGCCTGTCTCTGCTGTACATCTGTGACCATCCTTGGCCAGCTTCTCTGAGCTTCTAGTCAGCACCAAGGCAACAAGATTTACTAATGGAAGGGGTTTCCTGGCGTGGTTGAAAAGGTCCTTAAAGAATATAGATCACTTCTCAAAGTGATGTGCTTGCTGCAAGCATTTTCCTGAGCCCAACTTCAGACCAGCTGAATCAGAGGACCAAGAGGATATAAGCATGCTGTGTATGCAAATTTCACCTAAGTGAAGCATAAGAGTCTACACTTCCCGATGAACTGTGAGTGGATGTTTGTGTGTGCCAAAGTGTGACTTTA
Organism: Tokudaia tokunoshimensis; assembly: GCA_036184795.1. Lineage (NCBI taxonomy): Eukaryota > Metazoa > Chordata > Mammalia > Rodentia > Muridae > Tokudaia > Tokudaia tokunoshimensis. Next base: position 147,686,728 of record BTHU01000001.1, read on the forward strand.
AACCCTCCATGAACACTAGTCATCTCAGACCATACTGACTGCATGAAAATCATTCACAGGAGTCAACTCTGTGGTAGTGACTGAGTGGACATTTCGGTGTATTCACAGCGGAATCCTAATGAAAGTCTCGAGAATAAGCTACCTCCACAAGCTTGAAACACAGCTATTTGTTGGGTTTGCTTTTAATTAAATTTTATCCCAGCTCATTAGCTATTCTAGTAGCAGGAACAGCAGAGTGGAGTGTTAGGCACATTTGGGAGGTGTAGTCTCAGGTGCCCATCACTCTGGAGGATCTTCACAGAGGATGCATTCCCAAACAAAGGAAACTATTTAAAAAATAATGTAAAACGTTCATAAATCTTTTAAGAAATTTGAGAGTACTGGAACAACAAAAACAGGCAAACAAAGCCGGGCTTTAGAGGCACATACTGTTAATCCCAGTACTGAATCCCAGAATCAGGCAGATCTCTGAGTTTGGGGTCAACCCGGTCTACAGAGCAAGTTCGAGAACAGCCACAGCTACACAGAGCAACTCTGTCTCAAAACAATAACAGCAACAAAAGAAATTCTAGAGTCCTTAAGTTTCTCGGACAAATGAACAGGAATACTCGAACGACTGGGTTAAGTGTAGGATGGCTGATCATAGCAACTAAGATCAGTCTAAGTATCTGTATCAAAATTTGATTCATCTGCATATACAAAAAAAGTAATGTTGACGGAAGAATACAAAATTTCAGGTAGAGAGTAGGAATAAATTTGGAAGCTCTGTTGTATGACATGGAAACTGTGGTTAAAATGATATATTGCTGCCCACCCTAAAAAAACCTAAGAGAACATATTTTAAATGGTCTGACTACAAGGATTATAACTTTGGGAAGTAATGCCTGTTAACAAAGTAGCCATTTCACATAGGTGCACTTTTAAACATATGCATTGCAAACATTTAAATAAAATTTAAGCATGTTGTCTGTCAGTTTAAAGCTCCTCTTAATCTTAAAAACAAATAAACAGAGTTTCAGGGGTCTGGAGCAACGGCTCAGTGGTTAAGAGCACTCTCTGCTCTTCCAGAGGACCTGGGTTTGATTCTCAGCATCCAGCCACAACACAGTAGCTCACAACCATCTGTTCCATGAGAAGTCATGTCCTCATCGAGCCTCTGTGGGTACTGCCTGCATGTGGTACACAGACATGCAGAGGCAAAACACCTACCCATTACACAGAAAATAAAAGTAAATACATCATATAAACCAAATTCCAGATAATCATAGACTAGAACTACAGTTTATTTCTGGTGTACACCTGAAGGCTTTGTGTTAGTCTTGGGCTCCAGCCTGCAGCACTACTACGAGACAGTGGATCTTCTCAGAGATGTGTAGCAAAGGGAAGGAAGCTGAGGCATTAGGGACATGCACTTGAAAGGACTATTGGAAGCCAGTTCCTTCCTCTTCTGGGTGCCAAGAGATGAGTAGTTTCTTCAGCCATGTGCCCCCTCATGGTGATCTTCGGTACTACAGGCCTAAGAACAGTGAGGTAGTGGACCATGAGCTCAAACTTCCGGAACCATGAGTTCAAATAAAGCTTTCTCTCTGAAAGGTATTTGGCAGTGACAGAAAACTAAATCACATGGAAATTTGCTTCTTTCTCACCTAAATAGAGGTCAGAAGCAGGCCATATGCTAGGATTAATGTGCTGTCTTCAAAATGCCATCAAGGACCAAGGTTCTTCATCTTCATTGCCATCTCTCATATCTTCATTCCACATGGCTAGATACTGAAGGACAAGAGAGCAGCTTCCGAAGAGTCAGTACCTCAGTTCCCAGTGGGGGGGGGGAAGGTTTACGCCAGGAAAAACAGGGGTTTAACATATGTTACTAGCAGAATTCAGATCCCAGAGCTTTAAGACAAAAATAGAGAACAATGGTCATTTTAAACACTCAGAAATGCTGAAGAAAATGAGGGGCGATATATTTCAAACTATGTTCAAAAAGAAAAAATGGAGAAGCCACCATGCAGTGGCAGAACTGAGGAAACAAATGACCCATTCTGCAGGAGAGTGTGAGCTCACAGAACCCTCAGTGTGTCCTGAATTGGTTGCTAGTCTTACATTTATGTGGAAAGCAGAGATGCTGGGGTTCACAGTCTTTCTATTGGGCCTGTATTGGCGAGAACAAGGTATTGTATTCCAGAAGCTACATGAGCAGCCCTGGTGTGCTAGAAGGATGGACAGGGGACTAATGTGGAGTACTAGGTCAACTTAGACCAAACTGAGAGTCAGAAAGCAAACCATACCACCTCAGAGAGACACAGTTCACTGCAGCATAGTGACAAATGTCTACCGTAGTCCTAGGTGGACCAAGCGGCCACAGATTTCCATTATAGTAGAAGCCTGTGAGAACCTAGATCTCCTCATAGAGCCCTGTGAAGACGGAGACTTTCTGCCTCCATCAATCACCACATGATCATGGTATCTCCTCCCTCCCAGCACTCACACCCCACCTTGGAGAACACAGTGGACATGGGAAATGTGATGAACTGGGCATGGTTAAATCAAACAGGTAAAAATTAAACTTAAGGCGACTATTTACCTGAGGCCAAGTTTACTAGATTTGACTTATAAAGTTTTGGCTTTTTCATCCTACTTGTGTATGGCTGGGAACTATTGATGACCTGTATATGAATGGAAAGTATTGATGAAATCAAATCCACTGATAGAAATTTCTTGAGTAGAGAGTTGTTCAATTTCCATGGGTATGTGAGCTTTCTGTTGTTCTTGATATTGAAGTCTAGCCTTAGACGTGGTGATTTGATAGGATGCATGGGGTTATTTCAATCTTCTAAAAAAATAGACAGAAAGATAGACAGAAAGGAAGAGAAAGAAAGGAAGGAAGGAAGGAAGGAAGAGAAAGAAAGAAAGAAAGAAAGAAAGAAAGAAAGAAAGAAAGAAAGAAAGAAAGGAAGGAAGGAAGAAAGGAAGAAAAAGAAAGTACATGTTTTTATTTTAAGAGTTTGCCAGAATCTTTAAGTATCTCTTTTTATAGTGGAAAGGAGACAAAATTCTTCTCCAAGAACCCAAATTGTTCCATGAAACTAAAGGACACCGTTTTCTGTGTTCTTCTTAATTCACAAAGAGTACTCTGTCTCTTTCTGCCAGAATAGCAGGAACCCTGAGTCTCACTCAGGGTCTCTCCTGCTTCTATGTCCCGCCTACTCACAATGTTATGGTATTAACACAATTCAGTTTTTCTTTATTTCCTCTTCTTGTCTCCTCTAGACTTATTGCACTGTTACAACATGCTCCCATGACCTGAACTGCCTCACTTTCTTATGGCAGATTAAAAGACAAAACAAAGAAAAACAACTTAAAAAAATCAGTTTTAGCTTGATAATAAAGATTAACAAATATCTTTTAAAAATGTTTCAAGACTAGAGTCTTTCTCAAAGCACTCCTAATCATCCCGAGATGTAAGGTGGTAAGGCCTCCGGAACAAGGCATAATATTTCTAAGATAATATCTCTGTTGGGAAAAAAAAAAGGTACAAATTAACGCAGGAGGCGATCACACAGCATTTACAGTGGGACTTGAAAAGGGACCGGGAGAAATGCAAGAAATGAAATACTGGAAAAGAGCAGCACACAGCCAGCGAGCCCAGAGGAACAAGGAAATCAATACAAGAGAGAGCGTGGAGGAAATAGGATGTGGCCGTGTATTACAGTTGGAATCAAGTATACAGATGAGAGAATGCATGAGAGTTTCTCAGAACAAAACAAGACAAGACCAAAAAAAAAAAAATCACACTGAGTTATGATCAGGATAAAAACAGTTCTCAACAAAGATACATTTTAATGAAAAGAGATTAGGAGTTGCTCATAAAGCTCACAGAGAAAGAAAGTGATCGATCCGAAGGAAAAGCCATGTGTTTAGACGGACGGCCAGCCTTCTCCTTGGAAGTAAGTGCTAGGCAAAGATGGAAGCTGTTTTCCAAGTGTTTGAGTGGAAGATAGATAGGATAGAACTTTAACTCCAGAGAAGTAACTGTTTAAGAATAAAGATAATGTAGATATGTTTTGATATATCTAAAGCCCTACAGAGTTAACTGAGTCTAACCCAAAGTATTCCATAAGAGAAGGGTCTGCAAGACCCTGCCATAAGAAAGTGAGGCAGTTCAGGTCATGAGAGCATGTTGTAACGGTGCAATAAGTCTAGAGGAGACAAGAAGAGGAAATAAAGAAAAACTGAATTGTGTTAATACCATAACATTGTGAGTAGGCAGGACATAGAAGCAGGAGAGACCCTGAGTGAGACTCAGGGTTCCTGCTATTCTGGCAGAAAGAGACAGAGTACTCTTTGTGAATTAAGAAGAACACAGGAAAGAATGAAAAGTCAAAATGAAAAGCAGAGTTCAGGAACAATAGCATACTCAGAAAGGTAAGATACGGAATTAGCCTAAGTGTCTATCTGTATGGTAGTGGGTGAACTGCGGAACACACACACACACACACACACACACACACAGAGAGAGAGAGAGAGAGAGAGAGAGAGAGAGAGAGAGAGAGAGAGAGAGATTGTTTAGCTAAAAAGAATGGACTGCCTTGTGTAGTAAAATGGATGTAAGGAGGACACAGTATTGAACAGTGCAAGTGCAGAAAGACAAGTAGCAAGGTCTTGCTCATATGCAGAAGCTACATAAGGGTAGACAGGAGTATAGACTAGTGACTGCTGGAAGTTGGGAAGGGGGATGCTGGGAGAGGAGTCTGGATTTGGTAACCACATGCTGTTTATATGTGCTCAAATATCAGGCAGTATCACAAAAGGATCCTTTATGAGAATAGGTGCAAAACTACATGGGATATGCTGTCCCTGTGACCATCTAAAACACCCGCAACATATAGTGTCTTTTCATACACCACAATACATGACAATAGGATTCACAAATATCATAAGAATACATGCTACATTCTTGGTTTTTGCCGTCTCTAGCCAATGTGGCAGAGTGGTAAATAAAGAGGATTTTATTTGAATCTGTAATGTTTTACCTTTTCAAAAAATAAACCTATAGGTATAGTCTACTTCTTATGCTTGACATTCTTTGTCTAGATTTTTAAAAATAGATAATAAGCTAGGATTTTGATGAGCAAAGGAAAGACTTTTTACATATTTTATAAAATTATCAAAAAGTATTAGAATGCATGTGAAAAACGCAACACCAATGATGTTCAGAATTTATCCTGATTTTAGCCTTGCATTTTCATTTCTCAGAATTAGTAAAAGTCTTGTATGATCTGGATTGCCAAACATTAGACATCAAATGTTGAAGAAACTATTATAGTCCCTTGAACTAGGGAACATAAAAACGGTACCCAAAGAACCATTGTTGCTTATAGATGGGACATAGGTATTATGTTAGTTTCCAAGCAAGAATTCAGTGTTATCTTTAGACAAGTGGAGCACAAACAAGTATTTTCAGAGGAACTGGATGTACAGTTTCTTTGGGGGGAGGCAGGCAGGATTTGGAATCTAGAAGGAAAATAGATCTCCCAAATGCCTCTGTGTGGGTTGTTTTGGATGTTTTCAAAGATTGCTTGAAACTCAAGGGTTAACAGCTGTCCTTGGCTACAAATCAAGCAAGCAGAATAGTTTCCTGCCCTTTCCTCCCTTTTGTGAAGTCAATGCAGTATAATGCAAAGCCAGCATGGAGGTGCATGAAGTTAGTCTCAACTGGGAAGAAGGCAGAGGCTCCTGTCATATAGGTGAAGCCCCCATCTCTCTTTGTTCACCTATGAAAGACTCAGGCCTGCTCATAAACTTGTGCTTGCATCAGCTACGCTCAGGCCAGATAAGTCATGTGCTTGTGGGTTTCCTCAAGTCATGTGGGTTTATTGTTTAGGAATAAAAATAATGGGAAGCCTTAAATTGGTCCATGACTGCTAGAATTTTTGTGGGCTTTTTGTATGTGGGATCCTTCTGGCACCCATCTCTAGATTTAAAATTGCTCACCCTTTCATCCTTTGCTTTGTGTCTCTAGGTGTCTGAAGAATTTGGGGGCATCACAAAAGCCCTTCCCCCCAGATCCCTGTGTTCAAGGGATGAACTGAAAACCAAAGGCCAAATCTCTTTGCAATGGCCATTACAGTGAACACTCCTGGTTCAGGCACGTCTGTATAGAGCAGTGGTTCTCAGCCTGTGGGTCTCAACCCCTCTGGTGGTTGCCTAAGACCATTGGAAAGCACTATTACTATTACTATTTGTAACAGTAGCAAAATTGCAGTTATGAAGCAGCAACAAAGGTAATTTTATGGTTCGGGGTCACTATAACACAAGGAACTGTATTTAAAAGGGGTGTGGTATTAGGAAGGTTGAGAACCACTGCTATGGAGTTTCCTTCCTACAAATCGCTGCAAGCTTTTTCAAACGATGACGTCATGAGAGGGAGATGATTACAACCAAGTAGGCCAGAGAGGCAAGACATGGCATTGGAAAGTTCTGCTGACCCTGTGCCTTTGTGCCATGAGCCCCAGGAAGCAATACTTTGGTAGAGAGAGCAAAATAAGGAGTTGGTCCTAAATGAATATTTTCAGATATTCTCATGGCAAAAAAAATTAATATTCTTAGCTTGGAAAAGCAACCATGGAAAGATTTGAAAATTTTTAAGAAATTTAAAGTCATAGTTGGGAACAAACCCATGTCCTTGGACCTGTATGTGATTCTAGTTATCTTCCTCTACAGTTACCTCCCTAGCTCAAGTCCTTCTGAGTATAAACACTCACTCTGGGGGCTGAGATATGGAGCCTTTTGCCCTATCAGAACTCTAGCTTGTAGTGGTTCCATGGGTCAGTCATTTGATTAGGAAACATTTTAAGCTTCAAGTATGGCAGCTACCTCCCAAGACTTAGCTTTGTCTTCTGTGAACAAACACAACTTGACCCAACATTTCTGCCTCTCTTCACTTCTGAGAAACACCTTGTCTTGACACTCCTGTGCCATTAAAGACTAAAACTATTGAGGAAAAGGTGACCAGACTCCATGCCTCACTAGCCAGGCAAAACCACAAGCTGAGTACAGATGTCAGTAGCCCAACACGCCCTCAAAGCCTCCATTGCCTGGTTGCCTGTGAACTTGCTTGCTGTATGATCTGCTCGGGTGAAGTCTCAGTCTTCTGACCTCAGGCACTTTGCTTTAAAATATGAGAGGGTGGTCTAGGGGCTCGCCAGCAGCAAAGCCAATCAAGTCTATTGAGCCTCGGGGTGTCCAATGTCAAGGCTAGGTTTGCCTCTGGACTCAGCCCAGCTCAGAAATGACTAAGGCATTTCCAGAACTGCTGCTGAGAATTGGCCAAGGTCATTTTGTGTTTGGTGTATTGCCAACAGAACTAAGGACTGCACTCTGGTTCCTTGCCCAGAAGCGTCTCTTGGCTGGTCCAAAGTGAAGACGGAAAGGGACCTTAAGTCAGAGTCAGTCTGTCCAGTAAAACACGCAATGAGATAGTTCTCAACTGTTTCTCCCTGACCTTCATGTGGCTTGCAGGGAGCTGTGTGTTCAGAATCATATGTGTGCTGCCTAATGTGGTTTCTCTCATTCTATTCAATTGTTTTCATTTCTTATAATCTCCAGGTGTTCCTCCAGAGACATCCTTACTAACTAGGAAGACAATTTTTAAAAAGAATATCGTTGCTGGGTGGTGATGATATGTGTTTTTAATCCCAGCACTTGGGAGGCAGAGGCATGCAGATCTTTTGTGAGATCCAGGCTAACCTGATTTACAAAGGGAGTTCCAGGATAGTCAGGGCTACACAGAAAGCTAGTCTTGAAAAACAAACAAACACACACACACACACACACACACAAACAAACTGTCAGGTCAGAAGACAGGTAAAGGTATGTGAAACAACTAAGAGAAACTCCAAGTGCCATCTCTAGTCATATAGCCTAAGCAAAGGCACTTACTTCACACTCTTGTAATAGAACAGCCACCTCGAGCTGTGGGAAGGAGGACTCAACACCCTGTTAGTGGGCACAAGGACCCTATCTGAATGTTTCTGAGTGAATGAGTGGTAAGGACCCCCTTCCCTTCTCCATTGTTGGTCTGTTCTACTGCCCTGGTCTCACTTTGTGATTGCCTCTAACTGATTTGCCTCCACCCTCTACCTGGTCCATTTCATGGAAGCCACGAATTGTCCTAGATACAGGCAAGCACACGTACACCCATCTACAATAGTGTGCTAGTCTCAGGGCTTCTTCAGACTTCTCACTATGGTACTAATAATACCTCACAGACCAGACAGAAAGATCTCAGAAACAGATGTACGTGGGGAACTGAAAGCAAATTTATAACCTTTGCAGTCTCCAGCGAGATGACTCAGAGGGTAAAGTTGCTTGCTGCCAACCTCGGCAACCTGAGTTCAAAAACCCTCAGAACACACGTAGCAGAAGGAAAGAACAGACTCCTGCAAGTTGTCCTCTGACTGCCACACAAGCAAAGTGACATGTGTGCACACAGTCCCACATACGTACACACATAAATAAATAAATAAATAAATGCAATTAAGAAAAAACCTTTTTTTCAGTTTTTCACTCTAGGGTTTCTTTGTGTAGCCCTGGTTGTCCTGGAACTTGCTTTTGTAGACCAGGCTAGCCTTAAAGACATGCGTACACTACCACCACTAAGTAATTTTTTTAAACATTTGGTTCCCTTCTTCATGTCCTTTAATAACTACAGACATTGGCTCTGAGAAATTACTTGCCTGGTATCTGGTACCAGCTACTCTATTTCCAGCATGGTCTCTTCACCAATCATGGTGTGTGTATACCTTAGGGAGTGGTCAGTGATGACCAAAACACTAGGCAGGGATCTAAAAGTCACTTTCCAGGGAGAAGAGAACATGTGAGAATGTCCTATGTTCTGACTGGTGCTGGTGGATTTGGTTACATAGAGACATGCATTTATTAAAACCCATTAACTAGTCATCTCTGTACTCATGTGCAAATAAAGCTTTGATAAAATCAGGCAAATGCTTCTGTGTCAGACCTACTAGCTCTGACATTCATGAACTGGTATCAATCCAAGTCAACCGTGTTGTCTGTCTGGAAAGGGGTTAGGATTATTCAGAGCTCGGCAAGATGGTTCAGGAAACGTGACCTGGTTTTTCTTTTTTCATTTCAGCTTCTATGTTATGCCCACTGAGTACAGCAGGCTCAGAGTGATCGGTGCGCAATTTAAGAGGAGTAGGGATTGACTTAATGGTATATGTGTGGGAGATGCAGGATCTTCGTATTGTACTGCGGGCTTCCCAGCCTCACTTTGAAGAACACAATTGGTTTTCCACAGGGATCCAGACAGACAACATGATTGGGCCGCGGGATGAGGATGATCTGGTCCCGGAGAAGATGTATCTGGCACGGGAGATAACAGCTTTCACATGGAGAGTGGAGAAAATGTTTCCTGGACAATGAGAGTGACTGACAGATATTAGAAGGGAGGAAATTGAAGGCCTTGCCAAGTTTTGTGATAAAATGCTGTTTCTCACGGTAAGGTCAAGCTGTCTCCAGTGCAGCTACTGCTTTTCAAGTACAAAGGAAACGGCAGATTGGACAGAGCGCGGTAGAGGTTTGCAAAGAGTCTGTGATCAAAGGCCACTTGTTTCATTTGTAAATGAAATTGGATGAGCATGAGAGGAAGGAGCTCATCTAGGATGCGTTTGGAATCTGCCGATGAGCTAAAAGCTGAGAGCCATCAGTAAGGATGTCTGTCCCTAAAGGCTTGATCCCAAAGCCTGTGGGTACGAAATGACCATCAATGCTTGCAAGGGTTGAATCTGACTTTTCAAAGACAGCATTGTGCCCACAGCTTGGGGATGACACTATTGTAAAATATTGATGAGGGTTTTAAAGGGTAGACTATGAAGTCTTGTAGTTTCCAAAGATCAAGAGCCTAAAACCGAAGTGTAGCATGCCCATGTATCTGAGAAGCAGAGTTCTCACCAATGCATCAGGAGAGAGATAAACGTTCTGTTCAACGGTGCTGAGCCAGATCTAGGGAAGGAGTATAGTTTGTTCCCCTTTAAAGGTTTTGAAGAATAACTCTGCATGCAATGGTTTCATAGCAACCTGACAAGGTGCCTTGGTTAAGCGTTATTCTGGAGGTGTCTGAGAGGATGTTTCTGAAGGAGCAATGGAATCAGGAGCCTATAGCAGTGTGCCCTTCTGTGTGGGTGGGCCCCGCCCAGGCTGTGGGAACCTTCATGGGACAATACTCTGAGTATGGAGAAGTTTTGGTCTCTCCCCCACTGACTTGGATCTGGGATGTTGATGTTCTCTTGTGTTTGGATCTGAATTCAGACTAGACTTTTTGCATCCAAACTACTCTGGTTCTCAGACAAGATCTATGTCATAGGTTCGCCTGGGTTTTCAGCTGGCTGACTAAGGGTGATGGGATTACTCCGCCTCCGTAATCATGTGAGCCAATTCCTTACAGTGTGAGTGTGAATGAGTGTGTGTATGTGTGACTGTGTGTATGTGTGTGTGAGTGTTTGAGTATGTGTGAGGATGTGTGTGTAAGAGTGTGCGTGTAAATATGTGGTGTATGTGTGAGTGCATGAGTATATGTGCGAGTGTGTAAGTGTGTGAGTATGTATGTTTCTTTTATTGGTTCTTTTTCTCTAGATAACCTTAATTGATCCACATTAACACCTTCAGCATTGGAGAGATTCAGTATGAGGGTGTGAGGTGAGCACAGCCTTTGGTCCAGTGATTGGTCATCTGGGAATTTATCCTGCAGAAACATTTAGACATGGGACAGTGTACTAGGGACCAAGGCCACTGTGATGCACATCACTGGGAGATACCATTCACCCAGAGCCTCTACATCACAGCCCTGAAGCACAGAAAGGTGTTCAGAATTAAGTTTTTGGAAATGGCAAACAGAGCAAATGGTTACCCTTGGAAGAAGCTGAGAGAAGCTGTGTGACATTTATGTGATGACATTGTGCCTTTGTTTGGAAAGCTGAGACTGATTTGGATACTCGAACAAGGATATGTGTGCAAGATGAGAAAAACCAAGGTGGAGCGGAACAGTTTCACAGTGTGTGTTCATATTTGTGTGGATGTGTGTGTGTGCTCGTGTACAGATGTATATTAATATTTTATATATATATATATATATATATATATATATAAATATATATACTACACAGAGAACATTCCTGGACGGGTACATAAACTACAGATTCTAGTTACTGCTGGAAAGTGAGCCTTGTGGTCAGAGCAACAAGAAACTACTTCTTGTTGTAAATTCCCTTAAATGTTTTACTTTCTGTTACTGCCAAGTATTACTTCCATCATTAAAAACAAAGAACAAGACAAACAAACAAACAAAGAACCCTAGACTAATATAAAACTCCTCTGTTCCTTCAGTAATTACATGTACCATAGATGTACTGACTTAAAATCTTCCCAAAGGGCCGTGGCTGTGCACATGGTGACACACATATGTGGCAGCCCCAACTCTGCTGGTCTCACAGTCCTGTCCTGGCTCTGTAGCTACACTGGGATAGCTCACAGTTCCTTCACTGCCTCGCTTCCTGCTCTGACCTGGAGATTCACCCAAACTGCTTCCGGACCTGCTGGCTAATGGCTGGTGGAAACAGCAGCTCACACTCCTTCTCCGGAGCTGGCTTCCCGACTCCTGGCCGTTATTTGTTCTCTCATGACACTACATTAGAATCTTTCTGAATAACTCCTTCAGCAGCTACTGCTTACCTTTAACCTCCTTATAATGCTCTGTGGAGAAATAGCTTCTGACTAGTGACAAGGGCAAAAGACCCAATAAATGCTTTACTCTATTGAAGACTCTGTAGAAAGAACTTGGGAGTACATGGTACCTATGAAATCTGACACTTGGATTTTCATTTAATTTCAGGACTAAAATGTATTTAAAATGGTAGAATGCCTGATTTTGCTCTTGGGAGTACAATAAGCAGATATTGATTTCTGCTGAAGTTAACATCAGGAATTATTGAACTGAGAGGTTCACACTGCCTTGGCCTACATGTTAGTAAATATTTAGCTTGGAAAAATAATTATTCTTAATGTTAAGTTAAAAACTATATATATGTGTGTGTAATATGTATATATGTGTGTCCTTTGTTCTATAGTAAAGTGAATGTTGATTATACATACATATGCAAATTTACATATGTGTGTATTGTTACTTTTATAGTTCTCTATAGATTTATATAGTATATATTTAAAATATCTCTAAAGAATATTAGGCTTTGTAAAAGAAGCAGTTATAAAATAGCAGCCCATCTGTGGTCTTCACATCTGCCCTCTATTGTCTGTCCTTCAGCAAGGCCCTCTCTCTGCCTATTGGCTCCTGCAACAGAAGCCAGTAGAGAAAGGCAGAAAGATGGAGTAACCAAATCATCAGCCCCACATCTGGTTTTAGATCACTTACCATCGGACAACTCTGTCTCGGTGTGTCCTCTGTATGTAAGGGAAAGCTGTGACAGAGGAAGGAGGCTGCCTTGACTAGTCTGACCATAGTGAGGAAAACATATCCATCTCAGCCAACCTCTAGCTGCACCTGAGCAATGCGAATGTACCAGGTTAGGAAGACATGGCTGGGTGGCTAACACAATGTTATTAATAATATTAAATTGATGCCATTTTCATAGAAACTGCTAGAATGCATTGGACCTTTTGCATTTATCATGCCAGGTTATTTCTTCCCATAATCCCGTGAGGTCAATGCTGTCAGCCACATTTTATAAATGAAACTGTTGAAGCTAAGAAATGCTAAATCCTTTACTCATGGTCCTACAGATATTAACAGCTGGGGTTTTAATCAGTGTCTGGTTTGCTTTCAAAGTCTATATTCTTTGCATTGTTTTATGTTGCCTTTTGCTGATGGACAAAGCTGTGTTCAAGTACATATGCCTTAAAGGCCCCACAAAAGCAGTTTGTTCATATTAAGTGAAATTGGGGAAGAGTACTCCTGAGATTGAGGACCTGACTCATCAAGGCCAAGGCAAGGAGACAAAAGAGCATCCTGCAGTCGCCCACTAATGCCTTGACCTCATGCTGTCCAGAGGCCTCTTCTTAGTCTTCGTGTTTTCTTTTGACTGGGACCTATTTTTGCAGTCAATCACGAGTGCACACAGCATTCAGCACAGTAGTTACTGGGTATTTGAAATACCTTCTGTCCCTGTCTGAGGGTCCATGAAGTCACCTGTGGAGGGAATGCTGTGGACAGCTCCTGGCTAGCCTACCTTGAGCACTGCTCTCCAACAAGGAGAGAACATATCTTTTTGCCTCCTTGTGGGTAACTTTTAAATGATGGCCAGTAGGTACGGGCAAACAGCAAGACCTGACTCGTTGACTCAAAAATGGACTCCTCTATCTGATGATCCATTTGTAGAGTTCCCCAAGTACCCACTGAAGTTTCTTTACAACTCTTTCACAGCTGGGCTTCTCCTGTCCAAAGCTGCAACTTGGTCTGCCACAACCCCATTCCCCACTGTTGTTCTTTTGCCTCAATAACTCAACAGTTCTGTTAAATAGATTGATTGACTTGATGACTGCCCTCTCTTTCCCTCCCATTCTCCAGTGTCAGTGAAGAGGCTCAGATTTACAAGGCTGAATCTAAACTCATTCTTGGGATAGAACCTGAGTGACCCAAGCTTCCAGGCCCCCCCCCAATTCCTTTCCCTGTCCATTTCATAAACACTCCTGGCCTGACTTTGCTCTGACCTTGAGAACAGCTTCAGAGAAGTTGGCACCAAAAAGTTAGCCAAGATGACCAACCAAGCTTCTTCAACATATCTTGATGATTTTATTACATCTTAAAGCTTTAACCTTGGTTGAACAGCAGTGGGAATTGTGTGGTCTGACTTGACGTTCCTTCCCTAATGGTGAAGGGAAAGATCTTGTAATGTTTAAAAAAAAATTTTTTTTTTGTTTTTGCAAGTTTGGAATGTTATCTCTCCTCTCCCTGTCCAAAGGAAATAAAATGTGCTAGCAGTTTAATGAGAAAAATTCTAAGTGGAATTCCAGTGATCAACTGATACACTCTTTCAGGCTTACAAAGCAGAAGCAAGCCAGTGAATGAGAAATGGCTGGTGATGGGGTTCACATTTGCTTATATGAAATCAAATCACTGAAGAGGCCTATCAGACCCTGTAGTCACCACAAATGCCAGGAGAGACAACTATCAGGACAGGCAAGTCACTGGACTTGAAACCAGCCTCATTTTTCTGCAGCCAGTGGTTGGATCAGATTCTTCACAACACGGTTTTGCTGTGGAGTTTTCCACTCTTTTTTTTTTTCTTGAATTTTTTTCTCTTTTCATTTTTTCTTTCTTTTTCAAGAACATTCTCTCATCTAGGGAAGAAAGGAAACTCCCATTTTTTTGCTGACTGGCTTGTGCACAACTGGAAATTATCAAAGAAATCGCTGTATCGTTGATGTAGTCAGAAAACAGGAAGCCGGTTTCCATCTGAGAATGAGCTCTCTCAGCTGAAGCTCCCGTTGGGGGTTGATGACCATGCTCTTTCCGTCTTGGCACAAGGCCAGGTTTATTAAACTTCTACAGCACCAGCTTATTTTTCAACCCTTCCCAAACAGTGCTTTTCCGATGGATTTCTCGCAGTCATGTGCATGGTCATGTGTTTGCTGCCAGCAAAGAGTTCCACGGGACCAGGACCTTACCTTCTATGGGCAATGCCTGAATGATATTCTTGTGATCAAACGCATTAGTTGGCAGGGGGGCGGGGGGCTGTGAAAGGAGATGACTCAAGCCATGAAATGCCTGCCCTGCAAGCCTGAGGACCTGATTTGAAACTCTAGCATTCATGTAAAGGCACCATGACATGGGACTGTAACGTCAGTGCTAGAGATATCAGGATAGAGGGAGAGGCAGGCGGAGCTCACTGGGCAGTCAGCATAGCCCAACTGATGGTCTCCAAGTTTGATGAGAGACCTTGTCACAAACAATAAGGTCATGAAGGTTAATACATTGAGTTACAAAGATTCACCATTATTCTTGCTAGGGTCTGTTCCAAGTTATGAGGGAGCAAGGCAAGACTCCTAGTCTGGTGCTACAGAAGAGCCTTCTGGAATCTTCAAGCCTTGTCTTCAACTTCTCTTCGGAAGTCTTCCTTTGTTAACAGGCTGAATATAATCCCTACCAAGAATGACCTATTAAATATTGAGGGCATATACCACTGATAATGAATGACTGGCCGTGTTATAAAACCTGCTGTGTTGGGTTAAACTTGAATAAAAGCCAAATGGAATATCTAAAACACTTGGTCTACCGTTCTCATTCGATCTTATGATATCTCTCAGATGACAGAAGAAAACTCATTTGAGAGAGTAGCTAATCACTCTAAAATTCTGTGTAGCCTCTGGTCCTGCCTCCGAAGTTAATCTTGCAAAAATGGCCAGAACAACAAGACCTTAAGTGCACACTAGCAAATTTCTTCTTCAAGGTATAGTTGTGTAACTTTTATGAGAAGGCTCATTGGCCATTCTCAAGTCTGAACATTTCCCATGATATTGGTCAAGTTTCTTAAATAAATGATGGTGTTTTCAGTCAGAGACACCTTAAGCCGCCAATAAAAATAATATTGTATTCAAAATGTATGGTCTGTAAATAAGTGAAGGAAATCAGATTACACAATAGTGACCACGATATATCAGTCATTTCTATGTAAAAAGTATATAAACATACAACAGAAAATATTTTAAATGTTATGTCCCAACATGCTAATATTTTAATGGTGATTATTTCATAAATCTGGGTTCAGACATGTCATTTTGCTTTTGTCTGGGTTTCCCTATTACACTCTGTTTATATTTTATATCTTTATGCTGACATCACTTACTGCTTTTAAAATAAGGGGGGAAAAGTAAAATGATTCTATTTTGGAGTGAAAAGAAATGGGATTTTTTTTTTAACTTGCAAACATATCCCATGACTTTTGAAAATGATATCTCTATTAGACAAGTCATCCTATTAGATCAGTGGTTCTCAACCTGTGGGTCACTCTCCTTTGGTCAATGACCCCTCCATAGAGTCTCCTAAGACTGTGGGAAAGCACAAATATTTACATTATGATTTATAACAGTAGCAACAAAAATAATGTTGTTGGTGGTGGTCATCACAACGTGAGGAACTGTATACTAAAGGGTCGCAGCCTTGGGGAAGTTGAGAATGGCTGCCTTAGAGGATCCAGTACTTAGTGTCTTATTCTGCCATCTCTCCTAGCAGTTATGATTCCTACAGACATGCTACACACTGGTGGATGGAAGTAAAGGGATGAGAGCCCCTGGGGTAGAGACAATTATTTTTATTAATTATTTTATTTATTTACATTTCAACTGTTGTCCCCCTTTCTGGTCTCCCCTCTGCAAACCCCTCTCCCCATACCCCTCCCATTTGCCTCTAAGAGGGTGCTCCCCCATCCACCCACCCACTCCAAGTTCACCCCTCCAACATCCCCCTTCTTGGGGTATCAAGCCTCTACAGGACCAAACACCTCCCCTACCATTGATGTCAGACAAGGCCATCCTCTGAAGCACATGTAGCAGAAGCCATGGAACCACCTATGTATACTCTCTGGTTGGTGACTTAGTTCCTGGGAACTCTGAGGGGTCCGGTTAGTTGATATTGTTGTTCTTCCTACGGGGTTGCAATTCTTTTCAGCTCCTTTCCCTAACTCTTTCACTGGGGTCCCCGACCTCAGTCCAATGGTTGACTGTGAGTATCTGCGGCTGTCATAGTCAGGTGAGGCAGTCTCTGAATGGCCTTTCTTTCAGTCTCTGCTCCATTTTTTGTTTCTGTGTTTCCTTTAGACAGGAATAATTCTGAGTTAAAAATTTTGAGATGGGTGGGTGACCCCCTCACTCCACTGTTGTCCGTACCTATCCACTGGAGGTAGTACCTACAGGTTCTATTTCCCTCACTGTTGGGTATTTTGGCTAATGTCATCCCCATTGGGTCCTGGGAGTCTCTGGTAACCCTGGCATCTGGGACTTTCAAGTGATTCCTCCTGTTCCCTACCCCCAACTGCTACTCATTCTCCTGGCCCTCTGGATTTCTCTGCTGTCCCTTCCCATACCTGGTCCTGCCCTGTCTTTTCTTCTTCTCCCTCTCTTTCCTCTCTCCCACCCAGGTTCCTCCCTCCCTCTGCTTCACGTGATTATTTTGTTCCCGCTTCTAAGTGGGATTGAAGCATCCACATTTTGGCCTTCCTTCTTGTTAAGCTTCTTATGATCTGTGAGTTATATCATGAGTATTCTGAGATTTTGGGATAATAGCCACTTATTATTGAGTACATACCATGCATGTCCTTTTGGGTCTTGGTTACGTCACTCAGGATGATATTTTCTAGTTCCATCCATTTGCCTGCAAAATTAATGAAGTCTTTGTTCTTAATAGCTGAGTAGTATTCCATTGTGTAAATTTACTACTTTATCTGTATCTATTCTTCCATTGAGAGACATCTGGGTTGATTCCAGCTTCTGGCTATTATAAATAAGACTGCTATGAACATAGTGGAGCAACTTAACAGCACATCTGAAAGTTCTATAATGAAAAGAAGCAAACACACCCAAGAGTAGTAGACAGCAGGAAATATTCAAACTCGGGGCTGAAATCAACCAATTACAAACTTAGAGAACTATATAAAGAATCATCAAAATAAGAGCTAGTTCTTTGAGAAAATCAACAATATAGATAAACCCTTAGCCAAACTAACTAAAGGGCACAGAGAAAGCATCCAAATTAACAAAATCAGAAACAAAAAGGGAGACTTAACAACAGAAACTGACAAAATTTAAAAAAAAAATCAGATCCTACTACAAAAACCTATACTCAACAAAACTGGAAAATCTAGATGAAATGAATGATTTTCCAGACAGATATGAAATACCAAAGTTATATCAGGACCAGATAAACTATATAAACAGTCCCATAACCGCTAAGGAAATAGAAGCAGTAATTAAAAGTCTCCTAACCAAAAGAAAGTCCAGAGTCAGATGGTTTCAGTGCAGAATTCTATCAGACCTTCAAAGAAGACCTAATACCAATACTTTTCAAACTATTCCAGAAACTAGAAACAGAGGAATACTACCTAATTCATTTTATGAAGCCACAGTTATGATGATACCAAAACCACACAGAGATCCAACAAAGAAAGCGAACTTCAGACCAGTTTCTCATATGAATATCAATGCAAAAAAAAATACCCAATAAAATTCTCACAAACCGAATCCAAGAACACATCAAAACCATCATTCTCTTTGATCAAGTAAGCTTTATCCCAGGGATGCAGGGATGGTTCAATATACAGAAATCCAGCAATGTAATTCACTATAAAAACAAACTCAAAGAAAAAAAGTCACATGATCATCTCATTAGATGCTGAAAAAGCCTTTGACAAAATACAATACCCCTTCATGTTAAAAGTCTTGGAAAGAACAGGAATTCAAGGCCCATACCTAAACATAATGAAAGCAATATACAACAAGCCAACAACCGACGTCAAACTAAATGGAGAGAAACATGAAGCAATCCCACCAAAATCAGGAACAAGACAAGGCTTCCCACTCTCTCCTTATTTTTTTAATATAGTACTCAAAGTTCTAGCCAGAGCAATTAGACAACAAAAGGAGGTCAAAGGGATAAATATTGGGAAGGAAGAAGTCATGGTATCACTATCTGCAGAGGCAATTTAAATATGAGAAGGATCACGAGCAAATGAGAAAGGCCAAGTCAAGCACACTCAAACTCCTCGAGCTGCACATCATACCGCCCCATCTTATTCACGGGACAGACAAAATTTGGAACTCCAAAAGTAGCACCAAAAGACAGGTGGTAAAAAACTTTCTCCAACTTTCTCTACTCCACTAGCTCACCAAACACCCCCCACCACCTGAGGTGGGGGGTCACTTTATACTTCCTTTTAAAAATTAAATGACTTACCTGAACTACCAAAATTGTGTAAAGTAAAACATCTCTTGATTCTACACAAAAGAGTCAGATACAGAGACAAAGTATGGAGCAGAGACTGAGGGAAAGACCATCCAGAGACTGTCCCACCTAGGGATCCATTCCATATACAGTCACCAAACCCAGACACTATTGTGGATGCCAACAAGTGCTTGCTGACAAGACCCTGATATAGCTGTCACCCGGGAGGCTCTGCCAGTGTATGACAAATACAGAGGGAGACACTCTCAGCTAACCATTGAACTGAGCACAGGGTCCCCAATGGAGGAGCTAGAGAAAGGACTGAAGGATCTGAAGGAGTTTGCAGCCCCATAGGAGGAGCAACAATATCAACCAACCAGTACCCCAGAGCTCCCAGGGGCTAAACCATCAACCAAAGAGTACACATGGAAGGACCCATGGCTCCAGATGCATGTGCAGCAGAGGATAACCTTGTTGGACATCAAAGAGAGGAGAGGCCCTTGGTCCTGAGAAGGTTAGATGCCCCAGTGTAGGGGAATTCCAGGACAGGGCAGCGGGAGTGGGTGGGTTGGTGAGTAGGGGGAAGGAGGATGGGTTAGAGGATTTTCGGAGGGAAACCAGGAAAGGGGACAACATTTGAAATGTAAATAAAGAATATATCTAATAAAAAAAACTATTTAAAAAAAAAGTCAAAGAGCTAGAGAGTGTAGTGGGTGTGCCTACACTCACACATTAAGAGTCCATAAACCAATATAGTTAAATCTCTTTGTTTCTGACTCCGATTCTGGGGTTTTTTTTAAGAGTGTTGGGAAGGAGAGGTTGGTGGAATGTGTTCATAGGTCTAACCTTAGCACAAGGGCATTGGGTGCTCAGAAGACAGGAAGAAAAGGGACCAGGGAAGCCAGAGAGAGCTAAATGCGGAAAGGAGCTTGAAAAACTCCACATTTTTCTAGCTGTGGATTATATTCTCACTTTTGTATATAGGCCTCACCAAGACTTAATAATTGTTTTAGAGTAATTTGAAAGAGAAAAGAGAATGCTAAACTTTCTGAGCTAGTTGCCTGAGGCTGAGTGAATCCAAAGCCTTGAGTTCAAAAGCTAAAAATAAATAATTAATTAGTTTCGAAAAAAGACAAGACCACAAAAACCTCAACCTTTTTTTGAGACGATGTGGGGGGGTGGGATTTACACCATTTCCAATAAACGGTTTGACAGGATTTTTTTTTGCAGGGATGACCCGAAGCTTGGGTGTCATGAGGACACAGCCTCTCTGTTTCTTCCTCGGACTTGGAGAAAGAACGTTCCATTCCACGCAATTCATGAATTTTAAAAACCATGAACCTTCCTTCACATTCTGGAAGCACACAAACGTTCTCCTGTAAGCTCGCTGTTAGAAGGATGAATGCTCTCGCGATCTCCATGCTAACAGCAAGAAGCCTTTTCAGGCTGCCTTTGTTCTAAGCTGGCTAGAGGCTCCAGGCCCAGGACTGTCAGCAGTGTCCGGACATATGGTTGGGCAGAGAGTGCAGGGGCCGAAGTTACCAGTCACCAACTGCCATAATGGCTCTGTCCCTGGAAAATGGCCAAATTGTCCAGTCAAGTGCCAGTGCCACGGTGTTGTCTTCCCACAAATGACCATAAACCATGGAAGGCCACTGGCTCCCTCTAGTGGTAGAGCCCCAGGAGTGGCTAATCTCTTGCCTCTGCCCCCAGTCCAGGAACAAATGACACTCTGACTTTTTTGGTAGTAATCTCTATCCACAGTTTGTCAGTGAGCTAATAGTCACAGACCCCGAATGTTATTAACAAAACAGCAAACTCAAATTCAGAAAGTTCTCTAGTGATTTCTCCATTGCCCTTATAAATAACCCCCGGAATCATCCCCAAGGCTTCTGAGCCCCTGGAGAAATCTACGTCTGAGTTCCTTCCAGGGACGACAGCCACTGTCCTTGGGAGCACTCCACGATTCCTGAATGTTCTCTCTGCAGTCTTTGTGCAATTGATTCCTGCCTCACTTTGAAATAGTTGTGATTTTTTTTCTTCACCTGCACCGTGGTCAGTTACGCATCCTTTAAGATTTAACTTAATCATCAAAGCTTTCTTGATCTCCAAAACTAGCATATATAAAAAAGAAGAAAGGCCTAGAAACGGGAAAAAAGTGGCCTTTATTCTATGTAAACATAGGCTGTATTCTATGTAAATATGTATTAGGCTGGGTACTATTATATTTTTTTATTCAAAACAATAAAGGAGGAATGAAGGAAAATACTATCACCTTCAATTTGTAGTCAGAAAAGCAAAGTCTGCAGAAATTTTGAAATTACAACCCAGTACAATTTCGAAAGCCCACAAACTTTTACTGCATGACTGTTCCTCTTAGTTTGCCCAATGTAACCACCATCTGTTCTTGCCTATTCAAGTCATCAGAAGCATCACATGGCATGGCTACTCTCAGAGAGAATGATCTAAAAATCATTTATATCAGGTTTTAACTGGCGGTTTTCTTTTTATATCCAAAAAGGGGATTTAAAAAGAAACCCAACATGTTCTTAATGTCTCCAAATAAAATAAACCATCCTGAGTAGTCCTTATTAGTGGATTTTCTGAGCCAAAAGGCAATGTAACATCACAAGGTGGAGAATAGAAAGAGCTTTGGGGAAGGAGTTCATGACAACCCTGTTCTTAAGCCAAGCGAGAACGCTGGCCCAAGCCACACAGTGACTTTCATCAAGCTGCACTGGGCTTGGGACCTTGGTTCTTCATCTTCACAAAGAAGGAAATGGGAGTTGGCATGGTGGAGCATCCCTGTAATCCCAGCAACTGGGGACGCTGAAACAGGAGGATCATAAGCTCAAGGACTGACTAGTCTATGTAGCCAGACTCTATGCCAAAATTAGAAAGAATTAGCCTAGATTAGAATGGATTCTAAAGAGACCCACCCTAGGTCTCAATTTTGGTTATTCTATTTGAAGTGGAGCTGGTTGCCTCAAATTTGCTGTCGAATACTTGAGGCAAGGTAGTCGTTTTGTTTCAAGTTAATAGACTTCTTCAAACACTTTTCAGTTAGAGTAGTCAACATCTTGGCAATGCAGCCCAAACTTTAATTTAACAGAACAAATCATGTTCCGAAGGATGCACTGAAAGTTCTGTCAACCTCTCTAAGTTTAAATACAGAGAATGGAACTTAAAATTCCATTCAGGATCTCATGTAAGGTTTCCACGCTTTCCCATAGCACAGCCTTTGGGGAGACCAGTTTAATTGTTGGAGTTTCATACATGGTTCTGCAGCTTCTATCTAGTACTGTTGCTCATTAGAACTTAGAGCCCTCTTCCTTTAATAACCCTCGTTCACCCACTGTCCTAAGTCATCTAAAATGTAGCCTCTAAGCATTTTAAGAATATCATAAAGGGGAGATTTCTTTCTCACCTAATTATTCTCTGTAACAACTCATAGGTAGCACTTGCTTTGCTCTTTTACTTGAAACAAAAATCTTTTTATTTATTTATTTTTATTAGATATATTCTTTATTTACATTTCAAATGATTTCCCCTTTCCTGGATCCCCCCTTCCCCAAAAGTCCCATACGCCCTCTTCCCTCCCCCTGTTTCCCAATCAACCCCCTCCTGCTTCCCTGTCCTGGTAGTCCCCTATACTGCTGCATTGAGCCTTTCCAGGACCAGGGGACCTCTCCTTCCTTCTTCTTGGGCATCATTTGATATGTGAATTGTTTCTTGGGTATTCTGAGCTTCTGGGCTAATATCTGCTTATCAGTGAGTGCATACCATGTGTGTTCTTTTGTGATTGGGTTACCTCACTTAGGATGACATTCTCCAGTTCCACCCACTTGCCTAAGAATTTTATGAATTCATTGTTTTTAATAGCTGAGTAGTATTCCATTGTGTAAATATACCACATTTTCTGTATCCATTCCTCCGCTGAGGGATGCCTGGGTTCTTTCCAGCTTTTGGCTATTATAAATAGGGGTGCTATGAACATAGTGGAGCATGTGTCCTTATTGCATGCTGGAGAATCCTCTGGGTATATGCCCAGGAATGGTATAGCTGGGTCTTCCAGTAGTATTATGCCAAGAAACAAAAATTTTTACCCTTCCAAAGAGTCTCATCTGAAACTGCAAACAATAGTGTCAACTCAAGAGACAGGTCTCTGGTGTGTGGGTTCTAATTTATCTACCCATAAATTCAAAGTTATCCCCAGCAAGTATTCAACCACAGAAGGAACATTTGTGTGAAGGTCAAAAGATCCAGCTTTGTCACATCCTAGCTGGAATGGGTTGGGCAAGCAGTTACCCTTCTAAATCCTCCATTTCTTACCTGTTCGTGGAGGTCTGTAATATGAGCATGCTCACCAAGTGCACACGTGGAGGGAGAGTTGGCTTAGAGCATCAGTGACCAAACCAAGATTCCAAAGGCTCTGGATGAGTTACAACCATGAACCACATCTGAATGAGCTTCGTCCAACGCACACACAAAGCCCCATGGTCACGGCAAAAGAGCAAATAATTAAAACACAGTGCATGAATCGAGAAGACAGTGAAAAGATTCGGAGACCCGAAGACAAATGAAAATCAGCAGCACATTCTATTCCCCTAAAGCCCATACTTCTGGGGGCTTTGGCATCGGCCTGGAGCTGCTTTGTCCACGTGGCCATCTGCACTGAGTGAAGAGCATCGTTTGCACAGACTTCTGCAGCATCACGGTCTTCCACACCTTCTCTGCCAGCCTCAGCACTGACCCAAAGCCCTCATGGATGCGCCAGTGTTAGGTGCATCTTCATGATCCTTGCTAGATTTTCACCTATCCAAAAGGACTTTATCTCTCAGTTGACTCTCTCTAGACTCGGTTCATTTGAGTTACTATTCCAACTTGCAAGATTTTCAGGAACTTGAGTTTGTTCCTAGTCTCTGTTCAGTGAATGTTGATGAACCTCAAACTTGTGGCTGATGTGGAAGGACAGAAGAAAAGGGAGATGGACAGGGTCAGGTGTTTAAGCTAGAAAACATATCATACTTAGTATTGAGCATATGCATATTTGGTTGTTTCTTAGTTATTATCATACACTTTGTTCAATCATTTTATCATCTTCCATGTGCTTTTTTTGTTTTGATTTTTGTTTTTTGTTTTTTTGAGACAGGGCTTCTCTTTATAACAGCCCTGGTTGTCCTAGAACTTGCTTTGCAGACCAGACTGGCCTCCAACTCATAGATCTGCCTGCCTCTGACTCCTGAGTGTTGAGATTAAAGGCATGAGCCACGGCACCCCACCCATGTATACTTCTTGAAGCACCCAAGCGCCGAACATTTGACACTTGATGAAGACTTCAAGAGAGAACTCTAGGGCACTAGAGAATGAGGAAGGGGACATTTTTGTGGTTCTGTTCCAGGGAGACTCAGGATGAGGACATGAGCACTCGAGAAATATTAATCAGTTGAAAGTTCCCTGAGCCATCTCTACATCCGACAGAGGGCTAATATCCAATATATTCAAAGAACTCAAGATGTTAGACTCCAGAGAGCCAAATAACCCTATTAAAAAATGGGGTACAGAGCTAAACAAAGAATTTCCACCTGAAGAATATCGAATGGCTGAGAAGCACCTAAAGAAATGTTCAACATCCTTAGTCATTAGGGAAATGCAAATCAAAACAACCCTGAGATTTCACCTCACACCAGTCAGAATGGCTAAGATCAAAAACTCAGGAAACAGCAGGTGTTGGCGAGGATGTGGAGAAAGAGGAACACTTCTCCACTGCTGGTGGGATTGCAAGCTAGTACAACCACTCTGGAAATCAGTCTGGCAGTTCCTCAGAAAACTGGCCATGATACTACCGGAGGATCCTGTTATACCACTCCTGGGCATATACCCAGAGGCTTCCCCTGCATGCAATAAGGACACATGCTCCACTATGTTCATAGCAGCCTTATTTATAATAGCCAGAAGCTGGAAAGAACCCAGATGTCCCTCAACAGAGGAATGGATACAGAAAATGTGGTATATTTACACTATGGAATACTACTCAGCTATTAAAAACAATGAATTCATGAAATTCTTAGGCAAATGGTCAGAACTGGAAAATATCATCCTAAGTGAGGTAACCCAATCACAAAAGAACACACATGGTAGCGCTCACTGATAAGTGGATATTAGTCCAGAAACTCGGAATACCCAGACACAATTTACATATCAAATGATGCCCAAGAAGAAGGAAGGAGAGGCCCCTGGTCCTGGAAAGGTTCTATGCAGCAGTGTAAGGGAATACCAGGACAGGGAAGCAGGAGGGGGTTGATTGGGGAACAGGGGGAGGGAAAAGGGCTTATAGGACTTTTGGGGAAGGGAGAACCAGGAAAGGGGAAATCATTTGAAATGTAAATAAAGAATATATCTAATAAAAAAGAAACTTATATATTGAGTGAAGTTTAACAAAAATCTGTACCATTTGTTTGAAAAAGGAAAAAAAGAAAATTCCCTGAGTAAGAGAGACAGTACCTCCAAAACATAAAAGACTCACATTTTTGTTTCAAAGGGAGGAGATTACAAAGGTGAAATAATGACAGTATATACCTCTAAATGTTGACAATGACCCAAAATTGTGCTCGTTTAGATGTTTTCCATTTTACTGATTTATAAGATACAGCAACTTTTATAATAAGAAAAGTTTAGTATCTTGATTTTTTTTTTAAGTCTTTGTATAAATGTCTTGGTTCAACCTTTTAGTCTGCATGATTCTCAGGCTTGGCTTAGAGGACCACTTCCACCTGCTCATTCAGTACACGTTTGGGACAAATCCTGGCTGGAGAGGACAGAGGCCTGCAGGCACCTGTGGAGCAATGTCTGGAGGAGTTGAGTCCCTCTGGCCTGTGAGCTGTCCCGAGGCCAACTCCATATCTTCCGATGGATGCCACTTATTCCTAAGCGCCATCCCTCCTAGTATGTGCTGATACTGAAGCTCCACATGTGCTCTGTACACTTCCTACCTAAGGATGGTGTTCTGCCCACAAATCTAGTCCAGCGTGAACAGTTGGGAAGCTTTTTCTTGCCAGACCTGCCAGTGGGGACCCCCCTCCATCCCCAGGTTGAACCCCCTTTTGCTGATCTCCCATCGGGGTCAACTACACACTGAACTATTGTTATAGCTTTCCAAGTAGTCTCTGTCTTTTTTGTCTTGTCTCCCCCACTGTTCAGTGTAGCATTTTGGCTAAAATCATCATTATAAAGCAGAAAGAACTCTACATTGCCCTTTTGAAGGCTATTGCCCAGATTCTACAAAATGAATTTTAATTCTTACCCTGACGCATCATTGAGATCCAGTCCTTTGCCTCAAAGGTTCAGGCTGCACCTCAGTCTGTATAGAGTGGAATAAATGCTTGCTGAACTAAACCATTGTCTCCCATGATTATACCACCATGCTCACTCAGCCTTGCATGTCTACTGGCCTCAACTGCCCAAAGCTCCATCTGAATTCTTTTGAGTCTTTTTCTGGTCCCAGGGGATGCCTGGTTCTGGGTCTTGTCTGCCCTGCTCTTGGGAGAACCCTGTAACTTTAAAGATTCAACTTTATAACATGTATTCAACCAACCCGGCTCCAAGAGGAATTAATCTGGAAAGACTTCATGTTGGCACACACCTGTAATCCCAGCTCTAGAGAGCCTGAGGCAGGAGAATTCTGAGTCAGAAGCTACATTGAGCTACATAGTGAGTTTGAAGCTAGCCTGAGCTACATAGTAAGACCCTGGCTCAACAACAAAAGAAAGAAAATGGACTTTGCAAAGGCAAAGACGCTGCCAGCTTCAGGTGCTCAGGGCCCTAGGTTCAGAAATACTGGGTCTCACACTCTCTTGTTGCCATCTTGATGTGCTGAATAAGTTTAGTTTTTGAACCTGTGTTATATGTGTTGTATTAATAATGTGTTTCAATTTTCTGTATTTTATGATGGTTTTATATCGTGGGGACATTGTGGACCAAAGGGGGAATTGCCTACTCCATAGTTAGCCAAGCAAGGTATCTGTGAGTGTAGCTTTGCTCTGAAGACCATCTAGCCTACAGAAATGCTCCAATTCGCATCCCCGGGTGCTTTCACTGAGAGGCAATATTCCTCTTCACTCATGTCCCAAAGGCCAGCTAGGTCCCCACGGACAACTAGGGACCACCAGAGAGCCAGAGGGATGCCCAGCTACTGTTCAATCTTCTGCCCTTTCTTCTCATAAAAAGCCCAGCTAAGGCTCTGGCCTCACATAGTCTCCTCATTCCTTCCTCCTCCTGACTGACAGCAGTAAATTATGTTCTTGAGAAATGGAGAGGGGGGGGGAATGAATGCTATGTTGCTCTTGGCCACAAAACCAAAAATTATGTGAGGTAAGACATTTGTTAATCAGCTAGATTTAATCAGTCCACAGTGACTATGTACTTCAAAACATCAGTTTTATATAATAAACCACACAGTGCTTTGTCAAAATATTTTACATTTAAAACTGAAAGAATGAAATTGGCTTTGACAATATAAAGATGGATGCTAAAATTCAGGCTAAAAAAATTGAAATTTTCATCATCCAGTGTTATGTAGCAAAAAGTAAACACTATAACAAGTTAAGAGGGGAAAAGATTGCTGAAGAAAGCAAAACACTTAATATTTATGTTTAAGTATTTTTAATAGTGATAATTTTTCCCTGCCTTTTGAAGAAAGGTCCTATATTTCTGCTTCCCACTGCACTTAAAAATCAAGTAACTAACCAGAGGACAGGGTCAGGAAGAATCTCATCCTGTTTATGACTAAGCACCCAAGTGCAATGGCCAAGGGAAGTATTGTGGGAATTTCATTAAACGCCTGCTAGGAGGTATGCCTTGGTTGACACCATTCAGAATCAGATTTGGTTAGAAAAGAGATGACAAGTCCACCGAAGGCTTTAGCGTGTGAACGGTGCCCCGGAGGGATGAGCAGACACATGCTGTTAAGACAGCTGCCCCCTAGTTAATGGAGAATAGCCAAGCGCTATGAGCAAAGCCATTCGTGCATATAAAAAGCCAGAAAAAAAAATCACACAGTGTTTGCACTTAAATTCTAACTGCTATGCATTTAAAAAAAAAAAACTTTGCCTCCAATTTAGAACTTTCCAGATTCAACTAATTTAGGGGACTGTCTGGTGATCAAAAGGGGAAAGTCTTGCTGCCAGCAGTATTTCTTAGGGTTTCAGATCTGCTGAAGTAGACTACTTTCCTGGATACCTCTAAAAATAGTTGGGGAGTGAGACACAGTTCTGAAAGTCCATCTAGCCCCGACAGACTGCTGTTCTCACCCATCCCACAATGCTCTTGATTCCTCCCATTAGAGCGGTAGCAATGCCGCTGTCCCTCGCAGCTTCTAATAGACAGTAGAGCATCTGGGATAGTCACCTAGGTGTCTCATGCAGTGACCAGGTACTAGTAGGCCTCCCATCAATATCTGCAGAAGGCACAAAAATGTACCAGAAAGATAAAACAGTCTGATTATCCAATACCATATCTCAGAATGTTCTATCATCCCCAGGAAGATGACTTCCATGTTTCCTAAGTTCCAAGCATGTGACAACATGCTCACTTACATGAAACTGGATTTTCCTGGCAGCACTATGGGGTCTGGGGGTGAAAATGTTGTCCTCAGATCTCACTTGTCAATGATGCTTTAAATATGAAGGTCTCACTGTTGGGAAGATGGTGGTACCTTTAAATGACAGCCACTAACAGGAGAGCTTTGCCATTTGGGACAAACTCTTCTAAGAGATGGTGGTACCTGGCATCTTTGTTCTCTCGTTTGTGTCCTGGCTCTGCAGTAAGGATATGCAGGGCTGCCTGGATACAGGCTGGAACCACTGTAAATGTGAGCCAAAATAGGCCTTTATCTTTATGAGGTGATTGTCTCAGGCAGTCCTAAGCTTGCCTGAGATAGCCTGGGGCTAAAGAATTCCTAGTATAGTATTAGGATGTCAGTATGCCATGACGGAATGGCTTACTGTCCTGTGTACCCTTTACAGATACTCCCCACCTCAGCAAACAAATGGAGCAAGAAGTGATGCTCTCATAGGGAAGTCTCTGCACACAAGCATGTCTACTATTGGGTCTCGCTACTAAAATGCAGAGGAGACCTTGATGATGAAAACCGCCTTCCAACTGAGTGTCACCACACATTTCTGCTCTAAGGGAAATTACAAAGGGAGTTAGAGCAATTCCCCCTTTCTCTGACGCAATCGCTGTGGAGAGAAACCTCTCTGTGTCCCAGTCTCCACTCTCCAAACCCCTCTGAAACAAAAAGATGGAAAAGAGCTGATGGCTTTCCATTCTGTATTCCCTACTGTCCTGATCTTCTACTTTATGGCACATTTTAAAAGAACCAATACTGGGGTAATGCACACACACACACACACACACACACACACACACACACACACTATTGAGTAACATTGCTTTGTGATATTTTTCTTAACTTAACGATATGTGTTATGTGTTGTCTCACTTTCGAAAAACATTCTTCTGTATTCTACTAGTTAGGGTCCGCGGCAGCAATCCACTTTTATGGCTGTTTCACCCTATGCCTTACTATTGGTGTTAAAAATGCTTCCAAATTTCCATTATTATAAATGATGCTCCATCTCTCTAAGTCCAAATCTTGTCTTCTGGCACACCACACTGCTCTTAGTCATTCTTCATGTTACAAAAATGAACTTCAGATCATTTTGGAGAGCTGACCTCCCCACCCCACGCCATATGCCTTAGAGTCAGCCCCTCTGAAAGGGAAGGCTTGAAGGTAAAGGAGTTTCAGTTAAGCCTCACTAACTCTCAGCATTCAAATTATAAGTTTCTCTTTCCATAGAAGCAAAGGCAATCCTAAAGCTTTTGTAAACAAAACAGAATCCTGAGGTGATGGGGAAGAGAGAAAAAATTAGATCAAGTTACAGGATATGCAAATTTCCATTATGCTTTCCATGGGGAATGAGAGACATGTTTATATACTGTAGAATTTATATAGACAAGGTTCCTCTGTGGGGTATTTAACAGGAGATGTGTCTGCTAGAGGGTTTCTGCTGACTGATGCTCTCTCTAGGCTGTGCAATGGTACCATCTTGTGGCTGACACAAAAGATAACCAGCCGACATCCAGCTTCCTGTCCTGTGAGGCTGTAAGAATGTGCACCTGTGAGTTTTCCATCTTTTAAAACTGTGTGCATAGGAAGTGAATGCTTAGAGCGTTTCCTGTCCTCAGCCAGTAGCTATCAAGCAGGTGTAAGAAAGTTCCAGAATCTTCTAGCACACTAATACTTGACAGGAAAAAACATGGATAGATATTTAGCTCCTGTGTTGGACACTATTTTCATCCACAAGAAATTTTGGAGAAGTAAAGAAAAGGAATTTCTGTTAGAAGTGCTGACTACAGTTTCAGGAACGGTGACGTTAAAGTCTCAGTTTGGTTTGTATAGGGGAGAGAGCATATGAAGCCAGGGTCATCATCTGTGAGAAATGGGATGAAATTGGCTAAATCATGGGGCTCAGGATAAGGGCTTATTATTGTTGTTCTGAAATTTTGAAATTTTGGATTAGTAAATGGTTTTCTTTAAAAAAAAAACAGAACAAAAGAAAAAAGAAAAAAGGAAAAGAAACACCTTTGTGTGGAGCTGGAATGATGGTTCACTGGGAGACAGCACTTGTGATGTTGTGCAAGTACCAAGACCAGAGTTCCAATCCTGGAGCCCACAGACTGGGAGGGGTAGTGACAAAGGAACACTGCGACTTGCTGGCTGCCATCCCATCTCCAAGTTCAGTGACAAGCTCTGTCCCAGTGAGAGTAAAGAGGAGAGTGACAGAATAGAACATCTTATGCTCTCTGGTTGTAGAGTAAGAAAGTGGGCATGTGCATCCCCATATGGGCACGCGCGCGCACACACACACAGAGAGAGAGACAGAGACAGAGACAGAGAGAGAGAGAGAGAGAGAAACAGAGACAGAGAGACAGAGATACAAACACACACACACACACAGAGAGAGAGAGAAACAGAGACAGAGAGAGAGAGAGAGAGAAACAGAGACAGAGAGACAGAGATACAACCACACACACACACACACACACACACACAGAGAGACAGAAATACAGACACACACAGAGAGACAGAGAGACAGAAACAGAGATACAAATGCACACACACACAAAGTGGTGTGTTCTCGAATATGATGCTAGTGGAGTGAATATTGTCCCTGAAGATGAGGTAAGAGGTTCCTCTCAGAGGAATGGTGTTAGGAAGGAAACAGGGGCTGGGCTGGGCAGATAGGTCAGAAGCAGAACAGTAGCTCTGTGTGTTCAAGGTTTTGGGTTCTATCCCTGGCACCAGAAAGTCAAAAAGTGGGGGGGTAGGGTGGAATGGTTGACAGAGAAAAGTGGAATGGCTCACAAAGAAAAAATTAACTATTTCTTCAGGAGTCAAACATTTCAGGCTTGGAGGAAGCAAGGAGAGCTGCATGAGGCTGATGTCCTGAAGGCTTCTTTTCTGGGTAGAGTCTTTGGAAAGCCATAGTGGACAGTACTGAGTTTAGAACAGGACCTGTGTTTCTCTTTCTAAATGCAATAGCAAGGGATGAAATCACAAAGGGACACTTAGATGCATTTCTCTGTACCTGTATCTAAACGTCATATGATAGAGCAGTGGGTCTCAACTGTGGGTGGTGCCCTCTTTGAGGGTCGAATGACCCTTTTACAAGGGTCACCGAAGATCATCAGAAAACAGAAATGTTTGCATTATGATTTGTAACTAGCAAAATTACAGTTGTAAAGTAACAACGATGTAATTTTGTGGTGGCAGGGATCACCACAACGTGAGGAACTGTATTAAAGGGTCACAGCATTAGGAAGGCTGAGAACCACTGCTCTAGAGGTTTAAACACTAAGCCAAAGAACAAACAAACGATATTTGAAAGTCCTTTGGCACAAGTGATAATTTAAAAAAAAAAAGTATTTATTCAATTCTCATATGTCAAAGGACACATATGTAAATATTGCCCATATTAAAGAAGAGATACAATTTTAACCATATGAAAAAAAATCCAAGCAATAATAAATAAATGAAACCTAAAAACATACAAACAAACAAACAAAAACTATTAGATACTTTTTACCTGTCAGGTTTGAGGAGCAAAACATCCCAGTGGGATTCCTCATGCCAGAATGGCTGCCTTGGTAAGCCTACATGTGTTCCTGGTAGGAGAGTCATGGGCGCGGGGGAGCATTACATGGGAGTGCATGCGTCTAGATGCTTCCAAAGCCTGTGTTCTTAGAGTGGGCGTTTCATGACTGAAGGCTAAAGAGGACAGCAATTAAAAATGTAGGCTCTGATCCAGATCCTGGAAATAAGTCTTCCTGTTCACTACATACTAGTTAAATAGACAAGAAAATGACTGGTCCCTATGCATCAGTTCCTTCATCTATAAAATGGGTTGCCATCATTCATTCCACAAGCTAGCACAGATTAGTAAACATGAGCCACTAAGAATAAGCCTGGCTTGTCATAGATGCTATTAACTTTGTTATTAGTCACTATTGGAAAAATATAGCAATAATATGAATGTTTAATATAAACATATTAAAATATTTCTGCACAGTCCTTTAGTCAGACAACATAAAACAAAGCAGCCATGGTCTCTGAAAGGAGCTCATGATGCCACTGTAAAAGAACTTTGCCGGGCCAGGCATGGAGGTGCGCATCTGTACTCCCGGCACACAGGAGGCTGAGGCAGGAGGAGTACTGCAAAGTGTAGACCTGCTTGGCCCTACATAGTGGATATTAGGCCAGCCAGGGTGACACAGCAAGATGTCATCTCAAGATAAACTAACAACAAACCCACAGGAACACTGATATTCCTTTACTAATATTAATAGCGGTCGTCAGCATTTAAAACTATGCATCTATCAGTCCTCCTGGCTAGGGCACGGTGCGTTTGTCTCGTGTTCTGCGAGCCCTGGAAGTACTGTCGAAGTACTTTGCAGTCAGTGAAACACACTACAGGCTTAATTTCTCATCTGGTAAGGGATTCAAGTCATTCATTACAAGATTAGGCATGGTTATGAACACAGGAAGACTTTGGGAACAGTTAGTCATACACAAATCACATCTGTTGCTATTTGTTAGGGGTTAACATATATATTCTCATTTAATCTTCTCTCTGGGTGATCAGGTTTAGAAAATAAAATTACATTTTCTCATTAAATTTGATTTCAAATAAAGAATGAATAATGTTCATGTGCAATGATCAGAGTTTATTTGAAATACTTAAGGCTAAGGCTATATTTAATATTTATCTAATGTTAAGGTTTCCCTAGGCATTCTGTCTTTTATTTGGCAGCCACACATCAGTAGGTACAATAATTAAGTATATAATCTGACAAAAGAGGACCAGTTTAGCTATCTTCCTGACATCACTAAGTATCCTTACATGTTCTACATGGAGAAGCAGTGTTAAATAAAGAGGCAAACTGAGAAACCCAGGCTATTGTGTGAGGATTCTTGACTTTGAAATATATGTGTTTACAATTTTTAAAATACAATTTTATAATAAAAATTCATAAATATAAATAAATATTGAATATTTAAATATGTTATATAATATAAATATAGTGTAAAATAATATAAATATACTATAATTAGTAGGATATAAATATAATGTAAATATAAATTAAATATTATACATAATATAACTATAATCTTTAATATAAATATATTTGTCAAAATATACTAATCCAAAATCCAAATACTAAATGTAAAAATGTGTTGTGTCATTGTCAAGACTACTTAGCAGGTAAGGAGACCTGCCGCCAAGGCTGGTGGCTTATATTCCATACCCAGAACGTACTTAATGGAAGAAAAGTACCTTCTCCTGCAAGCTGGGCTACACACACACACACACACACACACACACACACACACACACACACACACTTGCCCCAGTTCCACACACAAAATAAGTAAATAAAAATATAGTACATTTTTTCAAAACAAGCCTATGCTTCAAAGCCAAATATAAATGATTTGGAATTTTAAGTCATTTTGGAAAAATGACTTTCTTCCATTGCAGGTGGGGACATGAGCCTATACATGTGAACTGACTGTTTTGAGTTGAGGAGACTTAAACGGTAAACCCAGAGCAGCCTCGGTCCCATCGGTTGATGGTAATTGACTTGCTTTTGACTGTTTCACGGGATGTTGATATTATCGTGGCTGTCTGCTCCACCGAATCAAGGCCCGGCCTCCCAATTTGTAATCAGCTGCACTCGGGGTAAGATGTAATCATTCACTGGTAATGCAAGCTATTTCCAAGATGCTTTTCACTTCCTGGAGAAAGGATTCCATGTTACTTTTGCAAACATTGGGTGCAAAGGAGGAGCTTGTATTCAATTGTGTCATATTGTAATATATTGCAAAGAGTAGGAGCAGTGTGTGTGTGTGCGTGTGTGTGTGTGTGTGTGTGTGTGTCTATGCATGTGTGTGCTTGTACGTGTACGTGTGTTAGCAAGGGTACCAACTCTGAATTGGAAGTGGTCACAGGGAAGCTGGATTCCATCGTCAGTTAGCTCTCATGTGATCTCCCACAAGCGTAACATTCTTCCTAAACCTCATTTTCACCATCTGTATCACATCAATACCCGCTCAACCCCTCAGGTCTGTGTTGATACAGAGCATCAAATCTAGAAGGCATTTCCCCATATACTACAGGGGAAGAAATCTTGTACAACTGTTTTGTTATAAGCTCTGCCTACGAATTTCTAATGGAATATATATTTTGTCTTCTTGAAGCATGCTAATTAGACAATTATTTAGTCCTCTGTCTTTTTTAAAAAATGGCTTTCTACTCTCTATTATAGATAATAAAAACCTCTGTCACAGTCCAAAAAAAAGATAATTGTTTCAAAGAGAAATGATTTCAGAAATAAGGGGGCAAACTTCAAATTATCACTGTCCATCTAAAATGTCTAGTGACAAGAGAGTCTGCTACAAAAGATAAAAATATTTTCAAAAACACCAAAGGAAGAGAGAATAAAAGTGTCAGAGCTGAAAACAAAGGCAGTTTCAGAATTGCCTCGCCCTTTGTGGGATCAGAGACACCTGCTGTGCTAATGAAGCACGCGATTTTTCTGGGCCCTTTACCAGAGAGTCTGAGTCAGTAGAACGAAATTTGAAAACACACACACACACACACACACACACACACACACACACACACACACACACACACACAAACCCACCACTACTGCCACCACTACCACCACCAAAAACCCTTCACTTAAAAGCTGAGAATCAGATGTAGGAAATCTACTGAAGACATTGGAGGAGTGTCAGTCACCATCAACCACATATAAGCATATAGTCACATATTTAATACACCAGAGTGAAAGAAAGAATATGAACTTAATGAGGTTCTGAAAGAAGAGGGACAAGACTTTTTCCATAGTGAGGTGAGTAGAGATGATTCTCCCAGCAACGTCTATTCTCTCAAAATGTCTCTCACACTGAATGAGGAGAACCAGCAGGTAAAGATGACACAGGAAAGTAGACCAACCTAAGAGCTGGAGACCCCTGTACTGTTATTAAAACAATATGGAAGAGCAGACAGACAGACATATGAGAACTAGTCTCTGAGATGACAGGACTGTGAAATGCTGAGAAGAAGATCCAGGAAAGTCATTGGTCAAAGGGAGAGATCTAGTCATTAAAAACAGTATAAACAAGTGAAAGAGAAAACAACAGTACTTGAAATGTTTTCAGAGGAATTGCATATAACGTCCATGGAAAGTTTGGTGACAGGAATGTAAGTAGAGATACATTCGATGTGAAAACATTTTTATATTCTACAAGAATTCTAAGATGCAAAGTACTTAGACAGGTATAAAGAATGAATGAATGAATGAACAATGTGATGCTATTGTTTAGCTCTGTGATGTCACCCAAAGGCCCTTGTGTTAAAGGCTTGGTCTCCACAGTAGTACTGTTGAGAGGTGGCAGAAATTTTAAGAGGTCGGTAGAGTGAGAGATCTTCAGGCCACTGAAAGGATGCCCAATGTAATGGTTTGTATGTGCTTGTCCCAGGGAGTGGCACTATTAGAAGGTGTGGCCTTGTTGGAGGAAGTGTGTCACTGTAGGGTTGGACTTACAGATTTTCCTCTTTGGTGCCTGAAGATGCCCAGTCTGTTCCTGGTTTCCTTTGGATAAAGGTGTAGAACCCTCAGCTCCTCCTGCACCATGCCTGCCTGGAAGCTGCCATACTTCTGCCTTGATGACAATGAACTAAACCTCTGAACCTGTAAGCCAGCCCCAAGTAAATGTCTTTTATAAAACTTGCATTGGTCATTGGTGTCTGTTCACAGCAGTAAAACCCAAACTAATACACACATGAAGGTGACTCTGGGACTCTGGTCTATTCCTTGCCTTTTTCTTTGCTTTCCAGCCATTGGGCAAACTCCTTGGAGTTTGGCTATGTCCCTTGTTCCTATGGTCATAAACAGTCTCTTCACAGGTCTAAAAGCTTCAGAGTCACCCAACTGTGGGTCAAACTCTCTAAAACCGTGAGCCAAAATCAATCTTTTCTCTTTATTATTTGGACCCTTCAGGCTTTTGTTATAGTGACAGAAAACTGACTAGCACATCTGATTGTTAGTTGTAATATTTTCTACCAAAGTTGTTCAATCTCTTCCTGACTTGAACATTACTTGTGGAAGACTGGCATTATCTTTGAACATCCAGTGCATAACACAATGCTTGGTATATAATAGGTCCTAACCAAATGGATAAATGGATGGATAGATGGATGAATGGATAGATGGGTGGTTGAATTAATGGATGAGACAGATATAGGATAGATTAGATGGATGGATTGATTGGATGGTTAGATGGATTGTACGTATGTGTGTATAAATGTATATATGTGTGTATGTATGTGTCATGAATGGATTGGACTGGAAGGATGAAGTAATGTATGATATATGTTGATGGGTTCATGCATTCATGCATTGGCTGCAAGGATCGAATTGAGGAGTTGGACTGAATGAAAATGGGTAGATGAATGGGATTGAATGGATAGATATATTGATTGGGCTGGATGTTTGGATGAGTTGGATTAATGGATGAGCTCAGTTAATACTGACAAAGAAACATCGTTTCGTAGTCCATGGTATGCACACAACTTTACAGGCGTCATTCTCTTCCCATCATGTCTGAACTAGTAAGTACTTGACATAGGACTGGAGCATATTACAGCATGAATACCTCCTGGTGACCGTGCATGAACCTCCAAATTGCACGTGTTCATTTGCCTTCCAGAAGAAGATACATCTTGCCTTATTTTACTTGGTAGACCAGTTACCTACCTATTTCCCTCAGTTCCAGGACCACATTCTGTCTGTTTTCTACTGTTAGGGTTGGGCATCCACAGTTACATTCCCAAATCTTGAAATGCTTGTATATTTGACTTTTTGCTAAATGCTAGCAGAAGGAAGAGATACTGGTTATTCCTCATACTCTTTTATGGCTGCTGGTATTTGTGGAAGCAGATATGGCCTTTCGGTGACCCAATCTTCTGCTCTAACTTCCAGTCCTCACTGTTGCTGATGTTGGCTAGGGAGACTGTGCTCAGCCTTCCTAGTATTGGCTGGCCTGGGAACCAAATCATATATTTTGATGATGGTTTTTCTTCCCCTTTAGTCTCTTGGTCCATAAGGTCCACCACTACACCATACAGAAGCTAATCTCTAGGTGTCACATTGCTATTCCCTTCCCCTCGCTTCCCAAGTTTTCTTTTTTTATTTGCTTTTCTTTCCAGGACTCCTAAGTCCAGGATCTATATTAATTCCATAATTCTGAATATGGGTGAGTCATTTCTATTCTTCTGGCAAGACCTTAACTGATAGATTTGGTAAAAGTGAGAGAAATATGATTGTACAAGGTATCAAAAAGCTCGTGTTTGAGAGCATTTCATTTTTTCTAGAAATAAAATTGTTCTAGAACAGAAATTAAATTGGATAATTGCATCACTGTTAAGTAGCATATTTCTAGTTTGGATCATAACTGTCCTCCAAAAGCCTATGTATTCAAGCCTCAGTGGCCACCCCATGGCACTATTAGGAAGCTCTCGACCTTTGGTTTATGAGGGGTAGTGGAAGGAGGAGAGTTCACTGGGGTACACACTCTTCAAGAATGCTATTTTTTCCACTCTTCGCTTCCTGGACACCATGAGATGACAAGTCTTTTGCACCGTATTATGTTCTTGCTGTACTATGCCAAACTGACAAGTCCAGAACGGCATGGCTAAGTTCACATGGACCTCTGAAATTGCAAGTCAAATTTTTATATATGTTTTCTCCTTGTGAACTGCTTCTCTTAGGAATTTCTACCAGTATCGGAAATCTGAATGCTGCACACAGTGGTGATTAGAATATCCCAGACAACCCAGAATAACCCCTCGTTTCTGTTGTCTTGGTATTATTGTTGTTTTCTTAATCATCTATGTTTTTTGAGACAGTGTCTTACTATGTAGTCAAGGCTGACTCCAAACTCACTAGAAAGATAAAATTACCTCCTAAGTGCTGGAATTACAGGGCTGAGTGACTATACTCACTGCCCTGAGTTCTTGACTTTAGTATTATTGTGGTGAGGCAGCCAGAGAGTCCATGGGAGAGACTTGCAAGAAAAGTGAAACTTTGACCACATCTTCTTGTTGCTGTTTTAATTCTGCTTTTCCACACAAACCTACAAGGATCTCTTTCTTGTAGATTATTCTGTGAATTCCAAATGACCTTTGGTTCCATGGTTTCCTTAGTATTTTACCAGGTTTATTATCCATCAAAGCCTTGCCTGGGTTGATCTGAATGTTTGTTGAGATTCCCAGAGAAGCCTCCTAATCTCCAGAGTCAAATTGCTAAGTAAGGGAGTTAGTATTAGTGTATTTTTTCTGTTATGTAGACGATTAAACCTCTCAAGATCAAGGCCCTTGTACTTTTGATGTAACTGTCATTTCATCTAACATAGCTTAAGCAAAAAAAAACCTCAAGTCCGTTCCTTTTCCCAGTGTTCCATGCAAGGGAAGATTCCCAAGATGGCCAGGTGGTGTCACTACCACCTAATTTAATATTTCCAGCTCCTTGGAAATCATGTCCCACAACTGAGTTGGACTTCTCTTGGACTCTGAGTGTATGCTTGCACTTCCTGTTTGCCTCCCATTCGCAAGCATACAAACTGTGCCAAGAAAACAGGGAACTCTCCACACAGATGGGCTCTCTGAGAGCAAGCAGTGGTGGGTTCTGGTGGCCAGGCCTCCCTGGAGAAACAGGACTAAAGAGCAGAGGTCATCGCACTAGCTTCCTGGCGTTTGTGTTCTAGTGACCAGGGAAGGATCTACTCAATGGACAATCATTGTTATCCCTGGATAAACAAACATCTAAGTTTACTATGAAGTGCTTATTTTATTTATTGGCTTAAATTTTTTTCATATATTTTTATCCTATCCTTTCCCCTCCTCCAATTTCTCCCAGATCTTCTGTAGCCAACCAATTTCATGTTCTTTCTTAAAAAAAAAAAAAAAAAAAAACCAACCAAACAAAAGCACACACACACACACACACACACACCACCACCACCACCACCACCACCACCATTTTGTGTTGGCCATCAACTCCTCAGGATGTCATTGAGTGTAGTTGATATATCTAGTGTCGCTAAATTAGAAGAAACTGACTTTTCTGTTCCCACTGGAAATTACAAAAAGCTTCTTGGTTAGAGGTGAGACTTTGGGTCCCCTTCCCCTTTCCTGTGTCAGGATTTTGTCTGGCTTGAGTGTGTACCAGGCTTAATGCAGGCTGCCACAGTCTGTGTGAGTTTGTGTGTGTATCAGCCTTCCTGCTGTGTCTGGAAGTCATCCACCACCATCCCTCCCTGTGCCTCGAAGGTGAGAAAAGACATTCTATTTAGGGCTGGGTTGGTCC
Organism: Tokudaia tokunoshimensis; assembly: GCA_036184795.1. Lineage (NCBI taxonomy): Eukaryota > Metazoa > Chordata > Mammalia > Rodentia > Muridae > Tokudaia > Tokudaia tokunoshimensis. The sequence goes on from BTHU01000001.1 coordinate 147,726,692, forward strand.
AAGTCTGTCACTCTCTGCGTGTCATGTATGGGTCTCAGAGTTAATTCCCATCTACTACAAGAAGAAACTTTTCTGATGAGGGTCGACAGATATGCTGACATCTGGGTATAGCAATATGTTATTAGGAGTCCTTTTTCATTTGTTGGTTTGTTTGTTTTTGCTATGCTTCTTTGTAAGAACAATAGCAGTAGATTTCCTCCTAGAGTCCATGGCCTATCTAGTCTCAGGTCATGAACTATTATGACACATCTGGGTAACAAAGGACCTGTGCATCTGGCAGAAGTTATTGGATTATTACTTCTAGTAACTTCTCGGGTTTAGAATGCTGTGTCCTCCAATATAATTGTCCCTATACAAGTTCAGATCTGTAAACAATATTTTACCCTTTGTGAATACCAATTCTCTGGTTGCATTAAAAATCCACAGAAACAGTTGAAAGGAAATAGAATCTAGATTTAGGAGCTTGAAAGAGACCTTTAAATGCCCCTGATGCTCTTCTCTGGTAACAGCAGACTTAATCTCTGTATGAGCCCCTGTCTCCAGCAAGGCAGGTTTCCTGGATAATCACCCCTTCGTTGTGCTAACTACAGGATCATTCTGTGTCTAGAGCATAAGCTGCAATAAAAGGAGGTATTGGATAGCAAACAAATCTCCAGTAATAGAAGTGGACTCCCTCCTTGTCCAAAACAAAGGCCTTTCTTATTTCTGTTTTCCCAGGGAGAACCTGGGTCCCCCCCCCATCACACCTAGGTCATGCCTCCTCTACACTTACATCCCTAAAAGTCCATCTAACTCAGTAGGCAGCCTGTCTCTCCTTGTGTTCACAGGACGATCATCATTCCACTTACAGGACATTAAGATAGTTCTGTCTATTCCCCACATGGTACTAAGGAAGACGTGACCACTGGAGGATGCTGAACTTTGATGAGCTAAAGTTCCATCAGGGCAGTGGTTTCCAACCTTCCTAAAGCTGCAATACTTCTTCATGCTGTGGGGACCCCCAATGATAAAATTATTTTTGTTGCTACTTCATGACTATAATTTTGCTACTGTTATGAAACATAATGTTAGGCAACCCTTGAGAAAGGGTCATAATGTTGTGACCTACAGATTGAGAACTGCTGCATAGGAAAGACTATTAAAACAATAGCCATGACTGCTGGAGAAGTTGTGGGTAGTTTGAATAAGACTGGTTCCTACATTGAAGGGGTTTGCAACCCCACAGGAAGAACAATATCAACTAACCAGATCCCCCAGAGCTCCCAGGAACTAAGCTACCAACTAAGGGTTACACATGACTCCAGATGCATATGTAGCAGAGGATGGTCTTGTCAGGCATCAGTGGGAAGAGAGATCCTTGGTCCTATGAAGGATCAAGAGTAGGGGAATCGAGGGCAGGGAGGTGGGAATGGATGGAGGTGGGTGGAGGAGCACCCTCATAGAAGCAGGGGGAGTGGGATGGGATGGGGATTTCCAGGAGAGGGGGAAACCAGGTAAAGGGATAACACTTGAAATATAAATAAATTAAGAGAAAGAAAGGAAGAAAGAAAGAAAGAAAGAAAGGAGAAAGGAAGAAAGAAAGAAAGGAAAGAAAGAAGGAAGAAAGGCTGGCTCTTACAGACTCATGGTTTTATTTATTTTTGTATTTATTTATTTATTTGTTTGTTTGTTTGTTTGTTTGTTTAATTTTTTTACAGTCCAGATTTTATTCCCCTCCTGGTCCACCCTCCAACTGTTCCACATCCCTTACCTCCTCCCTGCCCCCTGTCTCCACGAGGATGTCCCTACACACCCCACAACCTACCAGACCTCTAAACTCCCTGGGGCCTCCAGTCCCTTGCAGGTTAGGTGCATCTTATCTGACTAAACCCAGACCCAGCATCTAAGGAGATGACCATGTGATTTTTTTCTTTGAATTTGTTTTATAGTGGATTATGTTAATGTATTTTTGTATATTGAACCAACCTTGCATTCCTGGGAAGAATGCTACTTGATAAAAAGAATGATGTTTTAGATGTTTTCTTGGATTCAGTTTGCAAGAATTTTATTGAGTATTTTTGCATTGATATTCATAAGTGAGATTGGTCTGAAGTTCTCTTTTTTGGTTGGTTCCTTGTGTGGTTTAGGTATCAGAGTAATTGTAGCTTCACAGAACGAATTAGGTAGTGTTCCTTCTGTTTCTATTTTATGGAATAGTGTGAGTAATATTGATATCAGGTCTTCTTTGAAGGTCTGGTAGAATTCTGCACTAAATTCATCTGGCCCTGGGTTTCTTTTGGTTGGGATGTTTTTAATGACTTCTTCTATTTCCGTAGGGGATATGTCCTGTTTAGAGAGTTTACCTGCTCTCGATTTAACTTTGCTATGTGGTATCTGTCTAGAAAACCATCCATTTCATCTAGATTTTCCAATTTTGTTGAGTATAGGCTTCTGCAGTAGAATCTGATGATATTTTTAATTTCCTCTGTTTCTGTTGTTATGACTCACTTTTCATTTCTGATTTTGTTAATTTGGACACTGTCTTGGGGCCGCTTAGTTTCGCTAGGGGTTTATCTATCTTGTTGATTCTCTCAAAGAACCAGCTTTTAGTTTTGTTGATTCTTTGTAGTCTTTTCTTTGTTTCTATTTGGTTGATTTCAGCCCTGAGTTTGACTATTTCCTGATGTCTACTCCTCTTAGGTGAGTTTGCTTCTTTTTGTTCTAGAGCTCTAAGGTGTGCTGCTAAGTTGCTAGTGTAAGATCTCTCTAGTTTCTTTACCAGGGCACTTAGTGCTATGAACTTTCCTTTTAGCACTGCTTTCATTGTGTTCGATAAGTTTGGGTATGATGTGTCAATATTTTCATTAAATTCTAGGAAGTCTTTCATTTCTTTCTTCATTTCTTCCCTGACCACGTTATCATTGAGTAGAAAGTTGTGCAGTTTCCTTGTGTATTTGGGCTTTCTGTTAAATTTTAAACAAACAAACAAATAAATAAACGCCAGAGCAGTATGCTTCTTGGTACTGCGCATGTAGTATACAGATTTGTATCCAGAACAATCACATCATGTGAAGCTAGAGACGCATATGGGGCGGATGCCTGCCCTGGAAGATGAACATCTAAACTGCACAGAGTAATTAGATGCCCAAGAATAAGCAAAGGTTCAAATCGATACCGCAGAGCTGGTTGAGCTCTACGTTTCAGACTTATCCTCACAGGCAATAGCACCAACGTTGGGTCAAGAGTCTTTCTGCAGAAGAGAGACGAGCAAGGAGGCAAAACAGGAGGGGATATGAGATATGGCTGACACTTTTTAAAGTGCAGAGATAACTGTTGTCATCTTGACAGAATCTGGAATCCCCTGGGAGATGAAGCAGGGGGATGGGGGGTGGGGCGCACACGCTCGCGCCCCATGGAAATTGCCTCAATTGTGTTGAATGGAAAAACCCATCCACTGTGAATGATTCCTCACTGGGATCCGGAAGCGTGCAAGCAGGGTGAGGGAGCTGAGCTGCGCGCATGCCTTGCTTTCTTCCTCCTGACTCAGATGCAGGGTGAGCAGCTGCTTCCAGCACCTGCTGCCTTTCTTCTCCACCAGGATACTGTGAGCAGGGAGAGGAATGCCTTTCTCTCTTAAGTTCCTTTCATCGTGTATTTCACCTCAGAGACAAGACAAATAGTAGCAGGTTCTAAGTTAGAAAGGAGAAGGGCGAAGGACAGAGGGGTGAAGGAGCCACTCATTCATCATGGTCATTCACTCCGTTAACACGCTCTGAGCAAACTCTATTTGTTATAATGGGCCAAAGCAGAGACAAGTTAAAATTTTTCATCAGAAGAGAAAAAATGAGACTTTCTAGGGAGAGAAAACCACAGGCACATATTGCTGTGGGAATCCCCCTGGAATAAGCACTCACCAGGGAGAGTGGAAGAGAGGAGATGTCACCAGAGGACCACAACGAGGGCAAATACCTGAAAGGTTTTGATTGTGGGTCCAGTTTGCATTCTCATTTTATACTCTCAAACCATGAGGTGGAGAGGGCAGGCAAGCAAGCGAGATTTGCATACTTAAGAGTTGGCAAGTGGTTAAGGGCAGTGGTCCAACCTCTCATCTATTTCTCTGGGTCAGTCTGCTTCAGGTAGCAAATGATGTCATGCCTGGCAGATAGACAATCACTAATAAATTTGTATATAATAACTGGGTTTCTACTTTATTCTACTTCGATATGAAAGATCATGGTGTATCTAATGAGCTCTAAGGTGTTCTGGAATTACAGAGAATCCCATTTAAAAGAGAAAAATACCAGACACAGGTGAAGTGCTTGACAGTCTTGAGATGCATTGAGTAAGTAATTTACACTCTGTGCCAAGTCCCATAATTCATCTATCTTCAAGAAGCAGGTTAAGTAGTTTTGTCAGACTTCAAACTACGGATTCTGTCCATATATTAGTCCTTCAAAAACAGTCCAAAATGTGTCCAGAACCACACTTAAAATGGAAGTCTCAGAAAGTTGGCATTATACTCTTAGTAAAGGACATTTTAAAGAAGAAAAAAAAAAGGCGGGGGAGGAAGGAAGGGGGATGGAAGTTGTACACAGGGCAGAAGGAAGAAAGGCAGCAGGAAAATCCTTCTTCTTCACATCATAGTGGTCTTTTTGTTAGTATATTTCATAACACACGATAGGATGTATAATGATTAGCTCCCCAGCTACCTCAAATACTTGCCATTTGATTTGTTGAGAACATTCAAGTTCTGGACAAGGATGTCCATAAGTTGATACAGTGACCACCTAGTATGGTACAGAACCCGGGTTTGATGCCGAGCCTAAAAATCCAACCCTGTAGAGGAAGAAGAAAAATGATGTAAAGTTCAAGGTCATCTTTAGCTACTTAGTGAGCTTGAGGCCAGGTTGAGATGTGTGAGAGCTTCTAAGAAAAAATAGGTCACCTAGACCACTCGAACAGTGAGTCAGCAACAACAGACTGTCCGTGAGCTTCTCTGGAAACCCAGAGCAAGTGTTGTAGGCTTTCCGCTGAAACCCAGTCAGTCAAATACTCCTAGATTGTGAAGGAGAAATTTTGAATCAGAGCTGTCCAGTATTCGGCAAGATGGAACCCTGATTGGAGCCAGAGTCTGCAGGGAAACATAGGCGCAGAATAGCAAGGACCACGCAGGGCCAGAGCCGGCATTCCCAGCTGGACTCTAAGCACCATCCAAAGGTTGAATAAGCATCCATGACCAGACCTCACAAAAGACAAGCCAGAGGTAGGAACAATTTTCACAACCTGACCCCTGTGGACAGCCTAGAGATGTGACAAGAATTTATGAGCCAACCTGCGAAGGGTGTGGCAGCTATCTAGAAGACTGAGAATTGCCTACAGAATGCAGATTGGAGCCAGCAAGCAGCCCAAATTGCATCCATATCCTCAACCTTCATCCAGCTGGTTCCCTCACATTTATTCTTCCTTCATTTAAAACCCAGTGTCCATTTCATAGACTAGCATGTAAGCTCTCTGAGTGCTCTCTCCTGCTCTCTCTCCATCTCCCCCTCCCCCCACCCTTTCTTTTCCCCCTTCTCTCCCCCTCCCACTTCCTCTCCTTTTATTTTTTATTTTTTCTAAATAATTTCCTTTTTCATCTTTCTTTTGAAAAGCTTTCCCCCAAAATATAGACTGGCTTGGTCTAGGGTTCTGCAAGTCTCAGCTCCCTAAGAGATAGGACTGCACTAGGTTACCTGATTACATTTCTTTATCTCTTTTCATTATACATTTAGCAGAATCTGGTAGGTAGAACAACATGATAAGAAAATAACGGGGATACAAGTAGGAGAACATGTTAGAATATCCTTGTTTGTAGATAATATTATGGTATATACAAGAGATTCTGAAGACAAAACTAGAGCTCTGGAGAAATGCTCAGTGGTTAGGAGCACATGTTGCCCTTGCAGAAGACCTGAGTTCATTTCTTAATCCCTATGTCATGTGACTCACAACCACCTGCTACCCCAACTTCACAGGAACCTGATGTCTCTGATTTCACAGGCCCCTGTACTCACTCTTACATACTTACACTCAGATACATAGACACACACATACACACATTTTTTAAAGATAAGAAAGTTAAACCTCCAAAGAATATAGTATAAATTGGGAAGGTGTGGTCATATCTGTATTTAATCCAAGTACTCAGGAGACAGAAGCAGATGGATTCCTGTGAATTTGAGGCCAAGCTGGTCTACATATAGAGTTCTAGGCCAGCCAAAGCCACATTGTAAGACCCTGTTTCTAAAATAAACAAAATTAGCTTATAAAAATCACTCAGTAGCCTTTCTATATACTGATGTCAGACACAGGGTGAAGAAATGGGAAAAACAATACCATTCACAATAGCCTCAGTAAAATAATATACCTTGGAAAAAAATCAAACCAAGATGATAAAAACTTTCAAAGTCTGAAGAAAGAGACGGATATACTAGAAGATAGAAAGACCTCCATGCTCTGGATTATTAGAATTGTAAAAATGACCATCCTTCCTGATCAAAATCCCCATGCCAGTCTTCAGAATAGAAAAAAAATTAAATTTATATGGAAATGCAAAAGACTTAGAATAGCCAAGGCAATCCTGAGCATAAAAAAATAATACTGGGGTCATTTAGCTAATCTTCCACTCTCACATCCTCATGGCTATCTCACCCTCACTACCCAGGCCAGGGATGGGGACCAGCTCTCCTGAGCACCACAGCTTGTTTGGGGCTGATCCACTTCTGTGCAGCTCTTGGACATCAACATGGCCCCAGGCAGAAGCCCAGATCAGGGATGTTTGCATGACCTTTGGAGATAACATGGGCCATTGACATTGACATTGACATTGACACAGATCCCAGCTGTCACAGTGGCACAGACCCAGACATGATTCTTGGTGGCAGCATAAGCCAGGACCTCACCATCAGCCATCTTGTTTTTTGACAAAGAGATCAGAAATACATGCACACTGGAGTAAGACACATCTTCAACAAATGGCATTGGAAAACTGGGTACCCACATATTACAGAATGAAACAAAACTCTTACCACTCACACTGCACACAAAACTTCAGAGACTAGGTGTGATGGCATACACCTTTAACTCAAGCACTCAGGAGGCAGTGGTGATCTCTGTGAGTTTGAAGCCAGCCTGGTCTATGTGAGTATCTGGCCAGCCAGGTACATAATGAGACCCTATGTACAACGACAACAACTAAACTCCAAATATATCAAAGCCTCAATGTAAAACCTGAAACCTGAAACTGCTAGGGGGAAAGTGGGGGTAGGTTACAGCATATAGACATAGGAAAGACTTAAGATTCTGGTCACTCAGCCGGGTAATTTATGGTACTACATAAAACCCAAAACCTTCTATATAGCAAAGTAATCAGTAATTTGAAAGAAGAGGCAATTTCTTAGAGATGTTATAGGATATTTGAACCTATTTCTAGTTAGAGTGTGGCTCAACCCTTAGCACACACCTTTAATCTCTTTGGCTGAAATATAGACATGCACTTAGCACTCACATTTAATCCCAAACAATGAAGGCAGTTTGTAGAAGGAAGCACCCATGTTTGAAATTAATATCTACTTGAGAGTCAGAAAAAGTGACCAATTAGAGAAATATTTGACAGAGTAGGTTATGCCCAACTCTCACAAGAAGAGAGAGGAAAGGGAAGCGACTTAAGGGAGAGACAGACCGTACAGGAAGAAGAGAGTCCAGGACAGTATCGTTGAGAGGGACAGTAGAGTAGCACAGAGAGGGAGAAGGAGGGAGTTTTACCAGGAGAGTTTTACAGAGGCAGATTGAAGAGAGAAGAGGTAAAGACAGAATGAGCAAGAGAATGAGGAGCCAGAAGATTAGAGGGGATTGGTGTAGTTTGTGGCCAATTCAGAAGCTGAGAGAAAAGCCAGATTGAATCAGTCAGCCAGGAGAGGAGTTTGAACCACAACAGCTGAGTTGAACCAGCCAGCCAGAGCTCAGAAAGAACAAGAAAGGGTGAGCTTATTCAGCAGTAAGTCTCAGAGGCTGAAAACATTATAGGCCTAGATTAGATTGTACGGAGGCTAGAAGCTTCCAGGACTATGCCTAGGTGAGCAGACAGATGCAGTAAACCTCCCAGATGACAGTTATAACAGAAGAATAAAAGATATTTTTATAGAGAGAAATCTCAGCTAGCTATACATATGACATAGGATTAATATTTAGAATACATTTTTAAAAATGAAGAAATAACCAAGTTGAAAAATGGACTATAGAACTGAATAGAGAATTCTCAAAAGGAGAAATATGAATGGCTAATTTGTTTCTTTTTTTTTTTTTAATTTAATTTTATTTTATTTTTTTAATTTACATTCCAAATCACTTCCCCTTTCCCGTTTCCTCCCTCCCCGAAAGTCCCAAAAGCCCCCTTCCCTCCCTCTTTTCTCCGTTCAACCCCCTCTCATTACTCTGTCCTGGCGTTCCCCTACATCCAGTCTTTCCAGGACCAGGGGTCTCTCCTTCCATCTTTTTAGAAATCTATTGATATGCTGATTGTGTCTAGGGTATTCTGAGATTCTGGGTCAATATCCCCTTATCAGTGACTTCATACCATGTGTGATCTTTTGTGATTGGGTTACCTCACTAAGGATGATATTTTCAAGTTCTGACCATTTGCCTAGGAATTTCTAACTGGGAAATGATCTTTACCAACCTTACATCCGACAGAGGGCTAATATCCAAGATATACAAAGAACTCAAGAAGTTAAACTCCAGAGAGGCAAGTAACCCTATTAAAAAATGGGGTACAGAGCTCCACAAAGAGTTCTCACCTGAAGAATATCTAATGGCTGAGAAGCACCTAAAGAGATGTTCATCATCCTTAGTCATTAGGGAAATGCAAATCAAAACAACCCTGAGATTCCATCTCACACCAGTCAGGATGGCTAAGATCAAAAACACAGGAGACAGCAGTTGTTGGCGAGGATGTGGAGAAAGAGGAACACTCCTCCACTGCTGGTGGAATTGCAGGCTGGTACAACCACTCTGGAAAGCAGTCTGGCGGCTCCTCAGAAAACTGGGCATGACACTTCCGGAGGATCCAGCTATACCACTCCTGGGCATATACCCAGAGACTTTACCTGCATGCAATAAGGACACATGCTCCACTATATTCATAGCAGCCTTATTTATAATAGCCAGAAGCTGGAAAGAACCCAGATGTCCCTCAACGGAGGAATGGATTCAGAAGATGTGGTATATTTACACAATGGAATACTACTCTGCAATTAAAAACAATGAATTCACGAAATTCCTAGGCTAATTTGTTTCTTAAAAGTTTTTTTTAACACCATTAGTCATCAGGGATATGCAAATAAAACTGTTTTGAGGTTTGTTCTCATCCCAGTCAGAATGATGATCATTAAGAAATCAAATGACAACAAGTATTGGTGAAGATGTGGGGAAAGGAGAATCTCTACTCACTGTTGGTAGGAGTGCAAACTGGTATAACTATGAAAATCAGACATCAATTGGAATACTCAAAAATCTAGTATATAACTACCATATGGTCCCACACTTCCACTCCTGGGCATCTATCCCAAGGACGCTCGATCCTATTATAGGTGTGCTTGCTTGTCCATGTTTATTACCACTCTATTTACAACAGCTAGGAAAGTGAAAAAAAGTCTACATGTCTATCGGATGGTGTGTGAATAAAGAGAACATCTCATGCTGTGACATGATAATGCTTAGTTGTACATTTCAATATAACTGTGTGTTTTGTTTTAAGAATTTCATGTATCTCAAGGTGGCTCAAACTCACTGCGTAGCTGAGCATGACCTTGAACTTCTAATCCTCTGTCTCCATCTCTCAATGCTTACCATACCCATTTTATGTATTACTGAGCACTGAATCCAGGTTTTTGTGCATACTAGACAGGCACTCTACAAAGTTACTAGCCTAGTCCAGAATTTGATGCTATTAACACACACACACACAAATGACAGGTATTTGAGAGATCAGATTTGCCAGTTACTAGTCTTGTTACTACATGCTATATGCATGTGTTGAATCAGAATAGCAGCAGATTGTTCAGTACAAACTTTTAAAGCCAAAGGGACTCAGAAAGATGCATGCCATTCAGTCTGTTCCATGTTAACTGAAAAAAAAAAAGATCTCTTTGCATGGGTTCCTTGGCAGCACTTGCAAGTAACTTCCTGATTGCCAGAATTCTTTCAGAGTAAGTAGGTGTGTGTGTGTGTGTGTGTGTGTGTGTGTGTGTGTGTGTCCTGGGATGGGATGGGATTCAGCCTACTCTATCAGATGTGTATTTATCTAAAATTTGAAAACAACAGCAACACAAATTTCTCCAGAGACATACATCTGGTATTTAGTGACTGTCATTATTCTTACAATGATTACCTTCCCGGGGGCTTCTGATGCACTGATCTAGTTAGACTGTCTCCTTATCTCCTCTTTATTGATCTGAGCATCTTCTGTATCCTTTTCTGGGAAGGAAAGCCAAGCTGGTGCTTACCAGGGAAACAGAGGTACTGTAGTATCACAATGTTGCTTACTCTAGACTTGCAGGCTAGCCAGGCATCTCCAGCCCACCTCTTAGTTCACTCTAGAACCCTGGAATTGCAGAAGTACACCACTGCATCCAGCCTTTTAAAAGTGAGTTTGGAAGAACTCTGGTCATGATGCTTGTGTGGCTAGGACTTTTACCCACTGAGCCATTCCTCCAACTCAAGATTTATTTTTTTTAGAAGTCTCTCTTGCAACAGTATTGTATGATAGTTTAATTATTAAAAAGGGAGAATTGGGATACCTTCTAAATCCTTAAAATAAGTGTTACCAGGAACACAGGAACTAAATAAGTTTATGAGGGAGAGGTGCATTCCCAATAATTTTCAAGCTTTATATACTTATTATTATATAACAATAATATACTTATAATGGTAAGTGCATATCATAGTTGTGGTAGCTCTATTTAACCATACATATATTGTGGCTTTTAAGATATTTTAGTCTAAATGATATTTAACTGAGCTCTGAGTTTGTTAAAATCTTGGCAAAATTAGCAAGGAACATAAAATAATAACATATTGTATTTTAAAACTAACCCCTTTGCAAATATGGCTAAAAGTAGATTGAGGTCCCAGGGAAATCTCTATTTCTTTGAATATAAAGCACCAGAAAAACATTGTAATAACATTTTGGTTTTCATCGATATACAAATCTTATAAGATTAATTTTATAAGCATCTTATAACTGTGTAAACTTTTCATAAGTCATTTACATCTTTTAGTATAATTCTCAGATTGCTACAAGGTAATGATATTCCAGTAATGTTCTGATATACATGTATACATGTATGTATGTATGTATGTGTGTGTGTATGTATGTATATACAGATATATATTCCATTAAACTATATTTATATTTTCTTTTAAAAGATTAACTTTGGAATAAGTAAAAGATCAAACTAAATTAGATCTTTTGATTTTAATAATGCATGTGTACATGTTCAAGTGTATGGGGAGCTGAGTGTGTGTATGGGAGTGTGTGTATGTGTATGTGTATGTGTATGTGCATGTGTGGACACTACATGTTTCTTTATGTGTGTGTGGAGGCCAGAGTTTGGCATCAGGTATCCTCAGCTGTTGTCTACCTTGTGTTTTTTAGCAGGGTTTCTCACTGGGCCTGGCACTCACTGATCCAGGTAGAATGTAGCCAGTAAGCCCCAGGGATCCTCCTGTTTCTGCCTCTCTGTGCTGTGATTATAGATGCACTTTGTCACAGCCAGATTCTGCTTGCTTTATGAACTAGATCTTCCTGCTTGTACTGCAAGTACATTACTGACTAATCCATTGTCCCTGCTCCAAGAATTTTAACTAGAGTCCAAATGACAGTTTATCATAAAATTTTCACAAGTTTCATTCATGTCTAAATTTAAAGAGTAGCCTCATATAACACCTTAGACAAGATATAAATAGAAACATTGCATGTTTATTAAAAATATATCTATGGAGTATCTAGGATGTGGATACTCTTTTTTTTCTAAGTTTTTTTTATTTACATTCCAAATGATTTCCCCTTTCCTGTTTCCTCCCTCCCCGAAAGTCCCATAAGCCCCCTTCCCTCCCTCTGTTCCTCATTCAACCCCCTCTCGCTTCTCTGTCCTGGTATTCCCCTACATCCAGTCTTTCCAGGACCAGGGGTCTCTCCTTCCATCTTCTTGGAAATCTATTGATATGCGAATTGTGTCTAGGGTATTCCGAGATTCTGTGTTAATATCCCGTTATCAGTGACTGCATACCATGTGTGTTCTTTTGTAATTGGGTTACCTCACTAAGGATGATATTTTCAAGTTCTGACCATTTGCCTAGGAATTTTGTGAATTCATTGTTTTTAATTGCAGAGTAGTATTCCATTGTGTAAATATACCACATCTTCTGAATCCATTCCTCCGTTGATGGACATTTGGGTTCTTTCCAACTTCTGGCTATTATAAATAAGGCTGCTATGAACATAGTGGAGCATGTGCCCTTATTGCATGCAGGGGAAGCCTCTGGGTATATGCCCTGGTGTGAATACTCTTAATTGTCTCTCAGTTTTTTAATCTAATGTCATTTGACAATATATATTTGAAATTTTAAATCACATTTATTGACTCTGTGTGTGTGTGTGTGTGTGTGTGTGTGTGTGTGTGTGTGTGTGTGTGTGTGCTGGGGCTGGGGTAGTGATGCCTGATGTGGAGGTAAGAGGACAAGTTTCAGGAGTTTTTCATTCTTTTACCATGTGAGTGCCAGAGGTCAAGCTAGTGTTGTCAGACTAAGGGACAAGCACCTCAACCCATCGACCTATCTTCCCAGCACAACATGGATATCTGTGTCATACAAAGAATTATGTATGTTGGTAGTCACACAAACATAAAAGCCATAAAAAATAAACTTTAAAAAAAATTCCAGCACTAGAGGTTGACATCCTTCCTATGAGTTGTTGGTCAGAGAGGCTCCTGAAGGCCCCAAAGCAATCAGGTTAGTGCCACTGCTGTTGGTGGCACACCAGAACTATATGGTAAGACCCAGTTGCTGAAGACACCACATGCTTTGGTTTCAATATATTGAAGAATCAAATTGGAACTGAACTAAAAGATTTCTTCCTGGTGTTTAGATTCCATAGTGCCAGAAAGTGCCATGCAGGCTTCTGGAGAACTGTTATCAATCGTCTTCCTCAGCAGTGACCCTGCATAATTATCATGGACAAGATGTGTCCAAAAGTGCAATAACAATGAATGTGTTAAGGGGTAACCAATAGCTTTCTTATTGGATTCGAGGCCTGCACTCCAGGAAGGAATTCATGCTTGATACTATTAGTTGATTAAAAGCCCATGGCATGGGAATCATAGGTACTAATATGGAGGCCACAACTGTTGCTCTGCTAAATGACTGATGTGTCTGTTAAGTTGCCTTCTAAACATTTATGCAAATGCCCGTACGTTGGTGCTGCTATCTGCTTGTTCATAGAGGCTCCTTTTTACAGTGGGCAGCAGTTACTACAGTGAGTCCTAACTGGTCGAAGTGCTAAGAATGTTATTCAGAATGCTCCGTCATAACAGGGCATCCATATCATCCTCCTCCAAACAGCATGGAATAGGGAGAGGGAATCTAAGAGCTGGAAGAAGGAATAGAGTGTTGATGCTGTCTTCTAGACTTGAAATAGCCAATGTGTTATCGAACTCACAGCAACTACAATCACCAGCGCAAGACCGGCACACAATTTCATCAGTCAGTATGCCCTCCCGGGGAGTGGAGAGCCTTCCTGAGGATCTGGAGACAGTTAACAGTCGCTGAAGGAGGCACAGACATTTTCTTCAGTGGAGTAGACACTGGTATGGTGTCCAGGTACTTGCAAATGGCTTCTTACCCTTTCTTCTGCAGGCAACTGAAACTAAACTCACTGGATAACAATAACAACAACAACAACAAAAACAAACCCAAAAAACCAAAAACCAAAAAAGACATGGAAGTAGATAGGGGAAGAGCTGGGCAGAAGGAAATCACCAGGAGTGGGAAAGGGGACGAGAGAGGGTAATGAAGAATAAATATGATCAAAATACATTGTATTCTTGTATGAGAATGCTGTGATGTAGCCCCTTAGTTTTATATAATATGTCCTAATAAAAACTTTATAAAATAAAATGAGCCGGGCGGTGGTGGCGCACGCCTTTAATCCCAGCACTTGGGAGGCAGAGGCAGGAGGATTTCTGAGTTCGAGGCCAGCCTGGTCTACAAAGTGAGTTCCAGGACAGCCAGGGCTACACAGAGAAACCCTGTCTCGAAAAACCAAAAAAAAAATAAATAAATAAAAATAAATAAATTAATTAATTAATAAAATAAAATGAACAAAAATTTTAATAACTTCTTTATTGTTTCAGTTGCCATAAACATATTTAATGGTATTGTTTTATTACATAATATCCATAACATGACTATGAGATTACACATAGGAGCAAATAGAAAAATTGAGTTTAATGATCCAATGAACATTGAAAACTCTAAATGTAATTTTGTCTTTTTGAGAGCAATTCTGGTTTAATCTTAAGAAATTTTATGCTATATATATATATATATATATATATCAAGCTAAATATTAAAATATCTAATATCTTAGAAATAGTTATGAAGCCGGGCGGTGGTGGTGCACGCCTTTAATCCCAGCACTTGGGAGGCAGAGGCAGGAGGATTTCTGAGTTCGAGGCCAGCCTGGTCTACAAAGTGAGTTCCAGGACAGCCAGGGCTACACAGAGAAACCCTGTCTCGAAAAACCAGAAAAAAAAAAAAAGAAATAGTTATGATAAATATATTATCTATTAGTGATGGATTATTGTTTAATAACAATTTTATGGCCCAATAACCAATTTATCCCATTTCAATACCAACTTTATATATACATATTTATATATACATATAATTTTTCATTCTAAGTATATATATATTAACATATATTCTATATGGAACAAAACTTAAGAGACTATTAAAATTTTTCTCTACATGTAGAACTAACTAGTCCTTTAATTTTTATCTCTTAAATTTAAGTTTGTATAGAAAAAAAAGTGTAGAAAATTTGTAAGCATTTAAATAAATTTAAACATATTTAACATTTAATCACCCTTTAAATCTAGTCTTTTAGTTTTCCCTGTTCATGGTAAGACCTGAGAGCATAGTTCCTTTGTCTACTGCCTGCAGAATAACTTCAACATCTCACCTACATGCTGGCTGTTAGTGCTTAAGGGGTTGGCATTTCTGGTAATCCCATCATAAAAAAGGAAATTTAAAAAACTCTTTGTAAAGCATATGTATTCATGAATTTATTTGTGTCACAGTCTCCATAGAAATACCATTATGAAATCTCACATCCTATTTCTGGGCAATAAGTACACAGCAATGATCTAATCAAAGCATTTAGAGTTATTTTGATTTATTTCTATAATTATATATTAAGATATTTATATATATCATCAAACTTTTGCTTTATAGCCTCTACACATCAAGAAAATTTTGCAAAGCAATCATATTTGGATTTTTATGCATTCTTTTTAAAATGCATTTAAAATACTGCATTTTGATTAACATAAAGCATTTTGTGGCCTCCCATTTTTATTATCTTCGACGACTTAGGAAGAGTGAATAAAATTTAATTTATTTCCACTATCTATTAGAAAAAAATCTTTATTAAAATCCATGTAATGAATGCAAAAATTTTGTAACTTAACAAGACTTCCATCTTATGACTCATCATGTATATTATATAAGCAAGCAATATAATGCTTTCTGTAAAGTGGGTCGATATTTAGTGACACTTTACTTGCTTAGAAGAACAGATATTTCTTAATGTTGCATTTAAAGTACATTCATGTTTTGGTATACATTTATAATAGATCAAAATATTCCATTTTATAGATGTGGTAAAAATTCATAATAGGTATAAATATTTCATTTTATAGATGTTCAAGAAATTAAGAGCTTAAGTTTATAAGGAAGGCAGGAGAGATTTACCAGCTCTTTGACCAGATAGTTAAATTCTATAAATTCTAACTATATTTATGACAAAGTAAATCAAGTCAACATCAGCAGGTATCTTTGTTGCAAGTCTCTCCCTCCCTCCTTCCCTCCTTCCCTTCTCCTCTCCCTCCCTCCCTCCCTCCCTCCCTCCCTCCCTCCCCACCCCCCTCATTTTCGCTATTGAAACCAGACTGGACTCTGCCTGCCGCCTGTCACCTAAACAGAAACCAGAGACTGAACCTTTCTTAAAGCTTTATTTATAAAGTTACAAACTGGGAAGTCAGAGAAAAACCTGCTTTAGGGGACAGGAGAGATGGATGGGGACACTTTAATATTCTTTATTATTAAGACTCTATTGCCCATAGTTTAGGAAGGAACCTGCTTGCACCTGTTGCCATTTTAGCCGTACACATTGCTAATGGTTTGTTACTCTCTAACTCCAGCCCCCGAAAGGAGACAAGGTTAACCCGTGTAGAAACCAACTTCATTTAGTGTTCCAAGAAGTATCTGAGCCAAAACTTCCATGGAATGAGGAAAGAGTGCAAGGGATGAGTAGGAAAAGGCAGATCTGGATCTCCTAAAGGTGACTGAAGCAGGAGGAAAAGATGGTGAACGTAGGAGGCTGTCGGAAAGGAGATAAATACCTCAGCCTGTGGTCTGATTAGAACAGTTGTTCTCATCCTTCCAAGGGTGGCGACCTTTTAATACAGTTCCTCATCTTGTGGTAACTAACAATCATAAAAAAAAATGTTACTTCTTAACTGTAATTTTGCTGCTGTTACAAGTCGTAATGTAAGTCTCTGTGATTTCTGATGGTCTCAGGAGACCCTGTGAAAGGGTCATTCAACCCCAAGATTGAGAACCACTGGGTGGAGCCTCTTACCAGCAGGGAAGCAGCGGGAACCCCATCCCAGTTGTCAACTGCTTAAAACCTTTCCTTTCAGGCTTGAACAGGAGCGATTTTCTAGGAATCTTACCAGGAAAACCCTTGTGTAACTCCAGTGGCCCCCGGTGGTCTGTTATCAGATTCTATTCCATCTGAGGCGTCTGAAAGCCATCCTGCAATCTCACTTCTCAAGGCAGAGAAATCAGGGACACGGGAGCGGTTCTTACTTTGGAGGTTTAACAGCTAGCTCTTTGGGTCTAAGGGCATGACTCTCTGTGAAAGCCACCGGAGCTGTGGTAATTAACCATGACTTTCCCTCAGGAAGCCCATGTTCACGCTTAAGCATCTCTTATCTTTCCCAAGCATCACTTCTCCTTAACTTTCACACTCAAAAATTGACCTTAAAAATATCTTAATGGCTGGGTGCGGTGGCACACACCTTTAATCCTAGCCCTGGGGGTGGGGGGTTCGGGGGAGAGGCAGGCAGATCTCTTGAGTTCAAGACCAACCTGGTGTACAGAGGGAGTTCCAGGATACTACCCAGGGTAGCTTGTTTTGGAAACCAAATAAACTGTAACTCTTTCGCAGAGAAGCCCACAACCATGCTCTTGTGTGGGCTTTTATTCCTTCCTATGTTCCTTTTTACTTTTAATAAGATATTGACTCTATTTTATACTGGATAGTCCTGAATTCATTTCTTGGCTAAAGCCATAGATTTGGGATTCCCCGAGTTGAGTCTCTAAAAGATTAGGGAACCTCTTCAGGCTTCAGGGAGAGTGGCAGTATGGAACTGAACCTCTGCCCCTCACTGTGGACTTGATCACTGACCAGCAGGGCAAGGGTAAGTAAACTCCACGCTGTTTGGCTGCTTTTGGCCCCACATCTCTCTGTATAAGCTCTGTACTGGTTGGAGATGAAAAGGAAGACAGGGTTTTAGCGTGGCATCTACCATCAGGTACTCCCTGTAAAACAGTTTAAAGATTAAATTCCTGTCTCTGTTCATTGCCATCTCCGACAGTCAGCAGTAACCTGGTGTTCTAGTTATACCATGAACTATTGCTTTGTTTGTCTTTTCTTTTGTTATCTTTTGTCTTAACCGAGTCTCACTGTGCAGCCCTGGCTGCCCTACAACTCGTAGACCAGACTGGTCTGGAATTCCGACTCATAAAGATCCACCTGTCTCTGTCTCCTGAGTGCTGACATTAAAATGAAGCATGCACCATCAGGACTGGCCACTATTCTTTGTGCAATATGGTGGCTAACACAAAAACTCACAACTGGCCAGAGTGTGAACAGTGCCTTTGGAATACTCAGCTATCACTGTGACTATCACACATCACTTCCACCAAAGGATCAGGGACCATGGTGGGAATGGGAGAGACCGAGGTCAGTGACAACCAGAGCCCACAGTGTCTTCTGGACAGGACAGGAAGGTTACCCTCCAGAAACCACAGCGGTGTGGATGCCTGAATAAGACCTGAACAAGCTCAAGCCAAATCAGGAAGAAATTCTGAGAAACCACTGGAGATTCAAGGAATTAAATCAGATCAACAGTCAATGCAATGTATGATACACATGTGAAACTGAGAACCAAAATAAACCTTGTCCCTCTTTTTTTAAAAGGATTTATTTATTTTATATGAGTACACTCTAGCTATCTTCAGACACACCAGAAGAGGACATCATATCCCATTACAGATGGTTGTGAGCCACCATGTGGTTGCTGGGATTTGAACTCAGGACCTCTGGAAGAACAGCTAGTGCTCTTAACCGCTGAGTCATCTCTCCAGCCCAGCCTTGCCCCTCTTAAGTCACACCTGTCAGGTATCCTGTCTCAGCAACAAGAAAAACAGCTAATACAACTGCTGACACTGAGGACCTAGAATCCTTCCGGGGAACACATAAGTACAGGAGGCTTGAGATGAGGCATAGCATCATGTCTTCTTTTCCAGATGACCTCAATGTAATTAAGAAAAAAATATTCTTATTCTAGAACCTTGTGTTGGTTAGTTAGTTTTTTTCAACTTTATACCCATTAGGGTCATCTGGGAAGAGAGAACTTCACCAGAGAAAATACCTCCATAAGAGTTGCCTGTAAGCAAGCCTGTAGGGCACTTTTGAGTAATGGTTGATGTGGGAAGGCCCAGTCCCTTGTGGGACGAGCCACCCCTGGACAGAGCAAGCTGTGAAGAGCAAGCCAGTAAGCAGCAGACCACTGTGGTCTCTGCGTCAGTTCCTGACTCCAGGCTCTGGCCTTAGTTCTTGCCCTGGTTTCCCTTAGTGATGGACTGTAAGCTATAAGCTGAAATAAACTCTTTCCTCCTTACATTGCTTTTGGTCAACAGAAAACAAAATTAGACAAGACCTGTTCTCCAGGACTAAAGGAGCCATTTGTGGCTGTTCTCAGTCTTTATTTTATCAAGGAAGTTAGTGGCAGGCTTTGGCGTATATGTTTCTAATAGACAAGAATTCTTTATGATTGCGGTTCTTAAAGAACAAGTAAGGGAAAACTATGTTCGGGCTTTGGTTTAGTGGGTACTGATGGCCTTTAAGTGGGAAGAATGTAGACTCACTCTTCATTCAGATGAACTGCCTCGACGGACAGTGGTGGCGCACACCTTTAATCCCAGCACTTGGGAGGCAGAGGCAGGCAGATTTCTGAGTTCGAGGCCAGTTTGGTCTACAGAGTGAGTTCCAGGACAGCCAGGGCTATACAGAGAAACCCTGTCTCGGGAAAAAAAAATCAGATGACCTGCCTCTTAGAACCAATCCACAGCCTTCTGAAGGGTCACATATATCTCACCCCAAAGTTTCTCAGAAAAATCTGCCTGTACATTCATTCATTTGTCCTACATTTGATTGTTTTACTGGGTATGGAATTACGCATGCATGCTTCTCATTCCTTTCACTGCAAACAATATTGGTTTCAACCTCACTGAGCTGTCCTTTTATTACAGTAATAGCCAAACACCACCAAATGTAGTCAGGTCTAACTCCATCTCTATACTTGGAGACCACAATAGTCCGCATATAATTAGTTATTTAATCAGTCTGGTCTGGGGGAGCACCCTGAATATGATTCTTTCACTAAATATCCAGAAGATGACTAATTGATGATTTAAAAATTCAGAACCACAACTCCTGAGAGTCTGTAACTGTATACAATGCTTCCTAATTACTAATTAAGAATAGAGTGGGCAGTTCTTACCTATATGCAATATACTAAAGTTTAATGGTAAGGGCTTTATATAGGCTATGTTCACGAATTACAAATTATTCTCATGAAGGTAAATATTAGCAATTCCATTTTTAAACCCCAACCACATCTTTTCGTTTGAAAGACAGTTTTGCAAGTAGAATGTAAATCTGTTTAATTGGTCATTATTTATGTGACCCCCTAAAACACATGATTATGCATACTTAGCCTGATTGCTTTGTTGACATACTGACATGATTTTTCTATTCCCCATTATCACTTCCTGTGGGGTTTCAGTGTGAACATGTGACCTTTCTTTTTTTTTCCTTAAGATTTATCTATTATGTCATTACACAGTAGCTGTCTTCAGACACTCCAGAAGAGGGCGCCAGATCTTGTTATGGATGGTTGTGAGCCACCATGTGGTTACTGGGATTTGAACTCAAGACCTTCAGAAGAGCAGTTGGTGCTCTTAACCGCTGAGCTATCTCTCCAGCCCCAAACATGTGACCTTTCAAGAGTTGTCAATCTAGTTAGCCTTTGACATCTCCAACAGGCAAATGGTATCTGCCACCCAAGTTCACCCAAAGGAAAAGGTAGCCCAACTTCATTAGTACTTATGTCCTTGAAGGTAACATTTTCCCTTCCCAAAAGGGCTGGGCCCACTCTAACTGGCTCTGGGAAAGGCCTAAGTGGAGGGTGTATTATAAGACATTGTTGCTACATTCCAGCAGGAACTTGACACAATTCTGGGTAAATGTCAGTCCAGGTTGACACAGAAGAATCTCAGAGTAATAGAAATGATGTTGTAAAGAATTTACAAATATGTTAGGAGAAATTAAATCAGACGACATAGAATTTAGCTAATGCAGCACTGCCTCCAAAGTACCACAAATATTAGACTTCTAAAGCCTGTTAGAGATGAGCGTGGTGCTAGGATGCATGCAAATGTGTGTCCACTGGGAGTGACCATTCATTAGGCCCAGGCCTCTGTCAGGCAGCTCAAGGGGACAGCCAGGATCAAAGCTACCACCAAGTACTGGTCTGCTCTTAAGTCTCCTGTGCTCTTATCAAGAGAAGCGTAATTCTGCCACGTGGGCAAGATGACCCTGGGTAACAGCTACTCAGAAAGGGCAGCACTGGTGTGCTTAAGGAATAATTCTGGCAATATCTTTGCAGTCTCTTGTCTCTGTTTAGATTTTTTAAAGTGTAACCAGGGGAGGGAACCTAAAGGAGATTTAAAGGTGACAGTGTATATAAAATGCATAAGCCTAAGGTGTATAGACGTTAGTAAAATTAAGAGCTTCTAGTTGAGGCCAGCTCTTCTTTAGGCACTAGCTACAGCAAGCTGAGTGCTTTTCAGCAAAGAGTTTTTCCGTATTCATCTCTAATTATGGGCAGTCATTTCTAACCCTGAAGGTACGACAAGGTGTCTGATCTCTTATATCAACTTCAGTACCTTTTCGATTTGACAAGATACTAAGATACGGTTATCCATCCTCTCAAGAAAAGCATTTGTTGACCCCAAGAAGCTGAATTCCTGCCATATCACTTTGTGATGATTTGTATATGCTTGGCCCAGGGAGTGGTACTATTGGGAGGTGTGGCATTGTTGGAGTAGGTGTGGCCTTGTAGACATGGGCTTTAATACCCTTGTTCTAGCTACCTGGAGACTAGTAGTCTCATTTCAGCCTTCAGATGAAGATGTAGAACTCTCAGCTCTTCTTGCAACAAGCCTGCCTGGATGCTGCCATGCTCCCACCTTGATGATAACGGACTGAACCTCTGAACCTGTAAGCCAGCCCCAATTAAATGTTGTCTAAGAGTTGTCTTGGTCATGGTGTCTGTTCACAGCAGTAAAACCCTAACTAAGACACACTTTGTTAAGATGATTAGAAGTGGGGCTTTTTCATCCATTCTGCAAGTACATACATGCCAGACACCATGGGGACCTGGCAAGATCTAGCCTGCTTTATTGTGCCCTCTTCTTCACCACGGATTGCACTCCTGCCTCTGCAACTTTTCTGTTGCTTATTTATTTGTTTGAACTAATAATTATTTTCACAACTAAAAACCTCACAGAAATAAATGTGAAATTCTCACGGTGCGATTCCTGTTGCCCAGACTTCTCATCATCAAGGAGCCTTTATTGTTCTAACTTTGTGTTTCTCAATCTCAGCACTGTTGAAATGTGACACTGAGAAATTCTGTGCTGAGGGCAGGCTGCCACATGTATTATTGGATATTTAGTGTCATCCCTGACTTGTATGTGCTTGACAGCAGTACCACTGGCTACTAAAAACATCAAAGACCATTCTCAGACTTTGTCAGATTCTCTATAGGGGCAAAACTACAGATGAAATTTACATTTGGTCCACCATGGTCTAACATTATATTTTGGTGTGTTGTTTATGATGGATGTTGAAAATGTGAGATTACATCTACCTTTCTAGCAGACAGAAGAAAAATCAGTTTAACTAGACTCTATGGTTTCTCGATGTACGGCCATGTAACTCTGGACAGGTTATTTTGGTTGTCTCCTTGGTAAGACTTCTAATTCTTTTTCATCAGTTTTAGAGGCAAGAATACTAAAGACTAGATTTCTAGCTAGTGTCATTTTGAATTCAATGGTTCTTGGCTATTTTATACCATCATATAATATTTCATCTTTGAGCTTGCAATCCAGGGTAGGAACTGAAGCAGATGCCTTGGAGAAATGCTGGTTACTGGCTTGCTTCTTGTGCTTTTCTCAGCCTGTTTTCTTAGTACCACCTGCCCAGGGTTGGTACCAGCTACAGTAGGGTATGCCCTGCCCCTGCCCCCCATCATTAATTAAGAACATGCCTCACAGAATTGCTTAGGGACTAATTTAATGGAGGCATTTTCTCCATTGAGTTTCCTTTCTTCTCAGATGACTCTAGCTTGTGTCTTGTTGGCACGACCTAATCAGGACAGGGAGAAAAGGGTTTAATTCATCTTACAACTACAGAGTAACAAACAGTTCATCACTGAGAAGTCAGAGCCAGAGTGTAGATGGGATCCTGGAGTCAGGAGCCAAACCTGGGACTATGGAGGGATGCAACTTACTGGGTTGCTTTTGATTGCGTACTCAGCTACTTGTCTTATGCAGCCCTGGACCATCTGCCCACAGATGGCTGGATCCTTCTACATTGATTACCAATCAAGAAAGCACCCAACAGATATACCCAGGAACCCTTTCCTGGGTAGAGGCTGCCTCTTCCTGAGCATCTCTAGTTGGTAACAAAAACCAACGGCACACTACTTCTTAAAGCCCTTTCATGGATCCCAGGTTAAAATCATTGTAAAATTGTGTTTGTTCCTCTTGCTATGGTTTTGTGAGGTTAGGAACTGCCTCAAGCCTGGATGTAGCTGATACAGTTTGACCTCATAGTGGATTTGCTCCGTGACTTCCTCTTTCTAGGGGGTGGCTCCAGCCACTCCTAACCTTCTCCAGACTTCTTCTTCTCTAGCCTCCCTTGTCATTGTCTTTTCCCTATGGTGTTGCCAACCCGTTATTGCTCTTTGCCGTAATTGCTAATTTGGGTAGCAGCAGAGTCATATTACTCAACAATAGAAATGGAGTCTCGCCCACGCCGCCTGCCTACCCACCACTCAGCGCTGCTGAAGAGAAGCTAGCAGGGGCCATCAAGGCTGGGTGACGCTGCTGTGATCTGTCCCCTGATTCTCAGTTTGCCTCTTCAATCCCACACCCCCTGCAGAGGACAGAGAGAGGGATTATATGTACAAAAGCATTGGTGAGCAGGGACTTCTGGGATGCAATGAAAGGAGATGAGTATATTATCAAGCAAGTGACTTTAGGTATCACATAGCCATTTCTCCAATAAGACTGCTTAGTGCTCTCTTCCCCCAGATCCATTCTCTTCCTATACAGAGGCGTTTCTGCTCTGTCCACAACCCCTTCTGCATCCTGATAAACATATGAAAGACCTTGAAGTCAAAGGTCAAAGGTACCTCCACTGGAAAAGAATTTAAGATTGTTTATTATTATTCCAGGATCTGTTCTGATGAGTCAACCTCACCCCCAAACCACACGGTTTATCTCAGTTTTTCTGCAAAGCACACAGTATTGCCAGGAAGCCAACATTTATCAGATCAGTAACCCTGAGGGTAAGTGGTTATTTTCTACATTTTTTTTCTATTCTAAGTACATCACTTGGAGCAGCAGCTTGAGTGGTACCTGGGGACTGGTTAGGGTGGGCTGGCCAACTCAGCTTCCACACTGGCCCAGGACCAGGGCTAGGAGCTGGCCCACCCCAACATCCATCCACGCCATCTGTGAACTCCTGGAGCTGGTGAAGGCACTGCTCCAGCAGATCTAGAGCTGCAGGATCTCCATGACACAGGGCAGCAACCGGATAACCCAGAGGAGTCCCCGTGAGGGTCCAGTATGATGCTGTAGCAGAGCCCAGAGGCCTCGAACCAGACCTTGTAGTGAACATTTGCAAGTGAAGCTGTTTGGGCGAAGGAGTGTACTATGTGACACACTGCAGCTTCCACAGTGAGATGATTTTGCTTTGTTTAGTATTGGGGGAAGGTTACAAAGGTGAAGGGCAGATACGCAGGGATGGGAAGATGAGTGGGATTGGGGTATGTGATGTGAAATTCACAAAAAACAATCTATAGAATTTTTTTTAAAGGACTTGAATCAGAATTGCATTTCCAACAATAGCTTCAGGTGATCTACCTGCCCATTAAAGTGCCCTCTACACCATCTCATGGCCTTTCACCCACATCAGCCTCAAGGCCTTTCCACACACCCAGCAGTTGTCCTGGAGTCCCAGACATTGCAGTGGTTAACAGGGTCCTGGAGAACATTGCCACTGCCACCCCCCCTCTGCCCCAGCCCCTGGTCGTTTTCAACTCTAGTATGCAGAGTGGATCAACTGACAGGCTAGGTCCCTCGATTCTTCCTTAGCTAAAACTGGCTCTTCCCCTTGTCCCTGTCCCCTCTGAGATCTAGCATTCAAGCTCCTCTCATGCCCCTCCCCCCATATATCTTAGGAAGAGGAGAGGATCTCCTCAGTATTGTCTCATTTATATACCAGGCACTGTGCTAAATGCTTTAGTATGTATTGTTTTCAGTTAACCCCATTTAAAACAGTGTAAGTGTCTTATCCCCAATTACAGTTGAGAAGACTAAGATCTAGGAAGGCTAAATACTTTGAATAAGATTGAATGATGGGTCAGAAGGCAGAAGCAAGAACAAGCCCTCCTTGCTGCTCCCCCTGTGCTGTGCTGCCTTTCTGAATATATTGAGCAAATTTCTGTAACATGTTGCTGGATATTGAGGTCAAGGTATTTATCTCTATTTGTATGCATAGCTCACAGAGACTTTCTTTCCCTTGATCCTTTCCCCATGCAGCCCACATCAGAGGCTAATAACTGACAGTGAATTACAACCCAGGGAGATGTGTGCTATCGAGATGCTATGCGTGGGATGCTTTAGCATTGCTGGGAGGAACATCTACCCCAGTCTGGGGTATTGGGGTTTATCTTATTTGATGCTATAACCAAGCTGTGAGAGGAAAGATGAGGAGAAACATGTCTAATAGAAGAAACAAGGAATGTAAAGGTCAGAGGTGACAGACCTTGTGATTGGTTCAGGGAACAAAGAGAAATCCTGGGCAGCTGGAGCAGGATGAGGGATTGGATATGGGACGTGAGAGGAAATGTGTTCCAGTGCAAGTAGTACTCAGGTCATCAAGAACACTAGAAACCATGTAAGGAGTTGCTCCTCACCCTAGGGACAAGGGATGACACTGGGGTTTGTAGCATAGGATCCGCATGACTTTGATGTTTTTGAAAGATGGTCTTTCCATGGCTGAACGAAGTGGAGGGTTAGAAGGCAGGTCCAATAATCTGGATGGGAGATGGTCCAGACTAGAGGAGTAGTAGGAAGGTTAGAGAAGAGTCGGGTAAGACTACTTAGGCAGTAAATCTTAACAGGGCTTCACGGGTGAGATGTGACTGAGGTGGGGTGCTCTCTACCTTGGGTATAGTTGTTAGCAACACATACAGGACTAGAAGAAACAGCCCGGCTAGTGGCTCCAGATGAGTTAACAGATACCATTTTTTTTTCTACTAACATGTTGTGATTACTTCAAGTAATTGTGACAGTCATAGGTGCTGCCAGGTGCAATGATCTCTGTAACTGCATTGCTTTGAGAACACAGTAACAATTGCCCTCAGAGTATAGCTTCCAAAGATCATCAAACAGGACAAACATTCATGAGTCTAACCATTCTGACCCCATCACATCTTTACTTTCGGTTGATTGATTGGAGAATGATTAGAAGTAGGTTGAAAAGCAGGGAACAAATGTATCAGTGTGAATGGTGGGAAGCAGAGGACATTAAGATGAGAAGAATGTCCCCAGGAAGGACAAACAAGGTCTGTGACTTCTGGGTAGTTCTAGTTGAGGTGCTTCCCTGGCCCCCAATAGCTGTGAGCTATTTTTAGTATCTTTTTGGCAGTAATCACAGAGGAACGATTTCTTGAACAATGTATGAATGATGATTCTGAAGGCCAGAGTTCTATATCAGGATTCAGATATTAACAAAAAGTTATAGGACGCAGAAGCGGCCAATTGTCCCACCACCCCCTTTGGTACAGAAATATATATGACAGGGAGTGTTTTATCTTTATTTCCTTACATGTATTGGCCAAAAAGGAAAATTAAATTATGTAAATTAAGTGTTATGATTTCAAATATGTATATTGAAACTATGATGGGAAATCATAAAGATCTCACACAAACCAGCTATAATTTTATATTCTGCTTATTAAAAACAAAATGTCTGGTGGTTATAGTCTTTCACTGTTCTACTAGGACACAGTGCCATGTGTCCTCTGCCATCTTGTAGCAAAGATGCTACAAAAACAGCCTGCTAGACAGCGAGATGCTAACAAGGATGCTAAAGTTTGTGCTCATCAGCATCACCTCGATGGGCATCCCTGGAAAAAATCAGCTCATGTTTAACTGTCAGTCAGTTTTAACTACTTTGAAAATAAAAAGTGTTAAATGCTCACAGAAAACTGGCATTTGCTAAATATTTAGACATTTGTCTCCAGTTTGGAAGCCACCGATTTAGGGGCTAGAGGCCGAGAGCTTTCCCATTAGTCTTGTTCTACTTTTATTTTCCACGTGACTTATTTGTAGAGAATTCACATTTTTGATGTGTGATGGACGCTCTACAGCAAACTTCCTTCAATCCTTTTCTGAGGCCCTAGAGCAAAAAAAAGCTCACAGTTAATGCTCCATAAAAAACTAACCCGTGGGCAACTGGCTTAAAGCAGCATTCCACTGTCATCTTATAGGAGAGTTTTGCTTTTTTTTTTTTAAATCTGTGAACCTCTCTCGTCATAGTTTTTGATGTGTAGTCTCAAAGTTATAGAGCAAATAAGATTATTCTTGAAATGCATTTTGCTAAAAATATGTTACTGACTAGTCTAGATAAAGTAAGCTGGCTTAATACCGGATGAGCTAGAAAGTCTATGAAATATTCTAGGATATAACACACAGTGTTACTAGGAGCACACCGGGGTGACCTTGCAAGTCAGCAGAAGCTGGTAGAGCCTCTGTTAGCTTGGGTCTCTGAATGACTGTGTAGAGAGTAAGTACCCTTTACCAGTACCCCCCACACACACACTTGAGACAGGGTTTCACTGTGTACCCCTGGCTGTCCCTGAAACTCACTCTGTAGACCAGGATGGCCCCAAACTCTTAGACATTCACCTTCCGAGTACCCTGTTACCAGCCCTTCTTACTGTGTAGATCAGCATGAGTTAGAAGTTAGCACACATTGTGTAGAGCCACTGAGGTCTGAATTACCACACTAACTCAGGAATGCAATCTGTTAAATAGAAGCTGCTCTGTCAGCAGATTTGCAGGCCTGCCTGATAATGGGTTTCTTTAATACAGAATTTTTACTGAAGCAAAAACTATCTTAGACTGGCAGTTAATTTCAGGTTCTGCCCTTCCTGAGGATCAAGCTTGGTTCCCAGCGCCCACATTGCAGAACAGGACAGAAATTTTATGGTGATCAAGGAGAAGGGACATCATTTTCCTCTGTCATTGAATCTATATTCTATTACCTTGCCTACCTTATGAGAAAGTGTCTGCCCACAGAGCTTAAGAGATATAATTAGATGATGCTGCTAGCCCCAGCAAAGCATCTTTAGGCCTAATCATTACTTGTAAGACCCAGGGACTATATAATTAGTTACCATTTGACTTGGCATCAAGAATGGCAGTGAGCATTATAGGTAAGGCAAGTTGGCCAGAACCTGTTAGCTATTTGATTGGCATACCATTAATAGCTTGACCACACTGTGCAATCAAAATAAAGTGCCTCACCTTGTTTTCACAGCACCCTGAAATGTATGTTTGTTTCCCAGTGTTATTTACCATTCCCCTAGTAAGTTCACTTCTATTGCACTTACATGAATATTTATTGTTAACTATCTTAGAAACACTGCAAAGATTCTAAGAGTTTCTGTAATGAAAAGATGGATGTTGGCTTTTACACAGCTAATATTTTGGAGATTTTTGTTTGTTTGTTTTTGGTTGGTTTGTGGGCTTTTTGTTTTTTTTTTTTATGGAAGCACTGAATTATGAATTACATCTCATTTTAACTAGTTTTCCTTAAACTCACTCACTCAGTGAGTGCTGGCTTGTAAAAAGGCCCATCAGAATAGTATTCCAAATAGGATAGACTTCTTTTTATTATTTATTTATTTATTTACTTATTTATTTTTATTGGATATTTTCTTTATTTACATTTCAAGTGTTTTCCCCTTTCTAGGTCTTCCCTTCAGGAAACCCCCAATCCTATCCCCCTTCCCCTGCCATTATGAAGGTGCTCCCCCACCCACTCACCCACTCCAGTCTTCCTTCCCTGGCATTCCCCCACACTGGAACATCAAACCCACTCAGGCCCAGGATGGACCTCTTAGTTGACTGTTATTCATTCGAGCCTACAATAATTTGTCAGAGGATAAGACCTATTTATGGTAAGCATGTTGTCCTACAGGGGCTTTTATTCCCATAAGACAGGAAAGGGAAGCGAAGCAACAGAAGGAAACTGGCTGGTTTAAGGAAGCATCAAAGCTCGGCTTCCTCAGACCTGCTTAATTATAGGTGGTGTTTATGTCATTCCTGAAAGAGACATTTCATCACTGAAATATGTGCTCTAGGTTGCCTGTGGGTAATCCATTCACTGGTTTCACTGGAATGCAATGGACCTCACCCAAAAAGAAACATCATTACTGGAACTGGCCAGGGAAGGGTACTCACTCTCTGTTAGGACTGACTTGTCCACAGAACTCATTCACTCATTCAGTGAGCTTGTGCTGAGAATAGGCAGGAACAGGAAGCTTGCCCTTCCTTCCATAAATGTACAAGCTCAGGTGATAGTGTTAAGTGGTGAGTCAGATTCAAGTGACATATCCCTAGTGCATCTAATATGTTAGGGGTTCCAGGCTGCACCTTAGCCAGTGGGCTCCTGGCCCCACACTCTGCAAAACCTCAGCCTTCTCCATGGCCCCTTCAATCCTGTTGTTTCCAACTGAGGCTAAACCGTCACCAGTGACCTCTCCTGGCCTTTCACAATGCCAAGCCTTAACTGTTCTCCATGACTCCTTCATGCCTTCAAAACCAGTGCCATGTGGGAGAATCATGGCTGCCACATGAGATGCATCCTGGTCCCACTTCTGAGTGATGATCTTGAAGAAATACTCCTAGAAGATTTCAGAGATAGAAGTTTCTTGATTACAGCTGATTTCTTGGACCCAGATGACCATCATTAATTGTCTCAGTGAAATAAAGATTTCACTTCAGTGATGCGGGTCTCTGGTGATTCACAGCTGATTATTCAGTCCCAGTTGACCAGAACCACAGATGATTAGTATAAAAAGGCATATAAATAACCCCGATTCCCTCAGAAACTTCCTAAGCTAGGCCACCATACTTTATATTGCTCTTAGCATTCTTGTCTTCCATGTTCCCTCAAGAGCTCATTAATGTCTGATTACGCAGTGTATTTTCTATCTTAAAGTTCTGAACTTTTGGGCTGGAGAGATGGCTCAGTGGTTAAGAACACTGACTGCTCTTCCGAAGGTCCTGAGTTCAAATCCCAGCAACCACATGGTTGCTCACAACCATCCATAATGAGATTTGACTCCCTCTTCTGGAGTGTCTGAAGACAGCTACAGTGTACTTACATATAATAAATAAATAAATCTTTAAAAAAAAAAGTTCTGAACGTTTTTCACAGTCTTCCCCAAAACAGCAGTTTTGTGTCACAGAACCTGGTAACAATTGCTGCCCTCATTTGCTTTCTGTTACTGTGATCAAAACAAAACAAAACAAAACAAAACAAAACAGAAACAAGCATGGAAGACCTCCAACAATAACAACAACAAAAACCTGACCAAAAAACAACATGGAGAGAAAAGGGTTTGTTTAATCTTACAGATTACAGTCTATCATCCAGGGAAGCCACAGCAGGAACTGAAGCAGAGATCATGGAGAAACGCTGCTAACTGGCTTGCTCAGTTTGCTGTTTTCTACACTCCAGGACTACCTGTCCTGGGATGGCAGTGCTCACAGTAGGCTGGGCCCTTTCACATCAACCATCAGCTTTAGGTTGAATTTTTTTGTTTGTTTGTTTTGTAACAGGGTCTTTCTAGGTAGCCCTGACTCTCCTGCAACTTCCTAGGTAGAGACTGGCCTCAGACTCACAGAAGTGAGGATTAAAGGCATGTGTCACCACACTTAACAGTCACAAATGTGAATTTTTTGCCATTCCAATTTAGAATTTTTTATATTATAAACCATTTCAACATATTTAACATTTTATGGGGTTTTTTGTTTTTATCCTCAGGTATGAATGTTTTATGCACTGTTCTTACAAAAATAGAGTATCCCAAATTTGTTGGTGTAACCTTCTTACCAGTGAGTATAATACATTCCTGGGTTTTCTTCTTACTCATTAATATGTCTTTCCATTTGAGTGCCTCCCTTAGCATTTCTTAAGGATCTCCTGAAAATATATTCTCTCTGTTTTTATTAGTCTGGGGATGACCATCATGCCTTCATCTCCGAATGATAGTTTTGCTGGGTATAGATCTCTCATTAGAAGTGATTTTATTGTTCCTTTAGTACATTGTAAATCTTATATCATTCTCTCCTGGCTGGCAAGGTTTCAGCTGGGCAGTAGAAACAGATGTAAATTCTTGAGAGTTCTCCTACACTGGTTACTAATGGTCATTTTCAGACCCCTTTTTTAGGGAAGGTAGTATTTCTGAAAGTTCTTGGTGCTTGTGGCTTATGACATCGCTTGGATGTTGAAGAATTGGTATTCTTTCTTCTCTTCTTTTTTGTTTTGTTCCTGTCTTTCCAGAAATTCTAAGCAGCCCCTTCACTTTTTTAGCCCATAACTGCTTACATAGTCTCAGCATTGGCTGGTGCCTAGGTCCACAGTTGCTGGAATCCTGCTGTTGGAATGTGTCACTAATTCAAGTCACTATTTCAGTACTAGAAGGCAATCCAAGACCAGGTCTTCCCCAAACTTCACCTCTGGGATACTACTCGAAGCAAACAAGAAAGAGCCTAGAAGTGGTCTAGTACCAAAAGTCTTTCTCAAGGCCAAGGTAGGTCTTTATGTTCCTAGTGTTAAATACAAAGAATTCTGACCAAGCCTGAGCAGTTACTGTGGATATAGCAGCCCCAGGTCTTTATATCATACTGGCAGTTGCCAACACTACCAAGATATGCTATACCCTAAGCCAATGGCTTATCAAGACCAAAAGGTAAAAATGTGAGTCTATGCTACTAGGAAGCAGGTCTTTGCCTAATACCCAGAAAGATCTGTCTATATGGACTGGGCTGGTGATAGATATCCTATTTGAGGTGAGGGCATGGCTGGTGAAGATAGTCCTTTACTAAGGCTGATGCTAAGCTGGGTATATTGGAGTCTCACAGCCATAGAGGCCTGTATCATCTTAAGAGAGGGACAGGTTTGCCTCTGACACACTCAAAGCTAGACAGAATGTAGGCTAAAACTTGAGTTTGTCCCACCAGCACACAGATCGCTAGATATGCCAGAGATGGTCTAGAGGTTTTATCTGTGGTCTGGCAAAAATACTGAACCTCCAGGTTATACTGAATAACGGGTCTGGCACTGGGCTCCAAGTCAAAAGCCTACACTGGGTACTATGCCTTTCTCTCAGAAGGCAAAATCCTGCAAATAGGCTCAGAGAAGGGTGGTGGAAGCTATTTGCCATCTGGTCTAATTCAGCTGCTGTGGCTACAGTTGCTCAGCACACAGACATTGGCCTGGCAGTAGGATGGGGCTTTGCTGAGCATGGGGTTTCACTGTAATGCACTCAGAACATCACTTTAAGATGAGATCTAGACTTAATTCTCTTCCTCCTTGCTGCGAGTAGTTTTAAAAACTCGATAGCGCCTTTGCCCAGGACCCGGACGGCTACCAGCCTCTCCAGGCTCCCTTTGTTCCACCCAGCTTCGCTCCAGGATTGATTGATCGCAATCAGCCCTAACCCAGCTTCCTTTTGAATCCGCAGATAAAAGACACACAGACAACTTTGTTACCTTAACTTGCCTATTAGGCACAATTGCTGGGTGCAAATATCTTCTGGCTGGAAATGTGTGCCCTTACCAATTTATTTTCTGTCTCTCCTGCCCTTAACCTAGTGGCTTGTTCCATTTAGCCCCTGCCAAATATCTTTGGCCACTGCCCGTAGCTCTCTCTGAGGTCTTATATGACAGCTGCCTTCTCCTTCCTCCAAAGCATGGCAGAAAAAGTCTCTCTCTCAGTCCCTGCATCTCCTTTTCTTCCTCGGCCTCAGAAGTCCCACCTGTCCTTTCTGCCCAGCAATTGGCTTCTTTATTGACAAATCAAGAACCAATTAGGGAACTAGACCTTAATATCATACCCTTCCCTTACACCTCCTTCAAGCAGAACAGCGTGTTGTCCTGATAGTTGGAGGAGAGATGGTGGCCACCTTGGGCCTTCTCTCACAGCCATTTCCTTTTGCCTTACGGAGAACAGCCACCATTGTCACGCTCACGGATTCCTTAGTCCCATGAAGCTGACCTAGCACTTGCCTAGATGTCATGTTTATATGTGTTTCTTTTTAAGATTAATTAATTAATGTATTTTTTATGTGAGTACACTGTAACTGTCTTCAGACACACCGAAGAGGGCATCAGATCCCATTACAGATGGTTGTGAGCCACCATGCGGTTGCTGGGATTTGAACTCAGGACCTTTGGAAGAGTAGTCAGTGCTCTTAACTGCTGAGCCATCTCTCCAGCCCAAGCTGTCATGTTTAATTGGATATACCTGCGACAAGGCATGGCTTGTCGGGCGGGGACGGGGTGGGATCATGGCTGCCATCTTACTCTACCTTGCCAGATGACAACTACCACACAGATGAGGCAACTAGGCTTGAGAGATTTGGAGACTCGCGTATGTAAGGAGTGTTAGGCAATGACTCCAAGAAATTCAGTCTAGAAAAAGAGCTCGAAACGCGTATGCTAATTACCTGGCTTCTTATTTTTAACTTCATAAATTGACTTACAAATGAAATATTTCCATTTGACAAAGAGATATACTGAGACCAAAATGAATGCCGTTACCCATTGTGCCATTCCAATAAATCTTAACATTTTGTTATATTTTCTTTATATACATAATATTTGGGGAAGAATGTAGCTATAGGTAACAGATGGTGTTAATAACATGCAATAGAAGGGCCAGGTAACAAACAGGCTGCCTTCATGTGTGTCCCAGAGAAGCCTGCTTGCCTCAGAAGTAGTTTTCTAAGGAGGGCAGTAAGAGGTTAAGGAATTGTGTGTTGGTGGCAATATGATTCTGTTTTCACCCCTCCCCACACCCCCTGCCTATTTCAGAAGAAACAGCTTTTCTTGAATCTGGCATTTATTATTCTTTTGCATGTTTTGCATAATCCTACTACATATGTAGATTTTCATTACATATAATGTTGTTTTTAAGAATGACTACATGCTGTCAAGATGTATCTAAAGTCATGTAGCCCTCCTCTGAGACTCATTGTCTCCTCGATGTCCTTCGCCCTTTGTCCCTCTGCGCTAAGCTCTGAATAAGTTTTTCACCACTACTGTTCACTTCATTAGTTAGCCTTGCAAAGATGAAATTTCACTTTTCAAGGACTTTTTTTTCCTGTTTCTAAGCTTTCTTACTCATTCCTTTTCATTTCAGATTTTGTTATTTCTACTTTACAGTTCTTTATGATAAATGTATGCCTTTCTTTTTCTCCTTGAATACCTTAAGGTTAAACAACGTAAAGCCTCTATTAGACTAAATTAATACAATTAATTAAGAACAGGGGTCAAAGTAAAGTAATAATAATTCTTACTGCCATCCTCTTACAAACACTTTGACTCATGGAACCCTCCTTACAAAAATGATTTGGGGCTGGTGGTCTAAAGGATTCAGACAAAGGTAGAGGATTTGTTACTTGGTTACTTGTAATTAGCATAATCTTCAAACTAAAGCAAACAAGTTATCTGTATCTGTGGTTTATTTTTTTCTCTCTGAGTATCTTATGTCTAAAAATTAGTACAAAATCGTAAAACTTCTAAGGGTAGCCTGGTGGCTATATCATCTTTACATTCATCATTGCAACTCATCAAAAATTGATCTCATTTCTAATCAATTTATGTCTTAGCATTAGATTCACTTATGAGTTTGCAGTTCCTAATTCGGAGGTTCATTTTTAATTGGGTGGGTTTTGTTTTCCTTTTTTGTCTTTCTTTGTTTTCCTTCATTCTGAGAGTTTTGAAGTTTCATCTATATCTTTTCCTACCCCAGTGTAGAGCACAACCCATTGTATTTCAAAAGGCCATAGGGTAATATTTGAAACAGGCTACATTCCAATGCCTGCCCTTTATAAAAACACGTGTCCAGTTCTTCAATTTCTACGTTAGATTCCTGTGGCTGGTATTAGCTACTTCAGGCTTTCTGATACAGAACCACATAGACTTGTAACTGCAACCCTTCTTATGAGCTCATTTTTAAAGTCCAAAGAAGTTCATGTCTTTTTTTTTTTTCCAAGTTCGGTTGCATTTTAAGGTGAAAGTTAACAATATTACTAAAATGTTACCATTTTACCTACAAAACTGAAATTGCAAGTGTTGCAAATTATACTTTTTCTTCTCTGTTATTTTATGCCTCATATCTAAATCTTAAAGCAGAAGTGTGTCAAGGTATTAAATTACTTTTTACAATTTGACTAGAAGTTGTTCCTCTCTCTTAAATGAAAATTCATACTCATGATATGTTAGTAATTAACTACGGAAAGAAAACAACAAAATCAACAAAGGCTTAGAGTTTTTAAGACCAAGGGAAAGGATTATGGGAAATGGGTGCCATCTAATTAAGGCAATTATTAAGAGGGAACAATGATAGAGAAGCAAACAACCAGGTTTGAAATAAGAGCAAGGCAGGATTACGGGAATAAAGAACATACTGTCGGAGAACTGGTGGAGTGTCTCCAGCTAGTTCCAGAAGTGATGGTGGGGCCAGGGAAGGAAATAATACGCTTATATGTCAAGTGATTGCTAAGAAAGCAGCTTTGACCCAAACTCAGGGTTGAGCAGAGAACTGAGAAAGGCCATTGTTTTTTCCAGATCCAAGAAATTGTTAGCACTGGTCTCTGATCCCAGAGCTTAGCTCCAAGAAACCAAAATTGTTCCTCTGTCTCCCATTTGCTCTGAGTTCAGGATGGAGGTCCCCGTACTTTGTTGTCCTTGAAGAGGCTCCCTCCCCAAGCCTCTCTGAGGTACAGGCAAAGATAGTTGATCCCTGGAGACTGTGGATGTGTGAGTGAGCCACCCCAGAGAAGCAACCCTGGAAGAGAAGGAAGGAGCAAAGCCAGTCACAAGAAGAGACACATCTTGATCTGATGACATCATTATAGTGACGACAGGAGCGAATGGAGTTAGCTCAGATTTTTATCCACTTCACGATGCCCCTCCACCAACCTGCATCAGACAGACAGAGGCTCTTCTCCAAAATGATAAGTGCCTCTGACTTAATTCACAAATGCATTATAACTATGCTTATCAGGCAGAGTAATAAAGATACCTAAGTAACACCCATGATAGGGGGTGTGTAACCACATGCTAGGCTTAATTTACCCTCACCTTTCAAACATCTGAGTTTCTTAGCATTGCTATCTCAATTAAAATTCAGGTCATATCTTCCTTGAACAAACAGGAAAAATAAGCTTTGGACTCTGGCCTGCCAGTCTCATACAATTTGTTAAAGCCAAACTCCTATAATTCTAGCAGACAACCATTTTCCCACAATTAACATCAAAGTCACTGGTCTATGAAGCCAGACCCTTGAGAAAATGCTTACATCATAAATACTGTAGATTATGAGTGTCTTCATAAAAGTGGCCAGTGGAACTTTCCCTGTCCCTCTTCCAGCCTATGATGATTTAGCGAGAGGTATAGTCAACAAAGCAGAGAGCAGACACCAAATCTACTACCACCTTGACCCTAAAATTCTTATCCTCCAGAACTGAGAAGTGGATTTTTGTTGTTTATAAGTTATTCGTTCTTGCTGTGGGCTGTCAGGTCTTTAAAGCGCTCTTCCTTTTTGTCCTGGACATTGTCATTACAACCTCTGCACGATATTTCCCATGTCTTTCAGATGAACAGTGGTGTGTACTTCTTCTGCTTTGAAGGAGACATGGCCCTGTAACTTGCTTTGGAAAAACAACAATTATGAATCAAAGTGGCTTGGAACACTTTGGAAAGGAACTTTAATGTGGTGTGAAAATCATCACATCCTTTTTACTTCCAACATGAGCATCTCTAGATAAGCAGTGACTTGGGGTCTCCAACTGCCTAGTTCCCTAACTTTGACTAACTTTGTTAAAGCCTACCTTGGATGTATGTATAGCCTAAGAAAGAAATATTTTTTTAATAAGTGTGTAAAACATTTGGGCATTATTTGTTACTATAGTTGGTCCTTCCCAGGGGATGTACACAAAATTTTAATGAACATGCTGTGTGGATTCTAGACGTACCTCATAACTTCACATTTACCATATTTATCTAATAATTACTAGCAGGAGTATTGTTATTATTTCATTTTGTTTTTGAGATAGACTCTTGCTATGTCATCCCAAGGCTAGCTGGCCCTGAACTCATGGAAATTTACATGCCTCTGCCTCTCAAGATCTGGTGCTAATGATCATGACACCCAGCCTTTTTGGTTTTGTTTTGTTTTATGTTGTTCTTTGCTTTAATCCAAATTTTTATGATTTTTAAGAGTATCTTTTTATTGTGACTTTAAATTACAATAGTTTTCTGGGTTGTTTGTTGGAGATAGGGTCTCACTGTATGCTGGCTATCCTGGAACTCATTGTGCAAGCCAGACTGGTCTCGAACTCACAGAGAACTGCCTGCCTCTACCTTGAGAGTACTGGGATTAAAACCATGTGCCACCATGCCTGGCTAGTTTTCTACTTTTGCATCGCTGGTGATATTTTTTCTCACCTAATACACACAGGAGATGTGTCCCATCCTAACGTCTTGGCCTGGAACAGCATCTCTCCCTGCACTCCTCCCTCAATTAGTGAGCCCGTGCTTCATCTTCAGTTGTAAAAGTTCAGAATCGGGAAAGCATGCAACCCCTTTTTAAGGTGTGTATTCTGTGGCCATCAATGCCCACAAGGCAAAGAAGTGCTGAAAATCATGAGAGCCAGAATTGCCCAAGGCTTAGAATTCACAGGCCAGGCTCAGTCTTTGTGGTATAAATTCCACTTTCAGGTGATAATCAAGATATTTGAAAATTAAAAGTATAAAGAAAAGATTTAAAGACACTTTTAACACATCAAACATCTACATAAATACAGAATTATAATGAGTCTTCTGGAAGAAGTAAGTTCTTTTTAAATTTACTGACTAGTAGATTTTTTCTTTTCATTTTAAATTTAAATTTTTGAGTTATATTTAAATTTAGAATTACCAGTCCGATGTTAAGAAAAATAATCAAAATTAAGGTTGTTTCCTCTCATTTAAATGCACATAGTCAATTTTTTCTTTTAATTTTTCAAATTCTATTTATTTACTAATTTCGATGGGTGTAGTGAACTTTATTGATGTATGGGACAGTGTGGGGCTCCCTAAGTTGGAGCAGGGACTCCCCAGCTCCTGAGGACTCTCTCTCTCTGTCTCTTTCTCTGTCTGTCTCTCTGTCTCTCTGTCTCTGTCTCTGTCTCTCTCTCTCTCTCTCTCTCTCTCTCTCTCTCTCTCTCTCTCTCTCTCTCTCTCTCCTGTTCTTGTGTAACCCAGGGCTTCCTACTCTTTGGAGGTCAAGGGAAACACAGGCCCTTCAGTCCCTCGCTATAGCCAAATTAAACCGTCTCACTGTGGCTCCCGATGACAATGACAGCCCCAGTATCTGATGTAGAAGACTGAGAGTCATCACTGTTAAAGTTCCAAGAGACAAGCTGGTGGAGCTCAGGGTGCCATTTAAGAAAGCCCGATATTCCCAGCTTCACTGCCTTCTTTATATCATCATAGTCATCAGCATTCTGCAGA
The DNA here is from genome assembly GCA_036184795.1 of Tokudaia tokunoshimensis. Classification (NCBI taxonomy): domain Eukaryota; kingdom Metazoa; phylum Chordata; class Mammalia; order Rodentia; family Muridae; genus Tokudaia; species Tokudaia tokunoshimensis. Next base: position 147,765,491 of record BTHU01000001.1, read on the forward strand.
TGGCAAGTCAGATCCATGAAAAATCATGCCAATGAGCTTCCTGCTCGGCTCTGGGATGACAGAGCCCACAGCCTTGGAAGCGCCAGTGGATTTGGAGATGATGCTCTAGGCAGTCCCATAGCCATTGCCCCACAGTTTCCTAGAAGTGTTGCCTGTCTGCAGTCCTCTGGGTGGTGGCAATGGTATTGACTCTGCTCATGTGTCCCTCCATGGTGCCAAAGTTATTCTGGATGATGACGGCCAGAGCCCTAAGCAGTTGGTTGTGTAGGAGGCATTGCTAACAATCTTGCATGAGCAGTCATACTTCTCATGGTTCACACCCATTACAAACATGGGGGCATCAGCAGAAGATGCAGAGACGGTAACTACGAAACACTGGAATCTGCATCATACTTGATACCAGCAGCACCCCATTTGATGTTGGCAGGATCTCATTCCTTCAAGATTGACATAGCTTTCCTGTTAATGACAAATTTCCTGTTTCTCTTTGTGGTAGAAATCTCTATGAGTAGAATCATACTGAAATGTGTATAATGTGTACCTGAGGTCAATGAAGGGACCCTTGATGAGAACAATACCCACTTTGCCCAAGCTGAAGACATCCCTAGTGGCTAGGTGCCTAATATTACCAAATCTGTTCACTCTGAACTTGACCTTCATGTCTCAGAGGTGTGTCTGGCACTGCAGCTGTCTCTGAAACACGGAAGAGCTGATAGCCTTTTTTTTAATTACTGTGTGTGTACATGTGCATGCACATGTGTGCATGCATGCCCACATATAAATAGGCATGCTTATGCTACCACGTGTGTGTGCAAGTCAGGACACATCACTTTAAGGAGTCATTTCTTGCCCTCTACCTTGTTTAGGCAAAGCCTTCTTTATCTCTGATGTTCCCAAGTCTTCATGTTAGCTGCCCCGTGACCTTCTCAGCAATTCCATCTCTCTCTCTCGGCTTTTCCATATAGGTTCCAGGGATTGAACATGGGTCACCATGCTTCCAGAGCAGGTGCTGTTATCTCCTGAACCATCTCACCTGTTCTAATAAACATTGAAATATATCTTGAATTTTAGAAATAACTGCAACAAATAAAATTAGACTTTTACCAAGAGACGAATCTTCAATCACACCGAGTTCAGTTTTCCTGATCTCTGAGTTGATGGAGGGGTGGGGAGTTGATGTTTTTGCCCTTGATACTCATAATGCCCTGTGCCTAATACTCTGAAAGTTAAATATAATTAGCCCTAACCTGTGGCGGAAAAAATGAGGCTTGCCACTGTTAAGTGATTATGTGAAGAAGCTGGAATATAAACAGACATTTTGCCCAGTCTCTCTCTTTGCTTAATACCCCACCTCTGTGCACTGACCTGAATGTACTGTACATACCAGAAGGATTAATGAAGTTTTGTGGCCATATGGTTAGATAGAAGCCATACTCAACAGAAACTTTTAATGCTGTTAACTCCAGATAAGGCTCTGAGCTCCTAATGGAAAGCCGAGGAGCCTAAAAACAAATGTAACTTTCTCTCTCTCTCTCTCTCTCTCTCTCTCTCTCTCTCTCTCTCTCAAAAGGTTTTCCTAGAAAAGACAACCAAGCAGACAAAGGTTAAAGCTAAAAGAAATGTGTGCGAACGGGTTTAAACGGCATAGCAAGGCACTTAAAAGGTTAAAGAAAAACTCAGCTAGCATTCGAGATGGGCCAGATATTACAGAAATAAGGAAGTAACTCTCCTGACAGAGGAAGTCGATGGCCAGATCCTGAGAACACAAAGCATAGACTGTTCTAGATAAATAGAGATCAATGGGTTTCTAGAGTGAGGTGATAAAGATGATAAAGTGTAACTGCCCGCAGTTACATCGCACAGGTTACCGGGTTACCTGGAAGGAAAGCTGGGGATAGAACAAGGTGGCAAGAGGAAATTGAAGCCAAGACAAATTTCCTGATCAAGGCTCAAAGTTTAATGGGGGTCTCCAAACATATATAGGCGGCGGGGGAGGGGGGAACCCTTCCCCCAAAAGCTGGAAACTCTCACAGAACCAGTTCGCTTGCTCCACAGGTGGCTGGTACCTCTCAGGAAACTGCAGGTCCTGGGAGAACAGTGGGCTAGAGATACATCCTAGGTAGGAAGTGGTGACTAGCATCCAGGTCTGAAATTCCTACTCAAAGGCTGGGGGGCTGGGGGGAGGGCACAATAAAGCCAATAGGTAGAGGTAAGAATCAAGTTCATGTCTGTGAATAATGAAGAAGTAAGTGATCCATCCTGAGTAGGGTGAAGGCTGCACCAGCAGAATTCTGAAGGTTACGTTGGAATGGGCAAAGGCTATAAATAACCAGGAAGCTACAAATAACAAGGAAGCCAGTTGAAGGCTGGTTACAGTAACAACGCTATATGAACTTAGGCTTTCTTTTTCTTTTCTTTTTTCTAAAGATTTATTTATTTATTATATGTGAGTACACTGTAGCTGTCTTCAGAAGCACCAGAAGAGGGCATCAGATCTCATTACGGATGGTTGTGAGCCACCATGTGGTTGCTGGGGTTTGAACTCAGGACCTCTGGAAGAGCAGTCGGTGCTCTTAACCGCTGAGCCATCTCTCCAGCCTGAACTTGGGCTTTCTTAATTGCAGAGGCAAACAGCCCCTCTGTCTAACATATCAGAAGGAAAATGATAGGGAGGATACTGGATGCTGGGGTCCAGACTCACCAAGCAATGCCACAGCAAGTCAAAACTCAGAGCAAGTCAAATTTCAGAGCTCAAAACAACTATTTAAGTTTCTCATCCTTTAAGGTCAGAGATTGCTAACAGCTATTTTCCCTTTAGTTTCTTGGGGATCAAGGAGCAAGAAAGTTCACATCCACTTGTAAGTTCCAAGCTATCTTCATTTATAATTTGGTGCCTAAAGCCAATAGCTCCAGTCAGTCATAGGATGCTGGGGAGGACAGGGGCACATAGCACCTTCTAGTAAATATAACTGCTTCTTTCATTGCCAAGGGCACAAAGGGACCACTGAACTACCCAGCCACGTGATTTAGTGAGGCATGGCAATAAGACGTTTTAAAGCACCGTAATGTAAGATGTATCCCTTATGCAAGAATTCATACTCAAAAGAGAAATGTCATGGGAACGTATCTTTATTTCAGAATTATAGAAGGCTCAGATACAAGTAATCATGATTATAAAGTAAATACAAGTAAGAATAAAGTCTGGTCTCATAAATAAATACTAGCTCAATAATTATGGGGGGGAGGGGGGTGCCAAACCTTCAGCATCTTAATTTATGTGGCCATTTGAAAGGCAAAGCTAACAGGATAGGATAAATACCATTGAGATCAGGAACCCTGGGGCATTGTGGCTGTAGATAATTAGAGTATACTTTAGCCTTAAAAAATGCTAAGAGTGTAGATATTTGGAATTTTCCTCACAAAAATGGTACCTGAGAGGCAATGCATTTGTTAGGTGTAACCATTCCATGATGTAAACATACTTAAAAATATACTGTACATGACAAATACATACATTTTGTAAGTTAATTTAAAATATATGAAAAGTATCAAAGAAAGAAAAAGAGTGGCATAATTGTGCCCAGAGACTTATTAGATATTCTCTTGCAGTACTATAAGACAGGGCATCTCCGACTCCAGGCAAGCTGGCCCTATGGTTCTTAAATAGTCTCAATACTGTGTAGATAGGGACACAATTCCCTCAGGCTTTTCTTCAAATGGAACTCATTTGTATCAAAGAATTAATAAGCCTCCTTAAGTCTGTAACATGCAGCCTGAGAGTAATTAGACTCATTTGAGCCTGTGGATCCTTAAAAATCTCTTTTTATTTAAAAACATGTTGGATAAGATGCTTTGTCAGAACAAGAAGGAGGGAATAAAGACAAATCCACACGGTGTGGAGATATCAGAAGAAAAAAATCGCAGGAGGCTTTTTTATTTGCCTCATTCGGCTCCCTCCTTAGCAATAATTTTCATTGTGCTTTATTTAGAGCCTCGTACTGCTGTTGCTTTTGAGCTCCTTCTGGAATATATTTTGAAAAATACTAAGGGTGTGCTTTCTAGCACTTCTGAAATATCAGCTCAGAGGGACACCATATTGTTCTTGCACTAGCCAGGAGAGCCAGCTTTACTTGGTTTCATCCATGTCTACAGTTTCTTCACGGAACCTTCAAAACAGTCGCTATCCAAGCGCTTCTCACCAACTTCACCACCTAGTCCAGGCCTCATCGTCTTTTGAGATGAGTATTGAAATAATTCTTTAAGTAATTTTTTTCCAGCCTTTACTCACGCCCTCTTGGGATGATTAATGATGATTGTTACGCTGATTAGTTTTTGTCTACTCAATGCTAACTGGGGATCATCTGGGAAGACAGAACTTTAACTGAGAAAATTTCTTCACCAGGCTGGCCTGTAGGCAAGTCCATGGGGCCATTTTCTTAATTAATGATTGATGTGGGAGGGCCAAACTCATGAAGGATTGTGACAGCTCTGGACAGGTGGTCCTGTGTTATACAAGGACCTGCCATATGACGACCAGCAGTCTGAACAAGCCACGGGAAGCAAGCCACTAAGCAATGTTCCTCTATGTTCGCTGCTTCAGTTCCTGTCTCCAGGTTCCTGCCCCAAGTTTCTGTTTGACTCTACTATATGATAGACGTGTAAGCCAAATAAGTCCTTTTCTCCCCAAGTTGCTTTTAGTCAATTTTTTTAATCACAGCAATAAAAAAGCAAGCTAGAACAATTGTTAGTGGAGTCAGAACGTGGTCCCTATGGTGAGAATGGAAATCTAGCTCTTTAAATGAGAGATGGAGATACATTTACCATGGTAAAAGGAAGCACAGGTTTGGAAGGGGAAAATGTCATCTGTCCCCTGAATTGCCTATTTCTCTTCTCTCATGTGCCATCCTAATGAACTGAGAAACAAAGAAGACAAACACATCTGGACTTGGAAAAACACACAACATTGTGTTTCAGCTCTCTGTAACCTTGGGGGCGGGTGGAAATCATACATAACCTTTGAGGGAAGATTTATTTTACTTGTTTACAAAATTTATAGTTTTCGCGTACTATTGCAAAGGTTCCTTCCTGTTTCAGATGGTAAGAGCTTATGTAAGCCTGGGCGCTGTCCATGGTTCCTTCGAGTACAGTGAAATTCTGGTAATTGTACTTCAAAGATGGTACAATCTATTTTGGTTGGACCAGGGTTGTTAGAACAGAACTCCTTGAATTTGAATTATTCAGTCACCTAAAAAGTAAGCTATTCTGCATGTTGTCAGTTCTCCACGGAGTCAGCATAATTTCTCAAAGCTCTCTTTCAGTGGATGCCAACTTATTTTGGGTTGGCTAGTCTTTGAAGGGATTCCATTGAAAGGTGTGTTTTGTAGGGGAATGCCAGGACAGAGAAGCGAGAGGGGGTTGAATGGGGAACAGAGGGAGGGAAGGGGGTTTATGGGACTTTCAGAGAGGGAGGAAAGGGGAAAGGGGAAATCATTTGGAATGTAAATAAAAAAACTTAGAAAATAAAAAATAAAATAAATTTAAAAGCCACTTGCAAAAGGCAGGCTGAAAAAAAAAAAAGAAAGAAAGGTGTGTTTTGGGGAGGTACAGGTAGACAGTACTAAAGATAGTCAGTTGCCAACTGAGGTAAGATTTGAATACTAGAGTGATTCCAGTTGGTTCTAAGTGAGGTGAGGCTAGGAAGTCTGAATTGTGAGGTATCACACTGCCTTGCTCAGATGTTTGAGAATTTAGATCAGGGTGGATTTGTATCTGGCCAGAAACCTGTATTTCTGGTTACTTTGAGAAGTAATTCCTTTCCCTGTTCATGCAGCCCTAGAGAACTGGTGTGTGTGTGTGTGTGTGTGTGTGTGTGTGTGTGTGTGTGTGTGTGAGATCTATTAGATTGATATACAGGATAGTCCAATAACAACTGTCTCAGGATGGAGAGGATCTACTGAGAATGCAGTAGACGTTCAGGCTGTTCAGTTCATGAGGCTGGATGTCTCTGCAGTCCCAATCTGGTGCTTGAGTCCTGGAGGTTCCCTGGACAGCTGTTAATCTTCAGTCTAAATTGGAATCCCAAAGAAGTATGTTCTAATACTGGTGAAGGGCTGTCTCAGCAGCAGAATAGATGAACTTGCCAGAGAGAATAAGGGCAAGCAGGTAAAAAGTAAAGCTTCCTTCTTTTATGTCCTTTGATCTGGGCTGGCATCAGAGGGCATGACCCAGAATTAGAATAGCTCTTTCTGATTTGAATAATCTGATTAAGAAAATTGCTCCTCATGGGAATGCCCAGGAGCTTCAGTTTTCATGTCTTACAGATATAGTTAGGATGACAATCAAGATTAGTCATCACAGCTGTCAATCAAGATAATTCAATGACTTTACCATCATCAAGGTGATTTATAAATTTCTTTTTCTTATTTTGTATTGTTTTGGAGACAGAGAAGTCTAATAAAGCATTTGGCACTCAGATTAGATTCCTTTCTGTAATCATATGACAGAAAGCGTAGCCCTGTGAGAGTAGGCATGGCCTTGTTGGAGTAGGTGTGGCACTGTGGGTGTGGGCTTTAAGACCCTTGTCCTAGCTGCCTGGAGGTGAGTCTTCTATTAGCAGCCTTCAGATGAAGATGTAGAACTCTCAGTTCTGTCTTCACCATGTCTGCCTAGATGCTGTCATATTCCCACCTTGATGATAATGGACTGAACCTCTGAACCTGTAAGCCAGCCCAATTAAATGTCTTTTATAAGACTTGTCTTGGTCATGGTGTCTGTTCACAGCAGTAAAATCCTTACTAAGACAGAAGGGGAAACGAGAAAGGAGAGAAGAGTCTTTCTCTTAATAGGAACTAACTCCTGAAATACCAGCATTAATCTGCTCAAGGGAGCAAACCCTTGTGACCTAAACACAGTTTAGAAGGTCCCAGTCTTTAATACTGTTGCTTCAAGAATGAAGTTTTTGCTAGATATGGTGGTGCATGCCTTTAACCTCAGCACTCTGGAAACAGAAACAGGCAGGTCTCTGTGAGTTCAAGGCCAGCCTGTATAGTGAGTTCCAGGGCAGCCAGAGCTACATAGTGAGACCCTACCTCAAAAAACAACAACAAAAACAAAACAAAACAAAACAAAAAAAACAAAAACAAAAAAAAACAAAGCAAAGCAAATGAAAAACACAAAACAATACAAACAACAACAACAAAACCAAGAAAAATTAAGGTTGTAACACATGCACTTTGAGGTACACATTGAAAGAATGGTACCCACTCTCTTCCTCCAGCTCTTGAGGACTTCCTGAGAATTATGGGTGTCGAGTAAAATAAGGCTGTAAAACTATCATAATGGATTCCTCTTTATTTATAGTGTAACTATTCTAAAACCTTACAGATCTGTAGAAAAATACAAGATGAGAGCCAAGCACATTGGCTCACACCTATAATCTCAGCACACATGAGGCTGAGGAAAACTTAAGACCAGCCCAGGCTACACTATGAGAGGAGGGAGAGAAGAAAGGGAAGGAGGAAGAAGAAACTTAAGAACTGTGTAAAAGTCAGCATGCATTCTTCACCCAAGTAGAAATGTTAATTCTTTCCAACTTCTCTTTTAATTTTGTCTCTCTATTTACCTGTCATGGTCTACCTACCTGTTGTTATTCTAAACCATTTGATAGTAAGATACAGACAGAAATCTCCTTTAACTCTAACTAAGTTAGTCTGTACTTCATTAAATAAGGGTGGGGCATTTTCTTACATAATTGATTATTGTTAGGCAATTAACATTCTTCTGAATACCCTTATGGGATCTAGAGATCATATTCAAATGACCTCAATGACAACCTTTCATAACTGCCCTGCTCCACTCTCTCTGTGTTTCTTTAAAGAGACAGGACAGATCAACAGGACATCTTCCTTTCAAGAATGCTGGAATGGCCCTGAAGCCAGGCACTTTGGGAGAATATGCCTATCTTAACACAAGGAAAGGCAAAGCACAAGAAAGTGAAATGAAGACGCTTGGAAATGCTGTTGGGCAGGAAGGCTGTGTGACTTTTGTCTGAGTCTTGGTCACCAATCACTTCCTGCTTTTCAGTTTTTCCTGTTACTATTCCTACATAAATTTCCCAGGTATTTTTTTCTACATTAGAGAGGAGATGACCATCAGTAGATCATTGTAGCTCAAGAACACTGTGTGAGTGCGAACTGATGGGGAAGGTATAAACGCTTGGAGGAGGCAAACTGAACACTGTAGGAGGCAAACGGAACAGTGTAGATGTTGCAAGATGAATGAGGCCTGGGACGTGACCCAGCATATCTCAAAGTGAAGCCCAAGAGATCCCTTTGTGTGATATGGGACACATCTTTAAGCAACATGAAATCACATGGTGAAGAGACCACCCACGTTTCCATTTCTGTAGGAGTTTTGTTATATTAAAGACAATTCAACTTGTGTAAGCTTTGAAAAATTTCTAACTACTTTTCATTGCGATAAAAGAGAGCAGACCTCTGCCTCTGACTCTTCAGTTGGAAACAGTCTCTGCGAAGCAATTAGTAACATTGTTTCATTGTCACTGTGATCTTGAAACGCATTGTTGATTTTTGATGGTAACACTGTTTCTCCTAGGATGTGCTCCTTTAAGTAAAAGAAAAGGAACTGACAGAAAATCTTGGGCAACACACCTAACTGAAGCACCTGCGTGTGGTACAGACTTAGGGAGGTTCTATGCCAAATATCAAGGCCAGGAAACCCTGATCAAACCTGAATAAACCTCACCCTTGAATGTAAATGTGGAAGATACGCATGCATAGACAAGGTCCAAACCTGTCATCTGTAATACTTAATTCCTCTGAACAGATAGAGTTGTATCAGGTCACAGGGGTGTGGCTACCTGATAAAAATTGTCAAACTCCAGCGACACATCTCTAAGGAAACTGTTTACAAATTCTGAGCACCCTGACTGTTGGATTGCCAGAGTTAGGGCGTTTCCCCTTCAGCTTCCTGGATGAGACAGGACTTGGGGATTCCCCATCCTTTCAAGATTGTTAGTCATATATATATATTTTTTTTGGTTCTGCAAGAATAGGCTAATCCTGTGATATTCCAGGAAATTTACATAGAGCAATGCATGCATTTTGATATAAATAATGATAATAAAAGTAAACCGTATGATCTCGATGAATCCAGAGTTCATCAGTGACTTGGGAATATTGTACATGTCGATTTTGGAGTCAGTTTATGAGAATTGTATCTGCTGATGTATAAAACATTGATAGTGTTCAACAAATATTTATTAAAGCAAAATATGTTCTGGGAACTGTATTATGTTAGGTATTACACACACACACACACACACACACACACACACACACACACACATAAGAAAAGGTGTTTTCTTCCTGCAAAGAAACCAAGCATGAACTGGACTATGTTTATAAAATTTATCATAGTTCATGAAGTGATTTCATTTGAATTACTTACGGAAACACTGTGATTTAAGATATTTCTTTCCTCATTTTTTCAGACAAGGAGACTAAAATTTATCCAAGTTATAGGACCTGCCCAGGTTATAATAGCAGTATTACTCACCAATGAAAACTCTCAAACTGAGGAATTCCTTAGCATCCAAGATGAGTCCTCCTGGATGACTTCCAGCCCTTATGAAATAAGAACTGGCAGGTTAGAGTTCCTGCTGCTCTCAAAGCCAATGACCATGACACCAGCAATTACACCATGCTGGGAGTGGAAAAGGAGGCCCCATTGTGAGTTTCGAAGACATTGAGACTTTAGTTTAGACATTGACCCTTATGAACAACTTGATACCAGGTTGACAGCTCAGATGAAATGAATACATCCACTAATATATGAATTCCAAAAGTTGATTTAAGAAGAAACAGAAAATTTGAATTGCCAATACCAATTAAAGAAATTAGATTCAGTGCCAGGCAGGGCGGTAATCCCTGGAATCCCAGTGGTCAGAAGGCTGAGGTAGGAGGATTGTGAGTTTGAAGCAGGTTTGGGCTGTGAAGTAACTTCAAGTCCACACAGAAAGACCCTGTATCAAACAAACAAATATATAATTTCATAGTAAACAACTATTCACAAAGAAATTTCATGTCTAGAGGACTTCACTGATGAATACAGCTAGATATTTAAGGAAGCCATACAGGTCCTGTACACATTTTTTTTCTAAGAAATAAAGAAGGGGAAAACACTCAATTATTTGAGGAGACAATAATTTCTCTGATTCTAAAGCAGGCAACTCAATAATGAGAAAATACAATTATGTAATATTATAACAGATCTAATGCTTGCAGTATGTCTTAAGCAGGGTATGCATTGCTGTGATAAAACACCATGGCCAAAGCAACTTGGAGAGGAAAAGGTTTATTTTGTCTTATAGCTGGAAAGATGACTCAGTGGTTAAGACCACTAATTGTTCTTGTTGAGTACCTGGGTTCAATTCCCAGCACCCACACGATGGCTCGCAGTGACCCATAATTTCAGTTCCAGGTATCCAAAGTCCTCGACAGGCTCCAAGCATATACATAGTTCACATACATACATACATACATACATACATACATACGTACGTACATACATGTAGATAAAACACCCAGACATGTAAAATTAATGCCTTAAGATTTCTGAAGCTATACCATTTGCATTGAACTGCATCAAACTATCAAAACACATCAAATACCAGGAGAAAAAAGTTGCAAAAAGAGATTCACAGAACCTCTACACAGAAACCACAAAATATTATTTATACAACCAAGGAAAATCTGAATAAAGATACTAACATAGTGTATTAGAAAACAAAACCCACACACTCTAATGATGCCGTCTCCCTGCCAAGTTCACCTACAGACTCAAATCATTCTCAAGCAAAACCACAGGAAATCTTTCTTTGAAAATCTGAAAGTTGTTTAGAGCAAATGTGGAAATTCAGGGGGTTGTTACTGAGTAGGACGATTTGAGGAAATGGATTTGTAAGATCCAAGCTCGAAAGCTGTAATAACTGACTTAATATTGGTATTTTAGTATTAGTATTATTTTGATATTTTTTTTTGAGACAGGGTTTTTCTTGTTAGCCCTGGCTGTTCTGGAACTCACTCTGTAGACCAGGCTGGCCTCGAATTCAGAGATTCACCTGCCTCTGCCTCCTAAGTACTGGGATTAAAGGTATACACCACCACTGCCTAGCTAGTAACTGGTTTATAATAACAGTTTTGAGTGGAAACTTGGAAAGGCAGAGGAATACATCAAGGAAACAAAACTGCCTACCCAGGAACAGGCCCCCATACCTAACTCTGAGAGCAACCTCCATTTTTCTTAACTTGCTTCTAGATTCATTGTATCTCTACACAAAGGAAAACAGATTCAATGGATTTTTAAACCAAAATCAGAGAAAGAAAATAAAGCTTCTAGAATAAGGCATCTAACATATTCATATCTTTGTAATAGGCAAGTGTTTCTTAAGCAAAATCCTTGGCTCTCCAAACTTAAATTGGAAAATAATTATAATTTTTAATTCTGAAAATATGTAGAAATAATTAGAAGAATAAAAGGCAAGCCGGAGGGAGAAAAGAGATTGTAAATACAAAGATGTGATAAAGGACTCATGTCACAGAAAGCCAGAAATAAGAGGGACTGAAAGAAGGTATGGGTAGATGGGGATAGTTGGTTATGGTGCCCAAATGTCCATTCTGTGTGGGGTGGGTTCAGCCTCCGAGCTCTTGGGAAATGGACATTAAAAATCACCACAAGATGACATCATTTCCCCACCACAATGGCCCAGCTAATTTTTTTAGACTTATATATTTATCACGTATACAGCATTCTGCCTGCATGTACAATGGCATGCCAGAAAAGGGCACCAGATCTCATTATAGATGGTTGTGAGCCACTATGTGGTTGCTGGGAATTGAACTTAGGACCTTTGGCAGTGCAGTCAGTGTCCTTAACCTCTGAACTAACTCTCCAGCCCCCCAGCTATTTTTTTAAATAAACATATGTTATGTGTGCCTGGATGCATAGATGCGAGGATGTGTATTCACATTTGTTTGTCCACGTGTGCATGTGGAGGATAGAGGACAACCGTAGGTGGTGTTCTCAGGAATACTGTCCACCTCCTTAGAGACAGGGCTCCTCATCTGACTTGAAGCTCACTGATTAGACTAGATTGCTGACCAAGGGGCACCAGAGATCCTCATGTCTCTGTCTTCCTAGCCTTGGAATTACATGTATATGCTACCATGGCCAACATCTTACATGGGTGCTAGGGACAGAAATCAGGCCCTTACACGTATTCTAAAGTGGTTTACTAACTGATCCACCTTCCCCCCAGTTAGTCTTCTAAAATCTGAGAATACAGAACTAGGTCAGGTCTGGAGGGTACAGATTGATGCCTTCAAGTTTGTAATTTTGTTTTGTTATCCAAAAATTCTCTTGAGAAGGGATTTAGAGATGTGAGGATGCCACGGGACAAAGGGGATAATTCTGCTACCAAAGTCTCATTTTTTTTCTGCCGAAGAGCACAGCTGATGGAGCAATAATAGATGCCACTATCCACCAAGTTCTATTACACCATCACCACCTCATGGCCATCTCAACCAATGTCATCCTCACCACCACCACAGATGAATCAGCACGGGACTGCCCGAGGCATGTAGAACCACCCTCCATGAAAAGGTGGTTCTCACAGACGACTTCAGTACACAGCTGTCAGCTGTTAATACTTGACCAGTAACTCGGTAAACATGAGTGGGGTCCTTTGTTCTCAAATGAGGATGTACAAGACATATCCCAGAGCCTCATCTGCACAAGAAACACTGATGAGGGTGTGGAACTGGGGAGCTCTGGATGTTGGTAAGCACAGTCCCTTTGCAAAGCTGTCTGGAAGCTTCTAACATGGGTGAACGTATGTCCTATAGCCATATATCCAACACATGTGTGCAGCAAAGGCATGTGTAAGATTGTTTGGGCAGACCCAATTATAAAGATTAGCAGATACCACAGAATAATCCAAAAGTCTGCCACCAAGTAAGGGAAAAATAAATTACAGCCTACTTATATAAATAGAAACTCCCAATGTATAAAAAACATCATGGCTAAGGTATACTTATATACCATGGAATGAAAGAAGCCAGATCCAAGAATGGAAAGAACATATGTTAATAGTAAGTAGGAAAATAAGAGTGCAGCTAAAGGGTCACTCTGGCCATGTGCCTAGAACAGGAAGTCCAACCCCCACCAAGATACCATCTCCAGCTTGGACTGCCGGAAACATTCAGTAATGTGCACGTCTCATTGATCCAGCCAAGAGAGATGTTTCCAACCCACCTTCCCCAGCCCCCTTCTTACATTTGATTAGAGGAAAGAAGAAAAGATGAAAGGAACAAGGGGAGATAACAGGAGAGAGAGAGAGGGAGAGAGAGAGGGAGACACATAAACAGTAGAACACGTCTTTCGTGTGTCGTTTCTTCACTTTCCCTAGTAACACTGTGTTGTCTGATGAACCTCAGTTTGCTTTGCCACAATCCACTTTTAAGCTATGAGAGAAGCAAGAAAGACATGAGAAACATGTTTTGTAAATGTGCCTAAATACAGGGGAATTGAAATGTGGAAGCCCATATGTACAGGAAACACCAGCATACTAGCATTAGAAACTTTATGTGATCTTGTGTGCAAGGCTACTTTGGAAGCATCGATGCTCTGGGTTGGAGGGCTGTGTATGAACAGCTACAGCATTCTGGAGGGGCGAAATTGAAAGGCTAGACCGGAGGATGCAGACTACTAGTTTCCCATGCAATGTCATTTTTCAATTTCTTGGCTAAAATAAACAAACAAAAGGCCTGATTTTATTTGAGGAGACATGTAGAGCTGACTCCATTCCCCATCTAAGCCTGGCATCATCGTGGTGGTGTCTGGTCAGTTGTAAGCAGAATGCTGTAGGGGTCTCCAGGGTATCTTGAGAGACAGAAAGTTTACCTGGGCATTGCTGCCAGTCCCCACTTCTTCATTCCTGTGTTCTGGCTTGTGGACATGATGTCTGGTTCTGATACTCTGTCATTCACTGAACCACATGGCTGCTGTCCTTAGTTGTAGAGCAGAGAGAGAGAGAGAGAGAGAGAGAGAGAGAGAGAGAGAGAGAGAGAGAGAGAGAGAGAAGAAATCCGGGGATGCTAAGAGAAATCTTCCATATAGACCCCAGGCTGCCTGCCTTTGAACTTCTTTTCCTCGGGGGTCCTTGGGAGTGGGGGGTGGGGAAGAAACCTGTGTATTCACAGTTATTCAAATGATGATAGTGCCAGCTAACCTAGGCAAAAAGAAGAATGTCCTGCCCAGATATTAAAACAGGTACAGAGAAGATAATATGTTGACTTAAATCAAGTCATAAGAGCCAAATAAGACGGGCCTAATATCACATATTTGTAGACCCAGTACTGAGGAAGCAGAAACAGGAGGATCTGAGGGGCTTGCTGGTCAGTCCACCTAGCCAAATAGGTGAGTTCCAGGGTCTTCAAGAAATGCTGTCTCAAAAACAAACAGACAAACAACCAAACAACCAAGGTGGAGATTCACTGGGGATGACACAGGACATGGAACAAAGGCCTCTAGTATGTAGGCACATAAAGTATGTGCACACACACGTAAATGCAATTATATAAACTTAAACTAAATAAATTATATTTAAACAATATTATAAAGACTCGAACTAACCTCTCCTGATTATCTTTGCTATCCCCTGTGGTTTGCGTGCCCTTAAGATAACTTCCATCAGCCTTGTCTTCCCAGGAAATGGCTAGAAAAACTCAGAGCCCGGACTTACTTCTCTTCCAGACACCGCATTCCACCACTCGGTGCTGCGGACTTGAGGCTGGCCGTGGAAGGAACAATTAATGGGGAATTTAGCAGAGCCTACATAGTGGGGCCCTTTTTCCGTCTATTTTCTCCTTCCTGCCTTTCTTTTTTCTTTCCTCCAGAGGGCTTGCTGGCAAGCATTCATACCACAGCAGCCGCACTGAACGGGGTACACGCCACTCCTTGTGATTATTGTTCATAAGAGAAAAATGCTGGAAGTGAGCCCGAAGTCCGTCATCAGGGAGAG
This sequence comes from Tokudaia tokunoshimensis, assembly GCA_036184795.1. Lineage (NCBI taxonomy): Eukaryota > Metazoa > Chordata > Mammalia > Rodentia > Muridae > Tokudaia > Tokudaia tokunoshimensis. The sequence continues at coordinate 147,780,591 of BTHU01000001.1, forward strand.
TGTTAAATAAACCTCTCGGACAGCCACACACTGTTGGATTCTGCAATCCTGGGAAGGAATGAGGAAGATGACTTGCAGAACAAGGTCAGCACAGAGCAGTGCTAGGCAGAAAAAATAAGGAACGAGGAAGAGCTCTTCCCTCGACGAGTGATCACTAAGCTGTATTGTTCAGTGAATGGGAAAGTGTGGGGCAGGGCTGGTAAACGCCACCTGGGTAAGACAAACTGAGGGGAGTGTGAATGGAAGTGTCTGTGTTTTCCAAGACAGAGCAACAGGACAAACCACCTGCTTATGATCATCACAGCCGGCCTTGGGAGGGAAGGGCTCAGGACACGGACAACAGATGCAAGAAGGAAAACTCTGTGTTCTCCAAAGTTTTGACTGAGCTACGTGAGGGGTTTTGATGTTGTTACTATTTCTTTTTACATAATTTGAAAATTATTGAGGGCCCACAAGATGACTTAGAGGCTAAAGACCGGGTAGCCAAGCTTGACTGCCAGAGCTCTATCCCAGGAGGAGAGGACTTCTGCAGACCTTCTGGCTTCCACGTGTACCCAGTGGCATGCATATGCCCCCCTCCAAATAATAAATAAATAAATAAATAAATAAATAATTTTTTTTTTTTTGGTTTTTCGAGACAGGGTTTCTCTGCGTAGCCCTGGCTGTCCTGGAACTCACTTTGTAGACCAGGCTAATAAATAAATATTATTTAAAGTGTTTATTGAGTGTTTAGAAATGAATTTCTAAGCTTTAAAAAAATAGAAAGCTGTGAGCCTAACTGAGGGCATAATTACATAGAAGAATTGTGTCACATGACTCCTAAACACAGCACTTTGTGCATTCCCTTGTGGTGTAGGTCTTGGAGCCACAGGAACCACCAGGGAAGAGGGGCTGCTTCGGTGGGTAAAGCGCTTGCTGCTCATGCATGAGGACCTGAGTTCAAGTTCCCCGCAACCACTTTAAAAATCCAGGCATGACAATGTCTACCTGTGGTTCCAGCACTGGGGATGGAGACACAGGAGGCCCCCTCTCCTGAAAATGTCAGAAAACAAGGACAGTCTGGCCAGAATGAGCCCTGTCAGTAAGAGTGTAGTTGTCGGCAAATGCTTGTTTAACTCAGGAAGAAAAAGGAGAAGGCTCCTGCTGGCTCAATATGGGGCAACTTTAGCATGTGAGTGGAACGTGTTCATCTGCCTACAACGTACTAAATCCGCATGCGCACAGTGGTGCATTTAAAAGGCCTCAGCAGTCTCTATCCAAAGCTGCTAATGCATCCATCCATCACTGAGAAAAACCAGCCTGTCCCACCACTTCTGCAGGAAATCTACTTCAGGCTGATCAAATAGTTGAATCCAGAAAATGAATTCAGAAAATAAAAGAATCCAAGAAGTAAGGTAGCACACGACCAAAATCCCAACACCCACTCGGGAGACTGAGGTGTTAGGATGTCTAATTGGAGACCAGTTGCGTGACATAGTGAGTCTGTGCAAGTCACATGTAAATCCTTGGCACCATGCACAAAGGAGTAATGAATCAGGATGAGTTAGGTTGAATGGTCTCAATCATCACCAAAGATGCTCACACAAATGAGGAAAATTCATGGAGGAACGCACTGCAGGTGAACCAGCTGACATCAGGGTTCGTTTGTGGAACTACAGGTTGCTGAATATCAAACCTCTTAACTCTCCTGCTTATAGAAAACACGGAGGACAGAGAATCCAGTAGGCTGTCACCATGCAGCCGGCAGCAGTCCCGAATGTGGAGAACTGTGCGGGACAGCAAACCCAGTCTCTTTCCCACGTAGATGAGACCAAGATCAGTTGCAGCATAAAAGAGACTTTGAAAAATTAACAAGCCAGGTGTGGCAGCACACACCTGTAATCCCAGCCCTTGGGAGGTGCAGACAGAAGGAGTTCAAGGTCATCTTTAGTGAGTTTGAGGCCACCTGGTGATATATAAGAGCTTATATCAAAAAATGAAGTATGACAAAAAATATTGATGAGTGAGAAGTATGTAAGTTTGGACCTATCAAGAGTCTGACATCCATTTGGTCATCCTCCATGGCTCTGGCTGACTTGCCCTGTAGCAGGGCTGAAACCTATGTCTGTGTGGATGTGTTTTGCACTGTCCTCTGGTTAGGACCCAGAGTCTCACTCCAACCGGTGCTAGGAACAAGGCTGAAAGGGTCTGCATGAAGGCAGCACACACAGATTCCCCCAGACTCTGAGTTACCATTGTGTCCTGCTAGCAATCCACAGAGACTCCCAGACCAGCATGCAAGCATCAAGAAGATGATAACTGCTGGGCTGGAGAGATGGCTCAGCGGTCAAGGGCATTGACAGTTCTTCCGAAGGTCCTGAGTTCAAATCCCAGCAACTTCATGGTGACTCACAACCATCTGTAATGAGATCTGATGCCCTCTTCTGGTGTGTCTGAAGACAGCTACAGTGTATTAACATACAATAATAAATAAATCTTTGGGCTGGAGTGAGCAGAGGTCCTGAGTTCAATTCCCAGCAACCACATGATGGCTCACAACCATCTGTACAGTGTACTCATATACATAAAATAAATAAGTCTTTTAAAAGAAGAAGATGATAACTGGGAAGTAAAGTCTTTGGACTGTCCTCAGCTTCATTATCCTGGTTGGCTGGCTAAAGTTGATGAGTGCACTTGAAACTGGAAGAAGTAGCAAGAAGCTTTCTAGGGAGTGTTGAGGCCTGCTCCGTTTAACGTAATTGTGGCCATTTTGTATTTGTCTTCATTTTGCTCATAAGGTGAAATTAAGTTCACAGCTATCACTTTAGCTGATACTAAAGAATGTTACTAATAAGCCAAAAAGTCATGGTTGAGTCACTTGTACTCTGTTTTCTCAATGTTCTGAAGCTCCTCTGTTCACCACCTGTCCACCACTCTCCTTATCTCACTCAGGACCCACTAGCTTAAAGGTTGGCTGATGATACTTTACGTAGTTAGCCTAAGATGTTGTACCACCACTGCTTGCCTTCGAACTTTTGAACCTGGTTTTTCATATAAGAAGCCTGCCCTAAGGACAGATTGGTGCCACAACTAGGTTTTTCCTTATTGAGGTTTTGGACATTCAGTATTGAGGTGTACATTCAATAAACTATTCTTGTTTAACTGAGACCAGTGTTTGTATGGTTTGGGTGGCAATTCCAGACCCCAGCATTAGGAAATGGGGTACAGAGGGGTGGATCTCTTTTCTCTACCACACAGCATCTTTTTGGATAAAGTCTCTATTCCTTCCCTCCTTCTTCTTTCTACTGAGTCATTTGTGGTGAGGTTTTCTTCTCCTCCCCCATGTCTCCCTCACCTGCCAGGGCACATTGAGAACACAGTGGCACAGATCTTCTAGCCTAGGCTTATGATAGCTATGGGAGGACAACAAAAGAACATGCATGACCCTGCTAGTAATGACACTGTTTTCCATTAACAATCCTACATCGCTGGTGTCCTGTTTGGAATACTTCTGTAGCGAACTCTGATCCGCCCCCCCCCCCAAGCATGTGAAGACCTCAGTCTGTGGAGCAAAGAGCACATGTTTGGCAATAGGGCAGGAGAGAAGTACACCACAACGAACAGCCACAATTCTTTCATGTGTCACTTAGACTTGTGCTGTACAAATGTCATTTATGAGTGATAAATGACATTATCCTCATTGTATGAAGACACCCTACCCAGTTTTATAACTTATTTTTGACATTTCAAAGCATAGCCTTATACCAGCCATGGTGGCACATACCTGTAATCCTAGCACTTGGGAGGTAGGGGTGGAAGAATCAGGAGTTCAGGGTCATCCTTGGCTACATAGTGAGTTGAAGAACAGCCTGGACTACACGAAACACTGTCTCAAAAACAAACAAACAAACAAACAAACACAGTACTGAATCTGTACCAAATAGTTTTGAATCTGTGTGGTATTTCCCATGTCAGTCCTACTTAATTTTTTTTTTTTTTTGTTTTTTTTGTTTTTCGAGACAGGGTTTCTCTGTGTAGCTCTGGCTGTCCTGGCACTCACTTTGTAGACCAGGGTGGCCTCGAACTCAGAAATCCTCCTGCCTCTGCCTCCCAAGTGCTGGGATTAAAGGCGTGCGCCACCACCGCCCGGCATCCTACTTAATTTTATATTCTTATTTTTAAGAGAAACAGTCTTGCTGGCCAAGTTCTCAAACTTAAGATCTTCCCATCTCAGCCTTTAGTGCTAGAATGAACACCTGTGGGTATAAGGCAATATTCTGCTACAATATTGCCGTTCTCTACATGCCACTCTGCTATCAACCAACCTCTCCAATTGAGAGGCAGACAAAGTGATGATTTGACAGAGAAAGATTTGACAGAATAGGACATGCCCAACCCTCACAAGAACAGAGAACAGAAAGACTTAAGAGGTGATTTAAGAGAGAACAGCTCAGAGAGGAGAGGAGGCAGTTTTACCTGAAGAGTTTTACAGAGAACAAGGTTGAAGAGAGAACAAGCTAGGCACAGGTGAAGACCATGAGCCAGAGAATGAGACGAGCCAGAAGATATTGCCAAAATAAGTACGAGAACAAGCATAGCAATTTAGTCAGAAGCTGAGAGAGACCAACTTGAATCAGTTAGTGTGGAGATGAGTTTGAGTCAGACAACTGAGTTGAACCAGCCAGCCAGAGTTCAGAAAGAACTAGAACAGAAAGTCTCAGAGGCTGAAAACATTCTCGGTCTATATTAGATCGTACGGAGGCTAGAAGCTCTCATAACCCTCTCTTGTTCCTCTCATACTCCATTAACACTAATCCTCTTCCTCTTTCCAGTTATCCCCCCTTCTACTTTCATGTCTTACCTGATGAGATCCATTAGGCTTGTTTACAGCAATAATTCTCTGATTTGATGCTGTTCCATAGGAAAAGAATTCATACTTGTTTCTGTCAATCCAGACAAAAGCCACAACTGGGAGGTCCTAGGCACGACCACAAGCTCTGCTGTTGTTCTTCCACACAGACATGTGTCTGTCAACAGCTAAATAGCTATGCTTGTACCCATAGGTTAGTGCTATCATCAGCTCTGCTCAGAAAAACTTCCTACAGCAGTCCTTAGTGAAGACAGAAACTCAACACTGGTCAAGAAGTTCTGATAAACTACATCAAAAATTACATACTCATCTTCAAGAAAGAAAATCATAGTGTTTTCTTTGAGAAAGAAAATCATAGAGTTTTCTAGCTGGGTGAATGATAGATAATAATGGAAAGATATATGATAGGTAGATATGTAGGGATGATAATAACTAGCTAGCTGGATAGATGTTAGCTAGATGATAAATGATAGATAGATAGATAGATAGATAGATAGATAGATAGATAGATAGATAGGAAGATAGATGATTGATGGGTAGATAAATAGAGGATAGGCAGACAGCCAGATAGATATGATAGATAGATGATAGGCAGATACATAGGTAGGCCAATAGACAGATAGATGTCATGCATAGCTACTACCTTAAATGGTACCTTGAGAAAAGGAAGCAGAAGATAAAGGAGGCTAAGTAAGTTGTTCAAAGTCACACATTTTGTATGAAGCAAATTTAAAAGTTTGGTTTTCATTGTCTGTGTGATGGTTAGTATAGGCTTGGTAAAAAGAAATTGTTGCCGGGCGGTGGCGGCACACGCCTTTAATCCCAGCACTTGGGAGGCAGAGGCAGGAGGATTTCTGAGTTCGAGGCCAGCCTGGTCTACAAAGTGAGTTCCAGGACAGCCAGGGCTACACAGAGAAACCCTGTCTCGAAAAACCAAAAAAAAAAAAAAGAAAAAGAAATTGTTCTTCAGTCTTTCTCAGTAAGCAATAAAGCCTGTTGAAGCCCAGATAGTATGTATACTGTGTTCTGCCTGAATGTATGTCTCCAGGCCAGAAAAGGGTACCAGATCTCATTATAGATGGTTGTGAGCCACCACATGGCTCACACATGGTTGCTGGGAATTGAACTCAGGGCCTCTGGAAGAACAGCCAGTGCTCTTAACCTCTGAGCTATCTCTCCAGCCACTGAAAGGCCAGATTTCAAGAGCACATAGCAATGATAAGCTTGTTTCAGCCAGTTCAACTTTGCAAAAACACTGAAGAATTTCTGTGGCAGTTAATACCTCTGATTTGTAACCCCAAGATAACTCAAGATCAAGATTAGAAGATAAAGAAGGACCCATGTCCAAGGACATCTGGTATATCTGCAGTGCCCTCAGGGCTTACAGTCATGGTAATGAGATGCTACCTGAGAAGCTGAAGGTCACTGGTGTGCTTGTGGCTTCTATCAGAGCTGCATGGAATCATGCAACCATGTCTGACTTATGATGGGGAACTGCGGCCATCCAATATCAAATCACCCCCAAAGAGGCTAGCCAGCAAGAGCTGGCCTCTGGTTTCTGGGTGTCTTTTTCATTTATATTCAAGTTGTTACAAAAGATCAGACTGTCACCTGCTGCTTAACCGTGTATGACAAAGTCAACGCCTCTATTCTTTAATCACTAACCAGATATCCCAGGAGTCAACATTAAAAAGGAAAATAGTAACAATAGGGAACACCAGTTTCATAGAAGAAGAAGGGGATACCATTGCATGAGAGAAACTTATTGATGAAAATCAGTCAAAGGTTTCTCTGGATCAAGTCTGAAAGACTTAGGAGTAAAAGGAAGGTGTTTACATTTATTATAGAAAGACGACTCTAGCACTTCTTTCTCCTTGAATTCAGCTTCTTATGACAGGAAAGTGAACTTCATCTTCCAAGCACAGGAGTGTTGCACTCAAGGGAAATGAATGGCCGTCAACTCTCATCCCATCTGACATCATTTGTCCATGGTGATACGAAGATAGGAGAGATAGTTGGAGACGGAGAGCGCGCGCGCGCATGCGCGCGCGCACACACACACACACACACACACACACACACACACACACACACACATTAGGGAGCTCCACCTCTGCAGGGTACTGTTTGCCCTCAACATTTCTTTATTGGTTTAGGCTGAGAAATCCAAAATATGGGATGCCAGTCACAGCAACAGTGAATTCAGGAGTTTGCTCCCCTGCTCTCCTAAAATGGATATGCTGTCAACTTGAGCATAGCTCATTAAGGTCCCCAAGTGTCATTTGCCAGTGGAAAGGAAAGCCATGAGTGAAGCGAACCAGTGACTCAGGAGCAACTTTCCCATCAGAGCTCTGTGCTTAGTTCAGTGACCAGATATGGAGATGGGCTTCTCAGTTCAGTTCCTGCTTCTCCTCCTCTTCCTCCCCCTCCCCATCCTCCTCTTCCTCCTCTCAACAGAGAACTTGTACACAGGTCTGAACTCCTTTGTGCCTAGGTTTGCCCACCAGAAAGACGAAGCTGAGGCAAGCATCTGGTTTGATTCTCTCAACTTCCACAAAACCCCAGGAGCACCCAAGTCCCAGATCATCTGAAACCTCAGCACTAAGCAACAGGTTCAAGGTCACCTCGGTAGTGGGCAGAGCAGGGATTGAAAGTAAGTTCTTCCCCTGCTGAAGCAAAGGCTGTGAGGCAGACAAGGCCCCTCCACTCTGCTCCCTCGCCTGGCTCCTATCTCCAGGGCGAGTTAGTTTTATAAATATAGTGGAGTGCACTGGAGCACAGCTACGGCAGACACACCCACCCCACAGGACACTGGGACAAGAAAACACAAAAACATGGCACACCACTACGGAACCCCGGTGTGCTTCATTGGGTCTTCTCTGAGTACATGCCTCAGTTTTATAGATTTATTTTTACATACACATGATCAAATTACACATACAGTTTTTAACTTTACTTTTTTTATTACCCCATGGTACTAAGGGACTCCCTTAGTTTCCTTTCTGTAGATTGCATATGGCTGCATGAAGTTCCATAAGACACTTATCCCGTTTCTCTCATTTGGGGCTTCCCCTTCTACTTTGTCCTTCTTCTTCTTCTTCTTCTTCTTCTTCTTCTTCTTCTTCTTCTTCTTCTTCTTCTTCTTCTTCTTCTTCTTCCTCCTCCTCCTCCTCCTCCTCCTCCTCTTCTTCTTCTTCTTTTTCTTCTTCTTCTTCTTCCTCCTCCTCCTCCTCTTCTTCTTCTTCTTTTTCTTCTTCTTCTTCTTCTTCTTCTTCTTCTTCTTCTTCTTCTTCTTCTTCTCCTCCTCCTTCTTCTTCTTCCTCTTCCTCCTCCTCCTTCTCCTCCTCCCCCTCCTCCCTATAGAGTGAATCTTTTTCTTTTTCTTTTATTTAAAGATTTATTTTTTTATTTTTATGAGTACACTGCAGCTGTCTTCAGACACACACTAGAAGAGGGCATCGGATTCCATTACAGATGGTTGTGAGCCACCATGTGGTTAATGGGAATTGAACTCAGGACCTCTGGAAGAGCAGTCAGTGCTCTTAACTGTTGAGCCATCTCTCCAGCCCTTGAATCTTTTTCTTGATAGTTTGCCCTCCTTAGGAATTTTTACTCCCAGCTCTACTCCAAGAAAACAGTCATCTTGAGTTCCCTCTCTTCTGACTTTTTTTTTCTTTTGAGAATTTAACACCGGGAAAGGATGTGATATCATTCATAGTATAATGTGCATGGTTAATAAAGCTCAATCCACTGTCTTTTGAAGGGTTTTGAAAAATCACTTTGAATCAAAAGAATGAGGCTCTATCTAATTGGGAGGTTCTAGCGGTCAAGTAATCTGGACAAGGAGAATCCCCAACTAAAGCCAACTAAAGAGTAAACCCCATAATGCAAAAGGGTACGGGAACTCGGAGACTCACTTAGTTAAGATAGTGATACGCTAAGGAGATAAGAGTCTGCTTAAGTAAGAGTAAAGACAGAATAAGACATTCATTTAGTGAAGTGTGTGGCCACACTAACCCAGATTCTCCAACTACACCCTGTAAGGTATTTGGCCTTGGGGATAGAATGGGCCCGCCCACCTTCCCACACTAGCCAGGCCTCCTTCATATCCCTAATTACCCAGTAATAGCCTTAAGGCAAGTCCCTAGGGGTGCATTTGTTAAGTTGTGCAAGAGATGACCACGCCCACGCGCAAGGTATATAACCAAGCCTGGGTCCGGGCAGATCCTGTCTGACCCTCGAGTCAGAGAATTAAATAATCCCGCAGGGAATATCAGAGATCTTGTGGGAGAAAAAAATCCCCAAAGCTGCTCTGAAGTCACACTGCGTGTTCCTTCTTGTGGCTCTGAGGCCTGAGGCCCAAGGCAGAAACGCGTCCCATATCAAATCCCTTCGCACCCGGCCAGGGCTGTGCGTCCCCAAGGAGACTGGTGTGGAATCGCAGTGTGTCAGAAGCTCCTTTGGTGGGAAGCCTCCACCGGGAGCCCAGGGGAACCTGATCGCCCCACGCGCGCCACCCCGCCGGGACGCTCCGCCCTCGGCCTCGCTGGTTGGCCCGGGCGCTGCAGCGAGCGGCAGCGGGAGGAGACGGGCGCGCCCGCCACGCAAAACCACCGCGCTCGGTCCCCAGCGGCGGTGGCAGCGCTGACAGCAGCCCCTGCGCTGTGTCTCCACGGTGCCCTGCATCCCGCATCCGCCGCGCTCCCCGACTCCTCGCAAACGTCAGTGCCTACCATGGGGAAGCCCACGAGCTCGGGATGCGACTGGCGCCGCTTCCTACGGAATCACTGGCTGCTGCTCTCCACCGTGGCCGCCGTGGTACTAGGTGAGTCGCGCGCGGGGGCACTAAGCGCGTGCTCGAGGCCAGGCCGCGTGCGGGACCAGGTGGGCTCGGCGTGGCGCGCGCTGCCCGCGTTCCCCAGGACTGGACCCCCAAGCTGGGGATGAACCCAGGCGCCTTGGTTTCACGCGGGGGAACAATGTTCTTAGCCGCCCCCCCCCCCCGCTCCGATATTGGTGCTCCACAAGCAAGCTGCTGTCTCTGCTTTCTCCAAAATGATCAGAGGGGACTTGAAAGGTGGACAGGGGTCTTTTGAAAACAAGCGAGGTTAAGCGGGGTTTAATTTGATCTTCATCCTTAACTGTTCCCACCACACTCATACACCACCACCACCACCACCTTCGTGCCCGTTCGCGACTGTATGAGTTACTGTTCTCTGTCTGTTAGATTTAAAGAGACATCTGGGCCTGCGGGATGGTGGAGACCTTGGGAATGTTGGAGCAGTGGGTAGGTACCTTCTTATAGGAAACCTCTCCAACCACATTCATGCCTCATATCTGAGCCAGCAGTTTTGGCTCACCGAGGCCACAGGGAACTGGCGCTAGGAGAACCCAGCCCCCTTCTTCCTCCTGCGCTACCTGCTCACCACGTTTTTCTATTGAAAAGAATATAAGCCGCTTTTATTTGTTTTCACACTCGGGTGTATTTAAGTGGCCCACGCCTGACATACCACTGGGCTAGGATCAGGTGGATGTCCAGGCCATTGCTCAGAGGTTTGAGTTACTTATGTTTTTAGAATCTCATTTTTCTGGTCAGGTTGTCTGTATAACTTGAACTTGACAATGTACTGTAGGGCGGGGGAACCCTGTGGGTCTTTACACCCCAGGTGGGGCTGCCCAGCAGGTAAGGGCAGGTGCTCCTTGAAGGAAAGTGGATTCCTAGGCAGGCTCCACCCTCTGTCTGGAAACTGCAATTGCCTCTGCTGGAAAGGGGACAATGGGGCAACCCCTTCTCCCTGGGCATAGCACCTTGCTCTCCAGTCTGGGAATACTTGGTGTTGCCTGTTCCCCTCTAAGGTCTTCCCCGCCAAAAATAAAATGCCTTTGGACGTTAATGGAATCCTTGGGGTCATATGGGCTCCTCCAGAACCTTATGTGAAGGGAAGTCAGGCTTCTAGTAAATGAATAACATCCTCAATTGCATTAACAGAGGATGTTGGTGGGAGGGAAGGAGGGCAAAAGAACCCACTAGTGTTCACTTTCCCCAGTGTGGAGTGGTTTAGGGCATTTGGGGGAAAGGTTTATTCATGCATTACCACATTTAAATAACAGCTCCTACCAAGAGAGTGAATGGATTGGAAGACGTAGCCTTGTTTGCCTTCCCAATGATGAAATACAGACTTCATTTTTTAAATCTGTTTTGAAAGCCTTGGAGGTGACCAAACCGTGTAGCTCCTTCCCAGTTCTGTGTGTCTGCAGCCCCCGGACACTGCAGAGATCCCACTTGGTCACCAAGTGCTTCCCCCTAGCAGTTGGCATGAGCGTGGGTGCCTCACAGTTCACATACCAGTTCACTAGCGCCTGCTCCAGAAAGCAAACCTAACAGTTGGTCACTGGCCTTTGGACCAGTTGTATAAGCAAAATCCTCAGGCCAAGAAAGGGTTTGTTTCCTCTTATTTTGCAGGCATGACCTTGTGGTCTCAGGTGGACCTCTTTCCCTGGTTTTAGTGTGGGTGAACCACAGGAACTTGATTCTGGTATTTAGTTTGAGCCATAAATTCACCATTTAAAATTAACAGTTAAGTCCCTTGCTCCTCCCGAGGAGCATGGGCAGACTCGGGCATGTTGCCATCTGGTATGAGAAGCCTCCTGCTTAGAATACCGTCAGGGCGTTCAGGCAGGCACTGGCTGGTCCTCTTGCCACTCTGAGAACCTTTGCTCTGAGTGAAGGCTCATAACTACCTTTGCTCAGGCTTCACTGGCTAGCCTGATTAACAAGCGATGGGATCCCAATCCCTTGTCCTAGGTGTCTGTTAGCGCTTATTGGGTTGTGATGGTCAATTTTTCTACAACTGCCATGAATGATCAAGCAAAATTACCAGAGCTCTTCTTTTGTGAGGTTTTGGGATTTTTTTATTTTGCATGTAGACATTAAAAAAGAAAAAAAAACAAAAATTAAAAAAAACAAAACAAAACAAAAATGTTAAATGCTGTTAGTTCCTTAGTGAAATCTTCTGACTATATCTATGGAAATAATTGACCCCCAAAATAAGTCAGCAGCCATGACTATGTAAAATATTTTGGTTAGTGAAACTAAGAGCAAAGTCCCCCCAACACACACACACACACACACACACACACACACACACACACTGACAAGGTGGTACAAGCCTGTATGTAGAAGCAGGACGATCAGGAGTTCAAGGTCAGTCTCAACTACATAGTGAGTTTGAGGCTAGCCTGAACTATATGAAACTGTTTCAGAAAAGTGTGTGTGTGTGTGTGTGTGTGTGTGTGTGTGTGTGTGGTGTTTGCTTAAAGCCTCTGAGTTTCTGAGATATAGCTTGTGAGGGAAAGTACAATTAAAGATCACTTTCATTAGATGTGTAGTGTTAACTTGGATTTTAATGGCCAAGGAGAGATGCTTTGAGATAAATGTTTGACAAATCCTTATTTGCCAGGTTGGAATTAAATAAGACTGTCTTTGATAATTTCTGTGAAACCCTACAAAATTCTGAAAATAATATTTTTGCCTGAGAGGATCATTTTAATTGGGTTCACTGTAATTCCTGCAGACATTCCGAGATCCCCTAGTGCAAGAGAATAAGTCAGGAGCCCTGGACTTGAGTCCTGGTGCAGCTATCTGGACAGGGACATTGCTTAGTCTCAGGGGCCCTCAGTTCCTTTTTAATACCTGGGGACATTGTGACCAGAGTTGATTAAGATAATGTGAAAATATCCAGTTTGTGGCTGGCATCCAATAAGCATCCAATAAATGCTACATTGGAGAAAATGTGAATTTAGAAAGGAGAAAATGAATATTTTTGGATTTGAGTCTCTGTTTCACCTACCGTCTAGTTTATAATTCAAAGTTTATGGTGACCCAAGGGTTTTGATGGCATGCTTCATTATCAAAGCCAATACCAGACTCTGTAATATTCTCCACCTTTAGAAGAGAGAACAGGAAGAGCTGACGACCTCATTTTTTATATCCCGACTACTTCTCAACTCGCTTAACAGGCAAAAAGTCAGTAGGAAGAAATGCTGTGTTCCTAGTGGGAATTATGTCCGAGCAGAATTCCTATGTGTGAGAATTCAGCCATTAAACATAGAGAAGGTTATAGTATTGGGGAGAGACTTGTGGATTCCTCATCCTACTGACAACAGGAAGTATCATCTCTCCTCCAGGCTATGTGTGGAGAGATCTACAGTGCCCAGCTTGGGAACTCTCAGAAAAGGCCACGGATACTGCTCATACCATGGGGTTGTCACAGTTGTTCACTGCCATGCAGCTTCCATGAGGTTCTGAGGAAAGCAATTCTCTGTTGTACAAACTCTGAGCTAATTCCCCCAAGTTCAGAGCAACGCCCTCATCCAGTCTTGCAGCTCCTGCCTTGGGTGGGTCTGGGTATACCTGACAGTGGTCATTCAAGGTGGCCTTTGCTTTTTGTTGTTCCATTTTCTGGCAATTCTTTGACAGCCCTTAATATCAGGAATCAGCCATGACTCACATGATTCCAGACCCAGCTCTTTGTCTCACTGGCCTTGGTACAGCAGGATTTAAGAGTTCACCTGCTTGTCATAATGGCACATGCTTTTAATCCCAGCACTTAGGAGGCAGAGGCAGGTGGTTCTCTGTGAGGACAGCCTGGTCTACATAGTGAGTTTGAGACCAGGTAGGGAACAAGTTGCACAGATATCTGGGGCATCCTGACTTCTTGCATGCATAGCAGGGTGGGGTGGCGTGGGCTAGAAGGTGGAGATAGAGAGGAGAACAGGACAGGGTGACAGGGTGAGCCAGGTTCATGTTCAAGCAAGATAAAAAGATAGCCTCATCCAGGCAGCCTGCTTCAGAGGAGAAAGGGAATGAGGGCCATCCAGTTAATCAACCACAGCCTGGTGAGTTTGGTCCAAGTGAGAACTGACTATCTCTGGTAGGATCAAGAGTTCCAGAAAGAGATACAATGTGGAAATGCTGAGGTGGAAGAGCCTCTGGGGACCTTCACATGAAGCTAGGCAGTGACAAGCTGTGGACAAGTGAGTCTGGAGACAGGCTCCTGGGATGGAGTACTAGGTAGACCATGTAGACATGGGGCGCAGGGAGAAGTTAAAAGCCTTGGGGACAAATGAGCCCATTTGACCGGGGAGAAGAAAGGAGCCAGAGCTGAGGAGAGCAGAGGGGGATACAGACCAGAAACCTGAAGAGTTAAGAACCAGGGGTAGGCGGTAGGTGAGGATGCTCAGCAGGGTTGAGAGTGGAGGAGGGCAGGTAGCCTCATCCCATGAGACTTTCTGTGGAGGCACTGGAGGGTGAAAGGGATGGGAGAAAGTGGGGGTTCATGTTAGAGCCAGAGGGCAGTTTCTTGTTTCATTTATTTATTTATTATATGTAAATACCCTGTAGCCATCTTCAAACACACCAGAAGAGGACATCAGATCTCATTATGGATGGTTGTGAGCCACCATATGGTTTCCGGGATTTGAACTCAGGACCTTCGGAAGAACAGTCAGTGCTCTTAACCGCTTAGCCATCTCTCCAGCCCCAAGAAGCAATCTTAGAAGTAGAGATGAGAGCGAGAAGGTGGGAGAGAGACAGAGGGAGAGGGAGAGGGAAGGAAGAGGGAGAAAGAGAGAGAGAGAGAGAGAGAGAGAGAGAGAGAGAGAGAGAGAGAGAGAGAGAGAGAGAGAGAGAGAAGATGAGAAGATGAAGAGAAAACACATTTGAATTATGCTGGATTGGACAAGGCTCATGAGAGCCGGATGCTTGCCCACAGGGTAGAGGGACCTGGTGAGAACTTGCCCCGAGCAGGGCACAGAGTTGTATGTTTGCTTTCCCTCTAGATCTGCTTTTTCTGGTGGCAGAGCCTGATTGGCTCTCACTCCTCTCGAGCTCCTGAGCTAATGAATCATACTTCAGTGGATGCTATTTGACTAGTCTAGTTAATAGTTAAGTCATTAGACATGGACCTGTCCATTTGGAGGTCAACGTTGAAGCCTCTGCTATGGGTAGAGTTGAGACGGCTGTCAAAGTGACCTTGCTTAGCAGCAGAGCAGAGTAAATCATTTGGGGCCTTAAAATAGCCCATAGCTGCTGCTATTCAAGGATGGAGAGGCCATTGCTTTAGCACGTTATCCTGAATCTTCTGCTGTCTACATCCCAAAGCCTCATTCTTCAGCATATGACTCTGCACACCTTCCTTTGAGTAATGCTCCTTCTGAGAGTTACAAAGCAAAGCACTGTCCTCCCTGTTTTGTCTTTGATAAGATCTAAGGCTTAATGTCATTTTTGGACACATACGATCAGATCATATAAGTGCTATGTGTGCACTTTATCTTTCCAACAAGCATATTTCCAGGAGACTGAGGCACGGACAGGAAACTCACCCAAGGTCGCTGATCAAGGGCAGAGCTTTGATTACAACCCAGGTGGGTTGGCTGAGTAGACTCTGCTTCTGACCCCTGTACTTTCCTACCCAGGTAAGGAGCCAGTACCTGCTGGTACTTGTTACTTTCTTCTGATTATTCTGCCTCCCCATCAACCATAGGCCCCAATGGAGGATTCTGGGCTGCCCCTCTCTGTGCCCATAGCACAGTCTCATTGATTTGTAGGCTCTGTACATTTGTTGAATTGTTGAGTCATTTATGAGCCAGTATATTGGGACCCACAGACATGATCCTTGTTTGTTAAATGAATAAATGAGCACAGAGTGTACACCAGGTTCCATTTCTTCCATAAATTCATTTCTGCTTGCTTCAGTCCCCTCTGATCCACATAAGTAACTCGGTGTAACACTTAATTAGTCTGCACAGACATCAGGCATGCTCATCTTTCTCTCTTAAAACTAGATTACAGACCCCTGGAGGGTGCTCCCATAATACCTAGAAGGAACCCCCAAACAGAATGAAACCATAAAATAATGCAACTGGCTCTTAAAAATCCACATGAAGAAAAAAATATATCTGATATACTTTCAGGGCCTTTGGTTCGTGTCAGGGGGAAAAACAGTTTATATTAACCAAAAAAGCAGATTTCATTCACAGGCTAATTCATTTATAGGTAGTAGATTGTCTTACCTGATACAGTGTCTGTTGAGAGAAAATTAGAAGTTCTGAAGTTGATTATTGATATCTGCCAAGGACTTAAGACCTGGACACAGCAGTAGGTAGGCTACATCCTTGTCCCTGGATTAGAAAACCTCTGAGGATCCTTCTAGTTTTAAGAACCTTCAGCTCCATGCCATGTAGCCACCCCTCAGGTCACTGCTAGGAGCCAGAGGAACTCCTGTGTAGGACACTGAGGTGTCCTGGGGAGTATTACTGGTAGATGAAATGACATTGATGTCCCCTCAACTGTTCTGTGACTTAGAGACATTCATACTAGTTGTATGTGAGACTGTTACCAGGGTAATGTTCTGTGTCAGTGTCAGATGATCCCAGCAGTAGTCAGGTCTAATAAACACATGCATCTGGCCTGGACATATCTTTAGTTTAAAATGTACCTAAAACACAGAATAGTCCAACTCACAAAGTAAAAATATTATCTGATCTTTCTTTAAAGTGATAGGAAGAGTGTCGTTCTGCAAAATCACTCATTTTTGTGACATACATGATAATTTGATATAACAAAACAAAAACAAAAAGGCATAATGTCTCATATGTAATGAAGGATTTATACTTTTTTTAAAAAGGATTTGAACTTGTAATGAAGAATAGAACCCCTTCCGTTTATGTATTGCCAGAAACTGGAGAAACAAAGTTCCTGCTTCAGAAGTATATTTTAGTTGGAATAGTATATTTAATCCAGACCTTGCCAAAGATATAAAATTGAGAAAATAATGATTATTAAAATGGGTTTTATGTTATTTTCTGGAAGCTTTGAGGTTGGTAGTATATTGGTTTCATCTTTGTAGATGGCTGTCTGAGTCAGGGTTTCCATTCCTGCACAAACATCATAACCAAGAAGCAAGTTGGGGAGGAAAGGCTTTATTCAGCTTACACTTCTGCATTGCTGTTCATCACCAAAGGAGGTCAGGACTGGAACTCAAGCAGGTCAGGAAGCTGGAGCTGATGCAGAGGCCATGGGCGAATGTTACTTACTGGCTTGCTTCCCCTGGCTTGTTCAGTTTGCTTTCTTATAGAACCCAAGATGACCAGCCCAGGGATGGCACCACCCACAATGGGCCCTCCCCTCCTGATCACTAATTGAGGAAATGCTTTACAGCTGGATCTCTTGGAAGAATTTCTTCAAGTGAGACTTTTTTCTCTGTGCTAACTCCAGTTTGTTGTGTCAAGTTGACACACAAAACCAGCCAGTACAATGGCTAAGAACATATACATGCACTTTGAGCTAATGAAGTACTGTTTATCTTTTCCCTTCCTGGGGATCAAACTATCTAGCATCTGTCCTCATCTATCCTCAATACCTGCTTACATAGGTAGGTATCCAAGAGGTTTGATCTAAGTTCCACATATCAAAGAGCTGAAACTAGAAAATTGGGCTTTAGACTTCAAACTGCCCCCATTAAAATAGAAGGGGAAAGACACTGCCATACTCTTTCTACAAAGCCAGCTCCTTTATGCTAAACCAGAAAACACTAGAAACTACAAACCAGTTTCCCTGATTAATATATAAATACAAATCTTGGGGAGGAGTCTTGTAAACCAAATTCAAGAACATAATAAGATCATACACCTTAACCACTTTGGCTTCATCCCAAGGATTAGAGATTTCTAACATGTGCAAAATCAATGCCTGCATAGTACCTAAATACTTAAGGACAGAAATGATGTGATCATTTCAATTAATGTAGAAAAAAAGCTTTGACAAACTTCAGCATCCCTTCATAATAAAGACCTTGAAGAAACCAGGAGTAAAAGGAACATCCACCAATATAATAAAGGCTATTAGAGCGAACTGGAACCCAGCATTATACCAAGAGGGGGGAAATGAGCATTTGCTTTAAATCTGAAATGGGACAATGATGCCTGCTCTCTCTATTCATTCATTTTAGCATGCAAATTCTTATCTAGAACAATCAGACAAGAGATGGAAATAAAGGGGTAACAAATGTGAAATGAAGTCAAATTATCATACTTACAGATGAGGAGACCCTACAACTAAAACTCCCTAAAGACCCCCAGAAATGCTCAGAACTAAGAAGCACTTTGACAAAAGTCAAGCTTAAACAAACAACAACAAAAACCGGTAGCTTCCCTATATACCAATAGTGAACTTGGCAAGAAGAATTCAGGAAGGGAATCCCATTCACAACAGCTTCTTTAAAAACCTAGACTGCACCTCACCAAAGAGGTGAAAGATCTCTTCAATGAAGGTGGAAAGACCTTCCATACATACAGATTGAAATAATTAATACTATGAAAATGACTGTTACTAAAAACAATCTACAGATTCTCCACATATATGTATCTTTTAATTTTTTTACTTCATTTATTTATTTATTTATTCATTCATTCATTCACTTTACAACCTGATTGCAATCCCCCTTCCTCCTCTCCTCCCAGTCCTACTCTTAAAAATCCCTCTCTCCATCACCCCCTCCCTTTCTCCTTAAAGAAGGAGAAGACCTCCCCCCTTGTGTACCACACTGCTCTGGGATACCTCGTCCCAGGAGGACTAAGCCCATCCTCTCCCCACTGAGGCACAACCAAGCAGTCCAGTTAGTGGAAGGGAGTCCAGTGGCAGGCCTCAGAATCAGAGACAGTCCCTGCTCTACTTGTTAGAGAACCCATATGAAGACCAAGCTGCACATCTGCTACAGATGTGTAGGGAACCTAGGTCCAGTCCCTGTATGCTCTTTGGTTGGTGGTTCAGTCTCTGTGAGCTCCCATGTGTTCAGGTTGGTTGACACTATAGGTCTTCATGTGGTGTCTTTGACCCCTTCAGCTCACTCACTTCTATCCCCCACTCTTCCCTAAGACTCCCCCAGCTATGCCTGATGTTTGGCTATAGGTCTGCATCTATTTCCATCTGCTGTTGGATGAAGCCTCTCAGGAGACAGTTATGCTAGGTTCCTGACTGCAACATAGCAGAGTGTCATTAATATTGTCAGGGGTTGGCTCTATCTCATGGGTAGGTCTCAAGTTGGGCCAGTCATTGGTTGGCCATCCCTTCAGTCTCTGTTCCATCTTTATCCCTGCACATCTTGTAGGTGGGACAAATTTTGGGTTGAAGATTTTGTAGGTGGGTTAATCCGCCTCCCACTGGAAGCCTTACCTGGCTACAGGATGTGGCCACTTCAGTCTTTTTATCCCCTGCTGGTAGGAATCTCAACTAGGGTCACCCCCTTAGACAACCTGTAGCCTCCCCTTGTCCCAGGTACCCAGCTAGCCCCAGAGATGGCCCCTACTGATTTCCATTCTTATTTCCAGTCCAATCTTAATGGCTGCCTTTTGAGAATGCTTTGAATATAATTTGCTAACGGTTAACATATATTAAATATCTTGTTAAATGCTATTTAGGCTAAAACACAGTGGTTTGTTGTGGTTTTTAACTTAACACAACAGTAGAATCATAGTTACCCACCTTTCAAAATTTTGAGCACTAGACATAATAAATTACAAAAGAAAACATGTTGTATAGAAAATTCTGCATGTTAATTCAGTGTATGCTGATACTCAAAGAATAGGTAAGGTGGGCAAAATGTCTAGGAAGATGCAAGAAGTAGGATTAGGAATGAGCAATGAGCTATGGAGAGAGGGGGAGGGGGAGGGGAGGGAGAGAGATAGAGAGAGAGAGAGAGTATTACACACATACACTTCAGCTCATACAGATAAAGTGTTCTATAGTAATTACTTGTGAGAAATTGTGATTACCTTTAACAGAGCTGAGACTGAAAATAGCTGTCCTAGAGAGAAGCAACAGCAGGCTGGCTGGGGGCCAGAGAAGCAGTGTTTGCCTAAGGAGCTGCAAATCTTCCCAGTGTCACTGGAGACCTAGGACCACTTCAACTGCAGGGATTCAAGCACTCAGAAGGAAATGTACTCATTATAGACGTCATCCAGTGACTGTTTAACTCCCTGCAGTGGTATCTATTAAAGCAGCAAATGCTTAAAATGGTCTTTTGTGTTTTGTATGTTGAAAGTGCATCTAATAGGAGACAGCACTGGAGACAGTTAGGGTGAACCCACAATTTCCTTCAGAACCCTGAGTTTAGCCGGGTGTGTAGCTGTAGAAGAAGGGCGTTCATTTCAGCTTGCTGAGGGAAGAAGGACCTGAAGTACAACAGAGAGTGCTCTGTTGTCATGAGCACACTCAACAGTGACACCGCTGTTGTTGGAAAGGAAGTGTTTCTGTGACTCACTCCTTTCCAGAAATGCATTCCCCATGCACTCAGAGAGTACCTGCCCACTGCCTTTCCATTCTCTCGGATAGGATCCATCCTTCCCCAGACACTCCTGCACACCCCAAAGGAGTGGACCTTTGTCCCAGCTTACAGATACTTTGAGCAGCTTGTCATGAATGGTTCCACTCAGCCCAGTTGGGAACAGTTTCACCAGAACCAGCACTGAGGAATAAGGCCCTCCACCAGCCCTCTGTCTAACCTGAGGCCATGGCTTCCAAGCCCCCTTCTTACGCCCAGAGTCCCCAGGTACAGAGGCATGACAGTGTTCATCACAGAGCTCTATGCATCCAGGAAGGGTCTGGACACCACCTTCTTGTGGTCTTGGCTTGCATGTTGGGGGTAAAATGGCGGCCTTGAGAGTGGAGCTATAAAACCACCGCAGTCATGGCCACAGTGTTTGTTCTTATAACTGTGTTGGGAGAATCATCTGGGCTCAGTGTTCAGGTGCTTAAAACTATGGCACACATTCAGTCAAGGGGAAAATCCTAAGGGGAGAGAGCTTTGGTGAGTCTAATTATTTTTCTACTACTGTGCTACTTCTTGGAAGTTATGTAGTTACTTATGATTCAGCAAATCTCTAAGCCAACAACGACCAAAGGTACCTTCACCCGAAATGTCCACCTGCAGAAAGCCTGACCTTTTGCTCTCCATACTCCTAGAAAATGGACTGATTTTGCTAAGTTTTTGTGCATGTCTTGTACACTTATTTTCTGGACTGCTTAGGCACTATGCTGTCTGGTTTTGTGTGTCAACTTGATACAAGCTGGAGTTAGCACAGAGAAAGGCGCCTCCCTTGAGGAAATGCCTCCATGAGATCCAGCTGTTAGGCATTTTCTTGACTAGTGATCAAGGTGGGAGGGCCCATTGTGGGTGGTGCCATCCCTGGGCTGGTAGTTTTGGGTTCTATTAGACAGCAAGCTGAGCAAGGCAGGGGAAGCAAGCCAGTAAGAAACATCCCTCCAAGGCCTCTGCATCAGCTCCTGCTTCCTGACTTGCTTGAGTTCCAGTCCTGACTTCCTTTGGTGATGAACAGCAATGTGGAAAGTGTAAGCTGAATAAAGCCTTTCCTCCCCAACTTGCTTCTTGGTCATGATGTTTGTGCAGGAATAGAAACACTAACTAAGACAGCCACCTTGAGGGTTTCAGGTGGGATTCCTGGAATTGTGAGAGTTTCAGAGGCTTCTTTGAGAGGCGTTTGTCTGTAACTGACCAAAATGATACTAATATTTACTGGGGATTTCTTTTGCCACCAGTGTAGTTAGTAAGTTGAGGGGGCATCCAGTTTGTGAGGCCATCTCCCCTCTTTATATATACCCTTGTAGTCCTAATTTATATTCCCAACATCAATCCTAGCCTACTCTGGGGCAGATGTCACTAATCAATGACAACACCTTTTACTTAGATGCTTTTAAACTGTGTTCCAGGCAGCCACTGTTAATCAAACAGAATTGGCATATGGGAGGAAACGTATAGTCTGTGGCTAGGAAAATCAATTCCTTTAGCAGCCAATGATGGAAGCAGTTTCAATTGAACAAGAATGGATTTTACGGGCAAGAGATGCAGAGTCAGATATCTGTGGTCTATTGCCTCAGCCTGTCAGTAGCAATGCACGTACAAGTATCACTCACATGAGCCTGGTAAGGTAGGGCTAGAAGGATACTCCAACATTCCTTGACTTCAAAGAATTGGAGTGGGAGGGGCGTGTCTTAGCAGAGCCACAGCTGCCGTGGCTGTGAGCAGGTGGGGTAGGGTTTCTTTCTGTGTTTGCAATATCAAGGTCAGATAGAAGTTCAGAGTCCGGGCGGGGCCTCTATTCTTCCATACCTGATTTTCAAATTGCATGGAACTGCTCTCTGCCTGTCCTATTCTGTTCTCAATTGCTCTCTCTCTCTCTCTCTCTCTCTCACACACACACACACACACACACACACACACAGACACACACACACACAAATTCAAAAATGGGTAAAAAAAAAAGTTTAAATGAGCAAAAAGTTCTGAAAACTGAAAAGTCCAAGTGTACAGGGCCCTGAGGTGCATGTCAGATTATGGACGAAAAGCAGGATGAGCAGATATGTCTGAAAAAAAATGAAAGAGAGCAGTGGTTCTCAACCTGTGGGTTGAGACTACCTTGGGGGCGTCAAACGACCTTTCCATTGGGGGTCACCTAAGACCATTTGTGTCAGATATTTATACTACAATTCATAACAGTAGCAAAAATACAGTTATGATGTAGCAATGAAAATAATTTGTGGTTGGGGGGGGATCACCACAACATGAGGAACTGTATGAAGGGGTTGCAGCCTTAGGAAGGTTGAGGACCACTGAAATAGAGGGAATAATTTCCAAGTGTAAGAGCCAATTCCTGCAGTAATAGATCAGACTAAGACAGTGAGAATCCACACAGGGAAAAAGGGATTAATCTTCTTTTAGCGACCTAATCACCCTTTATAGAACCCTTCTCTCAACACTACCACCATAATAATGAGTTTCAGAGGGGACAGACCATATCCAGCCCATAACAATAGATACTGTTACATTTCTCACCTCTGTCCTCTGAGGAGCTAGGAATGTTGTTTTTGATAAGCATGTCACTCAGATGACAGTAGTCTTGCATGTGCTTCATAAGAGACTCTCAATAATGTTTTGAGTGCATTACAAAACCTTCTTTATCAATGAGTAAACCATGTAGGCTCCTGATTAACAAGCTAGTTCCTAATAGTTGGTGCTTTCTTGTCCCACTTCTGCACAAGTAAGAGAAAGATTCTGATCCCTGTAGGTTCAAACAACACACCCAAGGCTCCCCCTGAGGCTTCCTCAACCCTAATGAGGCTGTAGACTTGTTCCTCAACTAAGTCCTGAGACAAAAGGATGATTTGCTTGGCCAGACAGAGTCACTCCTCCACCCTGCCTTCTGCCCCCAAACTTCTCCAGTAGCTATGGGGCTGGTGCCCCTGTAACTGATGGAGAGTTAGGAAGTGCTGTTATTGTTGTTGTTTTACATTCTCCCTTTCACATTATACATTAATTATATAAGATAATGGACTTTATTTTGGCAATTTAGTACATGCACATCATATGCTTTGCCCAAATTCATCCCTATATCCCCTCTTCCTTCCCTGGTTCCTTTCCTCTTCCCTAGTACTTACTGTTCACTTACATGTCTTTGGTTTGGTTTTGTTTATTTTTGTCTAGATTCTACATATGAAAGAAAACACACACACAATACTTGTTTGAGTCTGGAACATTTGTGCTTAACATGATAATCTCCAGTTCTGTTTTTCTGTGAGTGGCATAATTGTTCTTTATAGATCCACAGTGTGTATATACATAGCATGTTCATTCATCCACTGACAGGCACCTTGGTCAATTGCATAATGTGACCATCTGGAATGATGTTGTGATAATCGAGGGTATAGTTAAGTTTGATTCCTTCAGGTACATGCCAGGGAGTGGTGCCCCAGATCATGAGATTGCCCCACTTTCAGTTTTTGAAGGGCCTTATATTGGTTTCCAGAGTGGCTGCACCGATTTACATTCCCAGCAACAGTGTAAGGGGTTGTTTTCTGTTTCGTTGTGGCATGTTTGTATATAAGTGCCATTATATTTTCTGTTTTCCTATTGATAGCCATTCTGACTAGAGTGAAGTAGAATTTTACTGTAGTATTGATATGCATTTTTCTCTATAGCTAAATACTTTGGACACTTTTCCATATATTTATTAGTCATATGTATTTCTTTTGAGATGTATTCAACTCATTTGCCCATTTCTTGATTATATTGTTTGGATTTCTGATATCTAATTATTTTGAGTTCTAAATATTCTCTATCAGGTTAAATTTTCTTTTGTTCTTTACTCTCTGTCTTTACTGTGGTAATTGTTGCTTTTGCTGTGCAGAAGCTTTTTAATGTGGCATGCTCTGATTGTCAACTATTTTTATTATCTCCTTAGCTCTTAGAGTTCTTTTCAGGAAATCTTTCCTGGTGCCATGTCTTGAAAAGTTTCCCCTGAATTTCCTCTCATCATTCCAAAGTTCCACAGGGTAAGAGGTAGATGTCTAGGTTTAGTGGATAGCCAGCTTCCCCTGCACTACTTATTAAAGAGGCTGTCTTTTCTCCAACACGTTTTTAATACCTTTGTCAGGAATCACATGACTGTAACTGTGCAAGGTTATTTCTGAGTCACCCATACCATTGGTCTGCAGATCTGGTTGGAGCCGTGTCACTGTGGCTCTGTAGTATAACTGGAATCAGGCATTATGAATCCTCCATCAGTGTTCTTTTGGCCATGGGTTAACTCTTTACAGTTTTTTGTACTTACACAGGAATCTTAAGATCACTTTGTTCTGTTTATGTGAAGAATGACATTGGGATTTTACAGGGATTGTGTTGAATCTGTGTGTCATTCAGTCATAGAGACATTTTTATGATATTAAATGTGCCAACTCACAAACATGGGAGTTCTTCCCATTTTTTAGTGTCTTCTTTGACTTCTTTCTTTGGTGTTTTAGTTTTTACCATAGAGGTCTTTCACCTTCTTGCTTAAGTTTATTTCTAGATTTGTTTGTCCTGGTTATCCTGGAGCTCGCAGTGTAGACCTGGCCTGGAACTCAGAGATATCCTCCTGCTTTGGCCTCTTGAGTACTGGGATTAAAAACATATGCCACTGTGCCTGGAGTTCTAGATTTTTTTAAGCTATTGTAAATGAATTTTTCCTTCTAATCAATTTTTCATGGAGTTTGCTATTGGTATATAAGAAAACTGGGAGGTCTAATATTAATAGCCAAACCCATAGATCCTGAATGGTAATGTCAACAAACATCTTGACTTTCATCTTCTGTATACTTAGACTACTGCCTGGCAATGATTAGTACACACCTGTAAGTTAAATTCAACTGAATTCATAATGTCAGAAAAGCCATTGGAGTTACTGTTTAGCTATTTTAACCACATCTTAATCTGCTTTCCAGAAACTAGGTAATTAGTAATAAAAGCTTCATGCTGGTTATTATCCTAGAGACTACAAACTTCAAAGTTTAGGAGCTACATCCACAAGGCTGTTCTTGTTCTTTGGAAATTTCTGCGGAATCTCAAGGTAGCATTGGCATCATATGGCTAGAAGGATGCTCATAAGAGACGGACCCAAACTAGTATTTATAATAAATCCACGCTCAAGACAGCTCATTAGCCCCTTAATCCGTGAATAGATTAGTTCTTGAGTCCTGGGTTCTAATGGCTTAATGGAGTCTATCTCTTTAATGCCTCAGAATGGGGGTTAAAGGTGCAAGAGTTTGGGTGCGATGTTAAAACTGTGGTAGCATGTAGTTTGAACTTGACTAAATTTAGGCAGAAGCAATATCAAAGTTTGAGAGAGCATATGAAAAAACATCCAGCTTATAATAACAAATATGTCATAAACTAACATATAAACAAATTTGTCCCTCGTAGTTCTAGAAGTACATTTGATATCTGGTGATGAACTCATTTTCTGGTTCATGGATGGCACCTTCTATCATGTTCTCTTATGGTAGAATGTGTGCCAAGGACCAGCCTCAGCTTAGAGAGAGGGTCCTGAGAGAAGGGATATCTGGGAGTGGTGAAACAAATGACTTGAAGTCAAATCATTGGTCCAAGCTGATGGCCTATGTTATGCACAAGACAGTTTTTCAGACTTCTGTGTTCTGCTCTGCTCAAGACAGCTTTCTCTTGCTGTCTCTGGATAGCTCATCTCTTGCAGATCAAAAGCACAGCTTTTTATTTACACATCAATTCAGTCATTACCCCAGATTCCCTCTTGATTATCCCATGAGTCAGCATCCCATGACCCCAGACCCTTAATTCTTTTTTTTTTTTTGAAAGTTACACATCTATTTTTTATTTCCATTAAAGCAATATAATCTGTATAAGATTTTGGTCCACTTTTTTCTCCTGGTATTATTCAAGTTTGAATATTTTAATTTAGTTTTTTATATCTAACATGAGAACTAAGTATTTCACATGAGCAAATTAGTATGATTTACGTAGGTGTGCTCTTTACTATTTCTCATGAACAACAACTCATCTTTCCTTCTGCTCCCCATCTCGGTAGCTGTGTGCTTCTTCTCTCACACCCAGCAACATAAGTGAAATTAGAGCATCAGACACTGTACTGAATAATCTCCAATTAATGTCAAATCTCCACATATTTGGTCATTTCCACGATAACTTCAACCACTCTGGTCATGTTTCCCAGCATCATTTGTAAAAATTTAAGTGTGAAAGACATTCAAAAACTCTGGAGTCAACATCAGCATGGCTACTTATAGTCATGCTGTGGTGAAAGGCCCCTGGACAGCGATTGCTTCGATTTCAATTCGACTTCCTTTGGGTAAAGCAGCAACTTGGTAAGCAGCCCTGGCAGGAAGGCTACCCTGGAAATATGTTTTGTAGATCTCATTGACAGTGCCAAAGTCATTTATGTCAGCCAGTAAAACAGTTGTTTTCACCACATTAGTGAAATCACAGCCTGCAGCTTTCAGAATCTCACCCAAGTTTTTAAGAGCTTGTTTAGCTTCTTCTACTACCCCTCCTGGCACAAGCTGTCCGCTGGAAGGATCCATGCCTACCTGTCCAGACACGTAAATGGTCCTGTCCACTAGCACAGCTTGGCTGTAGGCACCAATGGCCGCCGGGGCTTTTGTGGTGCTGATCACCTTTCTGATTATTGACGACATGCTAATCCTTCCCTCTTGAAGAACCTTCAGAAGAAGAAACGTTGGTAACTACACCCACTCTTTTCGCCACTCCCAGACCCTTAATTCTTGAAAGAGACAACAAGTACAAGCACAGACAATAAGAGAACTAGGTGCAGACTGGAGAGATGGCTCAGTGGTTAAGAGCACTGACTGCTCTTCCAGAGGTCCTGAGTTCAATTCCCAGCAACCACATGGTGGCTCACAACCATCTGTAATGAGATCTGACATCCTCTTCTGGTGTATCTGAAGACACAACACTGTACTCATAAAAATAAATAAATCTTTAAAAAACAAAAATCAAATAACAAACAAAAAGGCAACTGGAAAAAGGCAACTGGGTGGACCCCACCCTGAAATACCATTTCTACCACACCTGGACCTGGACATAAACTCCCTCAGTCCAAGGCTGACCCTGAACTCAGGAATCTACCTACCTTTGTAAGCATAAACAAACTTAGCTGGGTGACCAGTGATCACCACTTCCAAAATTTCTTTATCTCCTTCCTTAGTATCTTTCTGACAAACTGGTTGATAATGCAGCTGCCTCTGTTCCTTTAGATCTGTGAAGCTCCTTACATAATTTATATTGCATCCTTACATTTTGCATAGTTGAGAAATTACATATTTTTTGAACTCATGTTTTCAGCATTCTTTTCCACAGCCTTAAGGACTGTCCTGAAGGTCACAGCATTCTACCATTTGCTGAGACATTAGCTACACCCCTACCAGACTTGTGCTCTCTCTGATTATCATAGAATAATTAACCTTAGCAGAGAAGACATTACTCAACAGAGGAACATGAAAATATGTACACTATTATACAAGCAAACTTTATGCCCACAGCAACCTTCAACACTCATGGAGGCCCACACCCTGCTGGTTCTGTAACAGGGGCAAGAACCATGTCACTCAATCCCTATGGCCAAGTAGGACTCGACAAAGGTGTAAGTTCTAGGGCCTTCCTCATAAGGACATTAATCCCATTCATGAATATCTGCTCTAATGACCTGACCACCTTTCAAAGTCCTCACTGCTATATTCACATTGGTGATTAGCTTTTCAACACATCATATTTGCAAGAACAAAAACATATAAATCGTATCAGAGGAGGAGAAAAAGTAAGCAATGACCACAATGGAAGTTTAACTCTGAATATTTCCACATGTTAAAAAATGTTATAGCTAGAAAAATTCTACACATTAAAAAATACTATAGTACTAATATGACTTCTGTGGAAAGTGTGTGATGCCTTCCCCTAGGAATAAAGAATAAGACAAAGATATATATTCCAACAAGTCAAAGGAGTGAGACTAAATTAATTTTGGAAAATAGGAAGAAAATTGGGGGAATCAACTGTTACTCTAACACAGTTAAACTAGTATAACAATCATGAAAGGTCAGACACAGATCAATGAAGCAGAAAAGTGATTCCAGAAATAAACTCACAAAAAAATGTGCCCAGCTGATACTTGACAAAGGTGTATTCAAAGAAGAAAGGACATTCTTTTCAATATAGGTGATACTAGAATAGCTGGACATTATAGGTTCAAAAAAAAAGACCCTTGACCCAACGTTACATTTTGTAATAGTAATAGTAAACTAATAACCCACTAAGTCCAAATGGATCACCAATGGAAAGAACAAGAACAAAATATAAAATGTTAAGGAAAAACATAGGAGAAAAATGTTCATAGCCTGAAGTTTGGCAAAGAGACTGAAACACCAAAGCATAATTCCTAAAAGAAAAACGATGTTTCACTTTATAAAAAATAAAAGGTAAAAAATAAATAAATAATAAAAATAATTTAAAAATTTTAAAAAAGATAAAATGAAAAAAAGAAAGACAAGAATGAGCAAAAAACTATAGGTAAGCAACAATCATTGTAAGTCACCTATCTAAGAACTTTCAAATGCAATAGAAAGAAAACAAGCTACCTAACTTCCAAGCAGAGACAGTTCACCACGGAGCATGTAACAGAGGCAAATAAAGTCTTAAAAAGATGTTTAGCATCAGATTCACCAGAAAAATGAAAAATTACAACCTTAAGACCCCACCAAATCCTAGAATGTCAAATATAAAACACAAAGCACAAAGTGCTGTTGAAGATGAGAAGCAAGGAGAACTAAACATTGCTAGGGCCACTCTGAAAGCACTTCAGTGGGTTCTTATAAACTTAAACTTGCTCATACTATACCCCAAATCCACTCTTAGATACAGACGCTAGAGAAAGAAATATGTCTAGCCATATCCAAACTGGTGCATAAATGTTGACAGGCAGTCATATTCTTAATTACTTAAAATCAAAAACTACCGCAATGCCCTTCAATGAGTAAATGAATAAGCAAATTATAGTCTATATGAGTTCGTCTGTGCGATATACTCAAAAAGACAAAGCCATCATTGAGAACAAAAGCCACATCCCTGAAGTTCCCTGAGCAATTTGCAGACTGCTGGAGTAAAGAGTCTCCTTTTTCCTACTAATTGTTTATTGCTTACATAAACTTAAGGAGGGACCCTTGTGAATTGGGTACATTCTGAGCTTCCTAAATCTCTATAAATTTTGTGGTCTTTCTGGGCCTCATACATTTCTTTAGCTTCTTAATTAACCAATTAATTGTTAATTAATTAATTGTTGTAGTAGTCAGGGTTTCTCTGTGTAGCCCTGGCTGTCCTGGAACTCCCTCTGTAGACAAGACTGGCTTCAAATTCAGAGATCTGCCTGTCTATGCCTCCAAAGCACTGGTATCAAAGGTGTGCCCGCCATCACCACCTGGCTAGTTTCCTGAATTTTATGAACCTCCCTCCTCTTTCTAGGAGGAAATGTTTCAATTTGGATAAAATAACTATCACAAAGAGGTTGACAAGGCTTTTCAAACACACACGTATGAGTTTCTAGTACCTGACATGGTAGTCAGAAAGAGCTATAGGAAAGGGCCCAGTGCCCTGGACTAAGGTTGGAGGAGGGGGCCAAGATGCTTGCATGTTATCCTGTGTATGTAGAAAAGAGACTCCGCTAACTTCTGGGGTCTAGGACAGATGACCAAGGAAGTGCCATTTCCTGGAGCAATGGGAAGGTTCTGCTGTGACACAGCAGACATCTTTGCTTAGACTCTACAGTGGAGTGGACCTCAGCACCTTCCAATGTCATGTCAGGGGCTTCTTTCAGATGAAGGAGCCATCAGGAGCTGCTGGGTCACTCTACTTCCCTTCCAGCATGGGTTTCTGCTTTCCCTGAAGAGAAGAATAAATGTGACAGGAAAGACAAAGAGGGGGAAGTCTCTGACTTCATGTCAACATCTAGTGCTCAGCCCACCTCAGGGTCAGGTACCATTCCTTCCTAACCTGTGACATGATGAAGATACAGGAGGCTGCCCAAAGCTGGGAAATACAAGTTTAGTAGAGGTTGGTCCTGATTGTGTGTGTCAACCTTATACCATGTTCACCTGCTTTACTACCTGTCTTGGCGTCTTTGGCATTTTTCTTTCTGTTCTTTCCATGAATGTTTGTTAGTCTTAAGACCATTGTGAGTCGAATTGAAATAAGTAGAAACTGAGTTTCTTTCTCTTCTCAATGGAAAATTTTGTTCTGCCATCCACTGGGAATGTGTCTTTAGGCCTCAGAATTTACACTCAAAATATCTCTAAAATTTGAATGGTTTTCTGGGAAGTAGGAATAAGAATAAAAGATCTGTATGTTCTAAGATATGAATAGAGGACAACATTGGCTGCAAAGTGCTTCTTATGTGCATTTTCTCCTTCAGTTCTCATCTCTCCTGAATAACTTTGTTGAGGTGTTCAGTTGAAAGCATCCAAAAGCAAAAGAATTAATGACAAAACTAAGTGATAGAAATGGAATTAAGACCCAGATTCTTGATTCCTCTTCCCATCAGCTGATTGTATTCTCACTAGTGAAGACAATATTGGGGAAGTGCTGTTCAGTCGTACTCTTGCTGTCACTGTTACTTTCTGTTGCTATTCAATCATAGCAAACACTGAGCCCTCCTGGGCTGAGTCTTGCCTTCAGTGTGTCATTTAGTGCTCATAATGGTCAGGTGGTGAGGCTCCTTTAACTGGTTAAGGATGCTACAGCTCACCAAGGTTAAGTAGCTTACTGTCACACTACTAGAAACTGAAAGAGAGGATTCTGCTCAAGGAAGCAATAACTCCCGGAGGTCCTTTGCAAGAAATCAGGGAGGCTGAAAAGGTGACTCAGTAGCACTGGCTGCTCTTGCAGAGAATCCAAGCTTAGTTCCTAACATCTACCATGGCAGCTCACAGCTCCAATTGTAGGGGATCAGCCACTCTCTTTTGACTTCTGTGGGCTCCATACATTCAGGTAAAACACTCATGGACATGAAATGAGATAGATCAGGTCCACTAAGTCTGTAAACCATGTAGTGACCGGGTTCTTAGCACCTCCACAAAGTTCAGTGAAATGTACCAAGTCTGGCATGACCTTGGTATGGACAGAATAATATGGTTCCTGCCCCTGAGACCTGGCCAGCAGGCATGGGCCTTCATGAGTGTTGATGAGTGCTGTGGGCTTAAGGTTTGTTTGTATAATAGTGTGCATATTTTCATGTTCCTCCAAGGAATGTCTTTCCTTCTAACATTAATGACTCCATGATAACCAGAGACAGCATGAGTCCAGAAGGTGAAGGTGTGGCTAATGTCTTAGCAAAATGGTAAACACTGGGACCTTCAAAACAGCCCTTAAGGCTGTGGAAAAGAACTCTAAAAACATGAGTTAAAAAAAAAATATAATTTCTCAACTGTAAGACCCCGACCCTCAGTCAGTGGTACTTACTTCGAGATGCCCTGGAGTGAGACACCGAGATGCAGATCAATGCAAAAGCCGGAGGTTTATTGTCCAGCACAGCACGGTTAAACTTCAATTAGTTCCTCAAGGTGAGTGACTAGAAGGCGACCCTGAATGTCGATTACAGGCAGTTTTTATACTTTTTAGGGGCACAGGTTACATCAGCAAGGTTACAGTTCAAACTTACTGGCTAAGCATATTGACCTTTAAATCTATTGGCTAGCAAGCATGGCATGCTTTTGAACTCTACCTGGACTTCCCAGAGGATCAGGTGACTATTAGTCAGTACATACTGAAAAAAAAAATTTTTTTTTTAACTCAAGAATGTTCCTGTGGGTGGAGAATGGAACTTAGCCTAGCCTAGACCCCAGGTGGGAGGAAGAAGCTGTAAGGAGGGTGAGGGACTGGAAAACCCCTTACGGTCCCTCACAACTATGCAAAAACTTAAGGATGCAATATGAATTGTATAAGGAACTTCACAGAACAGAGGCACCTACACTATGGGCCAGCTTGTCAGAAAGATAGAAAGATAGGCATGATTCCTGAATTCCAGGTCAGCCTGGTACAGAGAGGAATTTAGATCTAAGACCTGGACACGATAAGAATTCCAGGGAGGGGTCCCACCCAGCTGTCTTATTGTGTGTGCTTGTGCTTGCGGTCTCTTTCTAAGAGTGAAGGGACTAAAGTCACAGAATGCTGATTCATGGGGTGGTCTAGAGGGGACCTTAAATTAATGGCTGAATTGATGTGTAAATAAAAACCTGGACTTTTATTCGGCATGAGACAAACTAGCAGAAAGCGATAGTACTTTTTTAAAATTATTTTCTAGCAAGAGCTGAGCTGTCTAGAGACCTGGAGAGTGAACACAGTTCTTTTAGAATTTTTTCTAACAGGATTTCTAGTCAGAAATCCCAAGAATTACTTAGAGAGATGACACAACTCTTTTAGAATGTCTTCTTTTTTTTTTTTAATTTTATTTTTTTAATTTACATTCCAAATCACTTCCCCTTTCCCGTTTCCTCCCTCCCCAAAAGTCCCATAAGCCCCCTTCCCTCCCTCTTTTCTCCATTCAACCCCCTCTCGTTACTCTGTCCTGGCGTTCCCCTACATCCAGTCTTTCCAGGACCAGGGGTCTCTCCTACCATCTTTTTAGAAATCTATTGATATGCGGATTGTGTCTAGGGTATTCCGAGATTCTGGGTCAATATCCCCTTATCAGTGACTGCATACCATGTGTGTTCTTTTGTGATTGGGTTACCTCACTAAGGATGATATTTTCAAGTTTTGACCATTTGCCTAGGAATTTCGTGAATTCATTGTTTTTAATTGCAGAGTAGTATTCCATTGTGTAGATATACCACATCTTCTGAATCCATTCCTCCGTTGAGGGACATCTGGGTTCTTTCCAGCTTCTGGCTATTATAAATAAGGCTGCTATGAACATAGTGGAGCATGTGTCCTTATTGCATGCAGGTAAAGTCTCTGGGTATATGCCCAGGAGTGGTATAGCCGGATCCTCCGGGAGTGTCATGCCCAGTTTTCTGAGGAACCGCCAGACTGCTTTCCAGAGTGGTTGTACCAGCCTGCAATTCCACCAGCAGTGGAGGAGTGTTCCTCTTTCTCCACATCCTCGCCAACAACTGCTGTCTCCTGTGTTTTTGATCTTAGCCATCCTGACTGGTGTGAGATGGAATCTCAGGGTTGTTTTGATTTGCATTTCCCTAATGACTAAGGATGATGAACATCTCTTTAGGTGCTTCTCAGCCATTAGATATTCTTCAGGTGAGAACTCTTTGTGTAGCTCTGTACCCCATTTTTTAATAGGGTTACTTGCCTCTCTGGAGTTTAACTTCTTGAGTTCTTTGTATATATTGGATATTAGCCCTCTGTCGGAGGTAAGGTTGGTAAAGATCATTTCCCAGTTAGTTGGTTGCCGCTTTGTCTTTTTGACAGTGTCTTTTGCCTTGCAAAAACTTTGTAATTTAATGAGGTCCCATTTGTCTATTCTTGATCTTAGAGCATAAGCTATTGGAGTTCTATTCAGGAAATTCTCCCCTGTGCCCATATGTTCAAGGTTCTTCCCTAGTTTCCCTTCTATTAGTTTCAGTGTGTCTGGTTTTATGTGGAGATCTTTGATCCACTTAGAATTGAGCTTAGTGCAAGGAGATAAGGATGGGTCAATTTGCATTCTTCTGCATGTTGACCTCCAGCTGAGCCAGCACCATTTGTTGAAAAGGCTATCTTTTTTCCACTGGATGGTTTTAGCTCCTTTGTCAAAGATCAAGTGACCATAGGAGTGTGGATTCATTTCTGGGTCTTCAATTCTGTTCCATTGATCTACATGTCTGTTACTGTACCAATACCATGCAGTTTTTAACACTATTGCTCTGTAGTACAGCTTGAGGTCCTAATGACTATCCAGAGAAGACTGTCTGAAGAGAGAACATAGCTCTTTTAGAATTTTTTTTTTGGTGGGGGGGGGATTTCTGATTTTGATTGGAAAAATCAAAGAATTGTTTTTTGAATTTTTCCAACAGGATTTCTGACTTGGTCGGAAGATATCAGCTTTTCTGACTTTGGTCATGAGCTATCCAGAGAGCTTTTAGAATTTTTACTAGCAGAGAGAGCAGAAAGTTTGCTGTCTCAATCAGAGAAATTTTAGAATAGCAAGAAAAAGTTGTCTAGAGCCAAGCAGAACACAGAACGAGAGCGGTCTGGAAAGCCATCTCAGCAGAACGTGGACTGCCATCTTGGACCCATGATTTGAATTCAAGCCATTTGTTTTCACTGCTCCAGACACCTCCTCTCAGAACCCATATCTAGCCAATGTTGGCAGAAATGGTTGCAAGAAACAGGTGATTCTTTCATTAATGACAAATCAATTTTTTTTAGGTCTTTTGTTTTCATTGGTTTTTTTTTTTCTTTTTATCCAGTGCTTTGCAAATAGCATTTTTCTTACAATAATCATGGATGTTGTTTGGTTGGTTTGGTTGACTTTTATACTTTGTGAGTGAAGATGAGTCATTAACACTACCCTGGCAGGCTATGAACCACCATCTGCAATCACGACTTTTCTTAAAGGAATGAGTCTCCTTTAAGCTGTTAATAAACATGTCGGGCTTCAATTGGGGTTTCAAACTATTATTTCCAGATGGTGAGACTTTTAGATCTGATAAGCTCTCATACATCCTACCAAGTGGAACAAAATGCCACAGCTTTGGCAATCATCTTGCTGTTAATATGATGATGAGGATAAACAGGCTTCCTTATGTTGCCACCGGTCCGCCCACCCCCGGGAGAGGCCATAGAATTGTTAAGCAATCAAAATGTAAATGGATAGCACTCAGTATCTGCTTTGCTTTTTCCCATTTTAATCAATTTGCTTCATTTACCTGTGTGTGTGTGTGTGTGTGTGTGTGTGTGTGTGTGTGTCCTTTCAATTGAACGTAATTCACATAACTTACTACTTATGTATTAACGGATTTTTTTACCTCCACCACCATTATCGAATTTCTTATTTCCAGTCATGCTCTCAAAAGAAAACCTGGGTCTGTTGACAGTGCCAGCCCTCATGGCAATGAGCTTTATACCATCTGCCTCTGTGGTTTGTCTCTTCCGGACATTTTACATTGATAGTCACATAGTGATAGTGTTGAGTATTTGCCTTCTTTATATAAGGTTTTCCGGATTCAGCCAGACAGGAGTGTGTGGTGGTCAGTGCTTTACAGCGTCTTAAACCAAATGGCACTCCCCTGTGGAGATAGGCCTTCCTTTGTTTAGAAGCCGAAGGACATTTAAATTGCTTTCACTTTCCAGCTATTATTACTTTTATTGTTGTGAACGGTTTGCTGCGGGATTCTGTGTAGATGGGTCTTTTGTTTTCTGGGGTATGAATCTTATACACCTAGGAGTGGACCTGGCAGGTTAGCAGGTAACTACGATGAACCCTTTGGAAGAATGCCAGTGTTCCCCGGGCTCTGCACGGCTCTGCGTTCCTACCCATAGTACTTTCCCACATCCTTACACATTTACTAAATTTGGGTTTGTTGTTCTTTTACCAACCTAATGAGCATGAAACAGTATCTTGTGATTTTGGTTTACTCATCATCATTTCTTTTCATGTACCTATTGGTCATTATATATGTTATATGGAGAAAGACCAATTCAAAATCTTTTCCTATTTTAAAGTGGGTTATCTTCTTTAAGAAAAAAACCCAAATCTGTGTGTGTGTGTGTGTGTGTGTGTGTGTGTTTCTCTGTATAGCCCTGGCTTTCCTGGAACTCAATTTGTAGACCAGGCTGACCTTGAACTCAGAGATCCACCTGCTCCTACCTCCCAAGTGCTGGGATTAAAGGTGTGTGCCACCAGGCCCAGCGCATATCTCTATCTCTATGTATCTATATCTATATCTATATCTATATCCTGGCATATGGTTCTATTCTCTCATTTCCTTATCTTCTGCAATGCCTCTGGCATAAGCCATTAGTACACCTTATTGAAAGTCTACTCAGATGTCCAGACAGTGCTCCATCTATGTAACCTTTGTTATTTGCAAGCTAAACGTTCATGTAGCCAACTACCAGGTGGTCCTTTTGTTCCATTGCCAATTTAAATTTTTATCACTGGCTTTCCTGTCTACTGAGGGGAAAAAAATGGGACTGAGGAGCTAAATGCTAAACTCATGAATACCCAGAGCCCAGCCCAGCCCTTATGATGAGAGCAGCTGCTGCAGGCCCCAGAGAAATGAGGTTGTCTTTTTATTTTTGACTTAAAAGTTAAAAAAAAAAACTTAGGAGTTTGTTTTTTTCCTACTGCTAAACCTTTATCAGGTACATGATTTGCATATCTGCCTTGGTTGAATCAGTTAAAAATGTAAAACTTTTCCGAAGGTTATTTTGCCAACATGTAAAGCCAAGTCCTACTGTGTCTTTACCTGTTAATTTTTTTGGAAGACCAATAGAATTCATCTTGAACATAGGAATTGCAATAGGGAAGATCTACATTTGTAGAAGGCTTCACTGTGGAAGTCTTGAACTGACCCTTCCCATCACCACCTCAAGGAAGGCTGCAGCACTCTCCCAAGGTGGAAGGTGGTATGTACGCTGAACATACATGCCGTGGCAGAAGCATGTGGGTTCCAAGTCTGGCAAAACCTGGTCCTAGTGTGAGATCCAGCCACAAGTGCTGTGAGAGCAAACGCAAAGACTGGTAGACCCAGGATTTCACAGTGCAATTTTGCTGGAGACTCACTGACAGAAACTTAGTCATGGGCACAGGAGGAGGAGAGCCCTGTGAATTGAGCTGTAAAGCTGAATGTCTGTGACTTGTCTTGAGCTACTGTCCATGAAGTCAGACATATTCCTGGTGCAGTAACTCCAGAGTCTGGTGTAAAACTCGACATACCACACTAATGGCTTTGTGTGGTGGAGAACTCTGAAAGACAACTAACCAGGATGACTCAGGGGAATCATGGTGGTATAGGCTTAGATTTTTCAAAACCTACCTTTTACTAAGTAGGTTCTTAAATGCTTAAACCTCTCTTCTAGCCCACAACCCACCAGAAGTAGTGGAGAGGAAAGGTTAATAGAACAGAGGAGGATGTGGGCCTGTTTAGAACTAGTTCTTTGGAGCAAATCCAGTCTGCATTGTCAGGATATCAACAGTTTGGTTCACACAAATCCGCAGAGGCAGTTTGATCCACTTGCAAACACTATTCACGAATCAAACAACTGAAGATTAGTCCAGAAGGAACCTCAAGGTTATGCCAATCGCCAAGTTCATGGAAGTGTGTAAGCAATGAGAAGTCACTGGAACACCACCAGAAGTCCTTTGGTGTGTTTCTCTCTATGAAGTTATGACAAATAATGACTAGCAGAGAATGGCAAGGCGGACTAATACCATCCAGCATCATATACTGTTCGATGGGTTATATTTATACGCTTTCCAAACATGGGTTCATCATGTGTCTGTTCTAGCAAAACATCGCATGCCCTTTTCCCAGGCTGCTTCCAGAAAAACACCTTTTTTGCTTTCAGCAAAACATCCTCCCACATGTCTGCTTCAGCAAAAAACATCCT
Organism: Tokudaia tokunoshimensis; assembly: GCA_036184795.1. Lineage (NCBI taxonomy): Eukaryota > Metazoa > Chordata > Mammalia > Rodentia > Muridae > Tokudaia > Tokudaia tokunoshimensis. Next base: position 147,818,433 of record BTHU01000001.1, read on the forward strand.
CTCATAAGACAGTTTCCAGAAAAACATCGCATAACACAACTAAGTCTCCAAGAAACCAGAAATTTCCACTTCACGGTGGTTACAACTCAAGATGGTTGCTGTAAGTCAAGTAGGACCCACATCATATATCATACTTTTAGGCAAGGGTAGGGGGAGACATTGTTTCCACTTCAGAATTGCTAGGAAGAATGTTGTATAGGACAGTTCTTATCCAGGCGAACTTAACTGTGGGGGTGGTGTGACCAGAAGCATTGAGGTGGCTAACTGTAGTCAACCTTTCCTTCATCTGTGTTCCACTGTCATGTCAACATGGTGTCACACAGAGAGGTCTGGAGCCCCACACAGAGGCACAATAAGGAAGGACATACTGTAGTTCATGAAGAAAGGGGAAGGTGGGGGAAGCGTGGGCAAAGATGCTCCCTTATTCAGGATATTCAGGACCTTTACCGAGGGACTAGTCAACTTGTTGGCATGCTGACTGTGCCGTATTCACTGTCCTCTTGCCCGAAGCCTGCAGCAGGATCCTTCTGGTCTGCCAGTGTAGGTCATAGTGACAAGGATGTCTCTAGTGTGTTCCTGCTAGGCTACTCTGCTACTCTCTCCCTCTCCTCTCCATCTCGGCTACTCCTGCCTTGATCCTATCAAATTTGTACCTGCCTTTCGAGAAGATCAGCGGGTAATGTGTATGCACACCAAAGCTTGAGCAATAGACTTTGTGTGTGTGTGTCTGTGTGTGTGTGTGTCTGTGTGTGTGTGTGTGATTGGTACCCACACAGAGACCGAGGAGGACATCAGGTGTCTTGCTCTACCACTTTCTGACATATTCCCTTGAAATAAGGTCTCTCACTGAATCTGAAACTAGGCTGGCCCACTGCACGGGCATTGTAGGCTCACATGGCCACACCCAGCTTTTTAAGTAGCACTGGGGTTTGAACTTAAGTCTTCATGCCTATGCATACATTTATGCTCTGTTTTCCTTCCTTCTGTGTGCTTCACACGGTCCAATCAATACCTTCTGAATCAGTCTTCATTTGTCATAGCTTGCGTCAATTTGGACTAGTATACCCTTGGTAAGATCTTAATTCTGACTGTAGACTCTCTTAATTGCTGGGTGAGTAAAAGTAATCTTGGCACTGGCATGAAGTCCTCTCAGGTTTGTGCGTAGTTCCTGAAGAACCGCACTCTCCTGGTCTGCATCTCTGACTGGTCCTCATGGACTGGAGCTCACTGAAGCAGACGGTGTGTATCAGCCCACCCATGCCTGGGCCTGAAACACATTGCTTTTGTGTAGTAAATAGTGACAGGATTTAGTTAGGTCATTGAACCACAAACAAAAATATTTCAGAAGACACCAAAAGAAACCCACATCATATGACTCTTCTTCCGACCCTGAGAATTTTATTTCAGGGACAGCCAATGGTATAAAGACTAATACACACCAGAGATTGGTGAATTCCGTTGATCTTTTATGTGCCCTAATTTCAATTCTGGATTTTTTTTTCCTGAACTTTAGGGCTCAAAGTAAAAGTTTCTCAGCTTAGTTAACTGGAATAGATTAAGAGAAGGACCTTGTAAATTTAGACACGCTGAAAATACCCTACATCAACTTCTCTCAAACCTAGTTCTATTGCTTTTAAGGTCAGTGACCATGACAACTGTCAGAACCATAACTGTGTTTGAAGATCACAGAGGCATGCATAGCCCACAAAAGCTGACATCAGTTACCTCTACTTAGTACACAAGCTGGGTACTTTTGAGTTGGGTACATTACTTTTCATTCATTGCATATGGTCTTGTTTTTTATGCTACTAATGACTTTCTAAAGTTGATAGTCTATCATGCCCATTGTTACAGTTGAGGTGCAGGCAGCAGGATATAACATAGTTCATAAGATGATGAGGTCAGGATTTGGACACAGAGCCAAAGGGAAGCTGTGTCAAATTAATAACTCAAGCTTACATGAACATATATTTATAAATAAATTTGGTACTAAATATGTAAGACAGCAACATAATCATAATCACATGTGTATAATCATTAATAAGATAAGAGTTTATAAACCAATATTTTAAATGCTATTATTTACTGGGATTATATATCCTATAATCTGCTTCTTAAAAAGGCCTTTAAAAAATCTTTAATAACATATATCCATTAATTTATAAATAGTCCAGCTTTAATAAACAAAACAGCATACTTGTTTTCTATTACAAATATTTTGAAAAAAATTATGATTTTTGTTCACCATTATATAAGATACAGATTATAATATGTGCAATATTTAAATCTTTATTAAAATCTGTATAACTTTGCATTTTATAGCTTAATTAAATCTTATGACTAGTAAATGTTGTTTTATATAAACAATTAGCATTTTTGTTTTTATGAAACATTTAATATACCCAAGGATATTTTAATAGGTCTTAAGGTGTTTAGAGTATGTTAGGATTAATCAGAGAAGGTTCCCTCGTGCTGCTAAGAGATCAGACCATGCAACTGATCTCATAGAAGAGGTTTACTGGGGGTGTGAGGGTGGGGGTTGAAAAGCCATCTCAGAGTATAGACATGAGAGAGAGAGAGGGCAGGGGGAAGATCAGGAAAAAGAAGACCATGATGTTGGGAGGGACTTTTAAATGATGCATGTGTTACCATGTAGGAAAAATGCCCAACTTGCCACTCATAGCAACCACAGCTGATGGGTGACAGCCTGTATGCCAAGTCCCTGAAGGGCAGGCTGGTAGAGAGCGCCTGCCAATTTATAGCATTAGGTCTTTGAGTATATCATTACAAGACTTAGATTTGTAAATCTGCATGTGAATTTTAATTGGGCAAGCCAAAAAAAATGATTTTAGCAAATAACAACTTTATCATATAACAAAAATTAATTTTTTAAGGAGAACTGAAGTGGACTCTGTTTTTAAAAAAAAATTAGTTTGACACAAACAATTATAGACACAGAGGACACAATTACACAAAATCTAGGTGCGCCCAGTTTAGAAAAAATGTAGCATATATATATATATATATATATATATATATATATATATATATATATATATATATATATATCAGTTTCTTTAAGGTGTTAAGAAAGGCTTAATAACACAAAAGACCAAAAGGTGAAGTGAGTCTCTCTGTCTGTCTGTCTGTCTGTCTCTCGCTTTCTCTTTCTCTCTCTCTCTCCCCTCTACCTCAATAGCTGAAAGGAAAGTAGTTTTTTACTGTGCCTCCGACTTCTTTCTAGAAGGTAAGGAACAGGCATAGGTATGTGGGTGACCGTGTTTATGGTGATTTTCGGGTTTCCCAGGCTTTAAGATAGAGGAATAATAAATACTTAATGTGAGCTTTCGAGGTGGGAGTTAACAATGAGAGGTCAAAGGAATATTTTAGAATTATTAGTTTTGATATAATTATTAGTTTTAATTTTTAAATTAGTTCTTATTTTAGCACTTCATTTTAATTCTCTGTAGTATTTTTTAGAACTTGTTATCATAAATTATCATTTTTACCAGATTTTTTTCAGATAATTTTACATTTAAACTAAAGCAGACTTCTCATGATTTTTAAAAATTTCATTGACCAGCACTTTGTTAAACTCACAGGATAGACCAGTTTGGAGGAAGTAAATGTCCCCATCAGAGGGAACTGGAAAGCCAGGTTGTCCCTTCCTATTTCCTCCCCCTAAATGCTTGCAAGATGGAAATCAAGCATTAGCATGCACCGAGCCAGCTGGAGCACTGGGGTTAGTTTCCTCCTCAGAGATCTGGGGTGGGGTGGAGGGTGTTCAGGGAATACACAAAAATCATGCCACACAATAGACATCACACAAGAGATTTATTGGGGAGGGGGGGATGAAAAATGTCTGCCTCTGAGCAAGGATGGAGTGATAGATAGATTTAGCCTTAGCCGTGATGGTTGGCAATGCGCATAGGGAAATAAGGCAATAGTGGTAATGATGTTGCATTGATTAGTGATGGCAGGGTCATTGGTGCTGTCATTGAGATGGGGGTGGGGCATGAGGAGCACCTGGTTCTGGAATGTGGGGCAAGGGCTTTTGGCAATTCTCAGTAAGCCCAACACCTCTTTTATGGAAACTGTCCTCTGCCCCCCCCCCCACCTCCTTCCTGCTGTGCCTTCCCTCCTATCCCCATACACTGTTGGATTTCCATGTTGTGTGATGTTTCCTCCATCTTTTGAGGTCTATGGGAACAAATGTTTCTTGTCTTCTCATCAGGCACTCATAAAATTCGTAAGCTAAAGGCTTGCCTAGGTCACGGTGTAGAATTAGGCTTTTGAGGAGGAGTGTCAAGAGACAAAAGCCAAATGCTAATAAATCAAAATATTTTGACCTGCAACAGTCCGATTGATGAACCGGCCTGCTTCCATCTTAAGTTTAAAAGCTGTTTTATACTAAAAAGAAACTAGACTTATTCCTGTTTATGATTAAAGGATTGGTCTATGCCCCACCTGTAGCCATAATTTCAAGTGGTTCTGTATTTCCTCTTCCAGAAATGGCATCTATGTCCTTGTTTCAAAAGGTTATTATCACCACCTCTCTATGACCGCCTTGCAATCCTGTCTTTGTTTCAGGAGGTCTCCATGACTAACTTGCCATGCTTATGTTCTGCTCCTGTAATCCTGCCTATTTTGCCAGCCAAATCCCCCTTTAGGAAATCCCCTACCCCTGAGCTATAAAAACCTTGTCTTCCTCACATTCAGTTCTGATCTCTTTTAGGGAGAGACAGTCCATGCACATGAAGTTTAAAAAGCTTACTTTAATTATTTGCTTGCTTTAGTTATTTTAGTCATAATGATTTGGTTGGTGGTCTTTCTCCTCTCATCTTTGGGACTAACACCATCTCTCCACATGACTGAAGTGTTAATCCATCTGCATTTGTAGATAGTTTCTTTCCAGGAATTCTTATTCTCAGCATTTTTTATTTATTTATTTATTTATTTATTTTTGGTTTTTTTGAGGCAGGGTTTCTCTGTGTAGCCCTGGCTGTCCTGGAGCTCACTCTGTAGACCAGGCTGGCCTCGAACTCAGAAATCCACCTGCCTCTGCCTCCCAAGTGCTGGGATTAAAGGCGTGCGCCACCACCGCCCGGCATATTCTCAGCATTTTTATTTGGACTGGTAGAAGGAAATCTGGAGAGGGGAGAAGAAAGGAACGTGAGCATTGCAAAGAAGAGGGTCCTCTTCTCTTGCTCTCAAATTGCATAGGATGAAAAATAGTAATATTTGATCTGGCAGGCAAAGGGATATTGTCAATGATCAGAAGTCTGGATAACTGAATTATCAAAACTCTTATGTAAGTTACCTTTCTCATAATGGCAAAATGCCTGACAAAAGAACTCAAGGGAGAAAGGGTTTGCTTTAACTTAGGATTTGGAAGATACAGTCCCTGGGGGAACAGAGGTCTCGGTGGTTAAGGGCTTGCAGCCGAGGTAGAAGTGTGAGGTTTGCTCTCATTGTATTCATAGTGAGGAAGCAGAGAGAGGGGAATGTGGAGCTCAGTTTACTACCCCCCCCCCGCCCCATTTGTTCAATATGGGACCTCAGACCAAAAGATACTGTCCCTTCTACCCCTCATCCTGTTGAACTTTTCTGGAGAAACTGTCACAGACAAACCCAAAGGTGTGTCTTGTATATAATTTTAAATCCAGTCAAGATGACAGTGAAGATTTACTGTCACTGATTTAGTTGGTGGTCTGCATGGACCACCACGTTTCAAAGCAATGAAAGCAAAGCTGGAGCCTGTTGCTATGGCAATGATACAGAATTAAGTGTGACTGTGGTTCAGAATCGCCTTCCTTGTGGGGAAGACATCAAGATACTATTGAACCCTAGTGGGGTCAGAAGACCACTTCCTACTCTACATGTTTACAGAGTTCAAGCCTCTACTGCAGAGAAACCTCCTAGATCCTTACCAAAATTAACCTTCTTCTGGAATCAGACTGAGTTAACTGGGCACTAGACAGTGCAGAGAATTGACTCTGGTGGCTGACTTCTGGCCTTTATATGCATGTGCATATATGTGTACACCCCCACACACACACACGTGCACCTGCCCACGTGCACACCTATATAGACACATGCACCCTACACACAAATATCCACACACACCTGATCGTAGTTCTAAAATATCCTTTAATGATATAGTCATAAAAAAAGTGACAAGAGGTGACATGTAAGAGAGAATTCAATTGAGGAGTTCGATGTGGTAACAGACAGAGTGTGTGGGTAGCCACAGTGGTAGATAGGAAAATGAGAACAATCTTACCTTTTGTATATTTGAGTTGGGGAATCTGTGTGTGAATTTTTGGACTTGCTTTATTTCTAGTGTATCTTTATCAATATTGATGGAACAATGGTTTTGTTCTTAAGGACTTGAAAATAAAATAAAAGCTTTACAAACCCATACATCTGGTTTCTAAGCCAGAATTCCTGTGAGGAGCTTGCAATCATGTGACCACTCAGATCTTTAGGAACAAGAAAAGATAAGGAAAAGATGCAGATACACTGTGATATAAGGCAAGACAGAGAACTGGCCCCGTATACCTTGTATTATTGCAAGATAATGTGTGTTCATTAGCTTGCAATAATGAAAGGTCCTTCTATGCTTGTCACTAATGTTCCTCTCAGAATAGCTCTGGAAGGACAGGTCGACAACATTATATTAATGCTCAATGTGATGGATATGGCTCAGTAAGTATTCTGGTGGTAATTATTTTCCTTTGTCAGTAATGTTTATTTCCAGCTCAAATTAATTTCTGTACTAGTGAACTATTATTAGAAATGTAGTGAACTATTACCAACTATTACAGGTATGTGCACGCATGTGTTTAGGGTCTCTTTCTGTCAAATCCCTCCAATGGAACGCTGTTTGGTTTCTCAGTCTGAGCCTAATGCAATGCAGCTTCTATCCAGCTTCTATCCCAGGTTAGTTTTGTAACTGTGGAAAGTATAAGTCCCTGCAATTAGAAGAGAAGGAGCAATAGGCCGAGCTGTTGCTGGCTGCAACCCCTTTCCAACCCCCCCCCCTTTTATTTTCTGCTCCATCATTAGTCCAGAAAATGGACTGTGAAGTGTTATCTTCTCTTTCAAACTTGCGTCTTCACATTTAAGAATCCTTAGCTGAGGTCTTCCTGCCCATTTTTCCATTTTTATTCTCTGTGGTGTGAGTGTTTGTGTGTGTGTGTGTTAGCATAAGAGCTGGGGACAGCATGGGAAGGTTTCTTAGAGCTGGCATTCAATGATCCTATTTTAAAGCAAGGAAATCAAGACTCAGGTGAATCCCTGGCCTCCTGGGTAATAGAAGGGTTCTTTGCAGTCAGCCAATCTAACTGTTGCTCCAGCCTAAGGAAGCAGCTAAATTCAAGAAGTTCACAGGTGGTGGGACTAGAATTTGAGCTTATTCAACTACTACCAGCTTTCTTTCCAATCTACCTCTGGAGCTGCCTAGGGGTTGCCTTGCAGATGTTTGAGAAGGAAACTCCAGAACAATGTCTGAGTCTATTTCAAGAGCAGTGAGTATCTAGTTTTAATTATTATATCATTGAGAATTTCTGTTGTCATGGCTGAAGGTCTCTCTCATTAAAGAGGTCATTGGCCTTCCCCTCTTGTTGGGGAAATATCTTTCCCAGGTGAGTTTTGCTGTGCATCTCCAGGTTGGAAGTTCTTCACTGTGTCCTCTGGCTTTGGAGATTTTGTGAACACTCAACCAGCCCGAGGTTCCTGACACCAGATGTGGGCGCTTGTTGGCATGGCAACAGTAACAAGAAAAGAAACATAAGAAACAAGCTACTAAATATCACAAACGAGAAAGGCAACACTTCATTGAAAACTATTGCTCATTAGCAACTGGGAGACAGCTGACCAGAGAGTTTTCCAGATTGCTCAGTAAACAAAGGAAGAGGCAAGCTTTCATTCGAATGTGTGAGCCTGGAGCTTTCCATTAGTCATGAACATGAATTCAGAACACGCCTTTCTTCTTATGCGCTAACATCCTCTCCTGGTACTTCACAGACTCCCAGGATTCAGTTATCTCAGGACTTGCTGAGTTTTCCTTACAGCTGACACCGTTGCCTTGAACAGGCATCCGTAGTAAGTGGAAGCCTTGTGAAGCACTTGAGTTGCAGCTTTTGTCCTGAATCTGATGTTTCCAAATTTGCTGGACACCAAAGTAAAACACACCGATTTTCAAGCTTCAAATACCCCTTAGTTGAAGTTACTTTCCAGCCCCTTTTAGTTGCCAGGATGCCAGCCATAAACTTAGGACTGCTTCTTCAGAACTTGGTTGACGTTTCTGTTCTTTGCAATGAAGGCAGAAATTTTAGGGTACTATGGCATTCAACTTCAAACAAGCTTGATAGAAATCTTAATTGCCAAATAAGAAGCCCTACTGACTCGTCCTGCATTCATTCCTTGCCATTACTTTCAGCTATCACGGAGCAGCTCTTTTATTTCTCCCATAAAAACCCCTAACAATAAGACAGTTCTTCCTAGCCAGCCTACACTCACCTGGGATGGAGATGCTTGCAGGCATAGGTCTTCGTTGATAAGGGAAATGTGAAGGTTGAGCAAGAATGGTCTGCTGCTCTTCAGTGGAGCACTTTTGTGACTGCTGCTGTTATTGGTGTTGAGTGGTTTTATATACCAAGATTCCTTTTCCATAAAAGCCCAAAATTTACCCGAAGCAACTTGATGGTTTCTATGAAACAGCTGAATACAGGTAATTCATACAAAGCCAGAAATGAGGAAGCCATGCCTTTTAAATTTATTTAAAGTAGTTTTTAGTATTTAACGCCTTAACTATTCATGAGTCTCTAACACTAACATATGAATCACATTGGACTGAGAATATACTTCTGTTTTATGTAACAAATCTCACGTCGTCAGGCTGCAGTGCATGTTCCTTGCTACCTGCCCCAATGTTCTGAGTTCTCTGATGAAAGACATACACGTGTGGTCTTAATCTTTAATATGTCTTAATCAGCTTAATGGCTAGGCCACTCTCAAACCTCTACATTGTTAACACCTCCTCTCCAATACTCCTGAGTCACTACTTACTAAAATCTGTATTTTATCTTTGTTACCCTAGACCCAATCAGGGGTGGGGGTGGGGGCCTTGGGGTTGCTCTTCCCCAGCTCTTACGCCATTGGTATTCTGTCTTCTGTAGCCTCTCAAGCCTGGATCTTTTTCCTTTTTTGGCCTGTTTTTTCCTCTGTCCCCTTGTCTGTGAATCCTAAAGCCCCACCTCTGTCTCCCTGCCCAGCCATTAGCTGCCAGCAACTTCAGCTAGGATTTGGAAAATATGTGCCAAGGCAGAATATGCAGAAGAATAACGTTGAGCTAAGGTTATGGTTCTTCAAAACGCATCTCTCGTGGTGTTCATCCCCATTGACTAGAAGTGGGTGAAGAGTGGACACTTGCATTTGAATGAAGCTTGTTCCTTATAATTCCCATTTCATTGCTTTGTGGTGACTAACTGGGCCAAATAACTCTTGAGTTTTCCTGAGCTATTTGAGTTCCTTAATTTGCATATTCAGTGATATCCTTGTCTAATCTCCCTGTGACTTAGTCTTTCTTCTCCTCCAACTGTCACTCCTCATGCTGACATGGGAAGTAAGAGGCGAGAGTCACCCTGCTTATTTGTCTCTTGATTTTAAAATAGTTACCTGTGTGTTGAGGGGAGAGAAAGGCAGAGCAGTTAGATGTTATTTGAAGTATTTGGAACAAGATAATATGAAAATCTTAATATTTTATGAGTCTTAGCAATCAAAGTCGTTGTTAAATTGGGCCTGATGGTTTTCACATAGACAGCTTAAGGCAAGATTTCTAAGTATCTATGACATTGCTTGTTTCTTTTTCTTCATTTATTTATAATTAACCTATGATTTATTTCTGGAGTTTTCCATGCAATATTTTGAGACTGAGACTCGCGTAGGTCACTGAAACGTTTGTGCACAATGTAGGGGCCCAGGGCTGCTAGACACACATAAATGTCTGGATTAATGAGATCAATGAGGGGCCTTCCTAGGCAGAAGATGCATTTAGTTGCCATGGGAACCAACCAACCTTGTGATTCAAGGCATTCATTTCTAGGGAGGGGCGGGCTGATAAACCAATAGTCAATAATGTAGTTAATCATGTCTGTATGATGAAGCTTAAAAATAAAAGACTTAGGTTCCAGCACTTCCAGATAAATGAGCAAACTGTGTTTTTAGAAAGTAGTTGTGCCCATTCATGGGACTGTGTATCAAGTCCCCTGGCCATTCATCCCTGTGCTTTGGAATATCCTTAATGTTTGCTTCAGTTTTGTAATCTGCTTTAGCAAACTAAATGAACCCAAAGAGAGGAGCAGAGAAACCCTGATTTAGAGAAGTTCAGCTGGAAATTCAGGCCACTACCTGGGCTGATGATGGGCACCTAAAGTAGAGCAGTTCCATGAGACTCTCTCTACATTTAACCTGGGGGATCTGAAGATTTCTTAATAATGCCCATGTGTTTGTCTTTAAATAATTACAAAGCTCAGAATATATGGAAATCAGGATCAGAAGCTTCATAAAAGAACTCTTAAGGGTAGGGAGATGGCCCAGAAGTTAAGTGAATTTATTGCTTTGCCAGAGGACCTGAGTTCAATTCTCAGCACCCACGTGGAGCAGCTCACCACAGCCTGTAACTCTGGCTTTTGGAGATCTGGTGCTCTTCTGACCTCTACAGACACTTCACTATGTGTGCAACACCCCCCACACACACACACACATGAGCAGATACGTACACATAATTAAAAGTAAAAGTATAATTCTTTTAAAATATACTCTTGATTTGATAGATTTAAGCATGCCGTTTCTTAGAAATAACTAGGATGATGAAAAGCATTAGACAGCATCAATGCTCCAAAACATGGCACCTGTCAGAGTTATAGTGAATTTGTTCGATGTGAGGGTACACATCTATAGTCTCAACAGCAAGGCAGGAAGATGGCAGGGTTGAAGCAGAGAGACCTTGTCTAAAAACAAAGCAAAAGCTATTTTTCCCATTAAAATTATAAAAGCTACACAAACAGAGATGAGCTTATTAAAATTTATCTTTTAAAAGATTTATTTATTTACTTGTGTGTGCATGGTATCTGAGGGAGTGAGATGAAGTCAGATCCCTCAAAATTGGAGTTACAGGTGGTTGAGAGACACTCTATATGGGTGCTGAGAACAGAACTTGGGGCCTCTGCAAGAGCAGCAAATGTTCTTAACCACTGAACCATCTCTCTAGCCTCCAAAATTTATTTTATAAAAAGCATGTTTGAGGAAAATGCAAATATACATGAACTATAAAATACGTATAGGGTCTCTCCTATGGATAAAGTATAAGGTGACCTGTGAAAAGAGTTATAGGAGTTTGCAAAAGATAATGAGTGTAGGGACTGCGGATGTGGCTTAGTGTTCGCGCGCTTACTGAACATGCACTAGGACACCTGCACTTACTGAGCATGCGCAACACCTTGAGTCGCTGTCCAGCACTACAAAAGAAAGGGAGGGACAGAAAACAGAGGCAAGGAGGACAAAAGTTTTGATGATGATGAATTTTTTTTTCCCGTGGTAGTCTTTGATGATGGGTCGTTATACTAGAGAGAATTGAGGAGGAAATGAAAACAAAATCCTCCGTGTGAAGAATATTATTTTTTTATATTTTTAAATGTATGCTTCCTATTCATTACTTCTTGGATTATGTAAGTCTACACTTTACAGGCTTGAGAGAGTTGGTCTAAGCAGCTCTTTTTGCCTTTGAAATTTGCACCCTGCAGTACTTTCCCATTAAATTATATGCTAGAGAACTGAAAATGTCTCCCCTTTCTTCCCCGTCTTTCTTAGGAATTGCCGTAGGAGTCTTGGTTCGAGGACACAGTGAGCTCTCAAATCTGGATAAATTCTACTTTGCTTTTCCCGGGGAGATTCTGATGAGGATGCTGAAGCTCGTCATCCTGCCACTGATTATATCCAGCATGATCACAGGTACCTGTGTGCTCTGATCGTTCAAGGAGCGCGTGAGAACCTAGGTTGTTCTTTACTAATTATGGAAAAATCAAAATGCCTTAAATGCATCATGTAGGCATGCGCGCACACATACATACATACACACACACACACACACACACACACACACACACACACACACACGCACGCACGCGCGCGCAGAGCGCATTGCACAGAGCCCTCATCTGCAATGCACATTTCTTTGACCTGAAATGTGGTGGGATTCTCAGAGTGGCGTTGCTTCATTGTGTCGCAGTCCCTCTGGCACTGTTGACCACAGCTCAAACCTACACTCATCCAACATGTGATGCCTTGTGAGCGGGATTGCTGTTTTTAAATGCATTGTGAATAGAACTCTATCTAGGACACAGAAGGGGGAAATTGCATATTTGGCTATGGAAATGTCAGCTTGCGTCCTCAGGAAAAATGCGGTTGTCAATTTTGATCATATTTTCAGTAGCTGGCTCCTTTGGTTCCCAGCTCCAGCTTTCCTGCCCACTAACCTCTGTGCAGCTACCCTGAGGGTGCCTCTCCTCCTGGCTCCTCACCCACTTCCACTCCTCCACAGAGCTCCGCATTAGCTACAGATATGCCCTGCAAACCTGCCACGATGTCAGCCGCCTAGAGCTATGGGCAAGCCGTCACTGGAGGTTTGCAACCTACTCTAGAAGACTAGTGCTTTAAAATCTGCACCCTCGATCCAGTTGGATTTGGAAAAAAATCTTTTTGCTTTCAAATCATTATATTGCAGAGTTCCTTCAAGCAGCAACAAGCATTCTTATGTGGAGATTAACTTGGTTTTTTTTCTTTAATGCCATGTATGTGGAGTTGATATGTAGCTGTGTATATACTGTGCTATTTTTTTTTATACACTGTCTTTAATTCTGGCACTTGGTAAAATGTGGCATGATGTTTCTCACTAGTGTTATGAGCTTGAAAGGGGAAGGTTTTTATGTAACTATCCAATTAGGAGTCTTGACAAGTCCTCCTTCCAGAACTCTCTTCTATACTATGTCAAAGACTCAGTCTATTGAGTCCTGATATTTGAGGTGGCGAGAGGGTGTCAGGATTTACTGTCTTCATCATTTTCTGAAAAGCTGTCACATTTGCCTATTCTCAAGTGCCGAAATCCAGTCAGATTAGAGCCCCACGGGGCCATTCTTCTTAGGTGGTTTTGGTGTCCTTGGTTTATTAGAAATCTATAGAGAACATTTAATTACCTTTATTTATGGGTTTAATTATGTTTAAAATTACCATTTTCTTTTGAGCCTAATAGCCTGAGGGGTGGGGGAACAGAAGAACCATCATTTGTCTCATAGAATGTTTGCTTAGTCAAATTATTGAAAGCATTTAAAGTTTGGAAAAGTTCTTATAAATAGTCATTTCTAGCATTAAAAAAAAACAAATCTGCAAACACTGGGCTCATGTTCCCCCACATCGTGTCCTGGGGCTATTCAGTTTAGCTGGCACGAATGCATTTGAGGACATCAAAGCCACCAACATTCTGCCTGGCCCCTGTAAGTCCTACAGTTAGAACTTAGAATTTTCTCCCTGTCAAAGATTCTTAAATTGAATCTTGTACTCTTTTAGACGATATAAAAGCTTGGGTTTCTCTCTCAATAAATATTCACATTTGTGTTTGTATGTGTGGATAGATAGATAGATAGATAGATAGATAGATAGATAGATAGATAGATAGGATATTTTGCATGCATCTATAAAAGCTTATAAGCCATGTGATGTGTGACATGATTTGATTCTTTTGGTTTATGGGGAAAGTTTAAAAAAAAATCTGGAGCTGAAGAGATGGCTCAGCAGTTAAGAGCACTGACTGCTCTTCCAAAAGTCCTGAATTCGTTCACATGGTGGCTCACAACCAATTGTAATGGGATCTGAAGAAACCCTCTTTTGGTGTGTCTGAAGACAGCAACAGTATACTCATATACATAAATATATATATATATATATTTCAGAATAAACAGCAAATCCAAAATTCATATAGTGGGACAAGGTTTAGAAGACAAGGTAAAATATATGTATGAATATACTACTTCTATAATAGTGTTTGGATAGTATCAGTCTTGGCAGTAAATAACTCATCAGTTATATGCAGTCTGGAAATTTTTGTGTGTAGCTTGGCCTTCCAAATTATGTAGGGAAATAATTTACAGCCCTTGGATTCCATCAGTAACCCAACTCTGTCCCCACTGGATTCCATAGGTCTGACCTGTATCTTTTCACTCTCCCTTCACCAACAGCCAGGAGCAAACATACTCCTCAGTCTTTTGATGAGGAAAACCTCATCATTTTGATGAGGTGAAACAATGAAGGGTCAAAGATTTGAGGGACAGAGCAAAAGCAGGCCTGAGAGAGCGATGCCACATTAGCGTTTCTAATTGTCAGGTCAGTGGGAGAATGTTTGCAGGAAGGTGGGGAAGCAGACTCAACAGACTCATTTATACCTTTTCCGTTACCATATCAACTTAGAAGCACTCAGAGAGGCAGCAGGGAACATGTTCTGACATCTCCATCTGGTAATTCTTGACAGACTATGTTCATAGAGACCTGTTCCAAGACTCAGGTATAAGAGTTTATAATGATGACAAACAGCGTGAATATATGTTACACACACAAAGTAGCATGGTGCCACTGTTAAAGGCCTGCTTGGATACATACCGAATGGCCCATGAGAATGTTCCCAGTTTGGCACAGAACAAAAGAATGAAACAAATCACGCAACACAAAAGACATTATTACAGCCCTGATTTCATTACAGTGTATTTTTGTTTTTTTTAAAGTTGACCCACAACTCAAAGATTAACAGCCTTTCAATGAGAATAGAAATAAAATTCCAACCCATTGTGCTTTCTTCACAATTTTGAGGGAAGCATGTATTGTTTTTGAGATGTTTCTTTGTCTTGTTTTGTATTTTCTGTTGTTTAAGAAGGAACTGGAGAGTTCTCCGTGTGCTTAAGACTTTGCCTCTGCTGTTCCCCTGCTCCCGTTCTGCCCCGACAGAGCAATGGTACTTTTACTCTGTCCTTCTTATGCATCCATTCTTGGTGGAGGGACACACACACACACACACACACACACACACACTCACACACAGAGCTGTGGACAGGGCAACATGAGGTAGTGTCAGGGAAGCTGGGAGTTGGAAGTGGGGTTGAATCAGTTCTCTGGGAATACGTAGACATGGAAGAACTGCTAAAAGTCAAACCCCAGACTAATAGAGTGAGCCTCCTGCAGGAAAACAGCAATAACCAAACCAAACCAAACTAAAACCTAAGTCTCTGTGGAATGAAAATGTATATTTTATAGCTGCTTTTTTTTTTTTTAACATCAAGCATCCTTTTTTTGTGATGTCTGGTTAGAAAAGCATACTTATCAGGGAAATTTGAATTTAGACTTGGGATTAGGTGGCATGGGGTGATTGCTAAGCATTTAGTCAAGAGGTGATAATGACATACTGGTTTGTACACAAAATGCCCTTACCTTCTAAATGCATATGAAACTATGTAGAGATGAACTGACATACGATCTCAAGTTTGCCTTAGGATGGAACAGGGTGCCATAGTATAGTGGCTGCATAGGGAGGCATAGAAAGCAGAAAGTCTCACCATGATTTACAATCTGAAGGAAGAGCACCTCCTGCCATGGTGAAAATGTGTGCTTATGCCCTTTGACAGTTTCAGTTTCTAAGCCAAATTCTATCAAACCAGCAGAAAAATTGGGGGAGAAATGAATCTGCCTGAGAAATTGTGGCTCTGGGAAAACTCAGGAACAGATCTGCACGACCCACAAGTTTATATTTGGGTTACATCTCTCCAATACGTTAAGTCTGATAGCTGGAGCCTCCCTCCACCAGCACAAGAAAAGATCGGCCCTTCCCATCCCACTCTGAGATTCCAAGGCACAGCTTCTGGGATCTTCTTAGCTGCCACCCAGGTTGTGGCTGTGCTCTATTAGGCTCAGCTGCGCCCCCTGCTGTTATGGCTGCCACCACACACTGATCCTGATAAGGTTCCCCTTCACTCCTACATCCAATTAAGGGGCTCAACAGCTCTCCATAGAGTGGATAAGGACAGATTGTTGCCAAGGACTTAGGTGTAACTAGAAGCAGCCAAGATCCCAGCATCCAGCCACTTCCAAAGGGGCTGTTTAGTGTCAGTGCTCCTCAGCAGTGCTCCCCTCCTCTTAGCCAGCCTGCCTCCAAGATGGTGAAACGTCTGCCTCCGTGTGCAAGCGTGCCAGCATGGCACACCACGGCCTAACATGCAACTCCTGATTCAAATAAGGAGCAACTTCATCACTTCCCAGAAGTGATCCTGTCCCAGGAAGTGTGTTCTCTTCCTGTAATGTGTGTCGTTGAAGACCATCCACCTTAGAGAAGGCCTCCTTTGTCACCTTGAAGGGTTGGTCATTGTGAGCCCCATCAAAGTACTTAACCTTAGTACCTGCTGGGTGGTTGCATATCCAGCCAGTAGATCCTGGAGAATGTCCAGCCCTGTGTGAATCAGATTGATGTTGGCTTCTGTGGATGTTTCTTCCTCCAGATCAGGGAGAAGCTCCTTTCCTGAAAATGGCAGCAGTACACAAGGGCATGCATGGCAAGTCAGGAAACGTCCCCAGTGAATGGCTCGAGGCACTCCAAGTCTATGCCGAGCAGAGAAAACAGCCTTCTCTCCCCTCTTTTTCTCCCCCAGGCCACCGTGTGTGAATCCCAGGACTGAGTTCATTTCCCAGCAGGACATATCCCCAAACACAATACAAACTGTCTGCCCTTCATTTGTCAAAGAACAGCAGTACCAGATAGCACACCATTCCTGGGTGTGAATCTGTTGTGAGATTCTCCAGGTTACTCTGACTTTGATCTTAGAGAATTTCAAAAATATTGCCACATATTATAAAGTGATCGCTACTCTAACTTCTACATTAGGACTGCACAATGTTTCTAGTTTGATCCACATCATGAAAAGAAACCTCTCCTTTTCCATTACTCTTTAACCAGAAAAAAATAATGAGGCCTTTTATAACCTTATGGTTTTATGGCAGGTGTAGAAACTCAAGGCTGTAATCCCAGCACATGGGAGGAGAGTCAGGAGGATCAGCAATTCAAGGCCAGCCTTGGCTACATAGTGATGCCTTGATTTTGAAGCTAATTTGGGCTACATAAGACCCTGCTTAAAAAAAAAGAATTGATTAACGTCTTGAGAAGATGCTATAAACTGGAAAGGATGGAAGAGACCACAGTGGATCAGGCTGAAGGATCTGAGGAGCCCCACTGTCTACACTGAATCTTGTAAATATGATACATCAGGTGGTTTTGTCTGGAGAAGGCGTCATTTTTATATGCAAGCTTTATTATTAAAAAAAATGAAAAGGCATTTTTCACACACCAAAACTAACCAGACTGGAAGTCTACATTCTTCTAAGGCTACCTATATTCATTTACTTGTGGTCTACAATGTGCTGGAAACAATCTTATATCCAGTGGAAAGAATCATACCAGGCATCTTTTTCAAACAGGGTTTGTTCAGTTTTAGTCTCCAAGTTTGTATTAACCCAAACTGTATGAAACCTAACAAGAAAACAAACACACTTACAAGAGGGTGAATTCCAGCCACCCCTGTTCATGGAACCAAGGCCTCCTGATAGCCAGATCTGGGTGTTCCCATGCTGACAAGAAAACTTGAAGATGCATGTACTTCTGCTTGGAAACACGGGTGGCTGAGAGCTTGAATGAGAACATCGGGAAGAAAGCAAGTGTGTTTGCTTTCCCTGGGACGTCAGTAGTTTATCCCACTCAGCTTTTTAATGACATCACTATTTCAAGGTGGTTTAGAGACTGAAAAGGTCCTGTGCTAGAGAAGGCAAAGATGTAGACCGACCACTAAGGTCTGGGAATAATACCCAAGCCAGTGGGCTCTCCCTGCATCTTAAATGACCCCCCTTTCCCTCTCCCTTGGTTCCTTGGTTGGGAACTTGGTAATGAGTCTGGGCAGCTTTATAAAGATGACCTAAACCTCTCAGAGATCAAGGACGTAGCTTTGACGCTAGAGGATTTACTATATTAAGTTTGAGTCCTATGATGCTTTTTTCACAAAGAAAGGGACACATCCTATAAAAGCCATAGCCTTTGCATGGATGTGCTGCTAGCACAGTGACAGAATAAAAAATGGCAGGTAAAGGACCCCGCGTCAGCCTCTTCCTAAGACATTGAGCACCAGAATGTCAAGCACAAGTGAGCAGGCCTTCTGGTGCTAGGAGGATTCAGAGCTATGTACGTTTGACTCTAAGAAACCCCTGCAGAGGAGAGTGTAGTACTGTAGAGAGTCTCTCCAGTGTTCTAAAAGTATGGATCAAGAAGACCGCTAACTCATTCTGTTTTCAGTTGGCCAGCCCCTGTGTTACAGCCACAATCTATAAAGTTAAGGCCTAGCCTAATGAAAAAGAGGTTATTGAAATGCTTTGTGGGAATGAGGCAATAGAGGCAACATTAGAAGGGATCTTGGAGGAAGACTAGTAATCAAGAGAGAAGGGAAGGAAATTCCATACAGAAGGGAATGAAAGAAGCTATAGGTAGTTAGGATAGAAGTAAGTCTTCAACGAGAGTTCTAGAAGCATGGGGGAGGAAGGAGGAATGTACATGAGACTTCACAGAATTCACAAAGGTCCCTGACAAGCCAGCAGAGTCAGGAAGAAGGTTCCAGCAGTGACTTCCACAGCAAATGGACACTTGGAGCAAGCGCCTCATGGGTTAACAGGAGAGGCAGACGTGGGAGCCCCACTGCCTGGCTTTCAACATGGATTCTGCCATTCACTCTGAAACCTTAGATACATCGCTGGCGCTCAGCCGTAAAAGCCATGTCCTGGTGCTTTTTGTTAACTGTCAGAGGTTTCTAGAAGGCCCATGAATTGGCCAGAAATTACAATGGTTAATAATAGGATCCAGTTAACCACATGTGAAGGCAGGAAGACTGTCTGTCATTCAAGAAATGTAGCCAATAGTAAAAGACTCTGTCCACAGCTTGGAACATTCACTAGCATATAATGACTTCTACTTAGACGTCTTTGCTACCAACTGTATAGAGCTGCAAAGGGGGAAATGCAGTTGTGTTATGAAACAAAAATTATCTCACTGAGCTCTGTGCTTGCTGCTGCTGTAAAAGCATTTGTGTGGATACTGGGAGAGAACAGTTGAGTTCTTCAGATCCTCTATACTGTGTTGACGGTCTTTTTGGTCTTTTTTTTTTTTTTTTGGTTTTTCGAGACAGGGTTTCTCTGTGTAGCCCTGGCTGTCCTGGAACTCACTCTGTAGACCAGGCTGGCCTCGAACTCAGAAATCCTCCTGCCTCTGCCTCCCAAGTGCTGGGATTAAAGGCGTGCGCCACCACCGCCCGGCTTGTTGACGGTCTTAAGATAAACCTTGAGAAGAGCTTGTGGGGGTCTTCTGAATGGCTGCCCCCCCCCACCAAAGCCATTACATTCTGTGATGCTGAAAAAACTCAAACAGCACTAGTCTTGCTGAAGAATCATCTACTGTGTGTGTTTGTATGTTCATGTATGTGCATATACACATTTGTGCATATAGAGAGTCTGCAGGTCAATATAAGGTATCTTTCTCTATCATTTTACATGTGTTTCTGGGGACAGAGTCCGCAACTGAATCTGGAACCTTCCATTTTGGCTAGATTGGCTGACCAGCAACTTCCCAGAGCCCTCCTATCTTCCTTACATGACTCTGGGTTAGAGACTTGTACCATCACACCTAGCTTTTCCCGTGGGTGCTAAGGATCCAAACTCAAGTCCTTTGGCTTGCATAGCAAGCCCTTTAGCCATTGAACCATCTCCCTGGCCCCGCTCCCTGTTTCCTGGTAGGCTTTGAGCCATCAAATATGGACAGACACAGCACAGGCTGCAGAGTGTCTCTTTAATGCCATCTGAGGACGAGTTTATTTTATTAACTTCACAGGATAGGGTAGTTATGTTGCATCCCTGTCTAAGGGAGTTCTTTGTGTGTGTGTCGTTGAGAAATATAATTGGCACAGGAGAAGCACATGCATGCTTTTTCTGCCTTGTCCCTTTTACCATCCATCCCAGGAGTATTCATTCATCTTGACAGCTGAGATCTCCAGCGCCCTAGATTAACAAAACGTGATTGTCTCCAGCCTTGTTTTCCCTAGAGAATAAAAAAAAAATTGTTTCACCTTTTTAAAAATGGTAACATGTTTGTTTACTCCTTGTTGCAACCCTAAGAAGTAGTAAAGTAGTCAGGGCTTATCTCCATCTGTAGAGATAAGGAAACCAGAGGAGCTTGGAACAAGATGAAATCATTTTCCTAAGATCACATAAATCACAGGGCAGCACCTGGAACTGATGAATTCCATTCTAGAACATTCTGCTGCCCAGAAGGCTGGGGTAGACAACCACACACTCTCTAAAACATGCATATTTGTGTGTGTGTGTGTGTGTGTGTGTGAGTGAGAGAGAGAGAGAGAGAGAGAGAGAGAGAGAGAGAGAGAGAGAGAGAGATTTGAGAGGGACTTTATGGGGCTTATAGCTCTAGTGAAAAAGTCAAATGTTAATGAGTCCATTTATTTTTATTTTTAAGTGATATACAATAGGCACAGGTTGCCATGCATGGACACCTGAAGATCAGAGAAGGACCCCAAGGAAAGGACTTAAACTTAAAAACCAGATAGGAGCGGGGAGAAGCAGCTGGGGAGGAAGGGAATGAGTGAAAGCTTTGAGGAGTTTGGCCTGATCAAGAAGAGGCCAGGGAGGGATGTACTCAGTCCAGCAAGTACCCGTGCAGGCTGGAGAGATACCTGTGGGGTCTCACCTTCCAGGGTGAGGATTTACTAATTTATCTTCACTGCCACTGGGAGATTATACTGGAATGGGACACTTTTGATACTTTAAAGGATATAGCATAATGATTGTGTAGTGAAGGATGGAGGAAGGGGGAACTGATATGAGTATACCTATGAAGTGTGCTATGTGTCACTCAGAGACACAAGTCACCAACTGCTGATGCCGCAGTTGTAGACACCAGCTCTAATCCTCATGAGCCGTGCAAACCCATGTTGGTCCCTTTGCTCCTCACTATCTATCACCTTGAAGGAAATTCAGGCTTTTAAAGTGCACTATGTTGAGGGAAATCGAGTTTGGGAGCAAAACCCAGGCTTATTTCAACTGGCCTTTCAGCTGGTTACACAGAGCTGAGCGTAGTGAGCTAACGCCCATGTAACACTGACTTGTATCCATTCAGAACCCTGGAGTGTTAGCATATGCCTGGAGACAGAGTTTATCTTGACACCTTGACTCTAAGGGACAGAGACAGTCAGGAAAACTTCATTCTCAGGTGGGTGGCTGCTTTGACAGAGACTCCGAGGATGTTTATTTTTAAGCCTGCTATTGTTTAGTTCACCCTGCTTCCTTTGTAGTGTTGTTATAAAAAGTTCAGATGATTATTCCCCAATGGCTGGATGCCAACATCCCCAGCTCACTCCTCATAGCCTCCTCCTGAGGTAAATAAAGAAAATGCCTTTTTCCTAAAATAAAGAGTCAGCAGGTGACCTTAACTTCTAAGGACAACCTTGAGTTCTATCCTTGTTTCCAGGCCAGAGCCTCAAAACGGCCTCTGGCCAGGAAGCATGAGCCCGCCCTAGGCTTGTCTTCTATCCAATTCTATCATGTCAGCTGGGCGGTGGTGGTGCACGCCTTTAATCCCAGCACTTGGGAGGCAGAGACAGGAGGATTTCTGAGTTCGAGGCCAGCCTGGTCTACAGAGTGAGTTCCAGGACAGCCAGGGCTACACAGAGAAACCCTGCCTCGAAAAACCAAAAAAAAAAAAAAAAAAAAAAAAAAAAAAAAGACAATTCTATCATGTCTGTCCCATTGTCCTTTGCCTGGTGACACCTCCAGCTTCTATGAGGGCTCTCTCCAGGGCGTCATGAAGCATCTCATTATTTTTTTTTTTTTTTTTGGTTTTTCGAGACATGGTTTCTCTGTGTAGCCTTGGCTGTCCTGGAACTCACTTTGTAGACCAGGCTGGCCTCGAACTCAGAAATCCTCCTGCCTCTGCCTCCCAAGTGCTGGGATTAAAGGCGTGCGCCACCACCGCCCGGAAGCATCTCATTATTAAGTAGTGTGGAGAACTGTCTAACCTGCCACAAACCTAGCTAGCCTGTCTAAACTATAGTAAATAAATAAATGTCATGGGAGTGGAAATTATAAAACTAAGGTTTGAATGATTCTTATGAACTGGGTGCACAGTAATGAAGGAAAAAGTTGAGGGACACCAAGAGGCTAAACATGATCTTTAGTGGGCTTTTTTATTTTCATTGGCTGCTCTGGGAACTGAATTGGGACGCCTTGTATAGGACCTTTGTGAGGAAGCTGCCCTCTCACCTCTGCATTGCTCACCCAGTGGACCTTGGAAACAAGCTGTGGGTAGCTGGGGATAGCCTATAACAGCACGGCTCCTCCTGTCACATGGAGAGCTCGGAGTACAAGCATTCACAGAGAACTTTATTTACTGAACTGCCGATCTAGGGAAGAAAAGGGCTCAGGACTTGAAATAGTAGGGAACCTGTATGCAAAAGAATGTAGCTTACCGTCTACTGCCCCTGTGATGGCATGGAAGAGGCTTCAAGGAGTTTTTCCTTGATGGGGTTAAGTCTGAAGTTTGTTCCCTTGGCATGGATGGCTAAGTGCTCAGTTAATGCCCAACAGTCTGGTAATGTGTAGACATCGCACTGTGTTGTCCGTATACGTGATGGTCGTCAGTCACATATGCTTGTTTGAATAGAAATTAATTCCAATTACGTAAAATTCTAATTCGATGCTTCAGTCACTTAGCCACCTGTCGCGTGCTA